>CM070841.1:0-682500 GCA_036326025.1 Chrosomus eos
AATACTTAAGTCACTTTTTCAAAACTCTTCACACAGTTCTCCTAACCAACTTTCAGCTCGGCACAGCAGTTCATTTCACATTCAAAATGCACTAAAACTACCAAATCACTTCATACATATCTCAAATCAACACATTCTTCCATAACACTAGCAAAGGTTGACAGCCAACAAACACACTTTATCACCCACAAAACAATAAAATAAAAAACACTAACAACAGGTAACTTTATACAATGTTTTCCTATGTAAATGCTTTCTTTCTTCTACCTCTCTACTGTTTAGAATTCAACAACATAGACCGAGACAAAGTAGGTATTTAAAGCCATTTATTAAATTTAAAATAAACATTTGGTGCAAATATTTGTTACAACTTAAAAAAAAAGATATATATATATATAAACACTTGTGCTATTAAAACAACACACACACACACACACACACACACACACACACACACACACACACACACACACACACACAACACACACACACACACACACACACACACACACACACACACACACACACACACACACACACACACACACACACAACACACACAACACACACACACATTTAAAATATAATGAAAAAAAATTGTAGAAAATAAATACAAATCTTAAAAATGTAATAGAATAGTGCAATAAAATGACAAATTCTCTTGAATGGATGGTCTTCGTTAGACATTGGACGCATCATTAGACGTCGAGGATGTCTTCAAAGTCCAAAGTCACCAAATCTACCATCTGAGTATTAAACTCCAGGACAGGATATGTCTCTGTAAAAACAAACCATTCTCTTTAAACAGTCCATTCAGATAATACAATAGAGACTGATTACCAATGTGCTGACCCATTAACACCTACCCTGCTGCATAGAAGACCCATCCTGTAAGTCGTCTGGCCAGCCCTCTATGTCCATGTCAAAGTTCCCAGACAGATCAGAGAATTCACCTCATAAAAAAAACAACAAAAAAACAGTTTGTTAAAAAAGTCCCATCCTGTAAAATATAGTCATGTTCAAATAAGATTGCAGATTGGTCACTTACCCTTCAACGACATCCAAGGTGCTGGCCATCCGAATTGCTGGATTTTTTCCCCTCAGCCTTTTCAGCAGCTCGATGGTCTGCTTCCATTTTAGGTCTTTGATTATGGACGACATTGAAGCCTAAAAAAAAAGTACAGTTTGGTGTAAAAAAACAACAAACACATTGTAAGGACATTGCAATATCGGTGTAATAAAGTTGTAACAACCCATTAACAATATGTTACAATAAATATTTACATTAAACGACTTTTTGAATATCTTTCCTCAAACAAAAATCAGGCTTTTGAATTGGGCTAGGGCAGGGGTAAGCAAGTTCGGTCCTAGAGAGACAGTTTCCTGCAGAGTTTGGCTACAACACTGAAAAAAAACTCACCTGCCTATAGTCTTAGCAAACCTGAAGACATTGATTACCTTGTTAAGGTGTGTTTGATTAGGGTTTGAACTAAATTCTGCAGGACAGCGGCTCTCTAGGACTAAACTTGCCTACCGCTGGGCTAGGGGAACAGTTGTAAGACTACTTACTGTTAGATCCTGATGACGTTTGATCAAGTGCAACTCAATTAAGGTGAATTTCGTGTAACACACAGGACAGCTCAAATTTCTTAGTTTGACCCGTCCTCTGGCCCATCTGAGAAGAATCTGACGCTCCTCAAGATTTAAAATATCATGTGCAGATCTCAAATGATGTCTCAAATGAGTGACCGTCGAGGGGCATAAGGGCATTCCAACAACATCTATGAATGTGTAAATTAAGTTATTACATTTACAATTTCGTAAAGAATCATGCACAACTCTCAAATAAAGACTATTCAACTTACATTGGCAAATGTGGCAAAAACAAATGTAGACTCGTCTGGAGCTCCTGCTTCTGTGATGGCTCTCCTATAATGACCTTACCTGGGCATTATGATGGCCTATTAACCTCAGGTCATTAGCATTTGTATAGGTGTTCCAGGCTGGAGGTCAGGCAAACACATTAGTACATGCTTTCTTAATACACCATTTAAACACCAGTATATTACAGAGCTAGCATAAAACTTTATTGCAAAGTGCACTGTAAAAACTAAAGGTGCCTCAAATATCCTGTGGGATACTCAAGTAACTTAAAAATGTAATTTAAGTGCCTCAAAGCTCTTTCTCCTATAGTAGGGTTACTGGAGGAGCACTGACAATCTTTGCGGTTCTTGCTGGAACTTATGGGATCCTTTAAGCACTTTGTATTTAGTTCAGAGGTTCTGGAGTCACCTTTTCACTACCAAGAGACCCCAAAGTTCTTTGGGGGAGATTAGAGGGACTTGAATGCTATAAAAGGGTTATTGAAAGATCTTTTAACATTTAAGTGGTTCCTGGAAGATCTTTTATGTTAAAGCCAGCATCTGGAGGAGCCCAATGGTTCTGTGAGGCCAGAATAAGATTATTATTATCCTATTGTTATTATTATTATACCTGGGCGGTTCCTCAGAGAACCGCATCTTTTTAAAGGGTTCCTAGAGGATCTACAGACGGTTCCGCCGGTGTGGCAAAGTGAAGAACCCCAAAAGGTTCCTCCAGGCACCTTTTCTTTTTACAGTGTGGAATTATTGGGAAAAATGCATTTAAAAGTTCAAAGAGAGCCTACTAATTTGTCCAAAGAAACCCTACTGAGAGTCCATTGAATGAGTTACAGTTGCCCAGGATGTGCATAAGACAGACTACCTGGGACCAGTCAAGCAGCTCTGATGTCTTCTGTGGGGCAGTGGTCAGTGGGGACTGTCATGTGGTCGGGGCTCCATTGCTTGTGATTTCCTGGGTTCTAACCCAGCTCAGACCACCTTATGGGAGCACCTTGATGTAATGTATGATTTGTCCTTCTCAAAACTAATTTGACCTGGATCGATAGGCTCTACATATTATTTGACCCTTGACAAATAGATTGCACATGGGCGAAATATCCCATCAATAAACTATTATTTTTTACCATAGTTGAAATGACACATTTATGGGTCATATTTCATAACTACAGTGGTTTTATTAGGTGAAACCTACTGTACAGCACACAGTGCACGCAATACAACACAATGATGTATGTTATAGCTATAAATCATGCGATATTAGCCTTGAAATGAACTGTCCACAGACTGCTCACAGGGGCCTACATGTACAGCATATCTGTCCCTGTCAAATAGGTTACATATTGACTTAATAATTCAAAATGTTATGTGTGCTTACAACATAGACCGAGACAAAGTAGGTATTTAAAGCCATTTATTAAATTTAAAATAAACATTTGGTGCAAATATTTTTTACAACTTAAAACAAAAAGATATATATATATAAACACTTGTGCTATTAAACACACACACACACACACACACACACAAACACACACAAACACACACACACACACACACACACACACATTTAAAATATAATGAAAAAATAATGAATGAATGAAAATAAATACAAATCTTAAAAATGTAATAGAATAGTGCAATAAAATGACAAATTCTCTTGAATGGATGGTCTTCGTTGGACATTGGACACATCGTTAGAGGTCGAGGTTGTCTTCAAAGTCCAAAGTCACCAAGTCTGCCATCTGAGTATTAAACTCCAGGACAGGATATGTCTCTGTAAAAACAAACCATTCTCTTTAAACAGTCCATTCAGATAATACAAGAGAGACTGATTACCAATGTGCTGACCCATTAACACCTACCCTGCTGCATAGAAGACCCATCCTGTAAGTCGTCTGGCCAGCCCTCTTTGTCCATGTCAAAGTTCCCAGACAGATCAGAGAATTCACCTGATAAAAAAAAAAAAAAAAACAGTTTGTTAAAAAAGTCCCATCCTGTAAAATATAGTCATGTTCAAATAAGATTGCAGATTGGTCACTTACCCTTCAACGACATCCAAGGTGCTGGCCATCCGAATCTCTGGATTTTTTCCCCTCAGCCTTTTCAGCAGCTCGATGGTCTGCTTCCATTTTAGGTCTTTGATTATGGACGACATTGAAGCCTAATTAAAATGTACAGTTTGGTGTAAAAAACAGCATACACATTGTAAGGACATTGCAATATCAGTGTAATAAAGTTGTAACAACCCATTAACAATATGCTACAAGAAATATTTACATTAAACGACTTTTTGAATATCTTTCCTCAAACAAAAAACAGGCTTTTGAATTGGGCTAGGGCAGGGGTAAGCAAGTTCGGTCCTAGAGAGCCACTGTCCTGCAGAGTTTGGCTACAACACTGAAAAAAAACTCACCTGCCTATAGCCTTAGCAAACCTGAAGACATTGATTAGCTTGTTCAGGTGTTTTGATTAGGGTTTGAACTAAATTCTGCAGGACAGCGGCTCTCTAGGACTAAACTTGCCTACCGCTGGGCTAGGGGAACAGTTGTAAGACTACTTACTGTTAGATCCTGATGACGTTTGATCAAGTGCAACTCAATGAAGGTGAATTTCGTGTAACACACAGGACAGCTCAAATTTCTTAGTTTGACCCGTCCTCTGGCCCATCTGAGAAGAATCTGACGCTCCTCAAGATTTAAAATATCATGTGCAGATCTCAAATGATGTCTCAAATGAGTGACCGTCGAGGGCATAAGGGGCATTCCAACAACATCTATGAATGTGTAAATTAAGTTATTACATTTACAATTTTGTAAAGAATCATGCACAACTGTCAAATAAAGACTATTCAACTTACATTGACAAATGTGGCAAAAACAAATGTAGACTCGTCTGGAGCTCCTGCTTCTGTGATGGCTCTCCTATAATGACCTTACCTGGGCATTATGATGGCCTATTAACCTCAGGTCATTAGCATTTGTATAAGTGTTCCAGGCTGGAGGTCAGGCAAACACATTAGTACATGCTTTCTTAATACACCATTTAAACACCCGTATATTACAGAGCTAGCATAAAACTTTATTGCAAAGTGGAATTATTGGGAAAAATGCATTTAAAAGTTCAAAGAGAGCCTACTAATGTGTCCAAAGAAACCCTACTGAGAGTCCATTGAATGAGTTACAGTTGCCCAGGATGTGCATAAGACAGACTACCTGGGACCAGTCAAGCAGCTCTAACGTCTTCTGTGGGGCAGTGGTCAGCGGGGACTGTCATGTGGTCGGGGCTCCATTGCTTGTGATTACCTGGGTTCTAACCCAGCTCACACCACCTTATGGGAGCACCCTGCTGTAATGTATGATTTGTCCTTCTCAAAACTAATTTGACCTGGACCGATAGGCTCTACATATTATTTGACCCTTGACAAATAGATTGCACATGGGTGAAATATCCCATCAATAAACTATTTTTTGCCATAGGTGAAATGACACATATTTCATAACTGGGTCATTCCTACTATTCTGTGCCATTTCAGCTTGGTAAATGTCTATAAAAAAAGTAAAAATTTCCATGATTTATTCATTTTATCTGAAAATGGCTTGTTACAACTACAAGAAAAATATATTGGTCCAGCTCAGGATATCACTCTTTAATAATTTTGACCAAATTCTTCACACATGCAAAGGCCAAATGTCCACCCTGTTACACGACATTCTCATCTAAATTAATAAATGTTTTGAACTTATTGTAATATTTACATTTTCTAAGAGCTCAAATGTCCCTCACTTTACCCCACAAATGTATTTTAACAAAGTGTTCATTAACGAGCATTATCTTGAAACAAGTTGTTGTATTTTAAGCCACAGTGGTAATTTCAACACTTTTAGAATAAAAAGACATTTCAATGGAATTTTGCCGCATTTTTTTTATTTCATTTTGCCATTTCATTCCCTAAAATTAACCACAAAGATATGCATAACATTTGTTGAACTTATTTTATTAACTTAAAATTAAAATAAAAACACAGAGGTAACAGGGTGGACAGAGGGGTAACAGGGTGGACATCACACCACTGAACAACAATAAATGTCATCAACTCATTTACCCTGGCACCCCCTGAAGGTATATAACAAATAAATGTATAATAAATTAATTATAAGTACCAATTCAAGCTGTAAACACTCATTTATTTAGCATTTATGCCCACTCTGTTACAATATGTCCACCCTGTTACTGTGCAAAAGAGTAACAGGGTGGACAGTAACAGGGTGGACATTTTATCCTAAAGTTAGCCATTGCTACAAATGTGATGAAAAACAAGCTAGTGCGCAGTGATTATTGAGGAAGATTTATAACCTGTTTATTAACCATATTTTCAAAATTACAAACAATTATCAGTTTCCACTATAAATAGGCGTAACAGGGTGGACATGTTATGCTTTACCACTTTAGTGAATCATTCTAAAACATTGAAAAAAGAGTGAATTAAGGAATGATACTTACTCTGCTTCTTGAAGATAAGTTGCCACCCAAAGTATTAAAATTCTTGAGAGACATTAGATTAGAGGAACAGTCAGTGGACGTGTTCAGAGGGATTTTCCATCAGAGTAACAGGGGGGACATTCAATTCAGGGACACAACATTTTTTAAAGACTTTAAGTATTAAAAATGTATATATAACAAAACATATATTTTTGTGAGGAATATTATAAATAAGAATATACAACAATATTGAAAAATTTGGAATTTATTTGATTTTTATTACTTATATTTGTGGCTGAAGTTGTGCAAGCTTACTTGGGGACATGGCAGTTTAGCCTACTTGCACTAACATCAGAGTAAATATTTTTTTTATTAATTAATCCTGGGTACATTTATTGTGTTCTATGGTAAAGGGGGGTTAACACTTTAAGATGATCATTTAGAAACAAGTATTAGCCCATTTTTACTCAAAATATACCACATAATGTCATGAGGACTCAAATGGCACTGAATGCTAAGAATGACCCAACTACAGTGGTTTTATTAGGTGAAACCTACTGTACACCACACAGTGGACGCAATACAACACAATGATGTACATTATATCTATAAATTATGCGTTATTAGCCTTGAAATGAACTGTCCACAGACTGCTCACAGGGGCCTACATGTACAGCATATCTGTCCGTCAAATAGGTTACATATTGACTTAATCATTCAAAATGTTATGTGTACTTACAACATAGACCGAGACAAAGTAGGTATTTAAAACCATTTATTAAATTTAAAATAAACATTTGGTGCAAACATTTTTTACAACTTAAAAAAAAAGATATATATATATATATATATAAACACTTGTGCTATTAAAAACACACACACACACACACACACACACACACACACACACACACACACACACACACACACACACACACACACACACACACACACACACACACACACACACACACTTTAAAATAATATATGAAAAAAAATTGCAGAAAATAAATACAAATCTTAAAAATGTCATAGAACAGTGCAATAAAATTACAAATTCTCTTGAATGGATGGTCTTCGTTAGACATTGGACACATCGTTAGACGTCAAGGTTGTCTTCAAAGTCCAAAGTCACCAAGTCTGCCATCTGAGTATTAAACTCCAGGACAGGATATGTCTCTGTAAAAACAAACCATTCTCTTTAAACAGTCCATTCAGATAATACAATAGAGACTGATTACCAATGTGCTGACCCATTAACACCTACCCTGCTGCATAGAAGACCCATCCTGTAAGTCGTCTGGCCAGTCCTCTATGTCCATTTCAAAGTTCCCAGACAGATCAGAGAATTCACCTGATAAAAAAAAAAAATAAAAAAAAAAAAAAAACAGTTTGTTAAAAAAGTCCCATCCTGTAAAATATAGTCATGTTCAAATAAGATTGCAGATTGGTCACTTACCCTTCAACGACATCCAAGGTCTGGATTTTTTCCCCTCAGCCTTTTCAGCAGCTCGATGGTCTGCTTCCATTTTAGGTCTTTGATTATGGACGACATTGAAGCCTAAAAAAAAGTACAGTTTGGTGTAAAAAAACAACAAACACATTGTAAGGACATTGCAATATCGGTGTAATAAAGTTGTAACAACCCATTAACAATATGTTACAAGAAATATTTACATTAAACGACTTTTTGAATATCTTTCCTCAAACAAAAAACAGGCTTTTGAATTGGGCTAGGGCAGGGGTACGCAAGTTCGGTCCTAGAGAGACAGTTTCCTGCAGAGTTTGGCTACAACACTGAAAAAAAACTCACCTGCCTATAGCCTTAGCAATCCTGAAGACATTGATTACCTTGTTTAGGTGTGTTTGATTAGGGTTTGAACTAAATTCTGCAGGACAGCGGCTCTCTAGGACTAAACTTGCCTACCGCTGGGCTAGGGGAACAGTTGTAAGACTACTTACTGTTAGATCCTGATGACGTTTGATCAAGTGCAACTCAATTAAGGTGAATTTCGTGTAACACACAGGACAGCTCAAATTTCTTAGTTTGACCCGTCCTCTGGCCCATCTGAGAAGAATCTGACGCTCCTCAAGATTTAAAATATCATGTGCAGATCTCAAATGATGTCTCAAATGAGTGACCGTCGAGGGGCATAAGGGGCATTCCAACAACATCTATGAATGTGTAAATTAAGTTATTACATTTACAATTTCGTAAAGAATCATGCACAACTTCAAATAAAGACTATTCAACTTACATTGGCAAATGTGGCAAAAACAAATGTAGACTCGTCTGGAGCTCCTGCTTCTGTGATGGCTCTCCTATAATGACCTTACCTGGGCATTATGATGGCCTATTAACCTCAGGTCATTAGCATTTGTATAGGTGTTCCAGGCTGGAGGTCAGGCAAACACATTAGTACATGCTTTCTTAATACACCATTTAAACACCAGTATATTACAGAGCTAGCATAAAACTTTATTGCAAAGTGCACTGTAAAAACTAAAGGTGCCTCAAATATCCTGTCGGATACTCAAGTAACTTAAAAATGTAATTTAAGTGCCTCAAAGCTCTTTCTCCTATAGTAGGGTTACTGGAGGAGCACTGACAATCTTTGCGGTTCTTGCTGGAACTTATGGGATCCTTTAAGCACTTTGTATTTAGTTCAGAGGTTCTGGAGTCACCTTTTCACTACCAAGAGACCCCAAAGTTCTTTGGGGGAGATTAGAGGAACTTGAATGCTATAAAAGGGTTATTGAAAGATCTTTTAACATTTAAGTGGTTCCTGGAAGATCTTTTATGTTAAAGCCAGCATCTGGAGGAGCCAAGGTTCTGTGAGGCCAGAATAAGATTATTATTATCCTATTTTATTATTATACCTGGGTGGTTCCTCAGAGAACCGCACCTTTTTAAAGGGTTCCTAGAGGATCTACAGACGGTTCCGCCGGTGTGGCAAAGTGAAGAACCCCAAAAGGTTCCTCCAGGCACCTTTTCTTTTTACAGTGTGGAATTATTGGGAAAATGCATTTAAAAGTTCAAAGAGAGCCTACTAATTTGTCCAAAGAAACCCTACTGAGAGTCCATTGAATGAGTTACAGTTGCCCAGGATGTGCATAAGACAGACTACCTGGGACCAGTCAAGCAGCTCTGATGTCTTCTGTGGGGCAGTGGTCAGTGGGGACTGTCATGTGGTCGGGGCTCCATTGCTTGTGATTACCTGGGTTCTAACCCAGCTCAGACCACCTTATGGGAGCACCTTGATGTAATGTATGATTTGTCCTTCTCAAAACTAATTTGACCTGGACCGATAGGCTCTACATATTATTTGACCCTTGACAAATAGATTGCACATGGGCGAAATATCCCATCAATAAACTATTATTTTTTTACCATAGGTGAAATGACACATTTATGGGTCATATTTCATAACTACAGTGGTTTTATTAGGTGAAACCTACTGTACAGCACACAGTGCACGCAATACAACACAATGATGTATGTTATAGCTATAAATTCATGCGTATTAGCCTTGAAATGAACTGTCCACAGACTGCTCACAGGGGCCTACATGTACAGCATATCTGTCCCTGTCAAATAGGTTACATATTGACTTAATAATTCAAAATGTTATGTGTGCTTACAACATAGACCGAGACAAAGTAGGTATTTAAAGCCATTTATTAAATTTAAAATAAACATTTGGTGCAAATATTTTTACAACTTAAAAAAAAAAGATATATATATAAACACTTGTGCTATTAAACACACACACACACACACAACACACACAAACACAACACACACACACACACACACACACACACACACACACACACAACACACAAAACCATTTAAAATATAATGAAAAAAAAAATTGTAGAAAATAAATACAAATCTTAAAAATGTAATAGAATAGTGCAATAAAATGACAAATTCTCTTGAATGGATGGTCTTCGTTAGACATTGGACGCATCGTTAGAGGTCGAGGTTGTCTTCAAAGTCCAAAGTCACCAAGTCTGCCATCTGAGTATTAAACTCCAGGACAGGATATGTCTCTGTAAAAACAAACCATTCTCTTTAAACAGTCCATTCAGATAATACAATAGAGACTGATTACCAATGTGCTGACCCATTAACACCTACCCTGCTGCATAGAAGACCCATCCTGTAAGTCGTCTGGCCAGATCTCTATGTCCATGTCAAAGTTCCCAGACAGATCAGAGAATTCACCTGATAAAAAAATAAAAAAAAACAGTTTGTTAAAAAAGTCCCATCCTGTAAAATATAGTCATGTTCAAATAAGATTGCAGATTGGTCACTTACCCTTCAACGACATCCAAGGTGCTGGCCATCCGAATCTCTGGATTTTTTCCCTCAGCCTTTTCAGCAGCTCGATGGTCTGCTTCCATTTTAGGTCTTTGATTATGGACGACATTGAAGCCTAAAAAAAGTACAGTTTGGTGTAAAAAAACAACAAACACATTGTAAGGACATTGCAATATCTGTGTAATAAAGTTGTAACAACCCATTAACAATATGTTACAAGAAATATTTACATTAAACGACTTTTTGAATATCTTTCCTCAAACAAAAAACAGGCTTTTGAATTGGGCTAGGGCAGGGGTAAGCAAGTTCGGTCCTAGAGAGACAGTTTCCTGCAGAGTTTGGCTACAACACTGAAAAAAAAACTCACCTGCCTATAGCCTTAGCAATCCTGAAGACATTGATTACCTTGTTTAGGTGTGTTTGATTAGGGTTTGAACTAAATTCTGCAGGACAGCGGCTCTCTAGGACTAAACTTGCCTACCGCTGGGCTAGGGGAACAGTTGTAAGACTACTTACTGTTAGATCCTGATGACGTTTGATCAAGTGCAACTCAATTAAGGTGAATTTCGTGTAACACACAGGACAGCTCAAATTTCTTAGTTTGACCCGTCCTCTGGCCCATCTGAGAAGAATCTGACGCTCCTCAAGATTTAAAATATCATGTGCAGATCTCAAATGATGTCTCAAATGAGTGACCGTCGAGGGGCATAAGGGGCATTCCAACAACATCTATGAATGTGTAAATTAAGTTATTACATTTACAATTTTGTAAAGAATC
This sequence comes from Chrosomus eos, assembly GCA_036326025.1. Taxonomy (NCBI): domain Eukaryota; kingdom Metazoa; phylum Chordata; class Actinopteri; order Cypriniformes; family Leuciscidae; genus Chrosomus; species Chrosomus eos. The sequence goes on from CM070841.1 coordinate 11,465, forward strand.
ATGCACAACTGTCAAATAAAGACTATTCAACTTACATTGGCAAATGTGGCAAAAACAAATGTAGACTCGTCTGGAGCTCCTGCTTCTGTGATGGCTCTCCTATAATGACCTTACCTGGGCATTATGATGGCCTATTAACCTCAGGTCATTAGCATTTGTATAGGTGTTCCAGGCTGGAGGTCAGGCAAACACATTAGTACATGCTTTCTTAATACACCACCTAAACACCAGTATATTACAGAGCTAGCATAAAACTTTATTGCAAAGTGCACTGTAAAAACTAAAGGTGCCTCAAATATCCTGTCGGATACTCAAGTAACTTAAAAATGTAACTTAAGTGCCTCAAAGCTCTTTCTCCTATAGTAGGGTTACTGGAGGAGCACTGACAATCTTTGCGGTTCTTGCTGGAACTTATGGGATCCTTTAAGCATTTTGTATTTAGTTCAGAGGTTCTGGAGTCACCTTTTCACTACCAAGAGACCCCAAAGTTCTTTGGGGGAGATTAGAGGAACTTGAATGCTATTAAAGGGTTATTGAAAGATCTTTTAACATTTAAGTGGTTCCTGGAAGATCTTTTATGTTAAAGCCAGCATCTGGAGGAGCCCAATGGTTCTGTGAGGCCAGAATAAGATTATTATTATCCTATTGTTATTATTATTATACCTGGGTGGTTCCTCAGAGAACCGCACCTTTTTAAAGGGTTCCTAGAGGATCTACAGACGGTTCCGCCGGTGTGGCAAAGTGAAGAACCCCAAAAGGTTCCTCCAGGCACCTTTTCTTTTTACAGTGTGGAATTATTGGGAAAAATGCATTTAAAAGTTCAAAGAGAGCCTACTAATTTTCCAAAGAAACCCTACTGAGAGTCCATTGAATGAGTTACAGTTGCCCAGGATGTGCATAAGACAGACTACCTGGGACCAGTCAAGCAGCTCTGATGTCTTCTGTGGGGCAGTGGTCAGTGGGGACTGTCATGTGGTCGGGGCTCCATTGCTTGTGATTACCTGGGTTCTAACCCAGCTCAGACCACCTTATGGGAGCACCTTGATGTAATGTATGATTTGTCCTTCTCAAAACTAATTTGACCTGGACCGATAGGCTCTACATATTATTTGACCCTTGACAAATAGATTGCACATGGGCGAAATATCCCATCAATAAACTATTATTTTTTACCATAGGTGAAATGACACATTTATGGGTCATATTTCATAACTACAGTGGTTTTATTAGGTGAAACCTACTGTACAGCACACAGTGCACGCAATACAACACAATGATGTATGTTATAGCTATAAATATGCGTTATTAGCCTTGAAATGAACTGTCCACAGACTGCTCACAGGGGCCTACATGTACAGCATATCTGTCCCTGTCAAATAGGTTACATATTGACTTAATAATTCAAAATGTTATGTGTGCTTACAACATAGACCGAGACAAAGTAGGTATTTAAAGCCATTTATTAAATTTAAAATAAACATTTGGTGCAAATATTTTTTACAACTTAAAAAAAAAAAGATATATATATAAACACTTGTGCTATTAAACACACACACACCAACACACAAACACACACACACACACAACACACACACACACACACACACACACACACACACACACACACACACACACCACACACACACACACACACACACAAACACACACACACACATTTAAAATATAATGAAAAAAAAAATTGTAGAAAATAAATACAAATCTTAAAAATGTAATAGAATAGTGCAATAAAATGACAAATTCTCTTGAATGGATGGTCTTCGTTAGACATTGGACGCATCGTTAGAGGTCGAGGTTGTCTTCAAAGTCCAAAGTCACCAAGTCTGCCATCTGAGTATTAAACTCCAGGACAGGATATGTCTCTGTAAAAACAAACCATTCTCTTTAAACAGTCCATTCAGATAATACAATAGAGACTGATTACCAATGTGCTGACCCATTAACACCTACCCTGCTGCATAGAAGACCCATCCTGTAAGTCTTCTGGCCAGCCCTCTATGTCCATGTCAAAGTTCCCAGACAGATCAGAGAATTCACCTGATAAAAAAATTTAAAAAAACAGTTTGTTAAAAAAGTCCCATCCTGTAAAATATAGTCATGTTCAAATAAGATTGCAGATTGGTCACTTACCCTTCAACGACATCCAAGGTGCTGGCCATCCGAATCTCTGGATTTTTTTCCTCTCAGCCTTTTCAGCAGCTCGATGGTCTGCTTCCATTTTAGGTCTTTGATTATGGACGACATTGAAGCCTAAAAAAAGTACAGTTTGGTGTAAAAAAAACAACAAACACATTGTAAGGACATTGCAATATCTGTGTAATAAAGTTGTAACAACCCATTAACAATATGTTACAAGAAATATTTACATTAAACGACTTTTTGAATATCTTTCCTCAAACAAAAAACAGGCTTTTGAATTGGGCTAGGGCAGGGGTAAGCAAGTTCGGTCCTAGAGAGACAGTTTCCTGCAGAGTTTGGCTACAACACTGAAAAAAAACTCACCTGCCTATAGCCTTAGCAAACCTGAAGACATTGATTACCTTGTTTAGGTGTGTTTGATTAGGGTTTGAACTAAATTCTGCAGGACAGCGGCTCTCTAGGACTAAACTTGCCTACCGCTGGGCTAGGGAACAGTTGTAAGACTACTTACTGTTAGATCCTGATGACGTTTGATCAAGTGCAACTCAATTAAGGTGAATTTCGTGTAACACACAGGACAGCTCAAATTTCTTAGTTTGACCCGTCCTCTGGCCCATCTGAGAAGAATCTGACGCTCCTCAAGATTTAAAATATCATGTGCAGATCTCAAATGATGTCTCAAATGAGTGACCGTCGAGGGGCATAAGGGGCATTCCAACAACATCTATGAATGTGTAAATTAAGTTATTACATTTACAATTTTGTAAAGAATCATGCACAACTGTCAAATAAAGACTATTCAACTTACATTGGCAAATGTGGCAAAAACAAATGTAGACTCGTCTGGAGCTCCTGCTTCTGTGATGGCTCTCCTATAATGACCTTACCTGGGCATTATGATGGCCTATTAACCTCAGGTCATTAGCATTTGTATAGGTGTTCCAGGCTGGAGGTCAGGCAAACACATTAGTACATGCTTTCTTAATACACCACCTAAACACCAGTATATTACAGAGCTAGCATAAAACTTTATTGCAAAGTGCACTTATTGGGAAAAATGCATTTAAAAGTTCAAAGAGAGCCTACTAATGTGTCCAAAGAAACCCTACTGAGAGTCCATTGAATGAGTTACGGTTGCCCAGGATGTGCATAAGACAGACTACCTGGGACCAGTCAAGCAGCTCTATCGTCTTCTGTGGGGCAGTGGTCAGCGGGGACTGTCATGTGGTCGGGGCTCCATTGCTTGTGATTACCTGGGTTCTAACCCAGCTCAGACCATATAAACACTTGTGCTATTAAAAACACACACACACACACACTCACACGTTTGTTTTTGTGACTTATGAGGACATTCCATAGACGTAATGGTTTTTATACTGGACAAACTATATATTCTATCCCCCTACACTGCCCCTGTCCCTAAACCTACCCCTTACAGAAGACATGCTGGATTTTAACATTTTAAAAAAAACATTGTTTTTTATGTTTTTTAAGCTGTTTGAAATATGAGGACGCATGCAATGTCCTCATATTTCACGTGTAAGTTGTAATACCAGTGTAATACCCATGTCATTATACACATTTGTGTCCTCATATATCACAAAAACAAGCACACACACACACACACACACACACACACACACACACACACACACACACACACACACACACACACACACACACACACACACACATTTGAAATATAATGAAAAAAATTGCAGAAAATAAATACAAATCTTAAAAATGTCATAGAACAGTGCAATAAAATTACAAATTCTCTTGAATGGATGGTCTTCGTTAGACATTGGACACATCGTTAGACGTCAAGGTTGTCTTCAAAGTCCAAAGTCACCAAGTCTGCCATCTGAGTATTAAACTCCAGGACAGGATATGTCTCTGTAAAAACAAACCATTCTCTTTAAACAGTCCATTCAGATAATACAATAGAGACTGATTACCAATGTGCTGACCCATTAACAGCTACCCTGCTGCATAGAAGACGCATCCTGTAAGTCGTCTGGCCAGCCCTCTATGTCCATGTCAAAGTTCCCAGACAGATCAGAGAATTCACCTGATAAAAAAAAATAAAAAAAAACAGTTTGTTAAAAAAGTCCCATCCTGTAAAATATAGTCATGTTCAAATAAGATTGCAGATTGGTCACTTACCCTTCAACGACATCCAAGGTGCTGGCCATCCGAATCTCTGGATTTTTTCCCCTCAGCCTTTTCAGCAGCTCGATGGTCTGCTTCCATTTTAGGCAATATCAGACTTGGTCAACATTTCCTCCCCAAAGAAACTTCTCTCTAAAATATACAAAATGATTTCAAACCAACTTCAGACCATATACTTACCAACAATAAAATGGGACAACGATCTTTCAATAGCCCCTGATGCCAACTTCTGGACCCAAATCTGTAAAAACATCTATCTCATGTCCAAAAATGCGAATCTTCAGTTAATACAATATAAAATACTTCACAGAACACATTACACGGGCAGCAGATTAGCTAAAATGGGTTTCACATCAGAAGTTTGCACACACTGCAATCAAAATTCTACAGATACATACATCCATGCAACCTGGCACTGCACTCCAATCAAACACTTTTGGGAAGAGGTCACACCGTCACTATCCACTATAGTCGGCTGCCACATCCCACTGTCGCCTTCTCTTTGCTTGTTGGGGGACCTGACAATAATCACTGATAAAACTTTAAACTCTAAAATGCTCCTCATAGCTCTAACCATCGCCAAGAAAACTATCCTCATGAACTGGAAAACTAGAAATAAATTACACATTAACATTTGGAAAAATCTTATTTCAGACTTCATTGCAATGGAATACGCATCTCCCCTTCATAATTACGCATCTGAAACTGACCTCTGCCGTCCAACACTTTCTGACCTCTTACAGCTATGAATCCTTTCTCTGTTTTCAACTCCGACTCCTCCCACCTTCTTAACCAACCCACGAATATTAATGCATTTTAGTTATTTGAACTTGTTTATGTCATCATTGTTATTACTATCTTCACTGTTATTGTTATGATTACTATTTTCACTTTTATCTTTTCATTGTTGTAATTGCTGTTGTTGCTGTCTTTTGCTCTCACCATTGCGGTCACCACTGCCATCATCATTATCATTTATTAATAATATTATTATTATCATTATTATTATAATCATCAATATTGCCACTGTCAATGCTGTATTGGAATTAAATGTCATTATCATCACTACTGCAATAATTCCCCCCTTATCTCTTAATGGGTTTTTAATGCACCACAACATAGAATGAAAAAAAAAAAAGGAATATGTATATATGGAAAACCGCACAAACACCAGGGCAGGCAAGACAGACGAGAAGTGGTTTCAACGGGACAGCATCTCTGTCCCAATTTGAGACACTCTCGCACTGTACTCCCTCTTTTAATGCACCTTAGACATTGCACATAACACACAAAAAAAAAAAAAATTAGGAAAAGATAGGGACTGATGAGATGTGGGGGAAGGTTATCTTATATTATCTTATCATCTTATTATATCATCTTTTATTTTATACAGCATTGACAATGGCAATTGTTACATAGGAGGAAGGATGGAAATAAAAATCGACCAACACAATATTGGCAATATGGTGGTAGTGGGGAGTGGGGTGGTGATGGTAATGACAATGGTAATAAATAATAAATGGTTACTTTGTTTACGCATACACACACATACACATACCCACACTCACACCCGCTCACATACACACTTAGATCAAACAATTAAATCACTTTTATGTCACTTCTGGAATTATGGATTTACAAGATTGCTCACTACTGTACTATGTTGGTTTGTATTTATGTCTGACTGTTAAATAAAAAAAATAATAAAAAAAAATACAGAGTATAAAATTTTAACAAAGATTTTAGCAAATAGACTAAAGAAAGTCATAGAGACCATAATAGCACCAAATCAGGCCTATACCAGCAAGGGATATAACCGACACAGTTTGCACAATAAGAGATGTTGTGTGCAGGATGGGGGAGGATGGGGAAGGCGGAATAATTTTATGTGTAGATTTAAACAAGGCGTTCGATAGAGTGGAACACGATTATTTGGAACAAACAATGAGGAAATATAGAATGCTGGAATGGATAAATCTGTTATACAGTAAAGTGCAAAGTTGTGTGAAAGTAAATGGAGTTTTGACAGACCCATTTCCGCTTGAGAGGTCAGTGAGACAAGGATGTCTGATGTCTGCATTGCTATATTCAATCTCAGTTGAACCGTTAGCAATAATGATTCGAGCAGACAAAAAGATAAGGGGTATTCAAATTCCAAACAGTTGTGAGAGTGTGATACACCAATATGCGGATAACACGACATTTACGATTAGGGATGTAGAAAGTATAAAAAAGGTAATGGGGCACATAGAAATCTATGGTAAAGCATCAGGAGCAAAAATAAATATAGAAAAATCTGAAATAATGAGTATAGGAGGGGGACTTAAGAGGGTGTGATATACCTTTTAAAACTACATTAGGTTATGTTAATATTTTAAGTGTGCAAATTGGGGAAAATGCTAAGAATGCAAGGGATGCCACATGGACAGGGGTTTAAATAAAATTAAACAACTTTACTTAATTTCCAAAATTGGAGTACTTATGTTAAGAGGGAAAGTCATGCTTGTGAACTCTTTGTTGCTTTCCAAATATAACTATATTTTAGGTGCAGTTGATTTGCCAAAATGGGTAATGAATGAAGTGACTGAGATAACGAATGATTTTATGTGGGGAGGGAAAGGAGTTAAAATAGCAAGGAGAACATTAATCGCGAAAAAAAGGAGGATTAAGAAGTTAAGAAGTTAAAAAGAAGGCCATAAGGGTGAAAGTGGTGAAAAAGTATTTATGTGGGAAAGTGGGGTATGGATGGAAGGGTTATATGAAGGAGGTGTTGGACAAATGTAGTGGATGTTGGGAAGAAGGGCTTTTTATGGTACTGAAAAGGCCAATGTATGACAAAGTGCCGCTGTTTTATCAGGAAGTGCTTAGTGCATGGGCAGAAGTCATAGGAAATTTAAAGTTTGAATGTGAGAATATAAATCATGTTTTAAATAATTTTTTAAATCCAAAAATTTGAATGAAAAAGAGGATGTTTTATGACAAATTGTACATGAAAGCAGGAGTGAGACAAGTAAAAGATCTAGCATATGAGTATGTAAGAGGGTTTTTACCTAATAGAGCCATATACAGTGGTGCTCAGAATTAATGGCACCCCTGGTAATTATTATCAAAAATGGCTGTAAAAAATAAATCTTCATCGTTTATCCTTTTGATCTTTGATTAAAAAAATTGGCAAAAATCTAACCTTTCATTGAAGTAAAAGAATTGAAAATGTGGGGGAAAATCACATTATAATTTTTTTTTTCTCCAAAACACGTTGGCCACAATTATTCATACCCTTTTATTAAATACCTTTTTGCAATCTCCTTTTGCCAAGATAACAGCTCTGAGTTTTCTCCTATAATGCCTGATGAGTTTGGAGAACAACTGACAAGAGATCAGAGACCATTCCTCCATACAGAATCTCTTCAGAGCCTTCAGATTCACAGATCCATGTTGGTGCTTCTTCTCTTCAGTTCAGCCACTCATTTTCTATATGGTTCAGCTCAGGGAACTGGGACGGTCATGGCAGAAGCTTCATTTTGTGCTCCCTAACACATTTTTGTGTTGATTTTGATGTTTGTTTTGGATTGTTGTCCTGATGGAAGATCCAACCATGGCCCATTATAAGATTTCTAGCAGAAGGCGTCAGGATTTGATTTTTTATCTGTTGATATTTGATAGAATCCACAATGCCATGTATCTGAATAATAAGTCCAGGACCTCCAGCAGAAAAATATGCCCACAACATTAAAGATCCAATGGTATATTAAATTGTACACATGGGATACTTTTTATCCTTGTGTGCACCAAACCCATCTAGTGTGTTTGCTGCCAAAAAGCTCTTTTGTTAGTTTAATCTGACCACAGAACCCTGCGCCGTTTGAAGATTCAGTCGTGTCTGACACCTGAATATGCTGGAGTTTGTATTTGGATGAGCGAGGAGGATTTTTCTTAAAACCCTCCCAAACAACAAGTGGTGATGTAGGGGTTGTTTGATTTTTTTAATAGGCTTTCTGACCCCAAAACTCAACTAATCTCTGCAATTCTCCATCTGTGATCCTTGAAGAGTCTTTGGCCACTCAAACTTTCCTCCTCACCGTCCATTAAGAAAATATAGACACACGTCCTCTTCCTGGCAGAATCGTAACAACTTTAGATGATTGGAACTTCTTAATTATTGCCCTGATGGTGGAAATGGGGATTTTTAATTCTTTTGATATTTTCTTACATCCACTTTCTATTTTGTGATGCTCAACAATCTTTAGATGCACATCAGAACTATGTTCCGTGGTTTTACTCATTGTGATGGATGATTAAGGGAATTTGGCCTTTGTGCTTCCTCATATTTAAACTCCTGTGAAACAAGAAGTCATAGCTGGACAATTTCATGTTCCTATGCACCCTGGTGTGCTAAAAAAGGTAAATACTAATGGGAATATACTTCATAGATAAATTATTCATAAAAAATTCTAGGGTATGAATAATTGTGGCCAATGTGTTTTGGAGAAAAATATTTTTTATAATGTGATTCCCCCCCCCCCCCCCCCCCCCCCCATTTTCAATTCTTTTACTTCAATGAAAGGTTAGATTTTTGCAATTTTTTTGAATGAAAGATCAAAAGGATAAACGATGAAGATTTATTTTTTACAGCCATTTTTGATCATAATTACCTGGGGTGCCATTAATTCTGAGCACCACTGTATGATTGTGTTTCGGGATGGAATGATGAAATTGAAATCTCAAAAGTTGACTCGATGTGTGAAAACATTAAAATGAGCCTGCCCAGAGCCTGCATCAGGCCTGAGAACATTCAGCCGGAGAAACTCTGCAAGAGTTTCTTTGTCTCGTCATCCGGCGTGGAGGTTCACAGTGTCTCGCGGGACATGAATCGGCTCCATAAATTTTAAGTGCCTTACACAGGTCCATGTGCATGTGTGTGAATGGATACGCTTCTTTGCATCTTGCCTCATCACAGTCACATCACAATTAACATTTCCTTTTTCTTTCTGCAGGTTCAAGCTGGCTCCTTTCTCTGCCCAGTGTGTGCGGAGGGCTGTTGAGGAGGCTGCAGAAAAGCTCCCGGCGCAACAACAGGAGGCACTGCACCATTACCTGGCCCTCAGCGCTGGTGCGGTCCGGCCTCAGGATGTCGTCGACGCAGCTCTGCTGCTGGAATCATTGGCCAGGTATACATCTCTTCATCCAACCATGGCATTCATTACTCATCACAAACAATTAGCACAGCAAAAATAGCAAGTTGTCATTCATAATTTTTTCGTATATTATAAACCTTGTATTCCTCTCTTATACAGCACTTCTGCGGATGAGACTTCCTTGGCCACAAGCGGTGGTGCAGCTGGACCATCTCGGAAGAACTTTGCTGAATTCGTGGCGATATTTCCTGTTTCGTCGGAGGGTCAGCCGCCATCCAAGAAGCAGCATGTCGAATCAGGTTTTCCAGATGACCGCGTTTTTTAAGACAAGTGGCGGATTACCCAGTATGCCCAGAGAGAGGAATATCTGCTGTGTAAGTCTCCGAATCCATCAATAGAGCATTGACATTCATTAACTCAACACAAAAACTAGGCCATTCATTTACAGTGACAAGTGACTCACATGAGCAACGTTATTTCATTCTGTCTTTCAGCACATTTCACAGTCCGCAAGCCTTCGACGCAAAGGTGGCCAGGCTTATCGCGCAAGAGGGATGGAAGGTCAACTGTCCCAAGCCGGAGGACATCGAACGGCTGTGGACACCACATTCGAAGGCAGCGGTTGAAGATGACAAGTTCATCCTTCGCTGTGTCTCTGAACAGAACTGGTCGGGCGTGGCCATAAAAGACTTTGGTGGCAAGAAAGGTTTAGGTAAGAAAACCTTTCATTTGTCTTGTAAGGGCAGAAAAAAAACAATAATGTAAAATGTACATTTTAGCAGCCATTAACTGTGGCAAGAAAGGTTTAGGTAAGAAAACCTTTCATTTGTCTTGTAAGGGCAGAAAAAAACAATACTGTAAAATTTACATTTTAGCAGCCATTAACTGCAGCGAGAACTAAATTTACATTCTGAACTGTTTGTCTACATGTAATGTTGATTCATTAACTCAAAAATGTAATGTGTTCTCTTTATTTTAGGAGTCGTGGCAACTCAGACTTTCTCCAAGAACGACATTGTCTGCGACTACCACGTCAGGGTCATCACAGGTGCAGAAGGGAGGGCGATAATGCAGGGCCAGCATGACGAGGCCAGGTACATGTTCTTTTTCAAGGCTGGAAAGAGAGAACTCTGCATCGACGCCCAGACCTTTCCTTGCGAGTGCCAACCTGGTACAGACACCGTTGGCAGGAGGATCAACCACTCCACAAAAGCACCCAACCTGAAGCCCTTTCACTGCAGGTTGTGTGTGAATGGGGAGGACAAGTACGTCACCCTCTTCAAGGCACTGCAGGACATCATTGTGGGTGTCGAACTACGGTTTGACTACGGAGTGAAGAGGAAGTCCTTCCGTGGAGAGGGCCTGGACTGGCTGGATGATTGAGTAGGCCTGGTCCAAAGGTCTTCATCAGACATGTGGAAGTGAAGTGAAGTGGAGCTGGAGTGATTTGTGAAAGATTTGTGAAATATTCTTGTTTTATTTCACAATGTGTTAGTTCCCAGTGGTCATGAGCCAATATAATTTAAAAAAATCATAATTTCCCTTAGGGCTTAAATGAACCTCATCTCTCAAAAATAGTTCAGGCGTTTTTTAAACAGTATGTGTGGATGATGTACAAAGCTCTCATTAACACACAAAACAAACTTAGCAATGACGTTGTTCACAAACTTTTTCATTGTTTGTAACACTATATCCTTCAACAGTTTGGCCTCCTATGTATGTGAAGGTCTCCTTATGTATGTGAATTATTAAGTGTGTTAACACTTAACCGCACACTTATGTACATTACAGCAACAGTCCAGTGTTTCAGCTGAACCTTGAAAGATAAACTTTTTCACAGTTGAAATAATTTTTAACTTGCAAAGTGTGAGATTGCTGAGTCATGCATGACACCCATTAGAACACAACGGCCAATTCTAAAGCCATTTGAACAAACCAGTTTCTTTTCACTAGCTTGGGCAGTAAATGTGATGGCTCATTTTAACCTGCATTGATAAAGTCAACTATCTCATAATGGCCCATCATCACCTATGCAGAGGCCTGTATTGACCACAGAAGCCATTGAATGCAGACAAAAATAATGCAGGCCTGTTGAGCATATAAAACATGCAGGCTTTATTATTTTTACCTTAAAAGAAGATTCTTTTTACCATCAAGCCCGCATTTACTTGATCATAAATACATCATTATATTATATAAAAATAGTTATATTACAAGCCAGTGATTGCTCTCATTATCTTCCTCTTCTGGAATGCTGCTCTTTTTCTTTTCAAATCTCAAGGTTTTTTTTAATGTGTTTCCTATCAAAATGAAGCTCTTTATGTTCAGTTTACAAATATTTGGTCACATTTACTCATTTCTAACTAATTAAGAACTTATGAGATTTCTGAGAAATAAGAAGAGAAATTTTCAGCTGCCCTATAGTGCATGCCCATGTAATGGCCCATTGACACCTTGATCCAGGCTTGTTTAATACTGCGATCTGATTGGCTGGTTTGAAACAGACTCAAGTATATCTGTGATGGATTCTGCTGTGTATTCACTCTGCTTCAACGATTTCTGCTGAGCTGCTGAGTTGTTGAGTTGCTGAGTTGCTGAATTGCTGAGTTGCTGAATTGCTGAGTTGCTGAATTGCTGAGTTGCTGAGAATCTTCTTGAAACTTCTATAATCTTCTACTTTTGAAATGGAAGGACAAGCTGAGAAGAGGTAATGCTTGTGTTTTTGTGTATTTACTGTTAAGCTCCATTGAAATGGTAATAGGACAATGCCCTGTTCTGCTGCATATCTCTTTTTTAAGTTTTAATTTTGTATCTCTTTTTTAAGTTTTGCTGGTCAAGGGTCACAATAGGCCTCTGTTTTAAGAATTCACTGTCTTCATTCATTTTCCCTTTTGTAAGATTTGGTGTGTCTGCTTTATCTCACAGCCAGAAATCCGACCGTCGCATCATTCACTGCTCGCTGTGTAAAAAACCACAGGAGGTGCTGACGACGCATCTGAGCAGAATGTGTATGAAGAGGAACACACCCGAAGAACGGCTGGAGGAGCTGAAGAGGGCCAAGGAGTCTGCCAAGCTGTGGACACGGGAAGCTAGGAACTGGGACTACAATGAGATGGTGAAACGTTACCCCCACCGACCATCCAGGCTGGCTCTTCTGGAAGAGCTGCGCCAAAGACACTTTTTTGTGGCTAATGCTCCTAACCAGGCAGACCTGGAGTCTGAAGAGGCGTCCACCACCACAGCTGCCGTTCCCACAGCCAGTGAACCTTCTGTAGCAGCCGGTGTCAGCTCTGAAGCGGCTGGTGGTGTCTCGGTGGTGGAGGATAGCAGCTCCGAAGGCAGCACCACCGATCCAAGCGACCGAACATGGCAAAAGTAAGTTCTAAACCTCACACACATCAGTGCAAAAACTGTGAACAAACTGTAAGGTTGCTTTTAGCTCATTTTCTTCTGTCTGTGTTTTTTTTTCAGAGATCAATCAGAGTACAGCACAAGTGTCAGGGTCAAGATGACACAAATGGGCCTGTACTCAAAGTTCCCTGCAGAAGAGGCCATGCTGACAGATTTTAAGGGCTACCTGATCAACACCCTGCAGGTCCCAAACTGCCAGCAGGAGGTAAGATACATCCCATTTGCGTTTCTTTTTAGTCTGTTCCGTATTGCTCTTTGTAACCGGGAAATGTTTTAATATATAGTAGCACAGCACATGTAGAGCAGCTATTAAGTTCCATAAAAGAAGTGAACTCAGATAAAACACAGCTTTATTAGGGGTGTCTGTGTGTGGCTGGCTGGTGTGTGGCTTTTCTTCTCACTGCGTCATCTCACACTTCTCTTTTTCTTTCATCACAGGTAGACAACGTCTCCAGGATGCTGAGGTACATCCAGCCAAGTGGGGATGAAGTCAGCTTGGACTTTCTGCTAAAGTCCACTGAGACAAAGGACTACCTCACCCAACTCCGGCGCGCTGACATGAGCCCAGCCACCATACTCAACTACATCAAGAACATGATCCGGTTTGTTCAGTATTTGAAGAACCACCTGAACTTGGCTGCAGCAGATCTTGACTTCTACATGAAGTGCCAAGCCTACCTCGACCTCCTCGCTTCCATCAGAAATCCAGTGGCCAAGTCACACAGCAAGGTCACCTGTAAAACAAGGTCAGTTGCTAATCTGCTTTCCATTTGTTTTTCTTTAATGACTTCCTCCATGTTGATAGTACTTATGTGCTGGCTGTACATCTGGAGTTATGTGATACAGACATGTGTGTAATTCTCCGCCACATTGTTGTCTTGTATGTCATTCTAGGTATGAACGGTTCCAAGAGGGTGAGAAGAGCCTTCAGGAGTGCCAGGCAGTCCTCAGGAAGGCCAAGAAAGACATGCTGTCCGTTTATGGGAGGCTGCTGGAAGGTGACCACGTGGCTTCAGAGGAAAAGACCATGTTCCGCTACTATTGTGAAGCAATCCTGATCCTCGGTCACTTCCAGAGACCAGGAGTGGTGGAGGGAATAACAGTAAGTGTTAAGACCTCAGTTTTCATGGGGGCATAAGCCTAAACAGATTATATTAGGTAGTCTGCGAAGAGGACGTTTATGTCACTTATTCACTCTGTGTTTTTTTTTTTTTTTAGACAGCAGAGTGGGACGACAGAAAGAATTCTGGGGGAAAGGTGTGCGTGGCTGTAAAGGAACACAAGACTGTGACAATGCAGATCGCCGTGTTTGCCCTCACAATGGAGGAGGCAGCAGTAAGTACACTTTGTACAGGCTTAATTGCCTTACCATGAAATACAGTAACACCAGCAATGATATTAACAGATGTATTTATTTATTTTTTGTCTCTACAGATGCTGGGCGCATACTACACATGGATCCGCCCTGACTCCATCCGGCCGGATGTAGACAATGCAGACAGGTTGTTTGTTTCGTCGTCAGGCACGGAAATTAGGAGTGCAACCAACGACCTCTCTCGTCTGCACATACAGTAAGTATTAACAGCAGTCCATGAGACCAAAAAGTAGCATTTATTAAACAGATCAGCCTCTAGAAAATTATTTAGTTCAAGTTTGGGAGTTTCATCTGATATTTCTGCCCCATTGCAGCTACAAACAGCCCAGCATCACGAGCCAGCAGATACGTAGGACCGTGGAGACCGATGTGGCTGCCAACTTTACAGAGGAGCAGAAGGCGTCTGTGGCCCACTACATGACCCGTTCGACTGCAATGGCAAATCAGCACTACAGGATGAAGACCCGGGACACTGTTGTGGCCACTTCAAACCTGCTCAGCTCCCTGACACGGTATGTAATGATCTGAAATATAATTATGTTATATGTTATAAATCTGTTATAATTATAATGTCTCTCAACGCTCATCCATCAGTTCGTTAGTGTGTAACCTTGAAACCTTTTCAATGTTGCAGCTCCTCTTCTGACGACTCTGGCGAAGAGGGCGCCCGGGCAGAGAAGAGAAGGCGAGTGAAAGAAGAGGTTGGCAGCCCAACCCCGGACATTGATGTTTTCCTACAGGCCTTCCCTGTAGGAATCACTGGCCAACCACCCAACAAGACCCAGAGAGAAAAAGCTGGGTTCCCCACCAACAGAGTCTTCTATGACAAGTGGAGGGCTCTGCAGTACAGCATTCGAGAGCAACATCTTTTATGTAAGTGTATATACTTTCTTAGCCAATGATTAGATTTGCTCCAACAGAAACATTTAGAACTTGTGTGTGAACCTAAATTTTAATTTAAATGTTCTCTCTTTGACAGCAAAATGCTCAAGACGTGCCCCAACTGCAGCGATGGTGGCAAAACTTATAGAGGCAGAGGGGTGGACGGCCAATCATCCCCCCCAGAGGACATCATGGCGAAGTGGAAGCCGCTGAGCAGAGCACAGGCGGAGAGTGACCCGGCCATCATCAAGGGGGTGACCAGGCAGAAATGGTCGGGTCTGGCTGTGAAGGACTTTGGAGAGCAGAAAAGTATGTACAAATGTCTTATGAGCACAGTAAAATCCATTAAAAAAAGAATATAATAACATCATTAACAGCACATTAATGACTCCCTCTTTTTGACCACAGGCGTTGTTGCAACCAAGGCCTTCGGGAAGGGCTCCATCCTGTGTGATTTCCACGGAAAGGTGATCTCAGGTGCTGAGGGCAGGGAGATGGCAGAGACACAGGACGAGCTGGGCAACCTGTTTTTCTTCAGACATGGCCCTGACGAAGTCTGCATCGATGCGGAGACCTTCCCCTGCGAGTGCCACCCGTCTCTGGAAACCACAGGGAGATGGATTACCCACTCCAAGAAGAACTACAACGTGCAGCCACGCCACTGCATATTGAAGCTCCAGGGAGGAGACAGACACGTCCTGCTCTTTCAGGCCACCAAGGACATTGCGAAAGATGAGAAGATCCGCTTCGACCACGGCATCAAGAAGAGGTCTTTTCGTGGGGAGGAAGAGGAGCTGGAGTGGCTGGACTTTTGATTCTTGCTGGACGTCTGCTTGCCTCTCACATACCATTTGTGTCACATTTTATTTCACAAAATTTGGAGCTTGCGTATGAACTATCAATGTTTTATTTGACAATTCTGGGAGCTTGCGTACGAACTATCGATGTTTTATTTCACAAAACTGGGAGCTTGCGTATGAACTATCAATGTTTTATGACAGTTGTGTCATAGCATTGGTATTCATGTAAATGGAGCCTCAGTTGTGTCATAACATTGGTATTCGTGTAAATGGAGCCTCAGTTGCATCATAACATTGGTTTTTCGTGTAAATGGAGCCTCAGTTGCATCATAACATTGGTTTTTCGTGTAAATGGAGCCTCAGTGTGAACATTGAAATGATTGACTATGATCTATGTCCTTGGAGCTGGAGTGGCTGGATGTCTGACAACCCCGACAGACTCTATTGTAAGTTAGAGTAAACTACTTATATGTAAGTAGTGTATTGTAAATACTTTCTATGGTATTGTACATGTATTTATGCTCACTGTACAGTAGTAAAATAACCTCTTTTTTTGGTTCATACAGAAAGTACCACAGCAGGATTTTGAAGAAGGCGCCACACACTCTACCCGGGCATCCCAGCACTGTGTCTCCTTCCATCGTCGGTTCCTCAGAGCTCCTTGAGGGATGCTGAGAGTGAGCCAGAACCGGAGAACCATTTCCATAAAGTTAAGTATCTCTTTACTAAGCATTCACATATTGCTCACCTTTTATACTACTGCTGAATCAGATCAAATGCATTAATATTATGAACAGCAGCTATGCTAATTATTTCCCATCTGCCTTTCTGCTTTTATCTATTTTAAAAGTAAAACAGCGTTCGTCAGCTTGTATCCAGCGTGTCACGGAGACTTCAGAGGCCCCAACACCTGTGAAGAGATGACCAAACACCTGTGAAAAGACGACTCCACGCCTGTGAAGAGACGACCCGACCCCTGTGAAGAGACGACTGAACGCCGGTGATATGTTGTCCCATAAATTAATACATGATTAACTAACTGTATTTTTCTATGTACATTTCAGAATTGCACTATTGTGTAAAGCACTATACGAATAAATTAGAATTAAAGCTGCTATACATATTTCTTTTCTGTTTTAAAAATATAAATTCCCTTAATCTGAATTCATTTCATTCTTTCTTTTATCAGTGGGAGCCTTACGGGAGCGTTCAAGGGGCCTGCATCTTCTTTCACACATTCTCAGATGTCCAGGAAGAGAATTCTAAAAATTAGAATACAGTGATCTATATTCAAAACAACAGAATAAGCTCTAATTGCTAACTGTAAAACTGTGTGACATGTTTTTGAACATGTGATGAGTGTGTGCATATATATATGAATGGCAGTGTGTTCCTTGTGAAAACAGTGTCAAGTTAATAAAATGTGTAAACAACATGCATTGTATATATTCTTTCGGAGTGCTCTTTTATATTGTTAATAAAAAATATTTTTCACAAACCTATTGTTTCATTACATTTCTTCTTTCATGAGTAGTACCCACCAGCAGTTTATTCATGACACCAGCAGTCAGTGTTGATATATTTTTATTAAATATAATTCTACTATATATTATTACGCTTGTAATAATGTAAAAATTGTAAAAATCCTCAAGATTTAAAATATCATGTGCAGATCTCAAATGATGTCTCAAATGAGTGACCGTCGAGGGGCATAAGGGGCATTCCAACAACATCTATGAATGTGTAAATTAAGTTATTACATTTACAATTTCGTAAAGAATCATGCACAACTGTCAAATAAAGACTATTCAACTTACATTGGCAAATGTGGCAAAAACAAATGTAGACTCGTCTGGAGCTCCTGCTTCTGTGATGGCTCTCCTATAATGACCTTACCTGGGCATTATGATGGCCTATTAACCTCAGGTCATTAGCATTTGTATAGGTGTTCCAGGCTGGAGGTCAGGCAAACACATTAGTACATGCTTTCTTAATACACCATTTAAACACCAGTATATTACAGAGCTAGCATAAAACTTTATTGCAAAGTGCACTGTAAAAACTAAAGGTGCCTCAAATATCCTGTCGGATACTCAAGTAACTTAAAAATGTAATTTAAGTGCCTCAAAGCTCTTTCTCCTATAGTAGGGTTACTGGAGGAGCACTGACAATCTTTGCGGTTCTTGCTGGAACTTATGGGATCTTTTAAGCACTTTGTATTTAGTTCAGAGGTTCTGGAGTCACCTTTTCACTACCAAGAGACCCCAAAGTTCTTTGGGGGAGATTAGAGGAGCTTGAATGCTATAAAAGGGTTATTGAAAGATCTTTTAACATTTAAGTGGTTCCTGGAAGATTTTTTATGTTAAAGCCAGCATCTGGAGGAGCCCAATGGTTCTGTGAGGCCAGAATAAGATTATTATTATCTTATTGTTATTATTATTATACTTGGGTGGTTCCTCAGAGAACCGCACCTTTTTAAAGGGTTCCTAGAGGATCTACAGACGGTTCCGCCGGTGTGGCAAAGTGAAGAACCCCAAAAGGTTCCTCCAGGCACCTTTTCTTTTTACAGTGTGGAATTATTGGGAAAAATGCATGTAAAAGTTCAAAGAGAGCCTACTAATTTGTCCAAAGAAACCCTACTGAGAGTCCATTGAATGAGTTACAGTTGCCCAGGATGTGCATAAGACAGACTACCTGGGACCAGTCAAGCAGCTCTAATGTCTTCTGTGGGGCAGTGGTCAGTGGGGACTGTCATGTGGTCGGGGCTCCATTTCTTGTGATTATCTGGGTTCTAACCCAGCTCAGACCACCTTATGGGAGCACCTTGATGTAATGTATGATTTGTCCTTCTCAAAACTAATTTGACCTGGACCGATAGGCTCTACATATTATTTGACCCTTGACAAATAGATTGCACATGGGCGAAATATCCCATCAATAAACTATTTTTTTTTACCATAGGTGAAATGACACATTCATGGGTCATATTTCATAACTACAGTGGTTTTATTAGGTGAAACCTACTGTACAGCACAAAGTGCACGCAATACAACACAATCATGTACGTTATAGCTATAAATTATGCGTTATTAGCCTTGAAATGAACTGTCCACAGACTGCTCACAGGGGCCTACATGTACAGCATATCTGTCCCTGTCAAATAGGTTACGTATTGACTTAATAATTCAAAATGTTATGTGTGCTTACAACATAGACCGAGACAAAGTAGGTATTTAAAGCCATTTATTAAATTTAAAATAAACATTTGGTGCAAATACTTTTTACAACTTAAAAAAAAAAGATATATATATAAACACTTGTGCTATTAAACACACACACACACACACACATTTAAAATATAATGAAAAAAAAAATTGTAGAAAATAAATACAAATCTTAAAAATGTAATAGAATAGTGCAATAAAATGACAAATTCTCTTGAATGGATGGTCTTCGTTAGACATTGGACGCATCGTTAGACGTCGAGGATGTCTTCAAAGTCCAAAGTCACCAAGTCTACCATCTGAGTATTAAACTCCAGGACAGGATATGTCTCTGTAAAAACAAACCATTCTCTTTAAACAGTCCATTCAGATAATACAATAGAGACTGATTACCAATGTGCTGACCCATTAACACCTACCCTGCTGCATAGAAGACCCATCCTGTAAGTCGTCTGGCCAGCCCTCTATGTCCATGTCAAAGTTCCCAGACAGATCAGAGAATTCACCTGATAAAAAAAAAAAAAAAAACAGTTTGTTAAAAAAGTCCCATCCTGTAAAATATAGTCATGTTCAAATAAGATTGCAGATTGGTCACTTACCCTTCAACGACATCCAAGGTGCTGGCCATCCGAATCTCTGGATTTTTTCCTCTCAGCCTTTTCAGCAGCTCGATGGTCTGCTTCCATTTTAGGTCTTTGATTATGGACGACATTGAAGCCTAAAAAAAAAGTACAGTTTGGTGTAAAAAAACAACAAACACATTGTAAGGACATTGCAATATCGGTGTAATAAAGTTGTAACAACCCATTAACAATATGTTACAAGAAATATTTACATTAAACGACTTTTTGAATATCTTTCCTCAAACAAAAAACAGGCTTTTGAATTGGGCTAGGGCAGGGGTAAGCAAGTTCGGTCCTAGAGAGACAGTTTTCTGCAGAGTTTGGCTACAACACTGAAAAAAAACTCACCTGCCTATAGCCTTAGCAAACCTGAAGACATTGATTACCTTGTTAAGGTGTGTTTGATTAGGGTTTGAACTAAATTCTGCAGGACAGCGGCTCTCTAGGACTAAACTTGCCTACCGCTGGGCTAGGGGAACAGTTGTAAGACTACTTACTCTTAGATCCTGATGACGTTTGATCAAGTGCAACTCAATTAAGGTGAATTTCGTGTAACACACAGGACAGCTCAAATTTCTTAGTTTGACCCGTCCTCTGGCCCATCTGAGAAGAATCTGACGCTCCTCAAGATTTAAAATATCATGTGCAGATCTCAAATGATGTCTCAAATGAGTGACCGTCGAGGGGCATAAGGGGCATTCCAACAACATCTATGAATGTGTAAATTAAGTTATTACATTTACAATTTCGTAAAGAATCATGCACAACTGTCAAATAAAGACTATTCAACTTACATTGGCAAATGTGGCAAAAACAAATGTAGACTCGTCTGGAGCTCCTGCTTCTGTGATGGCTCTCCTATAATGACCTTACCTGGGCATTATGATGGCCTATTAACCTCAGGTCATTAGCATTTGTATAGGTGTTCCAGGCTGGAGGTCAGGCAAACACATTAGTACATGCTTTCTTAATACACCATTTAAACACCAGTATATTACAGAGCTAGCATAAAACTTTATTGCAAAGTGCACTGTAAAAACTAAAGGTGCCTCAAATATCCTGTTGGATACTCAAGTAACTTAAAAATGTAACTTAAGTGCCTCAAAGCTCTTTCTCCTATAGTAGGGTTACTGGAGGAGCACTGACAATCTTTGCGGTTCTTGCTGGAACTTATGGGATCCTTTAAGCACTTTGTATTTAGTTCAGAGGTTCTGGAGTCACCTTTTCACTACCAAGAGACCCCAAAGTTCTTTGGGGGAGATTAGAGGAACTTGAATGCTATAAAAGGGTTATTGAAAGATCTTTTAACATTTAAGTGGTTCCTGGAAGATCTTTTATGTTAAAGCCAGCATCTGGAGGAGCTCAATGGTTCTGTGAGGCCAGAATAAGATTATTATTATCCTATTATTATTATTATACCTGGGTGGTTCCTCAGAGAACCGCACCTTTTTAAAGGGTTCCTAGAGGATCTACAGACGGTTCCGCCGGTGTGGCAAAGTGAAGAACCCCAAAAGGTTCCCCCAGGCACCTTTTCTTTTTACAGTGTGGAATTATTGGGAAAAATGCATTTAAAAGTTCAAAGAGAGCCTACTAATTTGTCCAAAGAAACCCTACTGAGAGTCCATTGAATGAGTTACAGTTGCCCAGGATGTGCATAAGACAGACTACCTGGGACCAGTCAAGAAGCTCTAATGTCTTCTGTGGGGCAGTGGTCAGTGGGGACTGTCATGTGGTCGGGGCTCCATTTCTTGTGATTACCTGGGTTCTAACCCAGCTCAGACCACCTTATGGGAGCACCTTGATGTAATGTATGATTTGTCCTTCTCAAAACTAATTTGACCTGGACCGATAGGCTCTACATATTATTTGACCCTTGACAAATAGATTGCACATGGGCGAAATATCCCATCAATAAACTATTTTTTTTTTACCATAGGTGAAATGACACATTCATGGGTCATATTTCATAACTACAGTGGTTTTATTAGGTGAAACCTACTGTACAGCACACAGTGCACGCAATACAACACAATGATTTATGTTATAGCTATAAATTATGTGTTATTAGCCTTGAAATGAACTGTCCACAGACTGCTCACAGGGGCCTACATGTACAGCATATCTGTCCCTGTCAAATAGGTTACATATTGACTTAATAATTCAAAATGTTATGTGTGCTTACAACAAAGACCGAGACAAAGTAGGTATTTAACCCTCTGATTATCTTCATTTAGGGTATACACTTGTTTTCTTTGGGGTCTCCAGGGACCCCAGACAATAACATTGCATTTTGTAACAGTATAATATATATTTTTTTACAAATGTAATTTTACTCTGTTTATTAATGTTTTTACTCAACATTTGTGCAGTTTTTGGAGGATTTTTGATATCTTTTAAATTTCTAAAAATAAATAAATAAATATTTAAATAAATAGTTTTTTTTACAAAAACAGCATTTTATGTAAAATTCACTTTATAAAAAACCCAGATTTTATTTATGGGGATAAATGGATAATTGTACATGATTTAATGTAAGATTTTTGCCCTTTTTTTGGAAAATGCAGTTTTAAAATAAAAAAAATTCACTTTAACCACTAGATGGCCATAGAGCTCCATTATATGCTCCATTATATGCTATTTGCTGTTTGATTAACCAAAATACATCTTCTCACAAGTTGGATTCAGTTGGATTGAGTTGGATTCATATATAAATATTTTAAAATCAATATTATAAAAAAAATTATATACTTTTTGTCAAAGTTTAGCATATTTTGTATTGAAAAACGTTTATCAATAATGTTACTTTATGATTAGAATCAAACCTGAACAAGATGTTACAAAGAGATATGTTGGAGTCTTTAGATTTTAGATTAAATCAGATTAGATTTAAAGATTGTGTGTGTGTGTGTTTGTGTGTGCATTTTAGTTGTGTCAGTGTCACCAATTTATATTTGTGGTGGTTCTGAACTTTATTTGACAAATCATAAGACTTTTTTATAGCCGTACAAATGTATTCCTGTGTGAGAGTGTGTGTGTGTGTGTTTGTATGTGTGTGTGTGTGTGTATTTTTGTTGTGTCAGTGTCACCAATTTATATTTGTGGTGGTTCTGCATTTTATTTGACAAATTATAAGACTTTTTTTTTATAGCCTTACACATATGTATTCCTGTGTGTATGTGTATGTGTGGTTGTGTATATGTGTGTGTGTGTGTGTGTGTGGCGAGCATGATAACTTTGCATAGTGGATTTTTTTACATCGTTAGAAGTGTGCCATTTCATTTCTGTCCATGTGATCTGCGTTTTTTCTGATTTTGATGATGAATATTATATGTTTACTATGCGGGGTCTCCAGGGACCCCGAAGACAACAAGTGTGACTATTTTTTTCACGCCAACATAATAACAGATATCGTTCCAATTTAATTTTTTTTTTGTAGATCTAGAAAGAGTTGAGAGCTGTAGAAAGTTTCATACCATTTGAACAAAGAGAACATTTTTTTTTATTTGACCAAAAGTCAAATGGCGAGTTAAAAAGACCCCAAAGATAACCAGAGGGTTAAAGCCATTTATTAAATTTAAAATAAACATTTGGTGCAAATATTTTTTACAACTTAAAAAAAAGATATATATATATAAACACTTGTGCTATTAAACACACACACACACACACACACACACACACACACACACACACACACACACACACACACACACACACACACACACACACACATTTAAAATATAATGAAAAAAAAATTGTAGAAAATAAATACAAATCTTAAAAATGTAATAGAATAGTGCAATAAAATGACAAATTCTCTTGAATGGATGGTCTTCGTCAGACATTGGACGCATCGTTAGACGTCGAGGATGTCTTCAAAGTCCAAAGTCACCAAGTCTACCATCTGAATATTAAACTCCAGGACAGGATATGTCTCTGTAAAAACAAACCATTCTCTTTAATCAGTCCATTCAGATAATACAATAGAGACTGATTACCAATGTGCTGACCCATTAACACCTACCCTGCTGCATAGAAGACCCATCCTGTAAGTCGTCTGGCCAGCCTCTATGTCCATGTCAAAGTTCCCAGACAGATCAGAGAATTCACCTGATAAAAAAAAAAAAAAAAAGTTTGTTAAAAAAGTCCCATCCTGTAAAATATAGTCATGTTCAAATAAGATTGCAGATTCTTTTTATGTTAAAGCCAGCATCTGGAGGAGCCCAATGGTTCTGTGAGGCCAGAATAAGATTATTATTATCCTATTATTGTTATTATTATTATTATTATACTTGTTTAAAAACAAATATTCATAAATATATTTCATAAAGTATACTTCTGATTCAGTATACATAGGCTTACTTTTATTTAGTAGGCTATAGCAATATAGCCTGTTTTATTGATTCATTTAAACCTTAAACAACAACAATAAATATTAGGCTAATATTAATAATATGAAGAAGAAGAAGAAGAAGAAGAAGAAGAAGAAGAAGAAGAAGAAGAAGAAAGAAGAAGTTTTATTCTGTCATGAAACTGCTGCTATTCCTCTGCTGTCATCGCTTCAGTGAACCTCGCGCTGCTTGCGCGCAAACATCAGCTGATCGTCATCGGATTTGAAAGTAACGGCTCCTCTCGTCAAAGCTTCAGCTGTTTGTTCGGCTCTCCGTTACAAGGTTTGTAAACTCGCCAATTAAATATAAATAAAGAGTCTACTCACTATATATTCAAACACATACATATATAAACTAAATATATATTTTGTAATGTATCGTTTTTACAGTGTTTACCACTCATTTATTGCACATTATGTTTGGTACGAATGTTTTAGCCGCAATGCTAATGAACAAACGTAGCTAAATCATTGACTTATTGTCTTAGATTTTTTTTTTAGTCATTCAATTCAATAGGGCCTATTCTGTACCACTGTGTCTTCACATTTCTAATAATTAATAGCTGATTCCTGCTGTCGTCATTGGTGTTTGTTATGAATAGGCTAACACACAAGTGGATTTTGATCTGCTTTTGTTTATTTACTACAGGTGCCCTGATTCTTTCAAATAAAGCCCTTTACTGGCCAATAAATATTATGTTGTGAATGGATATAATCAGCTTTGTTTTTTTGTTTCCCCAGGACAACCACTGCATTTCTAAAATCATTTGAATTACAGTAAGTTACCTACACCACATGCAAGTACTTTATTACTATTAACTTTTCTATGTGAAATTGTATTGTTTCACTTAGTACTTGTGTTTTTTAATCAGTTATTCTCTGAAAATCTTTCCTCGTGTTTTCAAATCTCATTCATGTTACTCAGAAAAATTATATCCTGTATAGAATTCTTAGGTTTCTTTGTACAGAAGATACTAGATATCAGATCTCACCTCTCTCCTTCTGACACGGCTGTCTCTCCCCTGATCTCTCCTTCTAGTAATTTTAGTAGCTTTAAACCAGTGTCTCAATCGCAATTAAGTGCATTAATCTCTAAAATGAAATTGACATACTGTCAATCTGATGTACTGCCTGGCCGTTTGCTTAGAGAGGTATTAGACACTATTAGCCCTGCGCTTTTAACTATTACAAACAGTTCTCTGTCCAGTGGGGTTTTCCCTGAGTCTTTTAAGCATGCTTCTGTACAGCCCTTGCTAAAAAGATCTAACCTTGACCAATCTGTTCTTAGTAACTACCGGCCAATTTCTAAACTCCCATTTATTTCAAAGGTTTTAGAGAAAGCAGTGCTCTCACAGTTTACTTCTTACTTAGATGCTTTTAACATTTTGGATAAGTTCCAATCTGGTTTCAGAGCACTTCACAGTACAGAGTCAGCCTTGCTTAAAGTTGCGAATGATCTATTGTTGTCTACTGACTCAGGGTCATCTGTCATTCTGTTACTGTTAGATCTGAGTGCAGCGTTTGACACTATTGATCATGACATCCTCTTGAAAAGACTTCAATATACAGTAGGGGTTCAGGCACGGCATTACAATGGTTCAACTCCTATTTAAAGGGTAGGACGTTTTCTGTAAATATCGGGTCGTTTACTTCACCTACTGCACCCGTCCCTTATGGTGTTCCCCAGGGTTCTATTCTTGGTCCTTTATTGTTTTCACTCTACATGCTCCCCCTGGGCTCCATTCTCCAGAAACATGGCATAAACTATCACTGCTACGCCGATGACCTACAACTTTACCTTCCAATCAAGCTTGAAAATGATTTCTTTATACAACTCCTTTTCTCATGTCTTGATGAAGTGAAAACTTGGATGGCGAACAATTTCCTGCAACTAAACACTGACAAAACTGAGGTGCTTCTGCTAGGCCCCGCTGCACTCAATACTACTCTGACAAGTAGGTTAGGCTCCCTTAGTGATAGCTTACAACCCTATGTAAAAAATCTAGGGGTCCATTTTGACCCTTCACTACAATTTGACAAACAGGTGAACACAGTTGTAAAGAGTAGCTTCTTCCACCTCAGATCTGTTGCGAAAGTAAAACATTTTCTTTCTCAAAAAGATCTTGAAATTGTCATCCATGCACTATTCTCTTCTAGACTGGACTATTGTAATTCTCTGTATGTCGGTCTTCCTCAAAGCACTCTATCTCGGCTTCAGATGGTCCAAAATGCAGCAGCCAGACTGCTAACAGGATAAAAAAAACGGGAGCATATCACTCCTGTTCTCGCTTCATTGCACTGGCTCCCTGTCAAATTCAGAGTTGATTTTAAGGTCCTTCTATTTGTATATAAGGCTCTACAAAAATCAGCCCCGGATTATCTCTGTGAACTTATCCAGCCATATACAACCTCTAGGTCATTAAGATCCTGTAACCAGCTTCTCTTATCAGTCCCTCGTTCACGTTGCAAATCCAAAGGCGACAGAGCTTTCGCGGTTGTAGCACCTAAACTTTGGAACAGCTTACCCTTTAATATCAGGGCGTCTCCATCGCTCAACGTTTTTAAATCTACCTTAAAGACTCACTTTTATACTCTTGCATTTGAGTGACGCTGTGTATGGTACACTGTGTATATGTAAGTTGAAATGTTCTTTTATTAGTCTATGATTATTAATAGGTTTCTCTATTCATTTTGTTTTATTTTATTATTATTTTTATTTATTTTTTGACCGTCTGTAAAGCACTTTGGATCAACAAATGTTGTGTTTATGTTGTGCTCTATAAATAAATTGACTTGACTTGACTATATCACAGGTTTGGCGCCAATAATGCTATGCATTTTTTTTCTTATACCTTAATCATTTGCATTTGAATTTAAGACATTTGAACTCTGAATTATAACTTTAAGTTTAGTCTTTTTAGACAAGTTGATGAGTTGTGGACTAATTTTTAATTTGACATCTTTTTGGATCTTTTCTGGGACATTTTTGGAGCTTAACAGAATATTCATCCATTTTTACATAAATTGTTGCATTGAATTGAACTGAACTAGACAAGACAAGTGTACATACGAATGGTTTCATGAATGATTTACACAATTGTTTTCTGCTTGTTTCATGCAGTGACATTGAATGATGACTGGGTTGCATTATGCCTGAGATCTGCTTGGGTTCCACAGACAGAACGTTCTGTCAAACAGGTTAGTAATGTCACAAGGCTGAGGAAATTATTTTAAGTTCACAACTATCACTTTAATAACATTACTAACAGTAATTTCTGTTCTTTGCAAGGACCTCTGTAAGCTGAAATACAAGTTTGAACAAGAATAAAAATCTTTCAAGCAGCTTTCTGTTGGTCAAATCCAGCGAATTCCAGTAAACAACTTGGTCCCATAGTGACATTTTTGACCACACAAAATTTCTGATAGTGTGGATTCTTATTGAAATTACTGGAATTCACCAGTGAAAATTCCCAACAACAGATATTTTTACTCCACCTTAACTATCTATCTTGTTTCTTGTGAGAATATTCAACAACCAACTTATGAGCACTGTTGATTCAAGTCACACATTTAAGCTTTTCAGAAGCCATAGTGTACATTACAGTCTCGTCTCACGGCATCTCAGGCTTCAATATTTTACGATTCAAAACATCTGAGATTTCAGTATAGAGATAAAAGTTAGGATCATCATTTTCAGGAATATTACAGCACAATGAGTGTATATTAGCACCGTTTGTTGTTTGTTTTTGGCATCTGATAGAGCTTTTGGATTTGGAAACAGTGACATCAGACTCAACAAGCTTTACACAACTCAAGTGAAGATGCACTTTTTTTTTACATTGATTTATTACATGGAACATAATGTGTTTCCATGCATTTTGCTGAGATGTCTTTTCTTGTATAGCCTATTGTATACATGGTTGATTATTCATGTTGATTATGTATTATACTATTTGTTTGTGTATTCTATTCATTGATATTAATCTATTACTAGTTTTTCCCAGGTGCATGGAAGTGTATGTATTAAAATGCATCTAAAATATGTAATAAACAATTCTTATTCTGTATTTGGTTCAGTTTATTTATTATAATAGAAGTTAATGGTAACCATAGTAACAACATTAAATAATAATAAATAAATAAAATTTGGTTCCTGGAGGCACCCTAAGCGGTTCCACACAGTGCCTAATGTAGGAGTGCCTCAGGAAACCTGGGTGGTTCCTCAGAGAACCGCACCTTTTTAAAGGGTTCCTAGAGGATCTACAGACGGTTCCGCCGGTGTGGCAAAGTGAAGAACCCCAAAAGGTTCCTCCAGGCACCTTTTCTTTTTACAGTGTGGAATTATTGGGAAAAATGCATTTAAAAGTTCAAAGAGAGCCTTCTAATTTGTCCAAAGAAACCCTACTGAGAGTCCATTAAATGAGTTACAGTTGCCCAGGATGTGCATAAGACAGACTACCTGGGACCAGTCAAGCAGCTCTAAAGTCTTCTGTGGGGCAGTGGTCAGTGGGGACTGTCATGTGGTCAGGGCTCCATTGCTTGTGATTACCTGGGTTCTAACCCAGCTCAGACCACCTTATGGGAGCACCCTGCTGTAATGTATGACTTGTCCTTCTCAAAACTAATTTGACCTGGACCGATAGGCTCTACATATTATTTGACCCTTGACAAATAGATTGCACATGGGCGAAATATCCCATCAATAAACTATTTTTTGCCATAGGTGAAATGACACATATTTCATAACTGGGTCATTCCTACTATTCGGTGCCATTTCAGCTTGGTAAATGTCTATAAAAAAAGTAAAAAATTTCCATGATTTATTCATTTTATCTGAAAATGGCTTGCTACACTACAAGAAAAATATATTGGTCTAGCTCAGGATATCACTCTTTAATAATTTTGACCAAATTCTTCACACATGCAAAGGCCAAATGTCCACCCTGTTACACGACATTCAATTCAATTCAATTCAAGTTTATTTGTATAGCGCTTTTCACAATACACATTGTCTCAAAGCAGCTTTACAGAAAGTGCATTTCAGAAATGGACAAAGAAAAATACAGTTAGTTAATCATGTATAAATTTAGGCATAACATATCGCCGGTGTTTAGTCGTCTCTTCACAGGCGTCGAGTCGTCTCTCCACAGGCGTTTAGTCGTCTCATCACAGGTGTTGGGGCATCTGAAGTCTTCGTGAGAGGCTGGATACAAACTTGGAGCTGACGAACGCTATTTACCTCGGGACTAGCGTCCCGAGATAACAGCAGAAAGACAGATGGGAAATAATTAGCATAGCTGATGTTCATAATATTAATGCATTCGAACTGATTCAGAAGTAGTATAAAAGGTAAGCATTAAGTTAATGCTTGGTTAAAGAGATGCGTCTTTAATCTAGTTTTAAACTGGGACAGCGAGTCTGAGTCTCGAACAATATCAGGAAGGCTATTCCAGAGTTTAGGAGATAAATGTGAGAACGCCCTCCCTCCTTTAGTAGACTTAGATATCCTAGGAATGACCAGAAGCCTCGAATTTAGTGATCTTAAAGAGCGCGATGGATTGTATGGCGATAGAAGGTCTGTTAAATACACAGGAGCTAAACCATTTAGAGCTTTATAAGTCAGTAGTAATACTTTGTAATTGATACGGAACTTAATA
The DNA here is from genome assembly GCA_036326025.1 of Chrosomus eos. Lineage (NCBI taxonomy): Eukaryota > Metazoa > Chordata > Actinopteri > Cypriniformes > Leuciscidae > Chrosomus > Chrosomus eos. The sequence continues at coordinate 41,291 of CM070841.1, forward strand.
GGTAACCAGTGTAGAGATGATAAAATTGGTGTTATATGATCATATTTTCTTGATCTAGTAAGAACTCTAGCGGCTGCATTTTGGACTAACTGTAGCTTGTTTATTGAGGATGCAGGACAACCAGCTAATAAAGCATTACAGTAATCTAGTCTCCAGGTCATGATTGCATGAACTAACTTTTCTGCATCTGAAACAGATAGCATGTTACGTAGCTTAGCAATGTTTCTAAGGTGGAAAAAGGCTGTTCTTGTAACATATGAAATATGATTTTCGAAAGTCAAGTTGCGGTCTAGCATAACACCCAGGTCTTTTACTGTAGTGGATAAAGTAACAGGACATCCTTCTAAATTAAAGTTGTATTGTAAGGGATTTTGTGGGTAGTTTTTTAGACCAATAAGTAATACCTCCGTTTTATCTGAATTTAATAGCAGGAAATTACACGTCGTCCAGCATTTTATATCTTTTAGACACTCTGTCAAGTTAGATAAGTTAGTGTTTTCATCTGGTCGTGATGAGATATATAATTGAGTGTCATCAGCATAACAGTCAAAATTAATTCCATGTTTTCTTATAATATTACCAAGTGGCAGCATATATATTGAGAATAGCAGAGGGCCTAGGACAGATCCTTGCGGCACTCCATAGTCTACTGATGTTATCTTTGATTTTTCCCCATTTAAACAGACGAAATGGTAACGGTCTGATAAGTACGATCTAAACCAGCTTAATGCCTGTCCCTGGACACCAGTGTAGTTTTGTAGTCGATCTAAGAGTATTTTATGATCTATAGTGTCGAACGCAGCACTAAGATCAAGTAGAACTAGTATTGAGATACAGCATTGGTCAGAGGCTAAGAGTAAATCATTTGTAATTTTAACAGCGCAGTTTCTGTGCTATGATGCGGTCTGAATCCCGACTGAAATTTTTCATAGATATCATTTTCTTGCAAGAAAGAGCACAATTGAGCGGACACAATTTTTTCTAGTATTTTAGACATAAATGGAAGATTTGAGATGGGTCTGTAATTTGCTAGGTTATTTGGATCTAATTGCGGTTTCTTAATGAGAGGTTTTATTACTGCCAGCTTGAATATTTTTGGAACATGCCCTAAAAATAAAGACGAGTTAATAATATTGAGAAGAGGCTCTTCCACTACAGGTAACACTTCTTTAAGTAGTTTAGTGGGTATTGGATCTAATAAACATGTTGTTGGTTTAGATGCAATGATAAGTTTATTTAGTTCTTCCTGTCCTATAGTTGTAAAGCGGTTTAGTTGTTCTAGAGGGGCCATAATTGAGGCTGAGTCATAAGACACCATAGAGGAGCGCGGCGGTGACAGCGTCACAGCAAGTGAGATCTAACATGACGGAACATTGATCATCCAAACAAACTTCCTCGATATTTCTCTTGAAATCTAACATTAAACTCATCTGTCATACTGGATAACCCATCTCCCTCAACTCTGGATAATCTCTTCACATTCATCGATAACTATTTTTACAACCTGGATGCCATGTCAACACAAGAAAGGAAGAAAACAAAACGGGACTGGTCCACTGAAACCGACGACGGTCTCATAACAGTTGAGGTCAGTGTACTCGATTCTGCTAAACTGTCTGTACTGGAATTACTCCGTGGTGACATCAGGGAGCTTAAAACCAGTCTTGAATTTTCACAATCTCAGATTGATTCGCTTGTACAAGACAATAACGAACTCAAGGGAACTGTTAAAGTACTATCTACTCATGTAACGCAACTTACCGACGAAAACAACTCTATTAAAGCTACTTTGATCGATCTTCAGTGCCGCAGTATGCGCGATAACTTAACCCTTTAAGACCGACGGGAGCGTCGGCGCTCCCGTTTGCGTGTGTCTGTTTAAAAGCTTATAGAAACTGAAACCAAATGGCTAGTTCAATCATTCTTTTTGCATACAAAACCAGAGATGTAACATGTTCAGATCAAGCCTCCAACATGCCCATGTTGCGTTGTTTTCACCCTCTAATCAGTCTGTACAAACTGCGTAATATGCGTTTACAAAAAAAAACACAAAAAAGCATTGCACGTTGGTCTTTGCACACATGTTCTGTAGATCTGCGATTGATAGTTTCGTCTTCCGATGACTCATTGACGTTTCACGTTCTGTGCACTATGACCCCCAGGTGTGTCACATGCGTCATTTGACCATGCGTTTGTACACGGACGCTACCCAGCTAACATGTATATGTGGGCCCCACATGGTTTTTGCTTGGGCTACGTGGGTACCAAGTGGGTATGGTCCCAAAATGGGCATCTTATCCTGGGCCCACTTGGGTCAGCTAAGAAGGTCCCACATGGGCAAAAATAGGTGGGCTCCCTATGTGGGTCCTAGTTGGGTCACTAATGGGAAATGAGTGCATGGGCTCAAAATGGGCAACACAAGTGGGGCCCATTTGGGTTCATCAAATGGGTCAGACATTGGCAAACACAATCAGTCCCATATAGGCTGCCTACATGGGCCCAAGCTAGTACCCACATAGGTAATCTATATATGGGTTATGAATGGGAAAAACATATGTGGCCCGCTTGACCAAACCATATGGGTCCGACATGGGCAAACACTACCAGTCCCATATAGGCTGCCTACATGGGCCCCAGGTAGAACCCACATATGTAATCTTTATATGGGTTATGAATGGGAATAACATATGGGGCCCATTTTGATGAACCGTATGGGCCAGACATGGGCAAACACAATCAGTCCTATAAAGGCTGCCTACATGAGGCCAAGGTAGTACCCACATAGGTAATCCATAGATGGGTTATGAATGGGGAAAAACATATGTGGCCCGCTTGACCAAACCATATGGGTAAGACATGGGCAAACACTACCAGTCCCATATAGGCTGCCTACATGGACCCCAGGTAGAACCCACATAGATAATCTCTATGGGTTATGACTTGGAAATACATATGGTGCCCACTTTGATAAACCATATGGGTCAGACATGGGCAAACACAATCAGTCCCATATAGGCTGCATACATGGGCCCAAGGTAAAACCCACCCACATAGGTCATCTCTATATGGGTTATGACTTGGAAATACACATGGTGCCCACTTTGATAAACCAGATGGGTCAGACATGGGCAAACACAATTAGTTCCACATAAACTGCATAAATGAGCCCAAGGTTGGTACCCACATAGGTAATCTCTATATGGGTTATGAATGGGAAAAACATATGGGGCTCCCATTTTGATAAACCATATGGATCATACATGGGCAAACACACTCAGTCCCATATAGGCTGCATACATGGGCCCAAGATAGTACCCACATAGGTAATCTCTATATGGGTTATGACTTGGAAATACATATAGGGCCCACTTTGATAAACCATATGGGTCAGACATTGTCAAACATAATCAGTCCTATATAGGCTGCCTACAAGGTAGTACCCACATAGTAATCTCTATTTGGGTTATGAATGGGAAAACATATGGGGCTGACTTTGATAAACCATATGGTTCATACATGGGCAAACACAGTCAGTCCTATATATGCTGCCTACAAGTTAGTACCCACATAGGTAATCTCTATATGGGTTATAAATGGGAAAAAATATATGGGGCCCACATTGATAAACCATATGTTTCATTCATGGACAAACACAATCAGTCCCATATAGGCTGCCTACATGGGCCAAGGTAGTACCCACATAGGTAATCTCTATATGGGTTATAAATGGGAAAAATATATGGGGCCCACATTGATAAACCATATGTTTCATTCATGGACAAACACAATCAGTCCCATATAGGCTGCCTACAAGTTAGTACCCACATAGGTAATCTCTATGTGGGTTATGAATGGGAAAAATATATGGGGCCCACTTTGATAAACCATATGGTTCATAAATGGACAAACACACTCAGTCCCATATAGGCTACCTACATGGGCCCAAGGTGGTATAGGTAATCTCTATATGGGTTATGACTTGGAAATACATATAGGGCCCACTTTGATAAACCACATGGGTCAGACATGGGCAAACACAATCAGTCCTATATAGGCTGCCTACAAGGTAGTACCCACATAGGTAATCTCTATATGGGATATGAATGGGAAAACATATGGGGCCCACTTTGATAAACCATATGGTTCATACATGGGCAAACACAATCAGTCCCATATAGGCTGCCTACGTGGGCCCAAGCTAGTACCCACATAGGTCATTCTATATGAGTTATGAATGGGAAAAACATATGGGGGCCCACATTGATAAACCATATTTTCATTCATGGGCAAACACAATCAGTCCCATATAGGCTGCCTACAAGGTAGTACCCACATAGGTAATCTCTATATGGGTTATGAATGGGAAAACATATGGGGCCCACTTTGATAAACCATATGTTTCATTCATGGGCAAACACAATCAGTCCCATATAGGCTGCCTACAAGGTAGTACCCACATAGGTAATCTCTATATGGTATATGAATGGGAAAACATATGGGGCCCACTTTGTTAAACCATATGGTTCATACATGGGCAAACACAATCAGTCCCATATAGGCTGCATACATGGGCCCAAGGTAGTAGCCACATAGGTAACCTCTATATGGTTATGACTTGGAAATATATATAGGGCCCACTTTGATAAACCATATGGGTCATACATGGGCAAACACAATCAGTCCCATATAGGCTGCATACATGGGCACAAGGTAGTACCCACATAGGTAACCTCTATATGGGTTATTATGAATGGGAAAAACATATGGGGTCTTCTTGACCAAAACATATAGGTCAGACATGGGCTAACATAATCAGTCACATATGGGCCCAAGGTAGTACCCACATAGGTACTATATTATCATAAAATTATGGGGTGTTGGCGCAGTGGATAAGACACATGCCTTTGGTGTGAGTGACCCGGGTTTGAATCCACTGTGAGACACCAATGTGTCCCTGAGCAAGACACTTAACCCCTAATTGCTCCAGTTTTGTGTCCAGAGGCGTGCGACCTCTGAAATATAGCAATTGTTAGTCGCTTTGGATAAAAGCGTCAGCTAAATTAATAAATGTAAATATAAATTGTGCATCTGTAAATTACATCATAAACTATACATTTGTAAATAACATATCTGTACAATCATTAAAAAATATTATATACAGTATATTTATAATGTATAAGCTTTGTTATAATACCACTAACTGTTGACCATGGAATATTTAGTAGTGAGGAAAATTCACAAATGGACTTATTAGGTGGAAACCTGGTGCCACGCTTGAATTCACTGAGCTCCTGAATGCAACCTGTTCTTTCACAAATGTTTGTAGAAGTGTCTGCATGCATAGATGCTTGATTTTATACAACTGTGGCCATGGAAGTGATTCAAACACCAGAATTCAAAGTTTTGGACGGGTGTCCCAATACTTTTGACAATATAGTGTATGTGGGTACAGAATATAGGCCATGGCTCTTCAGATCCAGTCCTGGAGTGTTGGTGTTCAGCAGACATTAGTTTTAACCCTAGTCTAAAATCTATACAAATGGTTCAAAATATCCAGAAAATGGTCACTGTTCAATATGAAGAACGGGTTACAGAAGCTAATTATCTATCAAAATAATAATAATAATAATAATAATAATACATTTATTTTGTAAAGCGCCTTTAAAAGTTGCTTTCTCAAAGCGCTTTACAGATAAACATAACAACATAAAAGAAAAGCTACACACTTTAAAGACAAAAATAAGCAGGTAAAATAAATAATCAGGTAAAAGCAATCCTAAAATAAAATGTTTGAAAATGTAATGGAATTATAATGGCTTAGAGATGGGTAGAAGAAATCAAACCCCTAGCAACAGCCATATGCCCTTATTCAATGGAGATACTCCAGAGTTTTCTGGTCAGTTGGTTAGTGAGTTAAAATGTAATTCTATAGATTTTGAATATTGGGGTTAGGGTTTGGTTATTAAAAGGGTTTGATTATTAAAAGGGGCACATCAGTTCAGATGATGAAATAGCACAAGTAAAGAAAGAAAGGACATTAATGATTTGAAGGGGAAATCCAATGTAGATTCAGAAACCATATTTGCAGCATATACAGGAGTACAGAATAAAGTCCAGTTTCATTCATTTAGCATATTATGTTTAGTTTTCTTTTGAGGTCAACAGTACAGACTTTTCTTTTCAGTCGTAGTTGGCACATGATATGACTGACCCTCAAAGTTAAAATATGGTTGAAATAATGTCAGTTGTTTTTTTTAACGTTGACACAATGTAACATTTAATATAACGTTTAATGCTAAACAGTTGAAAAAGTTTTTTACAAAATCTGTATGTTGAATCAAAGTCATGTCTTCAAGAAATACATAACCTTTGAATTATTATTATTTCTAATTATTATTTTGTAATTATTTTAGCATTGCATGATATTTTGATCAAAACACCACTTCAAAAATCTAAATTTATGTGAAAATAAAATCATATTATTAACAATAATAATAATGGATATAATTCCAATCTCAAGAGAGAAGTGCAGCAGAAACTTTTTTGCTCTGTGTGATTTTGTTTGGATTTACAATTGTGTGTGTGCCTAAAGCTTAATGGAGGATTGCATTTTTATTCACACACTGTCATCTAAAGTAAACACTATTTGACCAACTAATCAAATAAAATAGTCTACATATAACTAAACACACATTTCTTTAAAAAAAAAAAAATTAGAAAGAAGAGAAGAAAAGTCATATTTTCCATTACCACCCTGAAACAATTGTAATAGAGAGCCTAAGTCCCGCCCCTCCGCTTCCGGTTCACGGGACCTTATTTCGGAAAAAATATGTATGGTAGTCAATGGCGAGAGACAAGTTATCTTTTTATTCCGTCTGAACTGTGCCCTGAATTACACATATGATGTTTGTCAATTTAAAAGATAATTATGAAAGTCAAGAAAGTCGCAGTTTGTCATAAAACAGAAGAGTAACATTTAGTTTTATGTGAAAATCGCTCAATGAACTACATCTCCCGGGAAGTGAAACAACGAGCAAGATCCGTTGCTCGCGTGTGTGCAGTCTGCTACAAAACACTCAGGCATGACGGCGTCACGTTACGATTATAACGTAAGAATATAGAAAAAATGACAGACTTTAGCTTCAGTAAAGTTAGCTTCATTCATTGAGAGAAAATGTGCGCCTTTTGGGTTTGTAGTCTTTGTAATTACGTATCTTCTCAGTCTTATACCTCAACAGTTTTACATCAAACTGCGACTTTCTTGACTTTAAAATGTATCTTTTAAATTGATAAACATCATATGTGTAATTCAGGGCACAATTCAAACGAGATCAAAATATTTGTTGTCATTCGCCATTGACTACCATACAATATTTTTCCGAATTAAGGTCCCATGGTGGTCGACCGGAAGGGGAGGGACTTAGGCTCTCTATTGGTTGTTTCACCCTCTTTGATCATGATTGGTTAATCTGTCTGTCATCTACGTAGCTGGCCAATGACAATTGTGCGCGCCTTTTTACTGGTCATGTTTGAATTTGAAAAAATATGTCAGTTTGAGTTAATTGCGAGATGACGTGTGTGTGTGCGCTACTGCTCGTCAATATTGTCTTTTCTTATGCCTGTTAAAATCTTATTTTTTAACCAATTTGCGTTGTGACATGTAAACGGAGGAGAACAGAAGCTGAAATATGATCACAGGAAAATCAAGTGTGAGGTCCTGCAAACATATTGCATCAGGTAAGAGAAACATTTTTCAGGCTCTGTAAAGTTATGTTTCGTTTTCATCATGTATCCACTATCATTTTAGAAAAACAGAGATCAATATATATTTAAACGTTTAGGTAATGCGTTCAAATAAGTGGATGAGAGTGTAAATATAGTTCAAAGTAGAATATAACCTAACGTTAATAATGCAGATGAACAAATTTTGTTAATTGAGTTCATTAACATCCCAGAAATGTTCTGTGTAACGTTACACACGAGAGTTTTATAAACGGATAACGGACGTAGGCTTACAACCTGCAGCTGTGTGTGTAACGTTACCATTGACTGTAAAGATGAGCTTCATCAAAGCACACCTTTGATTATAGTAAGATGCTATCGCGATTAGCGTATAAGCACATATTGCAGTTGTAGCCTCTGATGTCAATGTGAAAAAAATATATACTAAAATCTATTTGAATCCTTTTTTATGCTGTTTACTACAAAGATATTTACACAATTATGTACTTAATATAAATACCCTGCGATTTACTTTGGTATTCTAAATTATATAATGTTACTTAAAGTCAATAAGAAGTTATCTTGTTATCTGGAAGTAATGCTGAGGTTAAGTTTTGATTACTAAAGTGAAAGAAACTTTTGCAAGTATACTTTAGGTACACTTTATTAATAGTGATAAGCCTATTAAAAAACATTTGTCTTAATATAAAAAAATATATGCATTGTGTACTAAAAAAATGCTCCAAATAAAGTTCAATTATACATTAAATGTAAGTCTTGGGTGATGTGTCAATAAACGTTTAAATGTATTTGATGTATAATAAATATAAAATAAATGTGTTTAAAATATATTTTTGCATAGGTTTGTTATTTATATTAATTTTTACTAGGGGAGGAGCATCCAAATGAGTAAAGTGATTGGAAAAAACAGTCATTTACACTCTGGCTCCCCCTGCCACGCAAAGATTTTACCCCTACTGCACTGGAATCTACAGAAGAGTTTAGAAATATTATTGGTCTATATCTCTTATGTTTTTGTAGATACCAGTATGTATATATATATATCAAGCACTGGAAGAAGATTTTTTGGCGAGAACAGGCACCCAACCGAGACAAATCCACCACGATTATCAACTTCAGTAAGATGTTAGTCATTTTTAACCAATGCTTCTAAACCTTACATTGGGATTAATATATTGTGTAGTTAAAGGTATTTTTCTCATCATCAAATGTCATTTATTCTACTACTGACAAATCTGAGTAACTTTTTATCCTTTTGTCTTTCTTCCTCTAAAGTGACAACGAAAGGAGAACATGTCACCATCACCAGTCCCTTATTTAGTTCACTGAAGAACATCAAGGGAAAGACCCTCAGGATAAATGTGGCTACAGGTAAAATTATTAGATGGTTTTTGTTTGATTTTGGTGTACCAATTTGCTTTTTTTAAAGCTACAATTGTGTGATATGACATGAAATGTAGCCAAGTATGGGGTCCCCATACTCGGAATTTGTGCTTTTCATTTAACCCATTCAAGTGCACACACACACACACATTAAGTGATATCGACTGAAAAAGCGTTATGGAAATTTCATGAATATCGACTCAAATGAAATGCGTTCGGTCTCATGGAATTTTATCTTGATGGATATACGGCTTATGCGATAAACGCTGATGGAAACGTTATTATGGCGCAATCCATTTTGCCTCGCAAAACTTTGTTCGTAATTGCTTGCTTGAATGTTGTTCAATTCAGTGCACCAATTTGATCGCAAAAAAGCATGTGACGTCATTACACACAGGTTTTTATTCGCTTTAAAGCCGTTCGATGGAAACACATTTTCACCAGCTTTATTCGCATGAGGTTTTTTACCAAACTTTCAGATAATTCGATTGACAAGTGGATGGAAACTTGGCTTCTGTGAACACACATCGAGAGTTTTTGCTGCGGCACCCAGGGAGCTATTGGGGACCATTTGTTCATGTTGTCTGAATGTTTTATAATGGCAAATGTTGGTCAAATTTAAATGCGTTTTTGTTTAATATTATTTAAAGGAATGGTAAAAATTAAATCTTTCTTTTTTTAAGGATTTATCAGCCCACCCCACCCCACCCCAGATTGACCAAGGATCCAGATGATTACTGGCAATTCGGTGGAGGATTGTTCTTTATCTGCTACACTGCACTGCCACTTCTGGTATGGATCGATTGACCTTTTGTTATGTGTGAGGTGTTTTGATTTTACTTAATTTAATACAATTTTAAACATTAGATTTTACATAATTTACTTAGAGTAGTTCACTTTAAAATGAAAATTAGCCCATGATTTACTCACCCTCAAGCCATCCTAAGTATATGACTTTCTTCTTTCAGACGAATACAATCAGAGTTATATTAATAAACACCCTGACGCTTCTGAGCTTCATAATGGCAGTGGATTGCAACCATCCATCGTAAACAAACTCCACATGGCTCCAGGGGGTTAATAAAGACCTTCTGAAGCAAAGCCAGGAGTTGTAAGAAAAATATCCATATTTAAGACTTTATAAAGTAAAATAACTAGCTTAGTAGCGTAGTGCATCATGGTGTAGCATAAATATCAGCAGTGCGTTGCATTACTCGCATAAGTTGCGCTTTACCCTTAAGTAAAATCCGTATGTTTGCCCGGAAGCTAGTTGTTTTACTTTATAAAGTTTTAAATATTAATATTTTTCTTACACAAACATATGGCATTGCTTCAGAAGGCCTTTAACCTCCCGGAACCGTGTGGAGTTCTTATATAATGGATGGATGCACTTTTTTGAGCTTCAAACTGATGGTTGCAATCCACTGCTTTTATGAAGCTCAGAAGTGTCGAGGTGTTTATTAATATAACTCTGATTGTATTTGTCTGAAAGAAGAAAGTCATATACACTTAGGATGGCTTGAGGGTGAGTAAATCATGGGGTAATTTTCCTTTTAAAGTGAACTACTCCTTTAATACCATGTGTAGTTAGGATTCTGAATTAAGTTTAAGGTTTCTCTACATATCAAGGCAAGGCAAGGCAAGTTTATTTATATAGCACATTTCATACACAATGGTAATTCAAAGTGCTTTACATAGGAGAAAATAAAATAATCAAAACAAATAAGAATAATTAAAACATTTTAGAATAAAAAATAAATTAAAGTACAGTAAAAACAGTCGGACGAACAGTGGCACAGTGCTCATTCAGTAAAAGCATAGCTAAACAGATGTGTTTTGAGTCTGGATTTGAATGCGACTACTGTAGGAGCACATCTGATCTCTTCTGGAAGCTGGTTCCAGCTGCGGCTGGCATAGTAGCTAAAAGCAGACTCTCCTTGCTTAGAGTGAACCCTTGGTATTTCTAACTGATGTGATCCTAATGATCTGAGTGATCTGTTGGGTTTATATTCAGTGAGCATATCTGCAATATATTGAGGTCCTAGCCCATTGAATGATTTATATACCAGTAATAATACTTTAAAATCAATCCTAAATGTAACTGGGAGCCAGTGTAAAGACCTGAGGACTGGTGTGATATGTTCATATTTTCTGGTTCTGCTCAGAATCCTGGCAGCAGCGTTCTGTATGAGCTGCAACTGTCTTATGATCTTTTTAGGAAGGCCAGTGAGGAGTCCATTACAATAATCCACCCTGCTGGTGATGAAAGCATGAGGCCAGTGAGGAGTCCATTACAATAATCCACCCTGCTGGTGATGAAAGCATGCACAAGTTTCTCTAAGTCTTGACTGGAAACAAAACATCTAATTCTTGCAATATTTTTCAAATGATAGTATGCTGATTTAGTTATTGCTTTGACATGACTACTGAAACTAAGGTCTGACTCTAGAGACACACCAAGATTCCTGACTTGATTTTTAGTTGTTAGACCTCTAGAGTGAAGGTATGCATTCACCTTGAGAACTTCATCTTTGTTTCCAAACGCAATGACTTCAGTTTTGTCTTTGTTTAACTGAAGATAGTTTTGGCACATCCAACCATTTACTTCATCAATGCATTGGCACAGGGAGTCAATGGGGCTGTAATCGTTAGCGATAGGGCTAAGTAGAGCTGTGTGTCGTCTGCATAGCTGTGGTATCAGAAATATACAGAGCCACATTGTTGAAAGATTTTGATCTTGATTCAAATACCCACACAATATTTTCCTAAATGACAACAATTTGTCTTAAACCTTTGTCAAGTAAGATCACAGTGAACATTTATATCTGCGTTGGCGCTGTCAGTAGCCACATTTACATGGACATTTTTTGTTTTGATCAGAAGGAAATAATTTCCTGCTGTTGTCACAAACTAACCATCCCCCGTTGTTTTAAAAAGCAGACTTATATTTACCTATTTCAGGTCCTTACTAGGAAACAAGGAGTACACAAAGCTTTGCTGTGCTGCTTATATTAATCAAGCAGTAAAAAACCGATGCCAGATGCCCAAAACAAGGCATCTGCAGATGAGAGTCCGAAACAAAGTTGGACAAAGTTGTCCTGCACCACTTCACAGATAAATTTAGATTGACACAACAGTAATTTATTATATTCTTATATAATATTACAACAACATCAGCTCGTAATTCAAATGATCACAGAAGTACTGAGATAAATAGATCAGATATCAACTCTGTCTACAGTAGCAATCAAAATAGAGTATATCAACTTGCAAGAAACTTGACACTTAAAGATTTCACATTGTTACACAAACAGGTGGAGATGACAAGAGACTGGTAAACAAATTTATTTGTCATTTTTTTAATTATTCATTCTACAGATTCGTTAAAAAACGCTGATTCATCCAGTAATGAAACAAGTACCGTATATACCCGAATATAAGACGAGGTTTTTGTCCTAAAAATAGGCTGAAAAATGGGGGGTCGTCTTATATTCGCGATATAGACAAAATCACGGGGGGAAAGGGAGAAATTTCTTGCCAAGCAGTTCGGTGAGCTACTTTATTTGTGTATTTTAAGTTACAAAACCCACTTCGAATGGCCAGTTTAAACGTTTAGCATATTTGTATAAGATTATTCAAAAGTACCTCAGACAAACAGGTGAAGCGGGTCCGCGCGAGGAAACATCACTGTAGCGCGCGCTCTTCACGTGCTTCTTAAGAGCGCGCGACAGCCTCCCTCCAGAGCGCGCACGCCTCTCTATCTATCTATCTGTCTGTGTGTGCGTGCGTGCGTGTTTGTGTGTGTGTGTCTCTTTTTACCCCAAAAAATTGTCTGGAAAATGGGGGGTCGTCTTATATTCCGGTATATACGGTATTTTCCTCATTAAATTTGCAATTATTGTTAAAAATTAGCAATCAAAAATAATTCAAATACTTTATTATGCACATTTTGTCAGCCCATTCTATCATGGACTAAGAATCTGATTGTGAGAAACTACCTAATATTAAAATGACAAAGTCTTGAGACAAATAATGTATTATTATTATTATTATTATTTTTGTTTATAAATTGTTTTAATGGTTAACTTGTATCATTGAATGAATTGATGCTTTCAAACACATCGCATATCCATACTTTATAAACTGGTTTTATTAATACAAAATGAAATCGGAATAGTCTGAAGAAATAAACAGTAATTCTCTATTGATTTCCCAAATGCCCTTCCAGTGACATTCCAATACCATTCCAATTCCAATTGAAGTTTTTTGCTGTTTTTGTTTTTTATCCTGAGTAAAATTTGTTATTCTTTCATAAGGTATTGTGACATGTGTAAGTAACATGATTTCTTTAAAATCATAATCTCTAAAAATGCAAATTTGTTTTGCAGAGGCTCTTAAGAAGACTGCACAGATCAACTGGCAAGAAACTGAGAGGGAACTCTCAGAAAAGTCCAGGACAAGAGATGGAGGAGGACAGTGTCTAGAATGCACAAATGACTGTCTGCAGTGTAAGCTGTACTGATAAATGTATAGTTGCTGCTCCAATTTATTTCCTGTTCAAAGATTTCAGTAAAGACTGGGTCAAATACAGGTTCAAAATATGTAATTTACCAATTAGGTATATAACTTTTAAAAAGATACTCTTTAATCTAACATAAATCTGCTTCTTTAAATATTGTCTCTGGAATTTCAGAATATAGCATAATATGATGGGTAATTTCAATAAAATTGAAATTTGAAAAGATTTAAATCTCACTGTGTGCTCTAATGCTTTAAAAATTGTTTGTGTGGTGTTGCTACTCATTTAGATGGAACCCAGATGATCCCTAGTTGGGCCAAATGCATGAGATTCTTAGTTGGGCCCCACTTAAAGCCCTGTGAAATCCTGCATAGAACCTAAACGAGTAAGTTGCTGGGGCCAACATGGAACCCGTGGACCAACCTACTTATTGCCCGTTACATCTAGTAACCTTGTAGTACCCAAAAAAACGTCTCGGTTACATATGTAACCCTCGTTCCCTGAGTACAGGGAACGGAGACGTGTCGTCGGGGGAGTTTCCCTGGACGATATTGGGACTACGCATAGGAGACCAATTGCACTTCGACGTGAACTGCCAGTGCGGGTATAAAGGGCGGAAGCAAACGCATACACAATGCTTTTTCGCTGAGGAGCCGAACAGTGTCCAGCCCTCCGCGAAGGTACAGCAACATGGCGAAGGGACGACACGTCTCCGTTCCCTGTACTCAGGGAACGAGGGTTACATATGTAACCGAGACGTTCCCTTTCGTCCTGGGAACTCCGACGTGTCGTCGGGGGAGTTCCCTGACGAATTGGGATCCCTACAAACACGCCATGTTGCTGACCCCTTCCAGCGCCCAGCTAGGCTACCCTGCAGCAGTTTCTTGAACAAGATGCGGGAGCTAGCTAAGGAAAATCACACTGCTGTTCCGCAAGACCCACTCAGTGGATTTGGATAACACTGGGAAAGCGTGCCCAACCCGTAGGAGGGAACGCTACGGAGCCCCTGCCCGCCCGAAGGTTAGTATGTACTAACCCGTGGGGTAGTGAAACATACGGAAGTCCTTGAGGTAGTCCCAGCCCGAGGGGTGGGAGCGTACTCAGCAAGGACGACAGAGGGATCTGTCGAGAGGAAGACACGGAGCTAACCCGGAGGGTAGCTAGAACGTGGAAAAAATGGGTCACCGAAGGGACCACTGTTAAGGCCACCCAGTCTAATAGCAACTCCTACGAGAGGTAATAGACCTGGCACCGGCGATCCGCCTCGCCTGATGCCGAAGGGGTGATGGAGGAACTCACGAGGTTAGCCGTATGTTGGGGAACCAACGGAGTAAAAGACGCACGTATCCGGCCCACGGGGCGGGAATGGCGTAGCAAGCCGACATAACCTAATTCCTCGCGCTACCGGCCGTAGCGAGTACACGGGAGGAAGCAGGTTCAACACGGAGGCTATAAAACCTAGCGAACGTGTTAGGTGTCGCCCAGCCCGCAGCTCTACAGATGTCTGTCAGCGAGGCGCCTTGCGCCAAAGCCCAGGAGGAGGCAACACTCCTAGTAGAGTGTGCCGTCAACCTAGGTGGGCAAGGCACGCCCTGGGACTCATAGGCCCGGGCGATAGCATCCACTAGCCAGTGGGATAATCTCTGCTTGGAGACAGCCTTCCCCTTCTGCTGGCCTCCGTAACAAACAAAGAGCTGATCTGAGGTCCTGAAGCTTTGCGTTCTGTCCACGTAACAGCGCAGAGCGCGGACGGGACAGAGAAAAGCTAGGGCTGGGTCTGCCTCCTCCAGGGGCAGCGCTTGCAGGTTCACTACCTGATCCACAAACGGGGTGGTAGGAACCTTGGGCACGTATCCGAGCCGGGGTCTCAGCACAGCGTGAGAAAGGCCCGGTCCGAACTCTAGGCACGATTCGTCGACCGAAAATGCCTGCAGATCCCCTACCCTCTTAAAAGAAGCCAAAGCCAACAGGAGAGCTGTCTTCATAGACAAGATATTTAACTCGACTGAAGGCAAGGGCTCGAACGGGGGCCTCTGAAGTGCACTAAGCACTAGAGTCAAGTCCCAAGAGGGTAAGGGGTGCACACTACGAGGTGGATTCAGCCTCCTGGCACCCTTAAGGAATCTGATGATCAGGTCGTGCTTTCCCAATGACTTACCTTCTACTGCATCGTGATGCGCGGCTATTGCGGCAACATACACTTTGAGGGTGGAGGGAGACAGCCTTCGCTCCAACCCATCTTGCAGGAAGGAGAGCACGACTCTGATCGGGCAAGTTCGGGGGTCTTCCCGGTGGGAAGAACACCACTCGACGAACAGGTTCCACTTCAACGCATAGAGGCGCCTCGTAGAGGGGGCTCTGGCGGAAGTGATGGTGTCTACCACACCCTGCGGTAGGCCACCTAGAACCTCCGCGTCCCGTCCAGGGACCACACATGGAGTCTCCAGAGGTCTGGACGCGGGTGCCACAAGGTGCCCCGTCTCTGGGAAAGGAGGTCCTTCCTCAGAGGAATCGGCCAAGGAGGGGCTGTCGCGAGGAGCATGAGTTCCGCGAACCAAGTCCGGTTGGGCCAATACGGCGCAACGAGCAGGACCTGCTCCTCGTCCTCCCTGACTTTGCACAAAATCTGTGCAAGAAGGCTCACTGGGGGAAACGCATATTTGCGAAGACCCAGGGGCCAGCTGTGCGCCAGTGCATCCGTGCCGAGAGAACCCTCGGTCAGGGAGTAAAACAACCGGCAATGAGTCGTGTCCGGAGAGGCAAACAGGTCTACCTGAGCGGCTCCGAAGACTTCCCATATCAGCTGAACCGTCTGGGGGTGGAGTCGCCATTCTCCCGGAAGAGGTGGCTGCCGTGAAAGCTCGTCGGCTGTACGGTTGAGCACACCAGGGATGTGAATGGCTCGAAGCGACCTCAGATGCTTCTGACTCCACAGGAGGAGATGGCGGGCGAGTCGCGACATACGACGGGAGCGTAGACCACCCTGACGGTTGATGTACGCAACGGTCGCAGTGCTGTCCGTACGGACCAGTACGTGCTTGTGCAAAAGCAGCCCCTTGAGGCGAGACAAGGCTAAGCGTACTGCTTGCAACTCTAGGCAGTTGATGTGCCAATGCAGTTGAGGCCCCGTCCACAGACCTGAAACTGCATGCCCGTTGTACGTGGCCCCCCATCCGTTGGCAGAGGCATCTGTGAAAACCACAGCATGCCTGGAGACCTGGACTAAGGGCACTCCGGCCCGAAGAAACGCAGGGTCTGACCAAGGACTGAAGGTTTGGCGACAGTGCGGGGTAATGTTGACCCGGAACGTGTCGCTCTGCCACGCCCATCTCGGGACTCGATCGTGAAGCCAGCGCTGAAGCGGTATCATATGAAGCAGGCCGAGCGGCGTTACTGCGGCTGCCATATGCCCCAGGAGCCTCTGAAACTGTTTCAGTGGGACCGCTAATCTGCCTTGAAAGGACTTGAGGCAGTTGAGCACTGACTGGACTTGAGCGACCGAATCCATCCATACCGAGATAAGAGATCCTCTGCACTGGGCAGAGTTTGCTCTTGTCCCAGTTGACCTGAAGACCCAAGCGGCTGAGGTGCTGGAGCACCAGGTCCCTGTGTTCGCACAACAGATCTCGCGAGTGAGCTATTATGAGCCAGTCGTCGAGATAGTTGAGAATGCGAACGCCATGTTCTCTCATGGGAACAATGGCCGCCTCTGTGACTTTCGTGAAGACACGGGGCGAGAGGGCCAGGCCGAAGGGTAAGACCTTGTACTGGTATGCTCGACCTTCGAACGCGAACCGAAGAAAAGGTCGGTGTCGAAGGAGAATCGAGACATGAAAGTACGCGTCCTTCAGGTCGATCGCTGCAAACCAATCCTGGGGACGGATGCACTCGAAGATGCGTATCTGCGTGAGCATTTTGAACGGGAGCTTGTGCAGGGCCCGATTCAAAACTCGCAGGTCCAGGATTGGCCATAACCCCCCACCCTTCTTGGGTACAATGAAGTAAGGGCTGTAAAACCCAGACCTCATCTCGGCTGGAGGAACCGGCTCGACCGCGTCCTTCGCCAGCAGGACGTCGATCTCCTTCCTCAGGACAGGGGCACTGTACCTGGGAGGCCGGCGGGCAAACTGAATTGCATAGCCGAGCCGGATAGAACGGGTGAGCCAGCGGGACGGCCTCAGAAGCGCTAGCCAGGCTTTGAGAATCGTACCAACGAACCCACCCGGACCACCGGCGTACCAGCGGAGGGGCAGCGAGGTGGAAGGCAGGGACCAGACTCCGGAGGCATTACTGCGGCCGAGAGAGAGGTCTGGGTGTGCGGGGCAACACCTACCTGCTTCCACAGAGGAACAGACGGCAGGGAAGGCTCGGAGGCGTTCGGCTGCGGGCTGTCCCGAGGCGAAGAAAGGAGGGGAAACGAGGAGCGAGGCCCGAGGGCGTCGAGTCCAGGTTTTCGCACCACCTTGCCCAGCGGGAGATGAGAGTGACGAGGCCGGGGCGGCGTCACTGACATCTAAGAAATGGAAGAGGGGGAAAGGAGTGGCAAGGCATGGGAGCGTTGCTCACTGCAGTCCGCACCCTCGTGACCCAGAGATGGAAGAAACTGCTCTAGAAATGAGGGTACCACTGGACTCCGGGGAGCCAGCGGCGGAACAGAATGAAAGATACTCCACCCCGTCCTCCTCCGGGGGGAGGGAGAGGTGCGTGCACCGTCTCCGAGAGAGCAATTCCCTACAACGCTGGGTCACCTGTCTCAGGGCTGCCGAGACAGGTGGCGCCGTCTTCCTGCGAAGCTAGACGTCACAGTAGAGCTAGCTGTGACAGCTTCCACAGGGGACTGACACCCTTGGCGACAAACAGACTGAGGAGGAGCATGAGGGACTCGGAAGCACATCAAGTCAAGCTCGTAGTTTCCTCAGCCTGCTTCTGAACTGTGGAGAGCCGCTGGGCACAGTCTCCAACAGTGTCACCGAAACAGGGCAAACCTTGAGAAATAGGAGCATCGAGAAAGAAACTTTGGCGATGTCTTGTACGTCTACAAGGTTAGCCCTGGGAAACTTCTGGACCACAGTGTGAACATCGTCTGACCGAGGGCCAGTGCTGTGACTAAAATCACGGTAGTCACTAAGCACAGCTCAACCCCGACTCAGAACTACCCTTGTGCACTGCGTGTTTTTTGGTCTACACTGACCATCACATGCAGGGAAGAGGTGGTCTGCTATTAGCAAAACCACCATCAAGGGTAGTGAGAGAGGAAAATTTTTCACAGATTTTGGCACCAATATGCCTCCATACTGCAAAAAAATTTTCACACACATCCAGGCAACGGCATCCAGGACACGCGTTGCACTGCGCCCCCAGAGTAGCCCGGGAAGTGTGGCTGTTAAGTCTGGACCTGATTTAGCATGAGTGCACACACCATTACAGTGGGACTCAGTATCACCATATCCAGAGTCTAACAGCCCTCTCTCCGATGCAGCGATCGACATCTGATCCTCCCCTGGAGCCCCGAATGAAACACTTGGTTCCTCATGAGAACCACCAGTAATTCCACCCGTAAGCTGCCAGGCATGCACAAAACAGTGAACGTGGCCATCAAGCTTGATGACACACGGCACGTTGAAAGCTCTTTCAAGACAAACAACGCGCCGACGTGGTCATGCTCTCATAAGAGAGCATAAACCACCCACGAACACAGTTTCAGCATGTTTGCGATGCGCTAGAGGAGTGAGGGGTACCCCCACTGTAATCCTCAGATCACCAATGCTATTAGCCAAAGTAGCCCTCTTCTGGTGCAGAAGAGGAACTAGATCGGGGAATATGCAAAGGGACTCCACCTCGTTTGAGGCACTTGAGTCTTGACCGCGCATCTAGAGCGCCGAATGACGCGCGCTGGGTTGCCGTGACAACCGCGCTGTCAGCCGGCGGCTCGACGGCACACGGCACGCTGAACGGCTCAAGCCTTTACGAGAAAGGGGAGACGAACAACGCGCCGACGTGGTCATGTTCTCATGAGAGAACACGAACCACCCACGAACGCAGTCTCAACACGCTTAAGCCCAGGCATGTGAAACAGTGATCGTGGCCGTCAATGAGGACAGGAAACGACCGCATCCAGAAACACACAGGTGAAACGTCATCCTGAAAAGGACGCGATCTTCACCCGTGTTGCTCTTTCAGAGAAAAATACTCTCTAGTTGTGCTGAAGCACACAGGGATCAACGCGGCAACACAGCGGGGAAACTGCAAGCCCGCTGCGTGCACTCAACCGTATACCAGCTGTTAAAACAGCTCTTTGTAAACACAGCGCGTGTAGTAACAGACAGACAGCAGACGGGAGATCGCGAAGACCGCTGAAGCGCCGTCACACCAGCACAGAGAGACTCTCAGGAAACAGCAGACTCACAGTCTACAAGCTCATTCCACTCAGAGGACACAACTGGTCGGCTCCGAAGCAAAAAGCATTGTGTATGCGTTTGCTTCCGCCCTTTATACCCGCACTGGCAGGCGGGTCGCGGAATGCAAATCTTGCATGCCAATATTTATTGGCTCGTTTTAGTTCACTCGAAGTCGATTGGTCTCCCTAGCGTGATCCCAATTCGTCAGGGAACTCCCCCGACGACACGTCGGAGTTCCCAGGACGAAAGGGAACTAAAGCTGGGACCAAGATGGGTCTTGTGCATGTTGCCCACTTGGGTCCCGCCTAGTACCAAGTGCAATCCTACATGAAATCCACCTGGGCAATTAACATGGGGCCATTATGTAACCCATGGATAATCCCATACAGAGCCCATTTTTCAGCCCATTTCAAACCCACATGGTCCCCACATACAAATGTCAACTGGGTTAAAGCTGGGAGCGAGATGGGTCTTGTGCATGTTGCTCACTTGGGTCCCACCTAGTACCAAGTCCAAACCTAAATGAAATCCACCTGGGCAATTAACATGGGGCCATTATGTAACCCGCGGACAATCCCATACAGAGCCCATTTTTCAGCCCATTTCAAACCCACATGGGACCCACATACAAATGTCAACTGGATTAAAACTGGGAGCAAGATGGGTCTTGTGCATGTTGCCCACTTGGGTCCCACCTAGTACCAACTGGGTTAAAGCTGGGAGCAAGATGGGTCTTGTGCATGTTGCCCACTTGGGTCCCACCTAGTACCAACTGGGTTAAAGCTGGGAGCAAGATGGGTCTTCTGCATGTTGCCCACTTGGGTCCCACCTAGTACCAAGTCCAATCCTATATGAAATCCACCTGGGCAATTAACATTGGGCCATTATGTAACCCGCGGACAATCCCATACATAGCCCATTTTTCAGCCCATTTCAAACCCACATGGGCCCCACATACAAATGTCAACTGAGTAAAAACTGGGAGCGAGATGGGTCTTGTGCATGTTGCCCACTTGGGTCCCACCTAGTACCAAGTCCAAACCTATATGAAATCCATCTGGGCAATTAACATGGGGCCATTATGTAACCCGCGGACAATCCTACATGGGGCCCATTTTTCAGCCCATTTCATACCCATATGGGCCTCGCATACAAATGTTGGCTGGGTAGTAAAAACGAAAGTACACGGACGCGGAGATTTTGGAAATACTAATTGCGTCCGATGACGATGATCTCTCCGTCTGCTCATCTATTTATTTGATATTTTAACCAATTTAATGTTCAATCAATATTCAAAAGCAAAATGTTATCTGTTTGAACACAAATGTAATTGGATATTTTACATGGCATTTTTCTCCCCTCTTTTTGAATGAGTGTAAAAATGAGTGTATCTTAAAAACTAATTTATGTAAACAGTTCAAATCAATTCTGTATAGTTTTAAATAGTTTTATGCACGTTTTTTACATTGACAAGTTTGAGGTTGACATTTATCCATTTTTTGTATTGAATAAAATATGTAGAAAAAAAAATATTACATTTATTTTTCTTTTTGTTTATTGCACTTTTCATATATATATCTAGTTACTTTTGATTTATTACAAACATAGCCTTCAAATTGGGAGTGTAAGGATTATTTTGATGTATGGCATTTGAAAATGCTCAAAAGAATGACAGCACAGCATGTAAAAATACAAAGATACACTCTGGTGGAATTGTTCTATGGCAGGTCATAAAGGGTTAATATTCTCCGGCATACCTGAAAACAACCCCGATGACCCGGAGGGAGCACTCAAAGAGTTTATGGAAACATCACTGAAACTCTCCAAACACGCCGTTGAGCAAATAACATTCCATCGAGTTCATCGTCTCACCCCTAAAGTCAAGAAAGCTAACAACCCGGCGCCAATAATAGCCAAACTCGAGCATTACAAACAGAAAGAGTTGATTAAAAGCAGAGGAAAACTCCTAAAAGGATCCAATTTTGGGATGAATGATCAATTCCCTAAGGAAATTCAACAGCGAAGGAAAATTCTCATCCCTATAATGAAAGACTTCCGCGAAAAAGGAAAGCGAGCCACACTATCAGTGGATAAACTTTATGTTGACGGAACGTTATTTCGTGACCGTAACATCACTACTTGGCTATAGGCTAACCTAACTTCTTTCATCTGCCAGTAACATTCTCCCATGGAATATGAACTCTACTCTTGCTGGCTGTCTCTCCAAACATGATGTTATGTATCAGTTACAAGTTCAAGAAGCACTGCTTCCACTCTTTCTCCTTTTTTTTCATATTTTACTCTCTGATGTTCTTTTATCTTCCTCTCTATATATCTTTATTTTCTCTAAATCTCAAAATATGTTAAATGTTTGTATGTTACTATATGTTAAATGTCTTTATGTCACGTCTATTTGTCTATATGTAATTAGTCTCTGCATCGTTTTGTATAGATTCAGGCCCACTTTACTTTGTAAACCCAGGATAATCTGGGGACACCATACCTGGTGTACATTTTGTAGTAATTCAATTATGAGAATACCCCACGGCTCTCTATTTTATGATGCAATGGTTGTTCCTTTTAACACACACATAAACACACAAATAAACACACGCACACATTGCAGTTCTCTCTTTACCCCCTCCTTTTTTTTCCCTACCTTTATTTCCTCATCCTTTTCCCTCTTCAGACCACACATTGACTATACTATGTATATCATACACTTATTTAGAACATACATTTATGCACCCACTTAAACTGATAACGTGAAACATATGTGGCTTTCACACTCAGTCCAAAAGAATCAAAGTAATCAATCACCTCATAAAGTTGAAGGCTGATGTATGTTTCTTACAAGAAACACATTTAACTGAAGCAGAAATCCCACTTCTTAAACTTAAACAATTTGACAAAATATTTTCATCTACTTTCAATAGCAAACAAAGAGGTGTCTCAATTTTAATAAATAAAAACATCCCTTTCATTCTCAATTCATCAGTTAATGACCCAAATGGAAGATTTATCATCATTAATGTTACAATTAGTCACACAACTCTAACATTAGTTAACATCTATGCACCAAATAATGATGACCCTTCTTTTTTCAATAACCTCTTTTCTCTCCTTCTCAATTCCACAAATCTCATATTAGCTGGAGATTTCAACACCGTTCTTAATCCTTCATTGGATCGCTCTGGTAATCATAATAAAACACGGATCTGGCACTCATCTGAAATAATTAAACAGTACATGATTGAGTATGGTCTTGGTGATACTTGGAGAATGAGGAACCCATTTTTAAGAGAATACTCATATATATCTTCTGTTCACCAATCCTCTTCAAGAATAGATTTTTTTCTGGTCAGTAACTCCCTTTTTAAACAAATCTCAGAGAACACGATTAACCCTATTGTCATTAGTGACCATGCACCTATCTCTTTATCCATTTCATTGCAATCAAATTTCAAACCTTCTACTGGGTGGCGTCTAAATACGTCTCTCCTGGAGGATAAGGATTTCAACACATTAATTAGGAGAGAATGGGCATCCTTTCTGGAGATAAATGACTCTCCAGAGATCTCCCCATCTATACTCTGGGAAACCGGTAAGACCGTCATCAGAGGTATAATCATATCATATTCTACACATAAGAAAATGCAACAAAAGAAATTGGAAAATACACTAGAACAGAAAATCAAACATTTGACGAACCAATTATCTCACAACTCTTCAGATGATATACAAACTGAATTAAAAAAATCGCAAAGACAATTGGATAGTATGATTCAAAGGAAGACCCAGTTCTGCATCCAGCAACTCAAATATGAACAATTTCATTTCAGCAATAAATCGGGAAAATTTTTAGCTAATATGCTACAACACCAGAAAGATAAATTAGTTATTCCATCTATTCTCAACCCCACTGGTAAACCAACCCAGGATCCGCACGAGATAAACAACAGCTTCAGACATTTTTACAGTAACCTGTACTCTGCCGGTAATCAACCCACTCAAACTGAAATCGATCACTTTCTCAACTCTGTCCACCTCCCATCACTATCCAAGGACCAGTCACACTTTTTAGATCAACCAATTACAGTTGAAGAACTCTTCAAAGCACTCCAAAGCATGCCAAATAACAAATCACCTGGATTTGATGGATTTCCGGGTGAATTTTACAAGCATTTTTGGGATATCTTATCACCATTATTCATTCGATTAACTGCTGATATTAAAAATACTTCATCCATACCAACACACATGAACACAGCTATTATCACCCTTTTATTAAAACCCAATAAAGATTCAATCTATCCATCTAGCTACCGCCCTCTATCCTTGATTAACACAGATCTCAAAATTATCACCAAAACTTTAGCCACAAGAATAGAAACAGTTATGTCCACCATAATTCACCCGGACCAGACAGGATTCAGGCATGCCTCTAATAACATCCGTAGACTCTTCAATCTAATTGACATATCACAAAAACAGCAGAACAACAATATCATTGTGTCGCTGGATGCAGAAAAAGCGATTTGATAAAGTTAACTGGACCTTCCTTCTTACCACCCTCCACAGATTTGGCTTTGGAGAGTCATTCATCCATTGGATTAGAACACTATACACTTCACCTAGAGCCTCTGTTGTCACCAATGGGATTTTTTCACAAAGCTTCACACTGCACCAAGGTACCAGACAGGGATGCCCACTCTCTCCATCTTTATTCGCCATATTTATTGAACCACTAGCAGAAGCAATACGACAGAATAATAAAATTCAAGGTATCAAAAGTTCCAATTCCGAACACAAAGTTAGTCTTTATGCCGATGATCTATTACTATATCAACAATCTCCCTATGCCTCACTTCAAGAAACCTTCAATGTTATTAATAAGTTCTCTAAAGTCTCCAATTACACAGTTAACTGGAATAAATCAACGATACTACCCTTATCTGAAAACAGCTGGGACTCTACAGTCCAAGACCCAACTTTTCCCCTTAATACTGGCAAAATCAAATACCTAGGGATTGTGATTTCAGCCAGGCTGTCAGAGCTCTTTAACCTTAACCACACTCCGTTATTACGAAAGATTGAGGATGACTATAAACGCTGGAACAAACTCCCACTCTCTCTAATTGGTAGAAAAGCAGCAGTCAAAATGAAGATCCTCCCTCAAGTTAATTATCTCTTTTCAATGATCCCGACTACCCCCACTGACCATTGGTTCAAAACTTTAGACTCACTTACAACTCACTTTTATTGGAAAAATAAACCTTCAAGAATCGCACTTGCCACTCTACAGAATTCCAAACAGCAAGGTGGTCTAGAAGCTCCAAACTTCCACCATTACTTTCTTGCAAATCAGTTAATATATCTCCTTTAATGGACACAAAAGCAAAATTCCCACCCGTGGTTAGCATTAGAACAAGATCTAACAACCCCCATTTTAATTGCAGATTTACCATTTTTACCACAAACAGTCAAAAAAATTGACTTTTTTAAATATATTACTATTAGCACCACTCTGACAGCCTGGTGGAAAATTAATAGAATCCAGTTCCTACATTACCAACAATTGAAAGCAATAATTAAAAACAAAATTAATAAAAATAGCAAACTGGAACCTATAAACATCTTTGAACAGCTATTAAGAATTGTAGACAATCCACAAAAAATAATTTCTAAACTCTACAAACTGATCGCCTCAACAAAGTCCGCCATAACACTTCCAAAAGAAAAATGGGAAAGTGACCTGGCCCTCCTTCCAACCCCAGATTTCTGGACAAATATCTGCAAGAATATATTCTCCATGACCTCCAACACAAACTTACAACTCATACAATATAAAACCATTCACAGGACTCACTACACCCAAAGCAAACTATTCAAAATGGGAATAACCGACACAGACATCTGCCCTCACTG
The DNA here is from genome assembly GCA_036326025.1 of Chrosomus eos. Lineage (NCBI taxonomy): Eukaryota > Metazoa > Chordata > Actinopteri > Cypriniformes > Leuciscidae > Chrosomus > Chrosomus eos. The sequence continues at coordinate 67,262 of CM070841.1, forward strand.
CAAAATGGGAAGTACTGATACATATTTGCATGCCACCTGGTTTTGTCAGCCTGTCAATTTTCTATGGACTTCAGTCACAAATACACTCTCTACCATTTTGGACTGTAGAGTCCCACTCTCCCCCACACTTTGTCTTCTGGGAGACACCACGTCCATCCCCATTCCACAGAAATTTAAAAATCCAATACTTATCTCCCTAACCATCACTAAGAAAATAGTCTTTCAAAACTGGAAATCTAGACACTCTTGCCATATAAATCACTGGTTTAATCTAATTTCAGAATACATCCTTGCAGAAGAGCTCTCTGCTCAAAAGAATAATAAAACTTCAGCCTTCAAAGACATCTGGAACCCTTTCATTACCTTTCTTCAAACTCAGCAATAACTGTGCCATTTACAATCTTTACAACGTTGGTACTAAACATCTGAACCCCCCCGCTTCTTCAGATCATTATGCTAATATATACAACCCCCTTCTCCCTCCCTCTCTCTTTCTCTGCTTCTCTTTCCTTCTCTGTCATCTCGCACACACTCACGCTTGCACACACGCATACACACACATACACATACACACTAACCACCACCAACCCTCTCAGTAGACTTCCCCAACCAACATAGTAATACTGAATCTATAAATCTGCTTTTCCGTATGTATTTGTCTGCCTTTCTGTTTACTTATTGGTCTGTTATTGTCCAAGCATTAATTTGCTCGTTTGTACATTAGTCATTGCCTCTCTATTGTTTGTATTCGTTTTTGTTTTTTTTCTCTCTCTTGTTTTTGTTTATTTCTGCCTGTTTGTTAATGTCAACCTGTTTATCGTTTGTATATGTCTGTCCTCCTCCCTGCCCATCTACGTCCAGTCTAATTCTGTCAGTTACCATAAGTTTTTGTTCACAAGTCTACCTACCTTTTTGTTATATGACTGGGGCTGTCAAAGCACTATGGTTGGATGTGGGTTTATCTGAAGTAATCACTGTTTGTACTTAGTACATAATTTGAATTAAAAATAAAGTTGTCCTCCGACGAGGGGGGGTGGTGGCGGGCAAAAAAAAAAAAAAAATAAGACACCATAGAGGATTGTACATTTACAATAGTGTTTCGGATGCTTTCTATTTTCTCATTGAAGTAATTCATAAAATCATTACTACTATATTGTAACGGAATATTTTGCTCTGGAGATGTCTGATTATTTGTTAGACTAGCCACGGTGTTAAATAAAAACCTTGGATTATTTTGGTTATTTTCTATTAGTTTGCGGATATGCTCAGCCCTGGCTGATTTTAGAGCCCTTTTATAACGTGACATACTGTCTTTCCACGCGATTCTGAAGACCTCTAAATTAGTTCGTTTCCATTTACGCTCTAAGTTACGAGTTTCTCTCTTGAAAGCATGCGTAGCACTGTTGTACCATGGTGTTTTAGTTTTCTCTCTAACCTTTTTTAATCTAATTGGTGCAACAATATCTAGTGTACTAGAGAAAATGTTGCTCATACTGCTAGTCATTTCCTCTAGTTCATCTGTTTGTTTGGGTTTACTGAGCAGCTGAGATAGATCAGGTAAGCTATTTGAGAATCTATCTATAGTGGTTGGAAGGATTGTTCTGCCTTGTCGATAACGTGGTGCAACATGACAAATTTCAGCAGTGCGTATTATGCAAGTTACCATGTAATGATCAGTGAGATCGTCACTTTGCGGTATAATATCTATATCGGTTGGATCGGTTCCATATGATATAATTAAATCTAGTGTATGATTCAGACGATGAGTGGGACCACTGACGTTTTGCTTCACCCCAAAAGAGTTTAATAGATCTGTAAACGCAGCCCCTAACGCATCATTTGTATTATCTACGTGTATGTTAAAGTCGCCAATAATTATTGCTTTATCGACATTGACCAATAGGTCTGAGAGAAAGTCTGCAAAATCTTTTAGGAAATCAGCATATGGCCCTGGAGGTCTATATACGGTAGCCAAGGCTAGAGATAATAAGGATTTCTATCTTACATCTAAGAGCGTAACATTTAGCACAAGTACTTCAAACGAATTAAACCTATGACAAGTTTTCTGAGTAACATTAAGAATATCTCTATAGATTGTTGCAACACCGCCGCCACGACCGATCAGATGGGGCTCATGCTTATAACAGTATCCTGGTGGAGTAGACTCATTTAGACCGAAATAATCATTTGGTTTAAGCCAGGTTTCAGTAAGGCACAGAACATCGAAATTATTATCTGTGACCATTTCATTTACAATAACCGCCTTAGGTGTGAGCGATCTAATGTTTAGAAGACCTAGCTATAGAAAATGTTTCTGTTCACTGATATTTAGATTTTCTGGTTTAATTACAATAATATTCTTGCTAGATCTTACAGTAGATTTGTTGTTTGGCTTCACTAAGCGAGGAATAGACACAGTTTCTATATAATGTTCTACATTGGTACTTATATCAATTAAGTTGGGACAGCAAAGACTATGATTTGGACTTTGACTTACTAGTCAGATGGTGTGTAGCGTCTTGGAGATGTTGTCCGACAGAACAGCCTCTGCTGGGGTGCAGGCCATCAGGACGGTACAGCCTAGGTCGCTCCCAAAACAGATTCCAATTATTTACAAAGAGCAGTTTCTGTTCATTACACCATGACATTAACCATTCATTTAAAGCAAATAATCTACTGAACCTTTCTTGTCCAAGTCGGTACGTGGGAAGCGGTCCAGACACGACGATCGTTGCTCTAGGCGATGTGCTGCGAACCGTCTCGATCAGGCTCCTGTAGTCCTTCTTCAGAACCTCCGTCTGCCGCAGCCTGATGTCATTCGTCCCCCGCGTGTAGCACGACAGCTCCGACGCGCTCGTCACCGTTCAGGATCTCGGGAACCTGCGCAGCGACATCAAGAACACAAGCACCAGGAAAGCAGTGAGTGCGCACCTTACCTTTACCCGAGGTAGCACGGACATGGCGGACCATGGAAGTGCCGATGATCACGGCGTCGTCGCGTTCCGACTCGCGAAGAGGGGAGAAGCGGTTCCGGGTGGAGATCTCGAAGACCGGGAGGGGCGGAGAGGTTCTTGCTCTGGTCCTGGCTCGTGTCGTGACCCAGGGTGCAGGAGTGATTGAAGGCAGAGATGATCGCGTCCTCCTGTGCAGAGAAACGCACGGAGTAGACGAAGTCGGAGTCAAAGTCACAAAGTTACTAACCACTGACTTGTGAGCATCGGCGCGTGATGTTTCAAGCGCTGATCGCCGATCTCGCAGCTCGGCTTGCTTCTCCAGCAGAACACGAATCTGCTTCCACCATGGCTCCAATCGTACCGAAATCAGCTCGAATGTGTCCTCACCTGCACTCAGAGGTAACGTTAGACACACATCCGATATGTTCGCCATTATAACAGAATGAACAGTAAATTAGTAGTAACAGTAAGCAGTAAAGCAATCCGATTGTTTTTTTTTATAAGGAATAGTATCGAGGATAAGTTCACATGATATAAAAATAGAAAGTGCCTGTTTATAATTGAGTGGTAAAGAAGAAAATCAAGGATTAATGAATCAATTCGACGGAGCTCCAAACACAAACACAGACCGCACTCGCATGCGCTTATGCCCCGTTGATGCGGGCTCTAAGCACAATCAACGTGTGTCTGTACTTTCAGAGAAGCTTTCAGAGAAACGGGTGTAAGATGAGACGACGCTCGATAGGCGCGAGGCCACGCGTGAAATGCTAGCGGGCTAAAGGCTAGTAGCCGAGATTCGGAAAGTTGGATCTAAGTAGCGATATCAAAGCAATCCGATTGTTTTTTACAAGGAATATTATCGAGGATAAGTTCACACGATATAAAAATAGAAAGTGCCTGTTTATAATTGAGTGGTAAAGAAGAAAATCAAGGATTAATGAATCAATTCGACGGAGCTCCAAACACAAACACAGACCGCATGCGCAAAAGGACATTCTCATCTAAATTAATAAATGTTTTGAAAGTTCAATAAGTATTGTAATATTTACATTTTCTAAGAGCTCAAATGTCCCTCACTTTACCCCGCAAATGTATTTTAACAAAGTGTTCATTAACGAGCATTATCTTGAAACAAGTTGTTGTATTTTAAGCCACAGTGGTAATTTCAACACTTTTAGAATAAAAAGACATTTCAATGGAATTTTGCCGCATTTTTTTATTTCATTTTGCCATTTCATTCCCTAAAATTAACCACAAAGATATGCATAACATTTGTTGAACTTATTTTATTAACTTAAAATTAAAATAAAAACACAGAGGTAACAGGGTGGACAGAGGGGTAACAGGGTGGACATCACACCACTGAACAACAATAAATGTCATCAACTCATTTACCCTGGCACCCCCTGAAGGTATATAACAAATGAATGTATAATAAATTAATTATAAGTACCAATTCAAGCTGTAAACACTCATTTATTTAGCATTTACGCCCACTCTGTTACAATATGTCCACCCTGTTACTGTGCAAAAGAGTAACAGGGTGGACAGTAACAGGGGGGACATTTTATCCTAAAGTTAGCCATTGCTACAAATGTGATGAAAAACAAGCTAGTGCGCAGTGATTATTGAGGAAGATTTTTAACCTGTTTATTAACCATATTTTCAAAATTACAAACAATTATCAGTTTCCACTATAAATAGGCGTAACAGGGTGGACATGTTATGCTTTACCACTTCAGTGAATCATTCTAAAACATTGAAAAAAGAGTGAATTAAGGAATGATACTTACTCTGCTTCTTAAAGATAAGTTGCCACCACAAAGTATTAAAATTCTTGAGAGACATGTGATTAGAGGAACAGTCAATGGACGTGTTCAGAGGGATTTTCCATCAGAGTAACAGGGGGGACATTCACTTCAGGGACACGACATTTTTTAAAGACTTTAAGTATTAAAAATGTATATCTAACAAAAAATATATTTTTGTGAGGAATATTATAAATAAGAATATACAACAATATGGAAAAATTTGGAATTTATGTGATTTTTATTACTTATATTTGTGGCTGAAGTTGTGCAAGCTTACTTGGGGACATGGCAGTTTAGCCTACTTGCACTAACATCAGAGTAAATATTTTTTTTATTAATTAATCCTGGGTACACTTATTGTGTTCTATGGTAAAGGGGGGTTAACACTTTAAGATGATCATTTAGAAACAAGTATTAGCCCATTTTTACTCAAAATATACCACATAATGTCATGAGGACTCAAATGGCACCGAATGCTAAGAATGACCCAACTACAGTGGTTTTATTAGGTGAAACCTACTGTACACCACACAGTGGACACAATACAACACAATGATGTACATTATATCTATAAATTATGTGTTATTAGCCTTGAAATGAACTCTCCACAGACTGCTCACAGGGGCCTACATGTACAGCATATCTGTCCCTGTCAAATAGGTTGCATATGGACTTAATCATTCAAAATGTTATGTGTGCTCACAACATAGACCGAGACAAAGTAGGTAATTAAAACCATTTATTAAATTTAAAATAAACATTTGGTGCAAACATTTTTTACAACTTAAAAAAGATATATAATATAATATATATAAAATATATATATATATATTTTATATATATATATATATATATATATATATATATATATATATATATATACACTTGTGCTATTACAGTTTTTTTCAATTGCTAAGAAGCGTTTGCCAATTCTTAAAATACTTTTTCTAAACTCTTAACACAGCAACACACCTACATCACACAATTAGCCAAATAGTTAATTTTCTGACCAAAACCAGAGTTTGTTAAATAAATACAAACTCTACATTTCAAAACGCTAAAAACCTTTTTCTATATAAACTAACTCTATCAAAACACTGCAAATCTGTTTCAAAATTGAATCATTCGGTCAAAACACTAGCACTCATTTTCTATCCAACATGAACACATAGTCAATCATAGTGCAATGACTCTCAAAATACTAACAGTTGGTGGCATTACAAAAACTGCATTACTTGTCATGTTTTAGTTCTATCTGTATAGAACATACAGTATGAAATCCATTTTTCCATGAATCCATGAATTCATGGTTCATTAGATGTGTACAACATAATATCTAAATATGAAGGAGTCATCAATACTTTATAGAATGTACAACTGAATAAAAACAGTAAGTGACAGAATTGCATTAGCAATATGAAATTGCTGTCAGTGATCATCAACAAAACGAAACAAAAAAGAAAAACATACATGGCCTTTGGTTTAAAGTGTGCAAAAATAAAACAAAATGACAGAAAAAAGGCACAGATACAATCTTCAGCATTTGGCCACATGTTCTCATCTACATCACATCGGATGTTGTCTCTCGCTATACACTTTGGATAGAAACGCTTGGCATGCCTTATCCACCCCTTATCCACTCCAGCCAGCATCCATGGCATCGAGGAGGGACATTTGGTCTTGAGGCCGATGATCATAAACTTTCTACCTCCAAGCAGAAAGAAATTCCTCAATGGGGCAGAAGAAAGGAGAGTACGGAGGAAGAAAAAGGGAAATCATTCTTGGATTTTCTGCAAACCACATTGTCCCATGTAATCACAAATGTCCTCATGTTTCCGCTCACCTGTTCTGCTTCTGGCAGCAGTTGTTGGTGGAGGTCGTCTAAAAGAAGGCACTCTGTGTTGTAGGGACCAATCTGGCTTTTCTGCAGGGCCAAACCAGCACTTGACTATACCTGGTCAAGTGTCTTGACCATGCTGGTGGCCAGCATTTACTGTAATACAGTAAATAGCCACTGCATTGATAGCCCTCATGAAATGCATGAAATGCAAATCCTGTTGGTTTGTTGAAAAATCCGGATAATGGAAGCAACGTTTGACCGTCTGAAATTAGGCTGGACTCTTTCGCCAGCCTCTCTCAATGATAGACCATGGTTTATCACATGGTCTATAATGGTGGCTCTTCATCCGTGACAACAGCTCTTACTCCCCTTTGAACAGCACCACGCATTCTTACTCCTCTTCCCCTAGCTCTCCCTCTCCCTTTCCCTTGTCCTTGTCAAACTAGTCCTCTCCCTCGTCTAACTAGTCTTCTCCATCGTCCAGGCATTTTCTTTCTTTTTCCTCTGTTTGGTTCTGTGCTGCTTTGAACAAAACTAATCCAAAGAGTGAATTTTTTATTGTGTATGTCCATGTAATGGAAATCTTCAACATCTGGCTATGTCTCTGATTGAGATTGGAATCAGCTATTTCTTACTGTAATGATCAGTCATTTAAAAATGCTTATCAGCTGTATGAATTTTTTTTTTTTTTTCAATATTTGTCTCAATACTTTTGAGCGGATATTGTTAAAATAGAGGCTTTATACTGTATCTATGGTTTGGAACATTGGGTCTTCATTTCTGGCAAGCTGCGTTAAAGCATTTGTAAAAAAGACTATAAAGATCCATGATTTTGGTATCGGGTATGCTTATATGTAAAGAAGATGTAGGCATTCTAGAAACGTGTTAATTGACAGCATTTTGTGTGAAAACAACATGAATTGTGTTAATGGTATGGTCACAACAGACAAATGTTGTGCTAGTTGTGTTCAGAGTTTTGAAAATGTGATTACAGATTGGACAAAAGGATGTTAGCAATTGAAAAAAACTGTAAACACACACATACACACACACACACACACACACACACACACACACACACACACACACACACACACACACACACACACACATACACACACACACACACACACACACACATTTAAAATATAATGAAAAAAAAAATTGTAGAAAATAAATACAAATCTTAAAAATGTCATAGAACAGTGCAATAAAATTACAAATTCTCTTGAATGGATGGTCTTCGTTAGACATTGGACACATCGTTAGACGTCAAGGTTGTCTTCAAAGTCCAAAGTCACCAAGTCTGCCATCTGAGTATTAAACTCCAGGACAGGATATGTCTCTGTAAAAACAAACCATTCTCTTTAAACAGTCTATTCAGATAATACAATAGAGACTGATTACCAATGTGCTGACCCATTAACACCTACCCTGCTGCATAGAAGACCCATCCTGTAAGTCGTCTGGCCAGCCCTATGTCCATGTCAAAGTTCCCAGACAGATCAGAGAATTCACCTGATAAAAAAAAAAAAAAACAGTTTGTTAAAAAAGTCCCATCCTGTAAAATATAGTCATGTTCAAATAAGATTGCAGATTGGTCACTTACCCTTCAACGACATCCAAGGTGCTGGCCATCCGAATCTCTGGATTTTTTCCCCTCAGCCTTTTCAGCAGCTCGATGGTCTGCTTCCATTTTAGGTCTTTGATTATGGACTACATTTAAGCCTAAAAAAATTTACAGTTTGGTGTAAAAAAACAACAAACACATTGTAAGGACATTGCAATATCGGTGTAATAAAGTTGTAACAACCCATTAACAATATGTTACAAGAAATATTTACATTAAACGACTTTTTGAATATCTTTCCTCAAACAAAAAACAGGCTTTTGAATTGGGCTAGGGCAGGGGTAGGCAAGTTCGGTCCTGAAGAGCAACTGTCCTGCAGAGTTTCAGGCATACACATTAGTACATGATTTCTTACAGTTTTTTACAGTCGCTAGGACACATTTCTCAATACTTAGGTCACTTTTTCAAAACTCTTCACACAGTGAGTACAACAGAAGTATATGTGGGCTAAACTGTGGCTCATTTATCATTGCTTTGGCACAAAATGCATTCAATGACTACATCTTTCAAATTACATTAATTCTTTTCTCACTTCGACACAACAACCGCCAAAACTCTGTGTACTTACAGGCCAATTTGCACATGCTTACACACTGTTTTCAAAACTGTTAAACTTAAGTTCAAAACAATAACATAATACAAAACTGAATAAGACAGCATTTTGCAACATTTCTACAGTAATATTGTAATGAAATATATTTAGAATCTAAAAATTACAGTTTTTTTCAATTGCTAACATCCTTTTGTCCAATCTGTAATCACATTTTCAAAACTCTGAACACAAGCACAACATTTGTCTGTTGTGACCATACCATTACTGTAAATGGTATAAAAACAATTGGACCAACCACAGCTGATTCCTGTTGTATCTGTATCGGTGGATGTTGTGTATGCAATTTTTTGTACTTTGGAATTACTCCAAAAACATAAAATATAATAACTGCATGATGTCTGATTCATTCTAGTATTGCAGTGAATTCTAAACTGTAGAGAGGTAGAAGAAAGAAAGCATTTATATAGGAAAACATTGTATAAAGTTACCTGTTGTTAGTGTTTTTTATGTTATTGTTTTGTGGGTGACAAAGTGTGTTTGTTAGCTGTCAACCTTTGCTAGTGTTATGGAAGAATGTGTTAATTTGAGATATGTATGAAGTGATTTGGTAGTTTTAGTTCATTTTGAATGTGAAATTAACTGATGTGCCGAGCTGAAAGTTGGTTTGGAGAACTGTGTGAAGAGTTTTGAAAAAGTGACTTAAGTATTGAAAAATGTGTCCTAGCGACTGTAAAAAACTGTAATACACCATTTAAACACCAGTATATTACAGAGCTAGCACTAAACTCTATTGCAAAGTGGAAAATATTGGGATAAATGCATTTAAAAGTTCAAAGAGAGCCTACTAATTTGTCCAAAGAAACCCTACTGAGAGTCCATTGAATGAGTTACAGTTGCCCAGGATGTGCACAAGACAGACTAGCTGGGACCAGTCAAGCAGCTCTAAAGTCTTCTGTGGGGCTGTGGGGACTTCTGTGGGGCAGTAGGGACTGTCATGTGGTCGGGGCCCGTTTGTGAGGACATGGGTTCTAACCCAGCTCAGACCATCTCATTTTTCCACTGACTAGAGCGCCCAGCGAACGACGTCGTTACGTCACTGTGTACGTCGCCATACGTCTTAGCTAGAAACGCTTGCAAGTAACTTACAACATTACTTTGGGATTATCTCTAACTCGTGTACCAAGAATGCTTTAAAAACAATTGAAATATGTAAGTCTATATTGTTCTATATTGTGACTTTTTTCTTCTTTGCTTACATAATGTTTTCAATAAAAAAATATTTTTTTAAAAACTAGAAACGCTTGTGCCAACTTCAAGCATAACAATTACAATGGCAGACTACATCGTGTTTCTGCAAATGTTTCTCCTGGCTTTGCGATCCTATATTATGGTCAGAAAAGATGTTTAGCCCCCGACGCAAGCATGACGTGGTAAAAGAACGGTTCTAGTCCAGCAAAGAGTTGGTGCCGCTTTGGAACCAGTTTTGGAACCGAGAAACGGTACTTTGGCTGTCGAAACACAAAGAACTGGTTCGCGCGCAGGCACCGGCTCCGAACCGGCTCTCAAAATGCTTCGGTGGAAAAGGGGCTACAGTGGACGCAATACAACACAATGATGTACGTTATAGCTCTAAATTATGCGTTATTAGCCTTGAAATGAACTGTCCACAGACTGCTCACAGGGACCTATATGTACAGCATATCTGTCCCTGTCAAATAGGTTACATATGGACTTACAGTTTTTCTCGATTGCTTAAACACGTTTCTTGAAACTATGCCTCGTATTCTCAAAACAGTAAACACAAATCCATAACGTCTCACCCAGTTTCCCAAACAACCTATTTTCAGGTCAAAATGAAGCTCTACACTCAAAACCATTCACTCTTGCTGAAAAACCAAACTTTGCCCTCAGACAGGACACACAAGCCCTCAAAATAACACACACTACAACATAGTCTTACACACTGGTGCAATAAATTCAAAACAACATTTCCAAAACTGGTAAGTTATTTTACTTCCCCTTCTCACAAACCTTTTCACATGAGGAACAAAAGGTACAACCAATGGATACATTGGCACATTTTTATTCATTCATGTACTACACAGTACAACACAAAAAAAAAGAAAAAAAAGAAGATTATAAAAAAGATACTTTTTACTGTAACTCTCACACATCCTTTTTACAGGAAAAAATGGAAACATACTGAAAATATCTGTATGCGAGGCAATTTGATGCATTTCTTTATTACAGTAGTACATATTACATAGTGCAACAGTAGATGTGATGTCAAAGCACAGAGTACAGCACAAGTTACTGTACAGAGCAGTCTTACTGTAAGTACACCTACCTGTTTTCCTCCCTGAAAGTTCTGATGATGGAGGCGACGGTGAAACGACTCAAATTAGGCTGTACTCGTTCCGCTCTTCCGTGTCCTCTTCCGCTCCCTCCTCGACCTCTTCCTTCATTTCTTTGTGGATCCATTGTTCCAAAACTCAAATGAACTGACTCTGGCACTTTTACAGTTTTTCTCAATTGCTAAAACACTAAACTTGTCTGAACCAAATGCTCAGTTGCCTGAACCCTCTGATTAAATCAATCATACTTTTGGCAAAACCATAAGCACTTTTCACCGGTTTAGACACAACTTGCCAACACATTTTCATTGTGATGCACCCGTGCTGCATAATGGTGAGCACTGGTGACAAAAGTCAAACACAATTACAGTTTTTCTCAATTGTTTACACACATTTTCTGAAAGAATGCCTCATATTCTCAGTACTCTACACACAAATCAAAAACACACACACAATTGTCAAAACCCCTCAATTCTCCTGCAAAATTAAACTTTACATTCAAAACAATGTTATTTCTTCTCAAAATGGTATTTTGTTTTCAAATGACACACACAAACCATCATATGAATAGACATTTATAAGAAGCAGTTGAACACTGATGTGCTCAATGTAAAACACTGTGATGAATGGAAAACACTTCTTCTCCATTCATCATAATGACTCAGGCCTTTTTTGTTCAGTGTTACACTTACTACTACAGACAGTACATACATAAGTGTGTTGTAAAATATTTGAGAATATTGTTTTTATACCCAGAACACACAAATACACGGCAACAAATATATTTTATTTTTCCCACAAAAACAATGGGAGATAGATCGCACATTTCGTACATCCCAACCAACACAAAGTTGCACATACAGTGGTCTACATACAAAACAGCAGAAAAATGTACTGTATGCAGTTACAGTAAAAAAAAAAAAAAAAAAAAAATATGCTGCATCTTCTGCTTCGGTCTTTTATGCTAAAGCTCTGATTGCTAATTGTAAAACTGTGTGACATGTGTTTGCCCATGTGACGAGGCAGTGTGCAGATCTGAATGGCAGTGTGTTCCTTGTGAAAACAAGAGATTTTGTGCATGAAAATTATGTCAAATGCAGAGAATTGTGTGTAGTGTTTTGAAAAACGTGTGTTTTAGAACTGCAATTTGAGTGTAAAGCAGGAATTGTGCTTGTAGTTTAGCAGAATTGGTTCAGGGGGTTGGTGAATGAGTTACATGTTGTGGTCATTGTGTCTCAAGTACCAGAAATTGTGTGTAAACAATCGAGAAAAACTGAATTAAAGCACATGTGTCACCACTTGAACACAACAACTCAAAATTGATCACACTTGTGTCTAATGATGTGAGGGAACATATACAGTAAGCCAGTTCAGAGAGCACTGGTTTGTGAGGCCCTACAATGGATAGAAATCTGAGAGGAAGAGTTTGTGTGAGAGGAGGTCGAGGTGGTCAACGAAGACAAAGAACAGTAATATCTGATGAAATCAGAGCTACTGTGATTGACCATGTTCATTTCCATGGTATGAGCATTGAGCATGAGGGAGCTGAACAAAGGGTACAACCAAACATCAGTAGATTCACTGTGTCCACCATAATCCGAAGATTTAGAGAAGAGATGTTGACAGCAATTACTGTGACATACTATATACTGTACCACAGTATAAGTAAATATATGTTTCAGTACATTACTGTACCAATGTACTGTAGTATTGTAATGTAGGGTTGGTCTAACTGTTTGTAGTCCTAGTATTCCATGTATATTTTTGTACTTTATTTTTACATGGGCTTACTGTACACAAGGGGCAAACGCATAAGATTTCTGTTTGTTTGTACAAGTGCTATGTGTAAATGCACAAGATTTCTGTTTTGTCTTTTTGTACAAGTGCTAAATGCACAGGGTTTTTTTTTTTTTTTTTTTTTTTTTTTTGCAACATGCATTTAGCCTACAGTGAACAATAAACATTTCTTCATGTCCTGAGCATTGTGTTTTCTATTTTTCTACAAGTGCTAAATGCACAGGGTTTTTTTTTTTTTTTTTTTTTTTTTGCAACGTGCATTTAGCCTACAGTGAACAATAAACATTTCTTCATGTCCTGAGCATTGTGTTTTCTATTTTTCTACGAAGTGTTTAGTGACTGTTCAGTAGTGTGTTTAATTTTGATTGACTCGGGGCACGATTTGACAACATAGTTCAGTTTTGAGCACAGATTGAACTGTTTTGAGGAGAAAGTTCGGTTTGCAAGAAGAGTCTGAGGTTTTGTGAATGTAGCTTGAAAATTGGGTTTTGTGTTCACAGCTTAGAGAAAAGGAGAGCAGCTTTCAAGAAATGTGTCTTAGCAATCGAGAAAAACTGTATGTATCTTGAAAGTTCTGATTGATGTGTGTTACAGTAAATTGTGACTCTTAGTGTTTTCACCTGGGTAATTGTGTGCTATTTGAGCTAAAACTATGCTGACTTGAGTGAACAATATTGAATGCTAGTGCTTTCTAAATGACCACATGGTCTAGGCAATGAAATATTAAGGGATTTGTGTGTAGAGTTTTGCAGTGACAGTTCAACAATTCTGACTCATGTGTCAAAACAGGGAATAGTGTTTATAGTTTAGTGAAATGGGTGTGCTTTTTGATAAATGGCATTATGGTTTTGAAATTTTAGTTCAAAAGCCTGGTTATAGTGGTTATAGTGTTTAAGCAATTGAGAAAAACTGTAATAATTCAAAATGTTACAGTTTTTCTCGATTGCTTAAACACATTTGCCCACTCTGACATCACATTTTCAAAACAGTTAACACATAGGATAAAACTAAAGCTCAATGGCCAAAATGACTCATTTTGTTAACAAAATGCTCTAACACTTACAAAACATTAAAAACATGTAACATAAGCAAATATTTCCATCAAACACCACAACTTGTGGTCAAATTAATTTATTCTCTCAATCAATCATTAGACAATGCACAACAAAATACAAAATACAGCCATCAATATGAAATGATACTTTACAAACTCAAATGGATACTGGAAAAGAAAAGTTACCAAAGGAAACTTATGGGAGGAAATACCTTTAAAAAATTTATATATATATATATATATATATATATATATATATATTATATATATATATATATATATATATATATATATATATATATATAATATATATATATATATATATATATATTCTGTGGATTCTATAAAGTAAAAGCAAAAAACATGTCAAAATTTACATTACTATATGACAGTCACATAACTGGGATTGATAAAAGATCTGCATTACTGTATACACAGTTTGTTCTGCTAACAGGGCAATACAGTAAAGCTGAAATAGTGGTATACATTACAGTAACACTGTGAATTACCTGTTCTCATTCTGAAAAAGCCTGACAATAGATGCCACAGTGCTCAGACTCAGAATGGGCTGGACCCTTTGTCCAGACTCTCTAAAGGACAAGCCATGATTGATGACATGGTCAATAATTGTTTTTCATTTGAAAATTAAATTTTTTCAAATTTCATTTGAAACTTCAGCTCAATTTCTTCCTCTTACTGCTGCAGCTCCTCCACCACGCATACAAACTCCTCTTCCTCCTCTTGCTCCTCTTCCTCCTCCTCCCTTCCTCTGGCCCCTCTGCCATGGCCGCCTCCTCCTCCTCCTCCTCCTCCTCCTCCTCCTCCTCCTCCTCCTCCTCCTCCCCCTCCTCCTCCTCCTCCTCCTCTCCTTCCGTGCCTATGGCCTCTTTGATCCATGCTTGCAAATAGCAACACAGAGGTGGCATCTTTTATAGATGGATGAGGACTGATTGCTGATTGAAGAGTTGTGGAAATGAGTTTCACACAGGTGGATAGAGATTTATAATTATGCAAGTATTTTCTATCAGCTGTTTATAGATGTTTTCCTTTTGTTCAACACAGTGAATCCAATAGAGTTTGGAGTCTTTCAATGAGATCTGTGGTAACTGTTTTGAAAAAGGGTGTGAAAAATGTGTGAAACAAATGAAAAAGTGTTAAAGCATTTGCAAGAGAAGACTCATTTAGCGTGCCTTAGCAAATGAGAAAAACTGTATTGGCGCTTTTCCACTGCATGGTACGCTCGGTTCGGTACGGTTCGATTCGGCGCGGAACGGTTCGGTTCGGCTTCGCTTTTCCACTGCGTGGTACGACTCGGTACGGGACGGTTCGGTTCGCTAGCTCGGTTGCTTTTCCACTGCAGTTAGTACCCATTCAAAGTGGGTGGGACTGATCGTTACACTGTTTGTAGGTCCGGTGATAGCCGTGTGCGGCTAAGAGCTGAGCTAACTGCTACTTCTTGGAACACTTTTTCATTCTGTTTTGCCCCATCCAGCTCTCGCTGGACTCGCTCCTAGGCAACCAACGAGAGGATTGTCTGCACCTCGACCACGATTCAGCCATTTCCTTTTTAAAGTGTTGATCTCTTCTTTTTTTTCAAGCAAGTAAAACACAGGTGCTACCGTGTTGGCTGTTGTCTACTGGTTATATGACTCTGTATAGCGGGTTTAGTGTCTCGTGTCGCAAATCCAATGACGCTGGTAGTGACGATTCTGTCTGTCTGACCAATCAGTGATCTGCAGTGTTTCACGTCACATTTTAGTACCGGTACGGTACGCTTGGAACCTCAACAGATCAGGTACCATTAAAGCGCGCCGAAGCGCACCGTACCGTACCGTACCATGCAGTGGAAAAGCACCACAAGTGAGGCGTACCGAACCGAACCGTACCGTACCATGCAGTGGAAAAGCGCCAAAGCGTGCCGTACCGAACCGAACCGTACCGTACCATGCAGTGGAAAAGCGCCATATGTGTGCTTACATCAAAGACCGAGACAAAGTAGGTATTTAAAGCCATGTATTAAATTTAAAATAAACATTTGGTGCAAACATTTTTTACAACTTAAAAAAAAATATATATATATAAACCATATATATATAAAACACTTGTGCTATTAAGAGTAATGCAACATTTACTGATCATTTTGAGCAGTTATATCAGTTGATAGTTAGATCATTGTAAGGAAATGAACAGACACTCATTTGAAATGTAATGTGTGAATTGCCTTTTGAAATAGTAGTAGGCTACTTTGATGTTAAGTTGTATCATATTGAACAGGTGATTTTTGTTGAATGAACAAATGATCTAAGTTTGATGTGTATTGTATCCAAGCAATTGAGAAAAGGGTTAGAGTTTTGAAAAATGTGTTTTGATCATTGGTTGTGAGTTTTGTGTCTAGAGATGTGAAAAATGACATCAAGGTTCTGAAAATAGTAACAAAGTGATTGTAAAAAACTGTAAACACACACACACACACATTTAAAAATATAAGTTAAAACAATTATTGTATTATAATAATATATTTTATAAGATAAAATATATAAAATAAAAAATATATATATATATCTTTTTTTTAAGTTTTAATTTTTGTTTTGCACCAAATGTTTATTTTAAATTTAATAAATGGCTTTAAATACCTACTTTGTCTCGGTCTATGTTGTAAGCACACATAACCGTTTGAATGATTAAGTCCATATGTAACCTATTTGACAGGGACAGATATGCTGTACATGTAGGCCCCTGTGAGCAGTCTGTGGACAGTTCATTTCAAGGCTAATAACGCATAATTTAGAGCTATAACGTACATCATTGTGTTGTATTGCGTGCACTGTGTGCTGTACAGTAGGTTTCACCTAATAAAACCACTGTAGTTATGAATAATATTCACCTATGGCAAAAAAAATAGTTTATTGATGGGATATTTCGCCAATGTGCAATCTATTTGTCAAGGGTCAAATAATATGTAGAGCCTATCGGTCCAGGTTGAAGGGGGTGGATTGGAATCCACAGCTGCTTCAATGTATATGTAATGATGAGTAATTATAATCAAAGTATTAATCAATATTTTTCTTTCTAAATATTAAATGAGTTGAATGATTTCTCTAGTCTTGTGAGATTTTACTTTGTTATAGAAGTTACCAGTGTGATTACTGAAATATTATTTTCATGTATTCTTTAATGTATTCTTCGTATCTGTATGTATTCTTTGATATCTGAATGCAGTAACAGTGCTTTCTCATTTAGCCCGGCTTCCAGAAATGAAATAGGGACTTGTTTTGTGTTTGAGAAAGGTCTTCAACGTGTTAAAACATATAGGGGTCATTGAAGCCAATAGTTTAAGGGACCATTTCTTTGTTAAAGCCTTACTTTCCAGTTAGACTAAAGTTGAGAGAAAGAACGCATTATCTTGATGTTTTGAGAGGACTCTCCTGTTTATAGTTAGAGCCTGGCCAAATCCAACCATGGAAAAGCTGTGTGTCGGTTTGTGTGTTAGTCTTCTTGGTTACAGGTTAAGGAACCACTGGCATTATTGGAGATTGAGTGAATTGTTGTTTGAGACATGCTGGCACTCAGCAACCCAAATCTGCGACCTGGAAGGTCATGACGTGGGTCCGAATGTGTCCGTATGTGTCAGCTGCATAATCGATGGAGATATGCTTCCGTCTATCTGTATATGTGTGGAAAATTACTGTGTTTATCTATTTCTTAGCCAATGAGACCCATTCAACCTGTAAGTAATGGTGTAGCTTAGACCTTGAAAAACTGCTGTGAACTTTGTAACTGTAAGCGGGGCGGCCTACAAACTCCTGTGTGAGTATTGAAGCTGATTTCTGCTGATGAAACTGCAAACTATCTTCAGTAAAACTTTTCTTTCATTTTTTATATCTGGTTCTGGGTCTTTAACTGTATACCCCTTACAAGGTCAAATTAGTTTTGAGAAGGACAAATCATACATTACAGCAGGGTGCTCCCATAAGGTGGTCTGAGCTGGGTTAGAACCCAGGTAATCACAAGCAATGGAGCCCGACCACATGACAGTCCCCACTGACCACTGCCCCACAGAAGACTTTAGAGCTGCTTGACTAGTCCCAGGTAGTCTGTCTTATGCACATTCTGGGCAACTGTAACTCGTTCAATGGACTCTCAGTAGGGTTTCTTTGGACAAATTAGTAGGCTCTCTTTGAACTTTTAAATGCATTTTCCCCAATATTTTCCACTTTGGAATAAAGTTTTATGCTAGCTCTGTAATATACTGGTGTTTAAATGGTGTATTAAGAAAGCATGTACTAATGTGTTTGCCTGACCTCCAGCCTGGAACACCTATACAAATGCTAATGACCTGAGGTTAATAGGCCATGGTAAGGTCATTATAGGAGAGCCATCACAGAAGCAGGAGCTCCAGACGAGTCTACATTTGTTTTTGCCACATTTGTCAATGTAAGTTGAATAGTCTTTATTTGACAGTTGTGCATGATTCTTTACGAAATTGTAAATGTAATAACTTAATTTACACATTCATAGATGTTGTTGGAATGCCCCTTATGCCCCTCGACGGTCACTCATTTGAGACATCATTTGAGATCTGCACATGATATTTTAAATCTTGAGGAGCGTCAGATTCTTCTCAGATGGGCCAGAGGACGGGTCAAACTAAGAAATTTGAGCTGTTCTGTGTGTTACACGAAATTCACCTTAATTGAGTTGCACTTGATCAAACGTCATCAGGATCTAACAGTAAGTAGTCTTACAACTGTTCCCCTAGCCCAGCGGTAGGCAAGTTTAGTCCTAGAGAGCCGCTGTCCTGCAGAATTTAGTTCCAACCCTAATCAAACACACCTTAACAAGGTAATCAATGTCTTCAGGATTGCTAAGGCTATAGGCACACTCAAAAAATGATATGTTGGCTTTACTAAACTTTTTTTTGTAAACAGGTTCCACCTAACTATGTTTCGTTAAACAAACATAATTTGTTCATGTAACTTCAACATCATGGAATTTGGTCATTTTAAGTGACCCAATTAAACTCTGAGCTAATGAGTTAATTAAGTTAATAACTGAGTGATGATTGAGCATTATTGAAGACACCTGATGTTAACAAGCAGAATCTCTGAAGGAGAAAATAGGAATGTTTAAGTCACCATTATGGAGATAAGTGTATGTTTTAGTTGGGCTCTTGACCATTAACTTATTAACTTTAGATTTTGTTTGGTTGCTGTACATGAGTTATAACAGCCGGATGAACAATAAACAAAGGTCATCTGATGGTATTGGTTGTGTTTTAACATAATCATTATTTCACAATCATTTGACCTCAATCACTGAACTTATATTGAACCCAATTTCTGAGGAAAAATATGTACTTACTATTTCTGATTTCTGACTCTGTTGCTAAGCGCACTCCGAGTTGCAGGTGGAGGTAGTGATGAAGCTACCCCAGATAGCAAAAAATATCCGTACGGCTTCTTTTTGCCGCCGGCCCTAAGCTGTCGGCTATAGGTGCGTCTCGCTGGCGGGGATCAAACGTTTGCCGCCGAATTCGTCACGCCCATTTTTTGCGAGATGCCGCCCGCGAATAGCTGGCGGGCCGACTGCTTCATTTTCTCTGGCAGTTGCCCCTGTCTAATGGACCGCGGCCGGCGGGCGGCAAGCCGCTTTGAAATACAAGGATTTCTACTCTCAAAATCGACCAGCCATGACTATTATAATTTGTTTTGCTCCAAAGCCATTAGGGTTTTTAGGCTATTATAAGGTTTAGGAAATGACATTTAAATTACTTTGAATCTCTGAAGATTATACAGTTATATAGGCTATGTAAAATATATTTAATTATTGTATGCAGGTAAAAATTGTTTACATTTCTTTGAATGATGCACATTTGAGACAGGCACCAATAAACCAAAAATTATTTGGCAATAAAACTTACTTGGCAATAAATATCTTTCTGATTAGATTTTAAAATAGATATTTAATTCATGGTATGAACAATTTAACAATTTGCTTTTAAAGGCAATTAAAAAAAATCTAAACACATTATAAATGTTAAAAATGTATTGCTAAAACCCATTAAAAAGATATTATGTTTACATTGTTTTAGTTTATATTTTTAAAATATCCACATTAGTAATCTTTGTTCTTGCAGTATGCTGATAGTCCAGTAGCTAGAGTGGCTAACGTTAGCAAGTGTTAGCTAACACATGCTGTTTTGCCTTTGTTACAGGACACACTGAGGTTAAGCAACGTTGCTAGTAACGTTACATGTAGAAATGTAATTAGCTACTTACAGTAGTTAGCCAAAGCTTCACATCTAGAAAGACTAAGTATAACTTAAGTTTTTTTCTAACAAAACATAACATAATAATGTATATATGTTGTGTAATAAATTATTTTGTTTGTCTGAACAAGTATGCTGCTAGTTAATTTCAAGCTACAGTGGTTAATATTGGTTCTCTTTGATCACTGCAGCAAGCTTTATGGAAAAGAACATGTGACATGCATGGATTGGTTTGGTGCACCATATACAAGATGCCAAAAAGCATGGTGTCCTTGATAACATCTCATGTTTCCCAATTGAAAACTTCCTTGTGTGCCTGAATAAACAATGGGAGAAAGTCATCGCTCAGTTATTGGCCCTTGGACTCCCATGGCACCTCGTGTACTGTACAGCATGAAGTTTTCTGCTATGAAGGTATATTCTAGGCCTATGTCTTAGTGTCCAGTGTTTTAACAGTATTGAAAATAGTGCCTTTATGTGTATATATATATATATATATAATATATATATATATATATATATATATATATATATATATATATAATATATATATATATATATATATATATATATATATATATATATATATATATATATATATATATATATATTTATGTAGATTTCCAGAGACTCCAGAAAAAAAACAAGCCCTGAGGGAAAGCAATGTACCAGCAGGTGAGAACATGCACTCTTTCTTAAATTTAGCTTTTGTGTGTGTGTCCAAAATTACCATATGCCTTTTATTTTGTAGCTTCAGATGACAGAGGCTCACTTCGAGAGCAGGTGAAGCAAGTTGGGACAATGTTGAAGATGTTTGCTCGCACTGGGCAATCAGGTACAACTTGCAAACAACGCAGGCATTGGTTGTTGGTTTAATTCCCACTGGGGCCATCTGTACATGTAGTAGACCTAGATATAACTGTCATAGTTTAGTAGTTGAGGGGCCTGGACTGACTACTTTATTCTTTTATTCTGGGAACCCCTGTAGGTGCAGATCAGACCCCAATGCTGCGACGTCTTGGAGAGTTTGGCGATGTTGTGCGTAGCATGGACAACAAAATGGACATTATGCTGCAACATTTTCAGTGCCAATGTGTCTGTTGGAGAGTTATCCCTGCCAGGAGATCCGTTACTCCCCCTAGACACCCAGGAAGATTTGGCGTTACTTGACAACAGTATGAGGCAGGATAAAGAGCTCCAGGAACGATTTGTAAGTGTTCTGATTTCGTTTATAACGCCATAGGGTAATCTAAAAAGTAAAATTAAGATTGTACACTGCATATTCTACAGTCTGAATCCACAGCCTGTTACAATTTAAATTTATGAGAAGCTTCAGAGAAATGTAATTTGTTACACTTTTTTGTATTTTCAGCTTTGGTTTTTGGCAATCAAATGTGGGAGGGACCTAAAGACAACCGTGTGCCGAATACTTCAGAGTATCTTCTCTAATTACCTTTCCACAGTGTTGGGAACGTTACTTTAAAAAAGTAATTAGTTATAGTTATTCACTACTTGTTCCAAAAAGTTAGTAAATCAATTACTCTATAATAAAAGTAACTTGTTACCAGGGAAAGTAACTATTTGCGTTACTGTTAAAAAAAAAAGTTGCTATATGTCAAAGAATTTGGATTTTTTTTGCAGTTTTCACAAGTCAGTTGAAATGAGTAGAACAGACAGGTGTTTGTACATAACTTTCTATATTTATTGCACGTTGACAGACAGCAAGAGGTTTATCCTGCACTTCACTTCACTGCACTTATTAACCCACCTCCTCACTAGCTGTGTGAGCCAGGGGTGCGTTCGGATTACACAGTTTATTCAATTAATGCATAGGCTAGTAACGCACATAGGCGTCGATTTTGAGTCATTTTGTACTCACCACTTTTTGAAACAAATAAATAAAACATCTCCAGTTAACTAGCAGAGCATTAATTTAGTTTGCTATTAAATAAGAGATCTAGCGTTAAATTGTTTTGGTTTTGAACTCTGAGCGCTCGTTGCCACAGTTGCAAACAGTTGTTCTCTTGTGGCGCGCGCGCCGCGCGCAGTCTTCACTCGGAGCGCGCTCTTCAATCTATCGCCGTTGTGGAGACTCTCTATTCATTCCGGTGAAATCACAAAATAAAAAGCACACAAACGTTTCCCTGCTTGATATGGACTGTAACCACTGATGAACATATTCGGTTTTGATAAGGGAGAAAAAAAAAATTATACCGAGGGCGGATTAGAACCCGTAACTTCTGACACGCTTGGCAAACATTCTACCACTAGATCACTTACGAATTCAAACAACATTTGCGGATCGATGGATTTATTTACGGGTTGAGCAGAGAGGCTGCACAGTTTGACAAGTGTGTACCTAGCACTTTTGAAAATGCACTTCCGAATGCGTCTCTGTCCCCAGCACATTACAAACCAAACAGACGCCCGTGGTAACGCATCGCATTTAACGTCCAGTAACGTTAACGGCGTTGTAACGACGGGAAAAGTAATTAATTAGACTACCCCGTTACTGAAAAAATAACGTCGTTACCTAACGCCGTTATTTTAAACGGCGTTATTCCAAACACTGAGTACAGTGTTTAACTATTCTATTTTTAAATATAGCTTGTAAATCCTACAGAGCAAAAACTCCAGTGTTAAATTAACTCTCCTGGGAATTTATATGGCTCCAGACTCAAGAGTGTAAAGTGTTAAACTATGAGTGTTAAACTAACACTCAAGAGTGTTAAAGTTAATGAGATAATTAAGTGAACAATTGAGTGATGATTGAGCATTATTGAAGACACCTGATGTTAACAAGCAGAATCACTGAAGGAGAAAATCACAAATTGTAAGCCACCGTTATGGAGATCGGTGTTTGATTTAGTTGGGCTCTTGACCCTTATATTGATAACTTTAGATTTTGTTTGTCTATTGTTACTGTGTTATAACAGGCATATGAACAAAGGGAAAAAGTGATCTGATGTTCTTGATTTATGTTATGACGTAGTCATCATATGAATTTGATCACTGAAATCATTAAGATCCTTATTTCTGACTTATATTAGGGATTACAGCATCACTGATTCTATGTCAAAGATCCAGAATTTTCAATATAATATAAATGATTTCTTAAAAGTTATTTACTTGTTTTCAAAAAATAAAAAAGTCTTCATTACGGCACACATAGACATCAAGATTCAATCTATGCATCTCAACAATGGTGACGAACAGATTATTCAATTAGGAAATTCAGATTCAGATCATAATTTATTCACACTGCAATGCATGATGGGAGCCATTAATGAGTTGTGATTGGTGGCTCCCAGAATGCACTGCAACATGCTTTATTATTGTCACCATTGTTGAGATTCACAGTCTGATTATTGATGTCTGTATTTCTAAATAAAAATTACTTTTTAAAGTTTTTTTGAGATATTTTGGATTGTATTAAAAACACTGAAAGTCATATAATGTGGAATCACAGAGCAGCTGTAATTAACAAGTTAAACTATCTCAATAAGTTTAGTTTATTTGATTATTTCATGATTATGTCAAAGCATATCCAACACCATCTAGTCATTTTTGTCTTTGTTCATCTGGCTGTTTTAACTCAGATGCAAAACAAAAGACAAACAAAACCTAAAGTTAAAAATATTAAAAATAGAGCCCAACTAAATCAAACACTGATCTCCATAACGGTGGCTTACAATTTGTGATTTTCTCCTTCAGTGATTCTGCTTGTTAACATCAGGTGTCTTCAATAATGCTCAATTATCACTCAATTATTCACTTAATTATCTCATTAACTTTAACACTTTTAAGTGTTAATTTAACACTCATATTTTAACACTTTACACTTGAGTCTGGAGCCATATAAACTCCCAGGAGAGTTAATTTAACACTGGAGTTTTTGCTGTGTAGATTATACATCTAATACTTGATATCTGCACATTATCTGGTATCAAATATTCTACTTACCGTGACTTCAGTATTGGCTTATTTAATTCTGTCAGTGCTTAACGATTCTATTATAGTTTGTAAATCCTATTTTATGCCTGATATTTGATATTGCACATTAACTAGTACCAAACATTCTACTTTCATTCCATCAGTGTGCTTAAAGGGATACTCCACTTTTTTTGGAAATAGGCTCATTTTACAACTCCCTCAGAGTTAAACAGTTGAGTTTTACCATTTCAAATACATTCAGCTGATTTTCTGACATTTAGAAGAATATCAGTAACCAGACAGTTTCTAGTCCCATTGACTTCCATAGTAGGAAAATATATATATATATAATAATATATTCTTCTAAATGTCAGAAAATGTCAGATTCGAAAATGGTAAAACTCAACTGTTTAACTCTGAGGGAGTTGTAAAATGAGCCTATTTCCAAAAAAAGTGGAGTATCCCTTTAACTGTTATTCTATTAAAAATAGCTTGGAATACTATACCAAGCTATATCTCTGATAATTGATATTGCACATTACCTGGTACTAAATATTCTACTTCATTCCGTCACAGTGCTTAACTGTTATTCTATTATTAAATACAGCTTGTAAATCCTTGTGCCACAGGTCAGCATTGCAGTTATATAATGGTATATTCTACTCCAGAGATTTACTCTAAATTATTACCACTTATCCTATTGTTAGAAATTACTTGTAAATATGATGTTATACCTCAAATTAGTTGGTATCCTTCACTTTCTTTTGTACCAAATATCCTCATTACTTGAGTTTACTGGTAATTCTTTTAATCCCAGAGCTGACCTCTTTATATTATTACCAAGTATTGTAAGTGTTACAATTGTGTTTTTTAGAAGTGTTTTTACTTTTACCAAAATTTAAGTGTGTGTGTGTGTGTGTGTGTGTGTGTGTGTGTGTGTGTGTGTGTGTGTGTGTGTGTGTGTGTGTGTGTGTGTGTGTGTGTGTGTGTGTGTGTGTGTGTGTGTGTGTGTGTGTGTGTGTGTGTGTGTGTGTGTGTGTGTGCAGGCCCGCCGACAGGGGGGGACAAACGGGTCTGTTGTCCCGGCCCAGGGTAGGGGGGGGGGCCCAGAACTGGGCCCTCATTAGATTATGGAATAATTGGTAAAAAATAAATAAAATAGTTACATAGTTACATAATACAAAATATCTAATATTTGAGTTACATAAAAGCTTTTTATTTGTTTTCTTCCTAATTGCCCTTGAAATAGTGGTCAAACCCCCCCCCCCACCCCCAAAACAAAAATGGTTTGGCCACTGATCAAAAAGCTGGTAACGGTGAAGCTGGAAGTTAAGTCAACGTAGAGCAAGGTAAGAAGAAACAGCGCAGCCAACGTTTATGAGTGTTGTCAAAGACCCGGTACTTCGGTACCAAGTCGGTAAAAAAAAATGTTTTAAACGTCACGCCATGGTACCAGCAGGTTTTCTCAAACCCGGTACTTGATGCGTGTGTGCCCGAAGCGGGTGCAGTTGCGTCCTCTTCATAAAAGCGCTGAGACATGGCGACCGGCGGTGCTGATGATGTGGTGGCTGTAAATCCACTTGTTGATAAGAAAGGAGTAAAGAGCCACATATGAAAATATTTTGGATATTAGCTCATAATAGCGACGGGGCGCGCTCGTTTAGGCGCGCCAAAGTTCATTGTTGCATAGCAACGACAGACGCCACGGTGAACAGATAATGCGCCAGATCCGCTGCTCATGCTTAATTAAAAGTGAAAGCACACTTTTGATGGACAAATAATAAATATGATTTCACACAAAAAGTGCCCAAAATGCACAGATTTTGCATGTCTAACGTGTTTTAACAAGAACTGCAGTAGGCTATGTCAGAAAAGAAAATGAAGACATTTATAGAAAATGTACCCATTTAAACGTGTTTTAATTATTATTTTATTATAGTATGGGTAAAAGTATAAAAAAAAAGGGGGGGGGGGCAGCATCTAAGATTATCTTGTCCCGGGCCCAGGCAAGACTGTCAGCTGGCCTTGTGTGTGTGTGTGTGTGTGTGTGTGTGTGTGTGTGTGTGGTTGTGTGCGTGTTACGTGCCTCCCCAGTCTAGGGTTCAGGGAGACAGTAACAAGGAAATTATCAACAAGATGGCAACCAAGAACTCTCCTCCCCTGTCTCTTACTCCACTAATCACACAGACTTTTAGAACTCAAAAGACTTTATTTGGACTGATCCAAAGTACAGGGAAAAAAAGGGAAAGCATCAATAGGCTTCAGGAGGGGACAAGGCCAAAACAATAAACATAAAGTTCTGACTATAGGGGGAATGCCTTCTTAACCTTTCAAAATAAGATTAGAAAAGAACAACAAATACCTTACCTCACTCCCTCTCTAGCCAAACACAGGAGAAAAAGGTGGACATAACATAAATGGCATCCGCCTCCCTACTGCTTCCCAAATAAACTAAATAAAAAAAAAGTCTAGGAAATGGTTTTAAGAACTTAGAAGAGCTGGTTTAACCGCAGTCCAAGTCTGCTCAGGTTAACAACAATCAACAATATCAGCAATTGACAACAAGATGTACAATTGCTCTTAGCACACATGCAAAGGGGTGAGGCAGGAGAAGACAGTCTTGGCAGCCTGGAGTCAAAGAGGGTCTCTCCAACTGGCTTTTCCTTTCCAGCTTTATCCACGAGCTTCCCTAGTCAGGAGCCAATCAGTGGGAACCAGGAGATGATAGTAATTCGTATCAGCTGGCCTCCATTTGAACATGAGATAATGAGTGAGAGAGAGAGAGAGAGAGAGAGAGAGAGAGAGAGAGGAGAGAGAGAGAGAGAGAGAAGAGGAGAGAGAGAGAGAGAACGAACAAAGAAAGAAAAAAAAAACACCAAAACATTGCACACATAATAATTACGCCCTGGGACGTAACACCCCCATCACCAAATATACAACCAATGGCTTGTAAATATTTTACATGTTCAGCATCAATCACATATATCGTAGCCCCCGTTAATCTTCATCACAGGCTCTGGAGAGTGCATCTGCCAGCAAGTTCTCCGAGCCCTTCTTGTACTGAATGTTCAAGTTAAACTCTTGCAGGTAGAGTGACCAGCGCATCAAACGCTGGTTCTGGTTGCACATGCGAGAAAGAAAAATTAGAGGGTTATGGTCAGTATAGACAACTAGAGGAATACAACTACCTCCCACATACACTTCAAAATGTTTGAGTGCCATCACTAGTGCCAGAGCTTCCTTCTCTATGGTACTGTAGTTGCGTTGACTTTTAGAGAACTTCTTAGAGAAGTAACAGACGGATGCTCGACACCATCACCGTCATCCTGCAGCAGGACTGCGCCAGCTCCTACAGCACTTGCATCTACTTGTAGTTTAAATGGAAGAGAAAAGTTAGGAGCTGACAGGACCGGGGCATTGCAGAGAAGGTCTTTGGCGGCAACAAAAGCACACTCACACTGAGGAGTCCAAACAAATTTCTTCACCGTACTAAGCAGGTCAGTAAGGGGAGAAACTAATGTTGCAAAGTTTTTACAGAAACCCCTATAGTACCCTGCCATTCCTAAAAAACGGCGTAATTGACGCTTGGTACTAGGGGTAGGAAATTCAACAATGGCGGTTACTTTAGCTGTAACAGGTTTTACATAACCCTGACCCACTTTCTTTCCAAGATAAGTTACCACACCTTTAGCAAATTCACACTTGGCCAGATTCAGGGTTAGTCGAGCATCACTTAATCTGTTAAACAGACTTTCTAAACTGTCGAGGTGGTCTTCCCAGGTACTTGAATAGACTACAATGTCATCCAGGTAAGCTTCAATTTGGCAAACCCGACAAAACTTTTTGCATGAGGCGTTGGAATGTTGCTGGAGCATTTCGCATCCCAAAGGCCATACAATTGTACTGCAGGAAGTTGTCCGGGGTTACAAATGCAGAGATCTCACATGCACGTGCAGTTAACGGAACCTGCCAATAGCCCTTTAACAGATCTAACTTGGAGACAAACTTTGAAGCACCAACTCTGTCCACGCAATCTTCCATTCTTGGTAGGGGAAAGGAATCAGGCTTGGTGACGCTATTTACCTTTCGATAGTCTGTACAAAAACGAAATGAAACATCCGACTTTGGAACTAACAGGCAGGGGGAACTCCAGGGGCTTTGGCTGGGTTCCGCCAAAGAATTTTTAAGCAGGTAATCTACTTCAGCTTTCATGATCTCGCGTTTTGCAGGGTTCACCCTGTATGGATGCTGTTTGATGGGAAGAGCACTACCTACATCAATGTCATGAGACAGCACCGGGGTTCTTCCTGGGACATCAGAGAACAGGACGGGATGTTTTTGTAACAACCCTACAATATCCACTCTGTGATTCTTGGACAAATAGGATAAATGTAAATCTAGATTATCCATTATAGCTGAATTGTTCAGACGTACTTCAGGAGTTGGTTTTTCAGCCCGTGTCAGCTCTTCGCAGGCAGGACCTACTATACCATCTACTGACACACTGAGTTTAGACACTGATGTGGAAGGAAGAGAGGGTTTAATTACCTCACGTGCAACATAATGTTTCAACATATTAATGTGACATACTCTCTTCTTTCGTCTACGATCAGGGGTACCCACAACATAATCTGTGTCACTAAGTTTCTGTTCGACGAGATAGGGTCCAGAAAATTTAGCTTGCAAAGCTGAGCCAGGAACAGGAAGTAAAATGAGTACAGACTCACCCGGCTGAAAATTGCGCTGTACTGCAGTTTTGTCAAAGCAAGATTTCATTTTAGACTGTGCCGTGGCTAGATGGGACCTTGCCAGTTCACAAGCTTTGTGCAGACGGTCACGGAAAGAACTGACATAGTCTAGAACCGAGACAGATGTATTAGTCTTACCTACCAACTGTTCTTTTAACAACTTTAAGGGGCCTCGAACCGTGTGAGCAAACACAAGCTCAGCAGGACTAAATCCCAGTGATTCTTGAACAGATTCCCTGACAGCAAACATGAGCAATGGTAGGCCATCTACCCAATCTTTCCCAGTGTCCAAACAAAAGATATGGATCATGGACTTCAGGGTCTGATGAAACCGCTCTATCGCTCCCTGCGACTCAGGGTGGTAAGCACTAGACATGTGATGTTTTATTCCCAACTCTTTCAACATCTCTCCAAATACTTTTGAAGTGAAATTTGACCCCTGGTCAGTTTGAATTATTCTGGGCAAACCAAATGTAGTGCAAAACTTTACGACCTCCTTCAGCACCACCTGTGCTTTCAACGTACGCAACGGTACAGCTTCTGGGTAACGGGTTGCAGTACACATTATTGTTAAAATGTATTGGTGCCCATGTTTTGACTTCGGAAGGGGTCCTACACAGTCAATTAAGATCTTCTCAAATGGCTCTCCTATAACTGGTATCGGATTGAGAGGAGCTTTTGGAACAGTTTGATTTGGTTTGCCTGCACGCTGGCAAACATCACATGAACGACAAAAACTAGAGACAGTGGATTTTACCCCAGGCCAGTAGAAATGTTTAGTGATCCGCTGAAATGTTTTAGTGACACCGAGGTGTCCAGCGAGAACATTTTCATGTGCCAATTTTAACACTTGAGAGCGATAACTAGAAGGTAGAACGATCTGGAAAATTGTTTGCCAATCGTGTCTTTCTAAAGACTTTGGCTCCCACTTACGCATTAAAACCCCATCGTCCCAAAAATATCCTACCCGCGCCACTAAGAGATCACAATGGTCAACTGCAGCACTGATGCACTTTGAGAGTGTAGGGTCGGCAGTGGTTCAGTGGTTCATGTAGATTGTCTACAAACCGAAAGGTTGGTGGTTCAATCCCCGGTTCCACCTGACCAAGTGTCGAGGTGTCCATGAGCAAGACACCTAACCCCAGCTGCTCCCGACGAGCAGGATGGCGCCTTGCATGTCTGACACCGCCGTCGGTGTATGAATGTGTGAGTGAATGGGTGAATGAGAGGCAAAATGTAAAGCGCTTTGGTGGCCATTGGGTCTATGAAAGCGCTATATAAATGCAGTCCATTTACCATTTACCATAGGGTCTAATTTCTGCGCAACAACGAGATGGTCCTTACCGAACACGGGAGGAAGATCATCTGTGGGCTGGGACTCATGACTAGGCACGAGTTCAGTCTCAACTGATAACTCGCACTCTATCAGATTAGGCTGCACAGCCAGGAAAGAATCCGAGAGACCAACAACATCTTGAAACTTTTGTGACTGGGACCTAGTAACAGCACACACAGGAAAAGCTAGAGGATATTTTCCAGAGAGATCCAACGAGTTGCACACAACTGGCTTACTTACAACAATTGGACTAGGAAAGACATTACCACCCGCAAGATCATTTCCCAATATAAGACTGACGTTATCTACCGGCAGTTTCTTACATACCCCCAATTGAACCAAGCCTGTAACAAGATCAGATTTCAGATTAACAGTGTGTAATGGAACACTGACACAGCCCATTTCGATGCCACGAACAAGGACATTTTCATCAGTATATGAAGCATCAGAGAAGGGCAAAACACCATCCAGAATAAAGGACTGAGCTGACCCAGTATCTCTTAAAATTCGCACGCACTCAACTATAGAACTGTCAGCCTAAGACACATAACCAACCAGAAGAAATGGTAAATAGGAAGAAGTGTCAGCAGCAATCAAGTCAGGAACAGATTGTACCAGTGCAACATTTTAGGTCTCGCATTTGCGGTCTTCTGTTTCCAAGCCCGACAATCAGAGATTATATGCCCAGGATCAAGACAGTAAAAGCAGACTCTCTTCTTTTCCACATTTCTTGAGACAGCTTTCCCAGCACTAGACTTACTGACATAAGCACGGGCTGCATCATGAATCACAGACTCTGTAGCGAAGGAAGTTTTTGTTTGACGACCAGAGGAAAAGACGGTTCGGTGGGTAATCGCAAATTCATCTGCAAATACCGCAGCTTCAGAAAGTTTCGATACTTTTTGTTCATTTAAATGAACTACAACACCTTCCGGTACACAAGTCTTGAAATCTTCCAGCAAGACCAACTCTTGCAGCTCTTCATAAGTTGTAGTCTTACTGGCAAGACACCATTTCTCAAAAAGCGATTTCTTTTCTCTAGCGAATTCAACATAAGTTTGTTTGGCTTGCTTTGAACACGCTCTAAATTTTTGCCGATACGCCTCCGGCACTAACTCATATGCCCTTAGAACTGCTGTTTTCACAATGTCATAGTCCAATGACTCCTCAATTGGCAAAGCCGCACACACCTCCTGTGCTTTACCAACCAGGTTACACTGAAGCAGTAGAGCCCACATGTCCTTTGGCCACTTCAATTTAAATGCGACGCGCTCAAAAGCAACAAAATAAGAGTCTACTTCTGCTTCACGGAAAGGTGGTACTAGCTTGATGTACTTGCCTATTTCAAAGTCAGATTTAGACTCAACGAGATCAGTAGGGGTGGCCGGTATAGTAACTGGTCGATCACGGAAGGCTTGCGCCTCAAGATCAAGCCTACGCAGTTGAACGTCGCGGTCAGCTTTAATTTCAAGAGCTCTCAGACGAAGCAGTTGTGTCTCGTGTTTCTGCTTACTTACCGCTAGATCCAGCTCTTTTAACTTAAGCGCCACTTGAGGATCTTGATAAGACTCTTTTTTAACACTACTTCCTGAACTTGAACCACTGGACGCAGCTTCTTTATCAATTTCGGTATCGACCACATGCTCTAATATTGGTTCTGGAAAAACATCTACCTCTACCAATTTCGTATATAGTTCATCTCTTATCACGCTTTTCGTTGCTGCCTTAGCAACCGTTATATTATAAAAGTCAGCTATCACAAGCAGATCTTTCTTTCTACAACGATTGTATTCCTCCAGTGTAGGAGACAGCGTAAATTTAATCAAATCGAAATCCATATTTTTTTAATATAGGACTTCCTCATCCACCAAAGTTTAAAGCAGCCAAACAAAATTACAATTTCACAACAACGAAAGAACGGACGAGCCCCCAATTGTTACGTGCCTCCCCAGTCTAGGGTTCAGGGAGACAGTAACAAGGAAATTATCAACAAGATGGCAACCAAGAACTCTCCTCCCCTGTCTCTTACTCCACAAATCACACAGACTTTTAGAACTCAAAAGACTTTATTTGGACTGATCCAAAGTACAGGAAAAAAAAGGGAAAGCATCAATAGGCTTCAGGAGGGGACAAGGCCAAAACAATAAACATAAAGTTCTGACTATAGGGGGAATGCCTTCTTAACCTTTCAAAATAAGATTAGAAAAGAACAACAAATACCTTACCTCACTCCCTCTCTAGCCAAACACAGGAGAAAAAGGTGGACGTAACATAAATGGCATCCGCCTCCCTACTGCTTCCCAAATAAACTAAATAAAAAAAAAAGTCTAGGAAATGGTTTTAAGAACTTAAGAAGAGCTGGTTTAACCGCAGTCCAAGTCTGCTCAGGTTAACAACAATCAACAATATCAGCAATTGACAACAAGATGTACAATTGCTCTTAGCACACATGCAAAGGGGTGAGGCAGGAGAAGACAGTCTTGGCAGCCTGGAGTCAAAGAGGGTCTCTCCAACTGGCTTTTCCTTTCCAGCTTTATCCACGAGCTTCCCTAGTCAGGAGCCAATCAGTGGGAACCAGGAGATGATAGTAATTCGTATCAGCTGGCCTCCGTTTGAACATGAGATAATGAGAGAGAGAGAGAGAGAGAGAGAGAGAGAGAGAGAGAGAGAGAGAGAGAGAGAGAGAGAGAGAGAGAGAGGGAGAACAAAGAAAGAAAAAAAAAACACCAAAACATTGCACACATAATAATTACGCCCTGGGACGTAACAGTGTGTGTGTGTGAATTTGTATTTTTCTGTTATATTTCAGTGATCTGACATCTTGTTTTAGGCCCCATTTACACTGCATGGTTCAAGTGACCCAAATCCGATTTTTTCCTCTCATGTGGCACAGATCGGATATGACCCATGAACGTGTAAGCAGGAAAAAAACGCATGGATTCCGATTTTCTCAGATCGGATCCAGGCCTCACTCATATGTGGTAATAAATCGGATATGAATCGGATATGTGCATTTGCGTGTGCCATATAAGCAGACAAATCGGATATTCCCCAGTAAATGCGAGTCGTACGTCATTAAAAAAGTGACGTCAACTCAGGGGTACACCACAACTGCGCGATCACATTCTTATTATAGGCGCGAGGGAGAAGGATACACACAGGGGAGCGATGCGGAGGCTTTTAAGTGTTTGGGGCGAAGAGACAGTGCATGCAAAAATGCAGGGTTGTTACAGAAATAAATCCGTGTTTGAAGACATTTCACGAGATATGGGGAGGCGTGGTTTTAAGCGCTCGTGGCTACAGTGTCTACATTTGGTAGTTTATGGAAGTAAAATAATGACAAATGTTTTTGAAACAAAAAGCCTGTTGAATTGTACGACTTGAAATAAATATGCATTGCATTAACACATCTTGTATTTTAATGCATTGTATTTTTAGGGCTTGTATTTTTATGGGCTGAAATTTAGCGTGGTTGAATATTTAGGCTGTGAATAATTCAATTCAAAACATTTCAAACACATTTTCATTAGTAAAATTTCAATAATCCATTTTCACCTTTCATATTTCACTTCCAAAATATTCAAACTGATTAAAAATACAACCTATAATATTCAACAGGCGGCTTTCGGTCCATTTTATTTCGCTTTCAAATTCGCTTCCTCAAATTCAGTGGTTTAAATTCGACAGTAAATTCAACGTTGACATCCTGGAAAAGCAGGAGATCACCGAGCATAATCTCCATCAGCTGTTAGTCGACCTCGCCAGCAGGGGGTGCAAACGCGTGTTGTTAATGAAGATAGAGTTAGCAAGCCATTCATTTATGAAAACTGTACAACAATTGAGCATGCATTACGTTTTTTTGTGATGATTATCTGGGTCAGTATATGCGGAAAAGATGATTAAGGCACAAAAGCTGTTTTTATGTTTCATTCATTAACTTCATTGTTACTTTCCCTGTGCAGCCTTACATGTTATCAGCTTTTTCTACCATGAACGGGATTATTATCGGTTTCCCTCAATACCTCATCATACTCAAAGATTCCCTTTCTGTCGGGACAAAACTGGCAATTCCTGTAATGGAATAATACAGTGATATAAAAGACAAAACTCGCACCTTTATTGAGGAAGTATGCCAACATACATGTACTGCATTAGATTATACTGGGAAGGTTCATAGCACTTTCATATTGTTGTTCTATATTGTTAGTTTAACTGTAAATCGCTTTGGATGAAAGCGTCTGCTAAATGACTAAACGTAAAATTGTCTTGACATTCGCACATTTAGGGACCGTCTCTAAAGTAACATTGGTAGTCCTATTAGGCCTAAACGTTTCTAACTTTAATAGCAAACTTCAATTTATTTGAATAAATTGCGCATTATGCCTGACACCTACATGAACACTTTACAGTTAGTTTTATGACTGTAAGTCGTTCTCTTCAAATGCTATTGAAGTTAGAAACGTGTATACCAATGTCGTATGTAACTTTAGAGACGGTCCCTAAATGTGCGAACGTCAAGCCAACTTTATGCCAGTATCACTGGGAAACGCTGAGCATTAAACTTTGCGCGTTAAGTTCATATTCTGAGTCCTTCTGCTTGCCTGCGTGTTTGGTCTTTTATATCACTGTATTAGTTCATTAAGCTAGGTTAAGCGTTTTATATGTCCAGCATGGGAATCCTGACGTATTGAGGGAAACCCTAGTAATGCATGCAGCACAATCGCCGCAACTAAAGAACCAATAGAAATATATGTCAAACTCAAATGTAACATTGGACCTGTACATCCGCATCGGGGGAATAACATTATAATCTCGTTCACGGTAGAGAAAGATGCTACCTACACAGGAAAAGTAATCGTGAAGACACTGAATTTCACATAAAACAGACGTCATAATAATCACAGATACACTTACATTGTTGTAAATTAGTTTTTATGAATGAATTGGCTTGCTCTAACTGCTCTATCTTCGTCAACAACACGTAAGCGGGTCGTCAAAAAAATCGGATATAGTCAGAAAATCGGATTTGGGCATCAAGACCTGCAGTGTAAATGTAGCCTATATGACAGTTACTGTACTTTGAAATGTGGAATTAAAATGCCAAATGGAAATGTGTCTGGTTTGATCAATCATTATTCTTGATAAACTGCATGCTATAAATATTAAATATATATATATATATATATATATATAAGTGAGTGACGCAAAACAGGAAGACATGAGACAGCCTTTATACTCTTTTCAAGGTTCCTTCTCACTCGCTGTACTTTTCCTCCACTCAGATAAGGTCCCCACTGCTGTTCAGTTTCTACTAAAGACACAAACTGGTACTGGAATAAACCAGCCAAATCTGACCATTCCTAAGGTCAAGAGGTCCTGTCCCATATATTCCTGAAACGTCACGCACAAGCACGTACACACATATATTTTACACATTGATTTCTGTTAGGAATAAATGACTATTAAAATTTCTACAACAAATACTCGAAACTCGAAAATAGCGCTTGCCTCCGACGGGTCGCGGAAGGTCCGCCTTCGATAGAACGGCGGCGAAACGGCGTAAATAATTTTAGACGCGTGCAATAAGCCTATATGCGTGTCAATGGGCCATTACCGGAAAGGCACACCGCAAACAAAACACTTTTTTTTTTCATTAACTGGGTATATTTACACATTTCAGCACATTTACACACATTTACAACTGATATTTGTGAGCATGCATCGTTAATGATAATGAGGCAGCATTTAAACTACTCAAAATATAATCTAAACATCTACAAGGCCTATTTTCTAAAATAACTTCTAAA
Source organism: Chrosomus eos (assembly GCA_036326025.1). Lineage (NCBI taxonomy): Eukaryota > Metazoa > Chordata > Actinopteri > Cypriniformes > Leuciscidae > Chrosomus > Chrosomus eos. The sequence goes on from CM070841.1 coordinate 103,347, forward strand.
TTCTAGCTTTCATACATAATGATCAAAACCAAGGGTGTAACTTTGGTTTGAGAAGTGGGGGGGACACAAAGTAGGGGAAAATGTTTTCGATTTGAATCCCATTTCCTGAATATACATACATTTAGGGACTATGGTGATACAAAAACCAGGAAATAATTTGAATACAACGATAAATTCTGCCAAAAAGAATAGTAGGCTATATGTATAAGAACTTTCTTATAAGTCTTACTTTCTTTAATGTTTATAGGGACCGATCGCCAAGACTTTAGAGAATCATTTTATAAAGTCAAAATGTTAGCCATTAATGTTTTGTGTGTAAATAAAAATGTAAATAATGTGAGCCTCAATTTCCACTGTAATGTAACCCCCACACATTTTTTTTCTTCAAAAAAATATAACAACTTATAATTTAAGTGAACTTAAAATAAACCTTACATAAACCCATAATAAACGTCATATTTACCTGTGCCTTCCTGTCTAACAGGTATGAAATATACAGAAATTGAATAGGTTATTCATGAATATGAATAGGGCGTATTCCAAAAAAATTGAAGGTTTTTATTTTGGCAACAACATGCGCAGTAGAGCCCTGCACGGGCCTCAAATCTAGGCCCTAGCCCGGCCCTGGCCCGAGACGCTCAGGCCCTAGCCCGGCCCGTGTCCGACAGCTCATCAGTATGATCAGCCCGAGTCCGACCCGAGCCCGTTTATAAAAAAAATAAAAAATAAAAAAATGATAATAGCTACACAGCCTGCCCTATGTTGCAGTCAGTAAACCAGATATGTTTCGTTTTCAAAGGCAAAGTATTTACCGGTAAGTTTATTTTCATTTCTTTATAAAGTTAATTAAGAAAAAAAATGTTTTTTATTTTTATGACGACCAAGTAGCCGACAGCGAGTTAAACATGTTTGATCCATTGATTTATAGCCTCTCAAATCAACACTTTACTTGGCTACAATAAAATCCATAGATATAAAACAACTTAAGGGCAATTCCATGCAAAGGTCATCTTTACCATGAAAAAATAAAGTTTTAACCAAAAGAACAAAACCCTTTTAAGTTGTCCATTTAGGTCTGTAATATACTGTATTAATGTGCTTTAACAAAAATTAAGAAAATTGCCTTGTTTATCCACCAGATATGAGGTGAGCAACAATGCTTAAATTACATTTTCAACCAGCCATATTTCATGCTTTCAAAAAAAGGTATCAAAGACCCCCCTTTTTAAACTTTATTTTAACAGTAAGCATTTTGCAGAAAGATGGAGGCATGCCTGAGAAATAAATATACTAATTTTTGGTCATAACAGCACTGCCTGTTGAGTTTATAAGGGCTATAATAAAGAGGTCTTGACGCTTCAGTGCACGGTCACGTCCATAACGTTTTAAAGGTTTAGTTTATTTAATAATCTTCAGATTCATTTCAGACAGTCTTCTTAATGTGAAAACACAGCCATTATGCGTCAACAAAAGTGCCATGATGGTTTGATTGTTGATTTTCCAAACAGATTCGATGCGTTTCAGACGCGTCACATCCATAACAGGGTTTTTGTCACATCCATAACGTTGGTTTTTCCTCATAATACACTTCATAAAAATATATATATTTTAAACATTGATATTTTTATGTTCAGCTAAGACCCCTTCATCATGTGGATAGCAATATTTATACATTGGATTTAAAAGTTCACAGACTTTAAAGGAAATCGAACAGTATACCAAAAACTCTGTCATTTCCCGTCACATCCATAACGCATGCATATTTTCCTTTTTTGGGGGTGCTTAAATATATTTTAGAAAAACATATTTTGCCTGTCAATTCCCCAGATGGGGTGCTCTGAGAATATGCATTTCCAATTAAAATATTGTAAGAAGTTTTTTATTTCTGAGACATTTCACCTGTCATTATGAGTTCAAATGTCACATCCATAACGCTGGAATTACCCTTAAGCATATCACACAGACAGTTAACGTTAGTTTAAACGTTTGTTTAAACGTTTTTTGTCATTTTTGAAAAGCTGAGGCAAACTGCTCTGCTGCTCAGAGCAACAGCGCTCGCAAACTAAATGAGTTTATACAATAGGCTACAATACAGAGAACGCAATCTAAAAAAATCAACATAAATTACATTAAAAACAACCATGCAGGTTATCTTACCTCAAAAATCAAGTCTTCACTACAGAACATGGCCATTCTTATTTCCACCTTACATCCTTGTTTCCAACAGACTCATGAAAATGAAGTCAAACAAAAAACAGCCTCCAAACATGGCTAAGAACAGTCTCAGAGCATCGTGAAGAAAAAGCACAGCATCCACAGTGGAAGGTTTTAATCCAGTCGTACTTTTTCCAGCTGCGCTGAAGTCACGCTCGCTACCGGGACTCTAAACACAGAACGAGCCGGTCGCGCGAATCTCACATCGCGCCGCCGGGAAACCTGTGCGCGTGCGTGTGTGTGTGTGCGTGAGCCTGAGCGTGAGCAGACTGTCATGTCAGTCATATGTCAGTGTGATAGGTTATAAAACGTCTTTCTATGTTTGCGTTTAATCGTCATCTTCTCATATTTATTTTAATTAATGTCTAAAATATGCTATAAAAAAGATAAGCCTAAAACCCGGCCCGGCCCGGCCCGCGTGTGAACTATGACGTGAAAATTGGCCCGAAGCCCGGCCCTAGGAGCGTAAATAAGTCGGGGCCCGTCGGGCTCGGGCTGAAATGCAGGCCTCTAATGCGCAGTATGTGGCAAGGAATCCAAGCTGTCACAAACTATAAGAAAATGGTATTAGCCACAGAACCCCTGGATGTCACCCTCCCAGACAGCCTTAACTCCTTTTACACCAGGTTTGACAGAATGAACACAGACACCCCCTCAAAAGTCCACTGTAAACCCACGGACACTGTTTTTCAGGTGACACCCACACAGGTCCGGAAAGCTCTGAGGCAGGTAAACCCCCACAAGGCCACTGGACCAGATGGCGTCCCTCCCAGAGTCTTGAAGGCCTGTGCAGAACAACAAGGATTTCCTGATTGAAAGACCACAGGTGGTGAGGATGGGAAAGAGGGTGTCCGCAGAGCTCATGGTCAGCACAGGATCACCACAAGGCTGTTGCCTTAGTCCTAAACTATTCACTATGTACACACGACTGTGTCTCCACCCAGGATAATACACTCATTATTAATTATGCGGATGATACCACAATTCTGGGTCTCATTTAGGGGGAGGGGGGGGGCGAGTCGGTCTATAGGAGTGTGGTAAATGACATTTGTGCCTATATGGTGAGGTGAATAACCTATGCCTTAACGCAGACAAGACAAGAGAAGTAATTATGGACTTCAGGAAAAACCCACCTCCCCTGCTGCCCCTTATCATGAAGGGACTGAGGTGGAGAGGGCTGACAGTTACAGATTCCTGGGACTACAAGTAACATCAGATCAGAACTGGACTGTGAACACTGCTGCCACAGTGAAAAAAGCACAGCAGAGATTGTACTTCATCAGGCTGCTTAGAAAAGCTGGTCTGCACTGTCGCCCTCTCACCCAGGTCTACAAAGGATTGATAGAGAGCATCCTCACCACAGGCATTACTGTGTGGTATGGAAACGTACTCGGTTACTAACGTAACCTCGGTTCTCTCTAGAGAGGGAACGAGTACTGCGTAATATCTTACGCTATGGGGAAAACTCTTTTCCACGAGATATTGAAGCCAAAAATTATCCTTAATTTTTTATTAATGTAAAACGCTTTGCAGCAGCAAGCAGACATAGGCGAGACAGCTCGCGCGCCTATTGGCTGCCCTGCGGCAATAGCAGCAGCCTATCGAGAGAGGCTCTGCGTGACGTCACGACGAATGGGGGCCTTTCGCGCCCATATCGTCACGTCCCGCCAGAAAGGGCGTGGTCTCGCCCCATATCTAGGCTCGATAGCTGCTCTTACGTTGGTTTTCATCGCCGAAGCGAACCAGAGCGTATTCCAAGCACGGCAAGATACGCAGTACTCGTTCCCTCTCTAGAGAGAACCGAGGTTACGTTAGTAACCGAGTACGTTCTCTTACGAGAGTATCTCTCGTACTGCGTAATATCTTACGCTATGGGGAACACAATGCAACACGCCGTGCTGGTAGGGATCCAACACCAAAGTCCCAGGGGCCGAAGCCCGGGGCGCATATAGTGCATAATCACCATAAACTCACAGAGAGTGAGGGAAGAGAGGCTAGAAGCATCATTCCCTGTAAATAGCATCCGAAGGAGCTGATCATGTGACAAATAGACCATACCGTCAGGGTGAACATTCAGCCTGAACTGGGTGGCCACAAGTGTGTCGACATTTTAATGAGCTGCTGTACCGGTCAGTGAGCAATACGCAGGTCAAACTCAGTATCTGAGCCGCACAGCGGGCAGATAGCACTGAACTTTATACCGCCAAAAGCTTAGCTTGCAAGGCGGGAACCTCCAGGTTATAGTATTTTATAAATGTAGACGGCGAGGCCCAGCCCGCGGCCATACAATATCTTGCAGGGTAACCCCGCTAGACCATGCCCACGAGGAGGCCATGCCTCTTGTGGAGTACGCTCCAACACCCAAAGGGCACTGTAGGCCCTTAGAAGTGTAAGCCAGCGCTATGGCACCAACTATCCATCTGGATAGGCTCTGTTTCGAAGCGGCAAGTCCCTTAGCACGGCCGCCAAACGAAACGAAAAGCTGCTCAGTCTGTCTGAAACCAGACGAGCGGGACACATAAGCCCTTAGTGCCCTAACAGGGCAAAGGAGACTCGCGTCCTTCTCCTCATTGAGAACCGGACGGGCAGACAGGGAAATCACCTGGGCCCTGAACGGTGTGTTGAGGGATTTTGGCACGTAGCCGTGCTTCGGTTTGAGTATGACCTTAGAGTCATTAGGTCCAAACTCCATGCATGAGAGCGCTTGCAAGTCCCCTACGCGCTTCACTGAAGCGAGAGCCATAAGAAACGCTGTCTTGAAGACAAGTGTTTCATGTCTGACGACTGGATTGGCTCGAATGGGGCACCTTTCATGGCCTCCAAGACCGTGGAAAGGTCCCATGTCGGGACTGAAGGGGGCCTGGGAGGGTTTAGCCTCCGAGCTCCTCTAAGGAAACGCACGACTAAGTCGTTCTTTCCTAGTGACTGGCCAGACACCGGTTTTACAAACGTTGCTATGGCCGCCACGTATACTTTGAGCGTGGAAGGGGTCCTGCCCTTATCCAGTAGCTCCTGAAGGAAGGAAAGCACTTCCGTAACCCCGCAGTCTACAGGTGAAAAGCTCTGCGCTTGACACCAAGCAGAGAACACAGACCACTTCGAGGTGTAGAGCCGTCTGGTAGACGGGGCTCTAGCCTGCGCGATCGTGTTTAACACTCCCTCTGGGAGGTCAGCGGGTACCCGTTGATGGCCCCTGCGTGCAGGGACCACAAATCCGGGCGAGGATGCCAAATCGAGCCTCCCGCCTGAGAGAGGAGGTCTCTCCTCAACGGTAAAGGCCATGGGGCAGCGCTGGTCAGCTGCATCAGGACAGGGAACCACGACTGGTTTGTCCAGAGCGGAGCTATGAGTAGCACTGGGCATCCCTCCCTCCTGATTCGCTCCAACACCTGAGGCAGGAGTGAGACAGGGGGAAAAGCATATAGGGGGCGGCGGGGCCAAACATGGGCCAGCGCCTCCCGGCATTTCGAGAAGAATCTCGGGCAGTGAGCGTTTTCTTGGGACGCGAACAGGTCCACCTGCGCTTTGCCAAACGTTTCCCACAGCAGCTGGATCGTCTGCGGGTGCAGAGACCATTCTCCTGCTGGGACGTTGTTTCTGGACAGCCTGTCTGGCCCCACATTTAGGTGACCAGGCACATGCGCCGCTCTCAGCGAGAGCAGGTTGTGCTGAGCCCAGACCAGGAGGCGTTCCGTCAGCCTGTAAAGGTTTCGGGACCTGACGCCGCCCTGGTGATTTATGTACGCCACCACTGACATGTTGTCCGACCGGACCAATACGTGGTGGCCTTTTATCTGGGGACAGAAGCGCCGTAGCGCTTTGTCGACTGCTATTAATTCCAAGCAGTTTATGTGAAGGAGCTTCTCCCGTACTGACCATAGGCCAGCTAGCGGTCTGCCTTCGAGCAGCGCTCCCTGCCCCGAAGTGGAGGCGTCCGTAGACACCACCTTCACCCTCGAGGGGATCCCCAGACTCACACCTGACTGATACCAGTCAGTTGCTTTCCATGGTTTCAGAGCCGAAAAGCACTGAAGGTCGACCCTGAGGCGAAATAGACCTGCGGTCCACGCCCTGGGGGGAACTCGTGCTTTTAGCCATAGCTGCAGTGGGCGCATGCGGAGCAGGCCCAACTGGAGTACGGAGGCTGCTGAGGCCATCAGACCCAGCATTTTCTGAAACCTTCTGAGCGGGACTATAGAGCCGTGGCGGAAGGATCTCGCGACGTGCTGAATATTCAATCCGCGCTCCGGTGACAGGCGTGCTGTCATGGATAGCGAGTCTAACACTGTTCCCAGAAAGGAAATTCTCCGACTGGGGAGCAGTGAGCTTTTCGCCCAACTGACTGTAAGGCCCAGCTCCTCGAGGTGCTCGAGTAATGCGGCCCTGTGTTCTATGAGCTCCGTTCGTGAACGAGCTAGAATCAGCCAATCGTCCAAGTAGTTCAAAAACTCGCATGCCCCGAAGTCTCAGGGGGGGCGAGGGCCGCGTCCATGCACTTCGTGAACGTACGGGGTGCTAGGGACAGGCTGAACGGCAGGACTGTGTATTGATATGCCTGGCCCTCGAAGGCGAATCTCAAGAATCGCCTGTGATGGGACGCTATTTGTATTTGAAAATAGGCGTCTTTCAGATCTATTGACATGAACCAGTCTCCTTGGCGCACTTGCGCGAGGATTTTCCTGGTCGTAAGCATTCTGAACTGGCGCTTCACAAGCGTTCTGTTCAGCAGTCGCAGATCTAGAATGGGTCTGAGCCCACCATCTTTTTTCGGTACCAGAAAATATCTGCTGTATAAGCCCCCTTCGCTCTGAGATAGAGGTTATATAGCCCCTTCTCTCAGTAGTTTCGCTATCTCGGCTCGAAGTAGATGAAACACTTCGCTTTACACCGTAGTTTCGACTCGCGCCGTATAACGGCGGGGGCGTCGAGCGAACTGTAACGAACAGCCTCTCGTTATAGTGTTCAACACCCATTCTGATACCCCGGGAAGCCTTGACCACGCATCTGCGTGAATAGCTAGGGGTAGAATGAAATCTGGGCTCTGGCCGCGGCAGGACTGCGGCTCGAGAGCCCCTGTGTACTGGGAACACAACACCGTGTTTACAGCGTTCGAGGCGGGGGGCGCGCTGATCACAGCGGGCAGCCTGGCCGCGCTCAGCTTCTCTATGGCGGGACGCGCAGAGAAAGCGAGCGGGGCGAATCCCGTGGGATTCGGCGCGTGTGAGGGAATGTGGGCACATTTACTACATGCGGGCACATTTACTACACTGAGAATACTGTCAGCTCGCGCCGACTAAATCACTGCTGTGTTTACAGCGTGCGAGGCGCGCGCTGATCACAGCTGGCAGCGCTCAGCTTCTCTGTGACGGGTTGTGCAGAGAAAACGAGCGGGGGCGAATCCCGTGAGATTCGGAGTGTCTGTGAGAAATGCGGGCGCGAGACAGCGGGCACATTTTCAGCACGGAGAACACTCGGCTCGCGCCGACTGAATCAACGCTGTGTTCACAGCGTGCGAGGTGCGCGCTAATCACAGCGGGCAGCCTGGCCGCGCTCAGCTTCTCTGTGACGGGTTGTGCATAGAAAGCGAGCGGGGGTGAATCCCGTGGGATTCGGCGTGTCAGTGAGGAAATGCGGGACAGCGGACACATTTACTGCACTGAGAACACTGTCGGCTCGCGCCGACTAAATGTGTGTTAGTTTCGTTTTTACAGAAACCAAGGGACACGCATCATGTAGTGTAAGCGGGCATTGTATGGGCGCGTTCACTACATTTTCTGCACAACCAACATGAGTTGGTTTTATTTGTGCTAGCCCTGCACCATGGCGGGCTGTGTCTGGGTGTGGGAATGGGCACTGGGACGTGGGCATTCTTACAACACTCGTAACACCATCGGCCGTGGCCGGGACACCAGAAAATGCACTCTTTATTGGATTTATCTGGGTAGCCATAGAAACGGCTTTTGTGCGCAGGCAAGCGGGCTGAGACACCGGCTGCTTCACTGCGAAATACACTGGGACAGTCACAACGCATGGAACTGGTGGAAATCCGGCCGCAGCGGGAACTGAACACCGTCGCTTTCCTAGAGAGACTAGGAAGGCCTTGAGACCTCGGGCTTTATCTCAATCCTCGGCCGGGGCCCGCGCTGAGGGGGGCGGCGTCCAGCAGAGCGAGAACGTCGAGGAACACAGAGCGCTCAGCTTCCGTCATCTCGGATTGCGTTAGCCACAAATGTTTCTCACCATTCAGGGGGGAAAGGCGCGGGTCTCGACTGTGACGGAGCTTCGTCTTTCCCGAGAAAGCGTCCGTCCAGCCTATTGCGCGTTAGTTGCGCGAGCGCCTTTCAGTCGAGGCCGATGTAATCCACGGCTTGAGAGAGCGGACGCATCGGCTCAGTTTCAATGCCGTCTCCGGTAAGTTCGTCGAGCTCAAGTGCGGACGCGGCGGCAGACGGCGGCCACTGTCCGTCCGTGAGCGACTCGAGCGAAGCCGGCGAAGCTGGCGGGCGAACCGGCGAGCTTTGGCGGGCTGGAAATAGCTCGGGCGCGCGCTGGGCGCGGCGCTTCTTGCGGCGCGGCGTCACGGCAGGCTGGGATGCGGGCTCGGATAACGAAGCTAGGCGAGTCCGCAGAGTCACCATAGGCAAACGTTCACAATGATGGCATCCGCCGTCAGCGAGCGCGATGGCCGCGTGATCCTCACCCAGGCAGGACACGCAGATGACATGGCGGTCCTCATCGCTGAGTGGGGCTCGGCAAGAACCACAGGAAGGCATCTTTAAAAAGACGCCGCTCTTTTAGAGGGGTGGGAAAAAAAGGCAGATAATGCAATCACACACACACACACTCTAAGCAGAGGAAAGGATATGTACGCCGGAAAGCGCAGCAGGTACGGCGGCTGAAGGCGGCGAGGCCAGCGACTCCAGGCTCGATGGCACGTCCCGCTGAAGGCTACAGGTCGACGGCGCGGCTTCTCACTCTGGATCCAGCGATGCGGGAGGCTTCGCTGAAGAGATGAAAATCAACGTAAGAGCAGCTATCGAGCCTAGATATGGGGCGAGACCACGCCCTTTCTGGCGGGACGTGACGATATGGGCGCGAAAGGCCCCCATTCGTCGTGACGTCACGCAGAGCCTCTCTCGATAGGCTGCTGCTATTGCCGCAGGGCAGCCAATAGGCGCGCGAGCTGTCTCGCCTATGTCTGCTTGCTGCTGCAAAGCGTTTTACATTAATAAAAAATTAAGGATAATTTTTGGCTTCAATATCTCGTGGAAAAGAGTTTTCCCCATAGCGTAAGATATTACGCAGTACGAGAGATACTCTCGTAAGAGAACACCACACAGACAGAGAGGAAGGCTCTGCAACGAGTCATAAAGACTGCAGAGAGGATCATTAGAACAGAACTCCCCTCCATGGACATAATCTACACACAGCGCTGCCAGAAAAGAGCAGAGAGAATTACTAAGGACACATCACACCCAGCTCACTCCCTGCTCATACACAAAAATTTTACACAATCTCAGGCACAGGCGAGCAGACAGTATTATTACAAAAAGAACACTATTTCATAATAGCTTCTTTCCAGCTGCAGTGAGACTCTTGGCCAAAACAAAATGAACTACGGTGTCCAGGGCCTGTGTAACATATTTGTGCAATACACCTGTGCATCTTATTTTATTTAAAGGAGCATTTCACCCATTTCAACATTAATCTTTATTGAAAGTGGATCATATATGTAGTTGAAATGTAAAATAATTTTTGAATTTGGTGCCCTCTTGACCGAGAAAAGACAGAAAATAACTGAAGGGCGCATTTGTATGTAAAACAACAACTCCCACAATGCACCACATTGCACATCTCCGCAAGCCACTCCCACTAATCCAGAACAGCGCAAACATTAGAGAAATCACTCTTGCGTCTATAAGGCTAACTTTAGCTGCCACCGGAGTTTGAAATTCATTTCACACAAAATGTCTAGTTAGTTAGCTGTGGCGAGCAGGACGAGGGCGAGGGACGTGAGAGCAGCGCGAGGCCAGTGGCTTGAGTGATAATGAAAGACACCTGTGAGACGCATCGGTCTCGCGTCTCTCACAAGCAAGCAGAAGCATAAAGGAGGAGCGACGACGGCAGATCGAGAGAGAAACAGGCCTGATTTTATGTTGTGTTTTGTTTCTGTTGTGTGTGGACAGCAGTCGTCAATGAGGGGCTGCTGGCTTATACTTTCGTTTTGTATTTGTTCATTTTCCAATTAAAATGTTTCAATGTTCGCCGGTTCCCGCTTTCTTCTTCCCACAACAATGAACCCCGTTAACGTTACATTAGCAAACTCATTAGTGAATTACTTCTCGTTTGTATTTTTTTCTATATGGTGAATTACTGCATAATACCTGGATGTTCAGTCAGGCGAAACTAGGATCGTTCACATCACAACACAAATGTCCGTGTGCTCGTCTGATTCAGAGATTTCGTCCAGGAGAAATTGGCATCGTTGAAATTCTCTGCAGCAGAATTTATCTGTGTCCGAAGCGCACAGCGAGAGCACAGGCACCAGCAGTCCGCCTCAGCTCGAGCCAGTCCGGGCTCCTCGTCCGCCTCCTGTTCCTCCATAAGCCTCAGCTGCTCTTCACTATACTGCGCCTCGTAAAGATAGCCACTAACATCGGATTCGAGCAGTAGCATTTCAAAATCCTCTATCATGTTTAGTTTCGTCTGTTATTGTCGTAATTTCCTATCTCCACAGCGCTTGTTAGCTTAGCTTCCAAACAAGATGGCTGATATTGATTTCAGTATCTGCCAGGGCCGGAGTGGGACTCATTTTCAGCCCTGGAGTTTCATGCCTTAGACCGGCCCACTTTAGTTCCCGACTGACTATATTAAAATAATGTAATTAAAACCTCAGTATATAAGTCTGCAATAGTGCACTGTTCTGTACAGCCTTATAATTCATTGTATTTTTCAAAAATATAATTTTCTATTCAGTGCAATAGCCGTACACAGGGTTTTATAAATACAGAGGTCCAACAAGTGATCTTGCTAGGGGGTTCGAGGCATATTATTTTTCCACTGTCATTGGCAAAGAACTTATGTATATCTGTGTTAAATAGGAATCCATTGTAATAAATTATTCTCATTCTGGGCACAGTATGCAATAGGCTATTGCTCTACCTGCTCTCCTCTCTTATCTCCATCTCCTTCTCTCAGTCTCTTTATCTGGTAATACTTTACAATAAGGTTAATTTATTAAACATTAGTTAATTTATTAACTAACATGAACTAACCATGAGCAATACATTTGTGACTGTTTTTGTTCATCTTTATTAATGTTAGTTAATACAAATACAGCTATTGTTTGTTTGTTAATTTTATTAAAATCTTGTTAACATTAGTTAATGCACTGTGAACTAATCACAGTGCATTAACTAATGTTAACAAGATTTTAATAAAATATTAATAAATGTTGAAATTAATATTAACAAAGATTAACAAATGCTGAAGAAGTATTGTTCATTCTTAGTTAATGTTAACTAATGTAGTAAACTAATGAACCTTATTGTAAAGTGTTACCCTTTATCTTTACCTGTACATTTTCCCTTCCCGAAGCTGAACTTTGATTGATACAGTTTTTGCAAACTGATTAAAACTTTAAACTTGTCGTTTAAAACTTCTATCGTAAAACAGCTGTTTAGTTTAGCCACTTGCATCTTATCTCGTGAAGCGTTGCGTTGGGATCCGCGCGCGGCTCGTGCTTCTGTGAACATAAATCCTGCTTTGATCGGTCATCTCAAACATTTTGCCACTGCCGACGAGCGGTGTTTGAGTGCTGATGATGAGGTCGGTTATCGTCGCGATATGGTGGGGTGGGCCCTGCAGGCGCTACTATTATTCATGTTTTGTATCTCTTATTTCTTGTTCACACATCTAACAACTGACTTTTCTTTTTTTTGTGGGGCTGCGAGAAAATAATCATAAAAAATAGTGGGGCTGCGCTGTGACTGGGAAAGCATTCAACCCAGTGCCATGACAACACGGACCGGCCCTCCTGGCCAATAAAACAGACCAGCCCACCGGGAATTCTCCCGGTGCTCCCGATTAGCCAATCCGGGCCTGGTATCTGCAAGTGAAGTCCCACCCACTGATCTGTAATAGGTCTGTAGCGTGAGTGGGTCCCACACCCTGGATAAATTATGAGCTAGTGTTTGTAGTCTATACACTTTTCAATGAAATGTGACTTCCTGCTTATTATGACGCAAAATGACGATTTTTACGTCATAATAAGCAGGAAGTAAAACACTTAAATCCTTATTTCTCCCATCTCAGGGGAAAATAAGGGAATAAACCATGACCATTCAAAAATATTACTGGGTTTCTAAAAATACAAAGCTTAATGCAAATGGGTGAAGTGTCCCTTTAATGTAACTGTGCACTCTAATACTTTATATCTGGGCTGTTTCTTTGGGGGACTGGGCAATATGCAATTATACTTTTGCAATTTATGAATGCAAATTTATTATTTATTTGATTTTATTTATTTTTAATGGGTTTGTGCTACTTATTTATAATTATATGTTCTGTGTGTCCTTTTAAATTTGAGGTGACTCTCTGAGTAACAACCGCACAAGAGTTCCTATGTGTGAAAACACAAATGGCAAATAAAGTTCTTGACTTGACTTGACTTGAGGTTATCAAACAGTCCGCACTGCATAAATATAAATTAAATATAGATCAATCCTTATTAAAGCTACTAGCATTAATTAGTCAAGAGCAGTTAGAATTTTTTTCTGTTCCCTTTGTTCTTTGGTTAACTTTACTGACAGAGAGAATGAGTGGCTACTGTCACTTTAATATCTGCCGCTGCTGACAGGATCTCACACGTCTCGTTCTCTCACTACTCTTTACTTTCATTTAAGATTTTATTTAACTCATAATAAAAGTCTTAAGACTGTTCTTGTGAAGATACTCGACAAAACTGACATTTTGGCATACATGTGTGTTTTTGTTCGTTCAAGCGGCGAAATAGAACTCGATACTGGCTGTCTGTGCGATAGGCTACTGGCGCGCATCTTTCTGTGCGTCGTGTGTGTGTGTGTATCAGGAGGACATTCACTGGCAGCGCGTTCTCTTTTGTCTTGTCGCGCATTTAAATGAATAAACATGAATAAGAATAAGATCAGGATTATGACGCTAGCTTAAAGTCACCTGTTGTTGTTTCTGGCGTTTCATCGCTGACTGTGCCGCAACCGCGGAGGAGCAGGACCGAGCCTGTGTCGATGCGCGCGTCCATGTCCAGGAACGTCGCGTGCACACTCTAAAAATTACTCACTGAAAGTTCTAATGAGCAGGCAGGTATCGCGTGTGCGGCACAGTCGGCAATGAAACGACAGAAACAGGTGACTTAATTAATTTTAGTTAAAAATCATAACAACACGAATTTGAAATTGGGGGGGACACAAACAGGATTTTGAAAAGTGGGGGGACACGTCCCCCCTGTCCCCATAGGAAATTACGCCCGTGATCAAAACATATCATTTACACTAGAGCCCGACCAATAAGGATTTTTGGGGGCCGATGCCGATACCGATAAAAAAAAGCCTGATACCGATATATCGGCCGATATTATTTATGTGTGCAGTAGCAATATTATTTGTGTATTATATTGTGTATTATAGTACAGTACCAAAGTTTGGACACACTTTCCTATTGGTGTGTACAAACTTTTGATGGGTACTGTATATAGAATATACAGTATTTAAACAGAATAAATATATAAACGAGTCGCAACAGCTGTTTACCCGAGACGCGGAAAAGCACCCGTTACAGAGCAGAATGGGCCATCCGTTTACTGTCAGAGATTTGTTGCTCGCGCCACACATTTTAATCAATGTTTAATTAATCAATTGCCTGGATTTAATAAATAAGAAGTAAATATAGCAGACAATATAATCAGGACTTAGCTGCACGCTTGCAAAAGTCACAAGCTCACACAATACGTGACAGAGGCTGGCAGCAGAGAAATCATTTTAATGAATTACACTGCGCAAATCAAAAGTAATAGTCTACTACCCACTGGATGAAGAAGGGTTGGCTCTCAACAGCACATATAATATTCATTTTATTTTATTTTTCGTGTTCGCATTTATGAGGAAAAAACGGACGTGACAAGCTCCGAAAGCGGCACTAAAGTGCTTTAAAACTTTCACAGAGACCTCGAACAGAAAGCACAAAGTAAAAAGCCTTTCATTAAAGTCAATTTCGTTTTGTATTAATTATATCTTAATTTTAATCAATGTTTCATCAAAATAGTCCACCCAGTATAATATGTAAGCTACATGTTTATATTGAATAGCTTGTCAACTAATGGAAGTAAGACTAAATACTTACTCATCCGAAATTCTATCCACGGCTGATCAAGTCACTCATCAAAATACAAACGGTCGTCATTAGAGTAGTCGCGCTATTCTTCTGATGAAAATGTGGATTCTTCGTCGCTAGTATCCAGGACGAGCTGAAGAGCTGAAGAGCTGCCATCTTCCCAACGCGCAGGCGAACTGAATGATGAAACTTGAAGCCTTTAATGCATTTGCTTGAGGGCGTTTACCTGTTTTGCATAGATGGCTTAACACATTATCTTGTGAATAGCGCGCTCAGGGAGTAGGCGTGAACGAATTAAAGTAAATGAGCTCGTAATCAGCTCAACTGGAATCACTCTATTTTCATACAGATTGCAGAAGCTGAGAATATTTGTTTTTAATATAAATTACTTCATTTAAAAGATGCGATCTCAAGCTTTATGCTGTGGGTATGTTTGCCTGTTTGACTGAATTTTCGTGGAGTTACAGATCATTTCCGAACGCGATTCAAATTGGAGTTCGCTGGCAGAGAGAGTGCAGAACTCGCATCATGTTAATTTTTCTTTATTTGGCAAAAAGCAACACTTTATTTTTATTGTGAGTATACAGAAAAAAAATAGAAACTGAACAGGATTGATTGATGTATAACACGAAAATGAAAGATAAAAATTAACAGAGCAGTTTGAGTTTATTTTGCATTGCTAAAAAAAAAAAGAGCAAAACGCGGGGGCGCGTTTTTGGTCCCCAGAGGGTTAAGGCGAATAATGTATAATTATGAACTGAAAAGTACCCCAACATGTTTGATTGTCTTTCCTGTGCACTTTACTGCATGTTTTAAGTAATAAAACATTTTTAATCATGAATTATGACCTATTAATGCATCGACCACGGACAGCCTAAAGAGGTTCCGTCAAATAAGTTACAGGTGGGCCCTTTCTGTACCCACCTGTAACTTATTTGACTGGGCCCCTGTAGGCTCTCAGTGGACATAGGTGTTATAACAAATTAGTAACACAGGGTTTGATTACATGATCAGATCAATTAACCCTTTAACCAGTTTAAACCATTTGAATAAAATGTCTAATTAAATTTGAATTATCACAGTAATACACAGTAAAAAAAAAGGCAGACAAGAAGTTACAATTTCAATCAACAAAAACAAGTTTATTTAGGACAACAAATATAGTGAAAAAAGTGAAATTTCAATGAAAACGGTGATCTGGAAAAAGGTACTCAAGGTCTCTCAAACAACGAACACTGGAACAGGATAGAGGGGAAAAAAGTCTCTCAAAAAACAAACACTGGAACGGGTGTGTTCCAGTGTTCCCACCGCTGACCCGCCCTTCTCTGAGGCCTCCTCTCTATGCTGTGCAAGGTACAACATATACACACAAAGACATGGTGAGTGATCGAATGTGATGTTGCACGGATATAACACTGCAGTCAAAGGAAGCCGACTTACCTCGCTGGACTCAGGGCTGGACGTTCCAGACTCCTGGAACTCCAGGCGAGTCCCCTCTGGAGTTGTGCTGCTGGACGTCAGCTCCTCATCCAGGGACTTGGGAGCTCTCTTATTCTGGGATTGCTTACCCTTACCCTTCGCAGGCCGCTTGCGTTTCCCAGAAGTTGGCTCCTTTGACGGGGAGCCCCTCTCCACACCCTCCAGGGCAGCATCGAAGAGCCTGCGGTGCTCCATGGCCTGCTGGGGAGTCAAGTTGGCCACATAAAATTTGTCTGCCGTCCGTGTGTCATGGCACATGAACTTTGACAGCTTCACCCGGTTCACGTTGGAGTGGGTGAACGTGAAAAAGAGGTACTTGGCCGTGGGTCCGCCGGCAGCTGGTCCTTCACCTTTAGGAACCACTGCACCCACCCAAACTCCTCCTCCATCAAGATGATCTGGGCCGACCCGAAGGCCATGTTCGTCTTGTGGTGAGCTACCTGTGGACACACAAGAAAAAAAATGCACACGTGCCACTCCGGAGAGACGACAAACAATTCAGGCACGACAAATAAAAGTCAGGCGCTCACATTGATGAGGCGTGCCTTCTTGGAGGATGATTTGCAGGCCCCCAGAACCTCCTGCATTGTGATGTTTTGCAGATCATCCCTTTTGTGGCCATAAACGCAGGAGATCAGCACCGAGAAGTGCCCGCAAAAGCGCCACAGGGTCTTTTGGCGGGGCTCCTCCTCCAGGAGGGCTAAAGACAGGAGCAAAGCACAACGTCAAGATTATCACCCTAATTTTTTATGAAAATTTCTAGACCCATGATTTATTTTTACAGTGTAGTTTCCTGTAAATGGAAAGGACCCTTACGAAAAGAAAATATATATTTCCCAATATATGAATGATCAATATATTAAATAACATAACAGCATATTTGAAAATATACAGAATAATATGTTGTGTTAAAATATTGAATAATACATAAGGAATTGCTGTTTTTCATATATTAAAAAAGTATGAGACAATATATAAAATATCTTTACTAATATATCATAATCTGTACACATTGCCTTCTAGTGGAAGAATAGTCTGTTTGTAGTCAGTAAGCAGGGCCCCGGGCCTACAAACTCCTGTGTGAGTATTGAAGCTGATTTCTGCTGATGAAACTGCAAACTATCTTCAGTAAAACTTTTCTTTCATTTTTTATAATTCTGACTCCGGGTCTTCATTCTTCATATCTGGTTCTGGGTCTTTAACTGTATACCCCTTACAAGGTCAAATTAGTTTTGAGAAGGACAAATCATACATTACAGCAGGGTTCTCCCATAAGGTGGTCTGAGCTGGGTTAGAACCCAGGTAATCACAAGCAATGGAGCCCTGACCACATGACAGTCCCCACTGACCACAGCCCCACAGAAGACTTTAGAGCTGCTTGACTAGTCCCAGGTAGTCTGTCTTATGCACATCCTGGGCAACTGTAACTCATTCAATGGACTCTCAGTGGGGTTTCTTTGGACAAATTAGTAGGCTCTCTTTGAACTTTTAAATGCATTTTCCACAATATTTTCCACTTTGGAATAAAGTTTTATGCTAGCTCTGTAATATACTGGTGTTTAAATGGTGTATTAAGAAAGCATGTACTAATGTGTTTGCCTGACCTTAATAGGCCATCATAATGCCCAGGTAAGGTCATTAAAGGAGAGCCATCACAGAAGCAGGAGCTCCAGACGAGTCTACATTTGTTTTTGCCACATTTGTCAATGTAAGTTGAATAGTCTTTATTTGACAGTTGTGCATGATTCTTTACGCAAACAAACAAACTTAAACCCGCAGCTCAATGGATAGAAACAGCAGCTTACCGGTGGTGCATCTCTCCTGACGAGACAACATGCCAAAACTAGCACTCACTCCTACTTATAGCCATTACTGGATTCTAACACACCGTTTTGGGATTTTTTACTGGTCCCATTGAAGTGAATCAATCAATCATTCAATTATTGCTGCTGAACAATAATTGCTTATTCATCCCACTGACCGCCTATGTGACCACGAACGGCCTATTCCTCCACCGCCAATCTAAGTGACAGCCAGTGGCCTTGCCCACTGACCATGAACGGCCTATTCGTCCACCGCCAAGTCACAGAGCGTCCATGGAGCGCCCGTTCGTGGTTACATAGACAGTCAGGGGGACGAATAGTCTGTTTGTGTTCAGTAAGCAGGGCCCCAGGCTGTCACTTAGATTGGCGATGGATCTAAGTGAGTAAGGCCGTTCGTGGTCACATTGGCGGTCAGGGGGAAGAATAGGCTTTTTGTGGTCACATAGGCAGTCAGGGGGATGAATAGTCTGTTTGTGGTCAGTAAGCAGGGCCCTGGGCTGTCACTTAAATTGGCGGTGGACGCATAGGTGCACTCCATTTACAGGTAAGTGTACAGTAAATTACTCACTGACCACGAACAGCCTATTCGTCCCACTGACCACCTATGTGACCACGAACGGCCTATTCGTCCACCGCCAACCGAAGTGACAGCCAGTGGCCTTGCCCACTGACCACGAACAGCCTATTCGTCCCACTGACCGCCTATGTGACCACGAATGGCCTATTCCTCCACCGCCAATCTAAGTGAAAGCCAGTGGCCTTGCCCACTGACCATGAACGGCCTATTCCTCCACCGCCAATCTAAGTGACAGCCAGTGGCCTTGCCCACTGACCATGAACGACCTATTCATCCACCGCCAAGTCACAGAGCGTCCATGGAGCGCACGCGCCTCCCCTTGATCGCATGTTCGCGAAATTCCCTGACCACACCCACCAACCATGAAGCACCCACTCATCCCTCTGACTGCCTGTGACCGCTTCCTGACCAAGCCCACTGAAACGAACAGCCTATTCGTCCCCCTAACTGCCCGTGTGACCACTTTGGTCAGTCCGTCCCCCCGACCGTTAGTGGTTACATAGACAGTCAGGGGGACGAATAGTCTGTTTGTGTTCAGTAAGCAGGGCCCCAGGCTGTCACTTAGATTGGCGATGGACGCATAGGCCGTTCGTGGTCACATTGGCGGTCAGGGGGAAGAATAGGCTTTTTGTGGTCACATAGGCAGTCAGGGGGACGAATAGTCTGTTTGTGGTCAGTAAGCAGGGTCCTGGGCTGTCACTTAAATTGGCGGTGGATGCATAGGTGCACTCCATTTACAGGTAAGTGTACAGTAAATTACTCACTGACCACGAATTCGTCCACCGCCAAGTCACAGAGCGTCCATGGAGCGCACGCGCCTCCCCTTGATCTCATGTTTGCGAAATTCCCTGACCACACCCACCGACCACGAAGCGCCCACTCATCCCTCTGACTGCCTGTGACCGCCCACTGACCAAGCCCACTGAAACGAACAGCCTATTCGTCCCCCTAACTGCCCGCGTGACCACTTTGGTCAGTCCGTCCCCCCGACCACCCGTACCCACCCACCGACCCCGGGGCCCCGCCCACTGACACAAACAGCCTATCCGTACCCCTTACAGCCTGTGCGACCACCAACGGCTTATTCGTCCAGCGCCAATCTAAGTGAAAGCCAGTGGCCTTGCCAACTGACCTCGAAAGGGAAAGGGCGAGTCATGTTTGAATGGTTTCATAACAGGTATAACAGGTATAAATGTGTTTTGTTTTGTTTATTTACAATGAAACATCAATCTTAAAATAAAATAAAAATTATTACAATTTAAAATAAAAACTGTGATGGTTCCATTCTGACCATGGAAAGCATATTAAGCTGTAGCTGGGATGATCCACTCCATTTAAAGGTAAGTGTACATTGAATTACTTTAAATTGCACTCCATTTACAGGTAAGGGTACATTAAATTACTTTAAATTGCACTCCATTTACAGGTGAGTGTACATTAAATTACTTTAAATTGCACTCCATTTACAGTAAGTGTACATTAAATTACTTTAAATTGCACTCCATTTACAGGTAAGTGTACAGTAAATTACTTTAAATTGTACTCCATTTACAGGTAAGTGTACAGTAAATTACTTAAAATTGCACTCCATTTACAGGTAAGTGTACAGTTAGAGGCTCTAGGCAGCGAGTCAACCCTAGTCAGTCCACACTAGACCTCCAACGAGTGAGTCCGTGAGCTCGTCGTCTGCTGTCTTGCGTCAAGATGCCAGTGGAATCGTGCCCGCTTTGTTTGCGCATGTACGCCCGCCTCGGCCAGCACTTGGCCATCACGCACAACGTGGTTAACCAAGAGGAGAGGAAGTATCTCTTGGCCATGGAGTCGGGGCGAGTGAACGCCCGTGCAGGCCTCTGCCCGATTCCGGCGTGTGGGAAATTTTCCAACCGGCTTGACCGCCACATCCGTACCCACTCTGAGGTCTCGGTGGGAGTACAGGACGAAGCGCTCCGCTTTTGTAAGAGGAGGGTGTGTCTGGCCAAGCTGACTGCCCTGAGGGCCTCCAACCCGGCCGTACCGATGGTATCCACCCTCGACCTGGAGCAGCACCAGATCCTGGAGGAGGACCCGTCATGCCCCCAAGACACAGAGGACCTGGAGGAGGAGGAGTGCGACAAGCCGGGCTGCAAAAGAGTAAAGGAGCTCCTCAGAATGCAGGTGGCCGACCTGAACAAGCAGGTCGACACCCTCAGTGAGACGCTCAGGATGGTCACCAGGCGGTATCGCATTCTGAAGAGGAGGTCGACCTCCTTGGGCTCGGCCCGAATCGGGCAGGTGGCCCAAAGGCTCCTCTCCTCTCTCGGCCCTGAAGAAAAGCAATGCGCCCCTGTGGAAGAGGACGTTAAGTCTTCCCCTGAGATGCCCTCTGCCATTCAGCAGCCCCCTGCCTTGCCCGACACTGACGATGACGGAGAGAAGCCTTCCACCAGTCAGCAGCCACAGGACGTCGAGGAAGATTAACCCCATTACCCCGACCACGTGGCCATGCTGAGTGAGTGTGACACTTTTATTTGTTTTTCTTTTTAACTTGTGGCTGTGCTAACACTAACTCTTTCCTCTTCCTCTGTTCTTCTGTTCCCAGTGTTCGTTTTTTGAGATACTTTTTTTTTTATCCCGTTCCAGTGTTCGTTTTTGAGAGACTTTTTTTCCCCTCTATCCTGTTCCAGTGTTCATTGTTTGAGAGACTTTGAGTTCCTTTTTCCAGATCACCGTTTTCCTTAAAATTTCACTTTTTTCAGTATATTTGTAAATAAACTTAAAAAAACTTGTTTTTGTTGATTGAAATTGTAACTTCTTGTCTGCCTTTTTTTTTTACTGTGTATTACTGTGATAATTCAAATTTAATTAGACATTTTATTAAAATGGTTTAAACTGGTTAAAGGGTTAATTGATCTTATCATGTAATCAAACCCTGTGTAATTAATTTGTTATAACACCTATGTCCACTGACAGCCTACGGGGGCCCAGTCAAATAAGTTACAGGTGGGCACAGAAAGGGCCCACCTGTAACTTATTTGACGCGACCTCTTTTGGCTGACCGTGGTCGATGCATTAATTGGTCATAATTCATGATTAAAAATATTTTATTACTCAAAACATGCAGTAAAGTGCACAAGAAAGACAATCAAACATGTTGGGGTACTTTACAGTTCATAATTATACATTATTAGCCTTAAATGGACATGTCCATAGACAGCTTACAGGGACCCTGTCATATTACAGGTGGTTACAGGTGGGATCTTTTTTATATTTTGATGTCATGATTGATAAAAATGCATAAAAATGATTAAATATAAATTTTACGTTAAATTTTGGGCCCCCCTGAGAGATTTGCAGCCTTTAGAACCCAGAAATCCCACTGTCCACGAACAGCCTAAATATTTGAATGGGATAGGTTGCAGATGGGACGTCCAGATCTCAGCCTCTGGACAGAATTTGGAGATGAAACCTGCACTCATGTGCTCATCTGGACTTGCCCTGCCCATGGTGTGAATTTCAAAGAGATTGAAGAAACTTGAAAATTCAACCAAAAAAATCTCACTCCTTGGAGAATTTTTCAGTCAGATTTTCAAGTTTCTCCAAACTCCCTGAAACTCACAGCACTGTCGGGGAACGTCCAGACGAGCACAGGAGTGCAGGTTTCAGCTCAAAATTCTGTCCAGAGGCTGAGATCTGGACATCCCGCCTGCAACTTATCCCATTAAAAAATGTAGGCTGTTCGTGGACAGTGGAATTTCTGGGTTTTGAAGGCTGCAAATCACTCAAGGGGGCCCAAATATTAACGTAAAATTGATATTTAATCAATTTTATTCATTTTTATCAATCATGACATTTATTGAAAACATAAATTTATTTAACTAAACACTTGAACAAACATATTAATCAAGTTTTTAACGAATTACACATTTCATATTTAATAAAAAGTAACATTTATTTTCCAGCTGTTGCCCTCAGGCAACATTGTACCATCGTGGAACGCAAGTACTACAAACCATAATATCAAGTTATCATATCAAAACATTACAATCGGTGTTGTTTCAGGGTAAAACATTAATAATCACCATAACCTTATCCTAATATGAAGGCCAGGCCTCAACAACAGCAAGATCAAACATGTGGAAGACCTCCCAGGCTGACCTAATGACCGTGTGAGGTCAGGTCAGGGGTGAGCACCCCAAAATCCGAGAATCCCAGAAGCAGCTCCGCCTTCATCCTGTGTGGCGCCACACGCCACCGTCCCACTCACCCACTATTTGTCCAATTGCCCACTATAGTGGCCAAATGTCCCATCGACCCCAGTTGACCACTCCCAAGCTACGCCCACGCCCCGTCCCACTCACCCACTATTTGTTCAATTGCCCACTATAGTGGGCAAATGTCCCGTTGACCCCCGCTGACCACTCCCAAGCTACGCCCACGCCCACGCCCACGCCCACGCCCAAGCCCCATCCCACGAACCCACTATTTGTCCGATTGCCCACTATAGTGGCCAAATGTCCCGTTGACCCCCGCTGACCATTCACAAGCCACACGCCCTGTCCCACGAACCCACTATTTGTCCGCTTACCCACTATAGTCGACAAATGTCCTGTTGACCCCCGCTGACCATTCACAAGCCACACGCCCTGTCCCACGAACCCACTATTTGGGAGCCCAACGGAAAAAAAAAAACGACGGAGAGAAGCCTTCCACCAGTCAGCAGCCGCAGGACGTCGAAAAAGATTAACCCCATTACCCCCGACCACGTGGCCGTGCTGAGTGAGTGTGACACTTTTATCTGTTTTTCTTTTTAACTTGTGGCTGTGCTAACACTAACTATTTGCTCTTTCTATGTTCTCTCTTTTTTCTCTCTTTCTTTTTTTGCAGACGAGATCGAGGAGGAGTACAGGCGGCACAGGGAAGGCCCATACCCTGGCACCAAGTTGAAGGAAAACGTTGGCTGTCAGGTGTACCGCATCAAGAAATTTTTGGCGGGCATGTCGAGGGGCAAGAAAAACCTGGCCGACTTCTGCTTCCTCAACGACATTGCCAGGATACACAGGTGAGTAAATTTTCTCCCGTCGTGGGCTCAGTTTGAAAATAATCTATCAGCTCCCTCCGACAGGCTAAAATGACGGTAACCACCATCCAGCACTACGTGCTGAATGTCGGCTGCTTCGTGCGATTCCTTTCTTAAACACCTCCGCAGTCCTGCCGCCTATCCAACAAAGCCCTGGTCAGCCTTTGCAGGGAGATGGGGAGCCTGCAGAAGTCACTCAAGAGGGGCGTGGCCGTCCACCAGACGGCGGTCAAGGAGGGCAAAGAGACGAATATCATCACCAAGGCCTCCCTTTTGAGGTGCCGGGAGCTTGCAGCCAAGGCCATAACCAAGATATTGAGTAAGTTGTCTTTTACCTTCTCCCCGACTCAAGGTACTCACCTGTTGCCGAACGGACGTTTTAACTAGACAAATTAGGACACGGAGGCGCCGGTGTTGTGACACTTCTCTTCTCTCGAACATAAATAATGCTGCTACGCCAGAGCGTCAACAAGCTTCCCCTTACTTTAGACAAGCGTCCTCGACAGGGCGCGGCCAGAGCTTCGGCGGCGGTGTGAACGTAAGGAATAAGGCCTATCTTTCATGATCGTAGTTCAGTGCAATAATTAAATGAAATAAAAATACATCAAACTTTATTTTCACTCAAACAGTACAGGCACACTAATATATAGCACAGCATAAAGAGATAATGTAAATTGTGCATTATGTAAACAATGGACATCTGTTGGCATGATCTAAATAAGGCTAGGCTCTACATTTGCTTTCGGATAAACAAAACGATCATGTGTGTGTGTGTGTATGTGTATGACATGACACACACAACCGACTTTGCTGTGCAGATATTGATATGCCTCGAAGGCTTTCAGATTGTCCATTGCCATGGATTGCACGAAGTAGGAGCAAATGTACGTTATGCTGAGCCACGTCGTCATGTTATCCTCCCAGTTCTGCACTGAATTTGGGTGGGGGATAGTAACGCCATCTCCAGTCAAGTAGTAGAACCGTCCGTGTTCCCAAGCTAGCATCTTAATCGCTGTGTTTAAACCAGCAGACGATGTGCAAACCACTTCCGGCGGAAATGAAGTGCATTTTTGTAGAGTAATGGCGCCGCCCATGATTTGGCACGTAAACTTGTGTATTAGGACTTATTAGTAACTTATTACTTTCATAAATGCTGTTCAAACTTGGAGGCCTAACTTAATGCGGCCGACTAACGTTAGCCACTAACGTTATTGTTATTCTCCGAGGTAACGCTAATTTCTGAGTTCATTTATGTTTTAAATGTTTATCTTAAATGTACAGAATTAATTTACGTCCGTTTTGTTAATTTTATTTATTATTATGAAGGGATGTGACGTTAATGGCCGAGCTATGGATATAAAGGCCAGGCTAGGTCGATATTGTGTACATATTGAACATGTTTGAAGGCTTTACTGTACGTTCACACCGCCGCCGACTTGAGCGTCAAAGAAGCTCTGGCCGCTCTGTGGACGCTTGTCAAAAAGCACGGGGAAGCTCGTTGACGAAACAGAAAAAACAAGCAATACATTGAAGAAACCTTTTATAATGACAGAAGTTTTATAACCGTTTTGGTCACATTTGGTCGGGGAAAAAATAATAATTAGCTATTATTATTTGCATTAGGCTATAATTTGCATTAGTGCAATTGGTCAAATCGTTGTCACCGTGAGCAAATGAATTGCATTCCCGATTAAAACGAGCGTTCGTAAATATTTCAAATAAAAGTTACGCTCATTCTCAAATGTGTAAAGTTATCACTGGATCATTTTGGAAAATCGGGAAGTTGTTGTGTTTGGTGCTGCTTTACTGTATTTGCGGAGAAGACGTCGGACTCTGAGATTTTGGGTTCAGCTATTTTATCCCATGCCTCGTTCTTTTGTAACTGGTCCCTGTAAGCAAACAACGTCATATCATATATGATAGGAAAGCCAGCAACAGCGATTATTAGCTTCTCCTCCATTTTCTCAGAACTAATGTTTTGGTAGGAACGAAAGTTCACATCGTATGTTTCTGCAGAATCAGCCAGCGCGAAGCACGTATTCCGGTTGGTTGCTGGCGTTTGCCGCTGCTTGCCGCTGAACCGCGTCATAGCTCATTACCATAAAGTTGAGCTTCTTTCAACTTTCTTTTTTTTTTTTTATTTTTTTTTTTTATTGCAGATGAACAAAAGAGTAACACATACAAGGTAGTGAGACACATATACAGTACCGAAGAGAGAAAAAACACAAAAACAAAACAAAAACAACAAAATACAAAACAGCCCAACACAGTCCAAAGAAACACCAAAGAAAGTGGTGCATGTAGGCACATGACATCCTTTCTGTGACGCAAGTATATACAGTCCGGTAGTATCAGTATAGTTTTAGTGAAGGTATTAATCACTCCAACAATCACAACAACAACACCAATATATTAATATTAGTGGTGATAGCATCGATTATAATATTTATAATGATAGTTCATGGCAATAATAGGAGTATTAGCTCTAGCAATCTATAATAATAATAACAATAGTACTAATAAAACTACATTTAGGTCAGTCAATAATGTCACTGTACCTGCTCTGAACTCTAGGTTGGGGGGCTGATCCACAACTGCTAGTGAGCACAACCAGCAGACGACCCCACCCCCCTCCCCACACAGACACAGACACCTCTCCTTGATTCAATAATCCGATTCCCTCTCACCACCGCCAGCGACATCAAACCCCCGTAGTCAAGTTTCTAGGCTCCATTGAGGTTTAATCTAAAAAGTACGTCGGGGCACCATAACAGGCACCTCCAAACCAAGCTCCCTTAGTCTGTTTGTGACCTGACATAACCAAATGTTATGGGTGGTTGGCCCTCTTGACCCCCTTTTTATTTATTTTTTTAATGTATTTTTCCCTCTTCCATGGCTTTGAGCATGGTGTACACTGGTTAGCTCCCCAGCCAGAGACACCATATCCAACCCAGGTATCAACTCAATACAATTCTTTACCATGAGGGAGGGATCTGGCCAGAGGCAGTGAAAGGGAAGGGCTAGTCAGTCCAATCACTAAGTCTGTAATGATTATGCCAACAGGATATGCCAGTTGCATCCACCAACAGCACCTAGAACAGCCGCCCGACCCAGACCCTTTATATTTTAAACAAAATGTTATACATATTTATACGTAATATTTTCTTAATTGTCATTTATATAGAAAGAGAGACTAATCATTCTATAATAATAATAATAATAATATCAATATATCATTCCTACTACCACCATCTTTAATAAAAATAAATAGTATGTAGATTTTAAATAAAATAAAAGTATAGCTTATCGAACATTATACATATACATGTATACATACACACACACACATGCATGCATACGTACGTACACACATGCATACACATACGCATATATATATATACATACACACATACATATATATACATATATAAATACACACGCATACATCTAAAGGACATCTATAAAGGACTTCTATACTGAATAATTGTAGTACTGTACAGTAATACTCAGAGATTATTATTCAGATTTCCTTCCAGATGTCGGTGTTGGGGGAGAATGCTAAATCTTTTTCCCATTTATTCATGGGTATTATAATTGTTGTATCATTATTTAATATAAGTTTATGTAGTTTGGATATTAGTTTGGTGGTATTAGTGATTTTCATTATATCTTCCATTAACTGACCGGGATGACGTGGGTTATTAATTATGTTGATCTTGGATTTAACTATGGATTTAATTTGTTGATATTGTAGAAACTGTTCTCCCCCAAGACCGTACCTCTGGACTAGTATTTTAAATGATACAAATTGGTTGTTTTCAAATAAGTGATGGAGATGAGTGATTCCTTTTTGTTTCCAAGATGGAAAATTGATCGGTTTATTGCATAATTGAAAATCAGGGTTGAACCAAATGGGGGTGTATCTACATGATGTTAGTGGTGAATTATTAATTTTGTTTACTTTCCACCAGGCTGTCAGAGTTGATGCAATTGTAATATTATTAAAATAAAGCATTTTCTTAATTGATTGTGGTAGAAAGGCAAGGTCTGAAACTGAAGTATCTTTGCAATGGTTTTGTTCTAATTCCATCCATGAACTATTATGATTATTTTTATGAATCCATTTATATAAATATTGTAGCTGGTTTGCTAAAAAGTAACATTGAAAATTTGGAGCTTCTAGGCCACCGTGTGATTTTGTCTTTTGTAATTTTTCCAGTGATATTTTAGGTGTTTTATTTTTCCAGTAGAAGTGAGAGGTTAATGAATCCAGTGATTTGAACCATTTATCGGTGGGTGTTGTTGGAAGCATTGAGAACAGATAGTTGACTTGTGGTAAAGTTTTCATTTTAACTGTAGCAATGCGACCGATAAGTGATAGTGGTAGGTTAGTCCAGTGTTTTAAATCATCTCCATTTTTTTTTTAAAGTGGGGTATAGTTGAGATTAAACAACTCTGACAGTCTGGAGGAAATGTTGATACCCAAGTATGTAATGTTGCCAGTGTGAAGTGGAAGAGAAGAATCATGAGCTGTGGAATCCCAGGCACCCTCAGAAAGTGGTAATATTGTTGATTTATTCCAGTTTATAGTATAATCAGAAAGATTTGAAAAAATATTAATAATTTTAAAGGTTTCTTTCAATGACATAAGGGTTTTGTAAACATAACAATAAATCATCTGCATAAAGACTAATCTTATGTTGTGTATTGACGTTTTGTGTTCCTTTGATATTATCATTTTGTCGTATTGCTACTGCAAGTGGTTCTATAAATAGGGCAAATAAAGAGGGAGAAAGTGGGCCTCCTTGTCTGGTCCCTCTGTGAAGTGTGAAATGTTGTGATGTAATCCCATTTGTTGTTAGTGTGGCCCTAGGTGAAGTATATAATATTTTTTATCCAGTGGATGAATGACTCTCCAAAGCCAAATCTATGTAGAGTGTTAAAAAGAAATGTCCAGTTAACTTGGTCGAATGCTTTTTCAGCATCAAGTGATACAATTATAGTTTTGGTATGATTTTGTTGGGCAAGGTTAATTAGGTTGAATAATCTACGCATATTATCTGAAGCATTCCTGTGTTTAATAAAACCTGTTTGATCATGGTGAATTAACATCGGGATAACTGTTTCTATTCTAGTAGCTAATGCTTTGGTAATGATTTTTAAATCTGTGTTTATTAATGAAAGAGGGCGGTAACTAGCAGGGTGCATTGGATCTTTGTTTGGTTTTAGCAAAAGTGTCATAACCGCCGTATTCATGTGTGCTGGTATTGTCGAAGTAGTTTTAATTTCTTTAATAACTTTGAGGAATAAAGGAGATAGAGTTGGCCAGAAGTGTCTATAAAATTCAGCTGGTGGTAGTCCATCAGGTCCTGGTGATTTGTTATTTGGCATTTGGTCTAATGCTTTATGGAGTTCAGCATGAGTGAGAGGTGTATCTAATGCATTTGCCTGTTCCTTTGACATTGATGGTAGCTTTAATTCTTTTAGAAAATGTTCTATTTCTGCTTCATCTGGATTGCGATTAGAAGAATATAATTTTTGGTTGAAAGTTCGGAATACATTATTCATTTCTTGTGGGTTCTGGGTTATTTTATCTGAATCATCGTATATGGATGGAATAGTTGCTTTTTCTTGTTTGCGCTTTAGTTGATTTGCTGAATATTTACCCATTTTGTTACAATATTGGTATTGTTTGTATTTGAGTTGTTGGATAATAAACTGTGTTTTTGGTTTATGATGCTATCGAGTTCAGCTTTAAGACTGTTTAGTTCGCATTGTATTTGTTCACTAGGGCTGGTAGAGTAGGTATCTGTGAGGAGTTTAATTCTCTGTTCTAAGTTATTTTTCAGCTGCTGTTGTTGTTGTTTTTCTTGTATGATGAATATGATATTATTTTTCCTGTAATTACTGCTTTGCCTGTTTCCCATAATAATGATGGTGAAATCCCAGGAGAGTCATTCATTTCCAAGAAGAAAGCCCACTCTTTCTTAATAAAACTGTCGAAGTCAGAATCGCGAAGTAGTGAGGTATTGAAACGCCATCTATTGGGGTGTTTAATAGAGGATTGAGTATTTAATGAGATGGAGATGGGAACATGATCGCTGATTATGATTGGATGAATTGAAGTTTCTGTTACATGTTGGGTTAGTGAGTTACTGATGAGAAAAAAATCAATGCGGGAAAAGGACTGGTGAAAAGAAGAAAAGTAGCTATATTTTCTGAGTGAAGGGTTATTCATTCTCCAACTATCGCCAAGTCCAAAATTAGTCATATATTGTTTGATTGTTTCAGTAGACTGCCAGGTTCTTGTAGAATTTGATGAATTTGATCGGTCCATTTGTGGGTTTAAAACAGTATTGAATTCTCCAGCAATAATAATATTATTTGTATCGGGGAGTAGTGAGAAGAAATTATGAAAGAAGGATGGATCATCATTGTTTGGTCCATAAATATTAGCTAGTGTCTATGTTATATGGTTAATGGATACATTGATGATGACAAATCTCCCTTCTGGGTCAATAACAGACGTGTTAAGAACTAGTGGGATATTTTTATTTATTAATATTGAAACTCCTCGTTGCTTACGTTGAATAATGTATGTTGATGAAAATATGTTGTTAAATTGATTAAATGTTAGATTTCCAAGTTCTGATTTGGATAAGTGTGTTTCCTGTATAAAAGATATATCAGCCCCTAATTTCATCAGATGGTTAATTATTTTAGTTATTTTTGCCTGGGTCCGGATCCGGAAGCCACGCACATTCCATGATACCATTTTAAGTGTTTGCATGATTGTTGATTAAATGTCTAGAAAGAGATAATGATGATAATAGTAATAAAAACAAAAAAGAAAGAGACTGTAGGCTATACACATATAGAGTATGCATATAAACAAGTACATAGTGACAGAATAAACAAAAGCATAAAGGATCGGTGGATTAAGATCCACGTATCCGTTTAAAAAACAGAGAGATTGTTCGATGTTATCTATAGCTACTATATTAAAATAGCCATGGAGTAATTTTTGAATCATGGTAGAGCTGTCCATCGATAAAAAGTTTGTCCACTATTATATTTGCACGTTTATTGTTTTGTCTGTGTTTTTTCATGATGGGGTAGAGAATTTTGCGCCGATTGTTTATTTCGCGTGGAAATTGGTCATTTAATCCATAGTTGGTTCCTTTCAGTTCTTTGCCTTTGCTTTTTATGAGTTCTTTGTGTTTGTAATGTTCCAGTTTAGCGATGATCGGTCGAGGTGATTTATTTGAACGTGTTCCGAGACGGTGAACTCTGTGGAAGGTTATTTCATTTACAGTGTCCGGTTGGAGTTTGAGTTGAGTTTTCATGAAGTCTCTGATCATTGCTTCGGGATCGTCGGGAGAATTTTCAGTGATGCCAGGAAACAGGGCCGTGGGAAGTAGGGGTGCTGCATGTGCTGCAGCACCCCCCGTTGGAAAATGCAGACAATACAGCACTCTCTGACAGAGACAGATGTAAAAAAAAAAAAAAAAATAAACATATTAAAAAATATTTTAAATGCTCCTGGTTGTTATTAACCTAAGAAGTTTTAAGCATGAGGAAGTTTTGAGGAAGTTTTGAGCAAAACTAAACAATTATTAATAATTAAAATCACGCAAAGCATCGTCAATGTCAACTGACGTCACGTTGCAACCGTTGCAACAGTGAAGGTATCTAGATATCATAATGGCACAGCACTCTCTGACAGATGTAAAAAAAAAAAAAAAATAAACATATTAAAAAATATTTTAAATGCTCCTGGTTGTTATTAACCTAAGAAGTTTTAAGCATGAGGAAGTTTTGAGGAAGTTTTGAGCAAAACTAAACAATTATTAATAATTAAAATCACGCAAAGCATTGTCAATGTCAACTGACGTCACGTTGCAACCGTTGCAACAGTGAAGGTATCTAGATATCATAATGGCACAGAAACGAATTTTGGATTTCTTTTGTTCACCAGCTTCTAAAAAGAGCACAACGGAAGTCCAGAGAATACAGGAAAGCATCCCGACACCGACCAGCTCTTCACCAGCAGCACCTAGTAGGCCTGCTAGTTTTGCCTCAGAGACCTGCGGTAATGACCCTCATGAGCCCGCCGCTCGCGGTGGTGGATTTAGCACGCTAGCTGCATTTGAGGAGCCTTTCCAGCCATCTAACTTTGTTTTTTCTAGTAGACATTTTGGAACAGAAACTTTCAGTCGTGCATTCACACCAGCTTGGTTTAACAAATGGAAGTGGCTGCATTATGTGACAGAGAACAATCGAGTTTTGTGTTTTACTTGTCTGAAAGCAATAGAAACAAAACTTATCAATCCAGACAGTTTTAGGGCAGACAACCCATTCGTGTCAGGCGGCTTTGGAAACTGGCGTAAAGCCACTGCAAAATTTAAGGAACATGAACGATCAAAGTTACACATGGATTCAGTTCAAAGACGCGCTGCTTTGGGTAATGTGCCTATCAATGCCCTCCTGTCTGCTGCTCTTGCCGAACAGCAGGGGACCGCTCGACATGTTTTGGAACTACTGTTTAGATCCATCAGATTCCTGGGCAGCAAGGGGACACCGTTCAGGGGTGACACCACACGTGATGGAATCCTTTACGAACTGATGATGGAACGCACTTATGATCTCCCTAAAGAACAAGAGTGGGTGATGAGAAAAGACAACTGGATGTCCAACACCATACAAAGTGAAATTATCCAACAGTTTGCCCATGCTATTCAGAGGGATATTGTCGCCCGTTCATCGGAATCCAGATTTTATGGATTAACAGCTGATGGGACTACTGACGTGAGCACAACAGAGCAGTTCTCCTGTAATTTGCAATTTGTTGACGGCAGCCTGGAGTCTCACTGTTTATTTTTAGGATTTTATAATGCACAGGACAGCACTGGACAAACTGTTTTCTCCTGCATCAAGGATGTGTTTTTGAGACTGAACATTCCAATCGAACGCCTTGTAGCATACTGCTTTGATGGAGCCAGTAATATGTCCGGGTGCTTTTCAGGAGTGCAGGCTCACCTCAAAGAATTGTGCCCTCAGTCAATGTATGTACACTGTAACAACCACACGCTGGACTTGGTGCTTCAAGAAGTTGCTAGTGAAGTTAGACTTGTGGCTGATACTTTAAACTTTGTACGAGGTGTTGCTACTGTAATTGGAGAATCGCCAAAGCGTAAACAGCTTTTTGAGTCGCTTTTCGGTTGTGATGAGGTTGCGGTTAACATCCTAGGCCTTTGCCCGACGAGATGGTGCGTCCGCACCACAGCCATCAAACGCGTCTGTTTCTCTTACAGTACTCTTCTGGCTACACTCAATTCGCTGAAAGATGACAAGAAGAGTCTCAGAGGGGATAGCAGATCAAAGATTGGGGGACTGTGGAACCAAGCCCGAAAAGGGAGAACATTTTTCGGTCTTCTCTGTTGCCAAGCACTGTTCGAACCCTGCGAGGCAGTGGCTCGGAGCCTGCAAAGCTCCAAAGCAAGTGCCCTTGGTGCACTTGAATGCGCAAATGTGCTCAAAGATCGCATAGCCGCACTTCGTGCTGATGACATTGTAGAGGAGGTGGTCCACAAGGTTGAAGCATGTGCCTCAGAGATGGACCTGAAAATGCCAGACACCACCACAAGAGTGAGCAGAACCCCGGGCTGCTTTCGCCAAACCACGGAACCAGAAGCAGTGGCGCACAACGCAGCAACAGTGATTTGGCGACATGAGTTTTACCAGGCTGTTGACTTGGTGTCAGCGGAGCTAAATAGACGGTTTGATCAAGAGAGTATGACACTAGCAGCGAGCCGAGAGAGAGCAGTAATAGTGGCAGCAGGAGGAGGAACTGTTGATTTGGAGCCCCTTCAGCTTCCCAAGGAGCTGGACACAGACCGCCTTAATCTCCAGCTTAAAATGCTTTGCGATGTCACCAGAGAATCTCAATGTAGCACAGTGAGAGATGTAGCATCGTGCCTATCTAAGCTCCATCCTCAAACGAGAACTCTGTTTACTGAGGCTGAAAAGCTCATACAATTGTGTCTGTGTTTGCCTTTATCAGTGGCCTCATCCGAGCGAGATCATTTTCCAACTTGCGCCGATTAAAAACATGGTTAAGGTCCACCATGACACAGAAGAGACTAACACACTTGTCCCTAATGAATGTCCACACAGACATTTTGAACGCTTTGGACATCCATTCCCTCATGAGAGACTTTATATACTCAACTCCTGAGCGCCAATCCACATTTGGAGTAATGTAACAGGCTCCCTGCTCAAGGTAAAGCAGGTGAGCAGTTTAACGTCAGCTTAACGAGCAGCTTACGATGAGCAGTTAAACGTCACATAAATTACGCATTAAGTTCACACTGATAATTTTGCTGCAAAACTGTATTTGGTTCTATTATTGTGTGCTGTGCAAATTCGGCCTTTGAAAAAGTGAAAATGTGCCTATATTTCGTGTGCGCTTTCAGCCTGTGGACCGTTTTAATTATGCATAGGCTGAATTATTGTCATTAGCTGTGTTCTGTGAGTGTGTGTCTGCGCACTGACAGAGAGGAATATTCTGTTAAAAATATAAATATCTGCTTTTGTTGTGAATATGTTCTTGTCCGCTGCCTGTCAGCTGTCTGTGCGCAACAACCTTGTGGACATGTTTAACTGTCTTGGCTATTTGTATGTGTCTGGCTGTGTGCAACGGAGTCTGGTTACAAGATAAATATGTTTGGTTTTTATTGGTGTGAGTTTACTTTATTATTAGACTATTATTAAGAGGTGTCCACCTTAGAGATGAGCGGATGGGCTATTATTTCATCCGCAACCGCATCACAAAACTCATCATCCGCACCCGCCCGCACTTATCTGACAGTAGTGGCCTTAAGCTTCTGGGTTTCAATAACTAATATGGGGCCTATACCCACATAAAACATAAACATAGAACAGAAAAGGCAAGGATTCCTGTTGGTTTGCATCAATTGTATATTATTTTATTACGTGCACTTTCAGCTTCATGAACAGGTAGCTCAACATATAAATAATCCAACATTATTTGATTAAAACTTTATACAATTATACAGCGTTTTACGTTGGAATAAGCCTCGCCCTTAAATTACTATTATTTGAAGTTAACATTATACAATATACGTAGACCTACTACACCACAAAACTTTGAGGATAAATTCTTTAAAATAAGGGAATCTGTTACGGACGCAAGCGCTCTGAAAGCGGCACTAAAAGACTGCTTTAAAACTTTCACAGAGACCTCAAACAGAATGCACAAAGCCTTTCTTTAAAGTGAATTTCGTTTTGTTTTAATTGTATCTTAATTTTAATCTATTTTTTATCAACCAATTGCCTGGATTTAATAAAAAGAAGTAAATGTAGCAGACATAGCCTAGCCTAATCACGAAATGGAGCCGCCGGCGCGTGAACTGGAGCGTCTCATAAACTCAGCCTACTTGCCTCACAGACCGAGCAATATATCTAAAATGTCTACTTCTAAAAAACACATATTTTAAAACGAAAGAAAACAGACTGCTCTCTGTTTATGTAATCCATATGAAATGCGCATTTCTCTCTGACGCGTTCACTACTGCGAAGATCACGATCAGCATCGTCAACTTCATCTTTGCAGGCGACAATAACACAGAAAACACGTTTATAAACAATTAAATTGTCTCCTTGCTATAGGCCTTTTCGACATATTCATAATCATTACTTTTGCCGGTTCTTTGTGACAACTTTTAGGTGCTTTATTGGCAGCGCGCCACCCGGTGCCACAACATCAGCACCGAAAACATGGGGATTTTTTACAATAAATGACAAGCTGCTAGTGACGTTTAGTTAACTCGCCTGTCGCGAGTGCAAATGCAAAGTTGCAAAGCTGATTTAATCAAGGTAAAACTGAATTAATTTACAAAATAGTTTTCATTTGTATTTCAGCACTTCGCGAATGGACAGCGACTCTTATGCTACGTTCACACCGGACGCGAATAGCGCGTCAAATTCGCGCCTACCGCGTCTAGTTATACGCTTGACCACTTTGAATCCATTCGCGCGTCAAGAGCGAAATTGACGCGCGTTAAAAACAAAAGTTTGAAGCGAAATTTACGCGCGTCACCCGCGTCAGAATCGAAACCCGTTGGCGGCCATCTTTTTATATGATGATCGAGAGAGTCATCGCTCTGTATTTGCTCTGAATAGCATATATTCTGAATACGAGAGCAGAACGGCGGCGTAGGGGTAATCGTAGCCGTATTTGTGTCCACCAGACCCTTCAAAGGCGAACCCAGTGTGGCGAGTTTCACCATTTGCTCGCTCCAGGAGCTGCGCCTGGATGACGGCCGCTGTCAGCGGTACTTATGCCTGTCCCGCGCCCAGCTTGATGACCTGTTGTCCCGCATCGGAGCGAGGATCACCCTCGCCCTCATCCACCTAATCTGCCATTTATTTTTGTTTTGATGATAAATGGAGCCAGCCTCCAAAAGTGATTAATCTGTCCTGTGATTTTTTTCTCTCTCTCACATCACTGTCCAGACACGAACTTATATGTTGGTTCTTTACATTATAATAATATTTAATATAATCTAGATATGGAATAAATAGCATTTAATACAAAATGAATGTCTCATAGGCCTATATTGAAATCAAGTTTTATGTGATCAAATATTTGCTTTGTTGTACATTAGAATTACATTAGAAGCACCGTCATATTACAAAATAATTTTTTATTATTTTGTACAAAAACACCCGCCCGAATTTAATTAAAATATTTTTTTTCGTCACGTCATCTGCCCGATCCGCGGTTTATCCGCGGAGTCCGCGGCTGTAACCGCCAACCGCGCATCTCTACTGACGCAAAAAAAAATGCACCTCCCACTACAGCACCCCCAACTTAAAACCTCTTCCCACGGCCATGCCAGGAAATATCAGGTTATCGCGCATGCTTCTCGTTTGAATGTCCAGAACGGTTTCTTTCAATAATTTGTTTTCTTCTATGACTGTATCCATCTGTTTGTTGAGTGATTCAACATTAATTTGGAGAGATTTATTCGACTGTTCTAGCTTCTCAATATGTGTGTATGCAAATTCCAGACTTGATCGAACTTTCTGATTGACGCTCAAAACGCCCAAAACGCGACGCCGAGGGATTTGAGAAGCCAGCTTCCATTGAAAATGAATGACTTCTGGCCGCTTTGGAAGCTCAAGTCGGCGGCGGTGTGAACGTACAGTTACACATCACGATGTGAACACATCACGGAGCAGAGAGACTGACAGACAGGGCAGACCAGGTTACTTGATAATGAAACATACGCTCACCTTTAAAATGTAACTTTTTAAAGAAATTAACAATAAATTCTGTTTTGTGGCTCTTTAGTGTGTCTGACAGATCGCTTAGAGCCTCAGTTAAAGCTGCTCGTGAACCATATCTCTTCTAGTTCATTTATTGCATCAAGTAAACATAAATGAATATAAGAAGGAATGTTGTTTTAACCGTGGAAAGACTTCAGTACACACCGTTTCTCAAGTTCAAATCCTCCAACATTAATCAACTGACTGCTTTGTCGGACAAAATGGCAGATTATGATTGTTCAGTTCGCCTGTCAATCAAACTCTCTGCGAAGGGTCAATTACGTATGATTCATGTTTCGCCTTTTATAAGTGATAGCTGGCAGATTCAGCTTCACACACACACACACACACACACATAAAAAAATGTACATGTAATTGTATGTTTTTTTTTCTTTACATCATTACAAAAGTTAAGGTTAACGTTGTTACTTTCGTTGGCTGTGAACGCGAGAGCTCTTTCATCCACGCGCCGGAGAGAGAAGATTTGCATTATAAGTAATAATAATATACAAAGTAAAACATTTAGCCCATGTTTACATCAGGAAATTTTTTAAGTAAATTTTAAAGTAGCTATTTTTCTGTGCCAGATGGTGATTTTGTAGCTACAGTTAACGTGATGTTAAATGTCTGTTAACTCCAGGGGCTAAGTATAAATGATAACACTTGTGCATTATATAATAATAGTATAGCATTTTGATATAATGTCTGTAGATACTGTAGCCTACTGATATGGATACACATATTCTAGCACATATTGTTCTCCTAATTCTTTTTCTTTCCATAATTTGTTCCAGTATAATCTACTTATGATGTTCGTATTTGTAACATATTGGTGTAATAATTTCTATTGACTGTATAAAGTTTATCAGTACATTCTATTTCTCAATATTCTTTTCAAACTTACTGTATAATTATAGACATTTGTTACGTCCTGTAGTGTTTTGGGAGGGTTGTTTTTCTTTCCTCTCTCTCTTTCCGCTATTTTCTCACAGGTCCAGTGATTGGATGGTGTTCCTGCCAGTCATCGAGTTCACCAGACACCCAGAGAACCAATGAGACTGACTGATGGGCGCGTATAAAGACCCGGATATGATGCCAGCGCAGGAGAGCGTTTTCGTTTCTCCTTTGTTTGCTCTCCTTCATTTGTGCTGTTATTTGCTCTTGCTTGTTTTGCTTAGTTTTGTGTGTTAAAGCTTGCTCTATATTGGAACAGTATTTTTTTCTTAATGCCGTTCTACGTCTACGTTGTGATCCGACTGTGATTATCCCCTGAGCTTATATTCGATGCATAGTGATGGGATCAGGTTAGTACATCACGTGATTTACATTTCACAACATGTAGAGTAAAAATTGTTTAACACACTAGTTTATGAGCGGGTGCCAACCTATGTATTTATGTTTGTTAGATGGCGTAGTTAGTGGCGTCCTACGCTGAAGATTATTTCTTTTCTTTTCTTTACTTTACTTGAGTTTAGTGTTTGTACTGGGGGTTTAGTTACTGTGTTTGTTTTATTTATTTATTTTCTTTAGCACCGCTCTTGTCCCTCACTTTGTAATCGTTAACCTTTTATGTTGTATATAATTTGTAAATAGATGTTTGTTGTTTGGAAGTATATTTGATTCACGGTTTATTGTGTTATTGGATGGCTTGTTACATCTAACTATTTTACTTACTAAAAGAAAGTTCAAATTCAGTTTGGTCTCTGCCTGTTTCTTAATTTATCACATCACATTTCCTCAATAGAGTACAAATATATTACTTTAAACAACTTTCTATTGGTTTTATTATTATTCTTTCATTGTATGTTGCGTCCCATAACCTCTAGATGGCAAGTGTATATATGAGGACGTAACATAATTGGGGGCTCGTCCTAAAAAAAGTTTTTTTCTCTTTGTTGAGGAGTGAGATGTGTTTTAGTTGGTTACAGGCAGAATTTTGTGTTAAGTAGAGCAAATTTAGTCTGGTGGCACATTGTGATGAGGTTTGATGGCGTTTAACTTGCAGAGCTTTGTGGATAATCCCTCATTAGAGGTGATTGATAGATGCAGGAAAGATGAATTGTTGATAATAGCTAGCCACTTCCAAATTGCCATTCCCAAACAACGTTTGAAAAAGACAATTAAAGCTGAATTGATTGAATGCTTAATCGATGTTGGAGTTTTAAGCTTGCCGGAGGTAGACCAAAGAGCAGATCTTGCCGGCGATGAACAAGATGCTGGGAAATTGAGGAAAGAGGAGGGCGAGTTAGTCGCAACTGAAGCGGAGGCTAATGTTGGGGCAACTCTTCCACCTTTTGAACCTTTTTCACCAGGCACTCCCAGATCAACAGGGGAGGTACAAATGAAAGTGCGAATTGCACGGCTCCGTATGGAGGTGGAGGAACGAGCACAAACCCGCCAAGCAGAGCTGGATCTTAAGCTGGAAGTCCGCAGGCTTGAAATTCAAGCCGAGAAGGTGAACCTTCGTAAGTTGGAGATTGAAGCGGCTAAGGGTACTCCAGTCTCCCCTGGGCAGCAAAACTCCTCATCGGTAAGGGATAGTTCAGCTAATTCAAGTTCAGCTGCTTTTGATGTGGGAAAGCACATTGCTTTGGTGCCAAATTTTCGGGAATCCGAAGTGGATAGCTATTTTAACGCCTTTGAAAAGATTGCAACTTCTTTGGTTTGGCCAAAGGAGGTATGGTCATTACTGTTGCAATGTAAATTGACTGGGAAAGCTTTAGAGGTTT
This sequence comes from Chrosomus eos, assembly GCA_036326025.1. Lineage (NCBI taxonomy): Eukaryota > Metazoa > Chordata > Actinopteri > Cypriniformes > Leuciscidae > Chrosomus > Chrosomus eos. The sequence goes on from CM070841.1 coordinate 142,944, forward strand.
ATTTAACCCTGTCATTAGAAGATAGTCTTAAGTACGATGTGATTAAACTAACTATTCTCAAAGCTTATGAGTTAGTTCCAGAGGCTTATAGGCAGCAATTTCGTGCTCGTAAGAAGAACACCAGTCAAACATATGCTGAATTCGCCCGAGACAAGGGAATTATTTTTGATAGATGGTGTGCTTCTAGTAAAGTGGAGGATTTTACATCACTTAGAGAGCTGGTGTTACTCAAAGATTTTAAACAGTGTCTACCAGAGAGAATGGTATTGTACTTGAATGAAAAAAAAGTAACAACATTATCTCAGGCAGCAGTGTTAGCGGATGAATTTGTGCTCACGCACCGACATATTTTTCAGTCAGCCAGTGTGGAAAAGAGTTATTTGAGGGCACCTATGAAGGTTCAGCAGTCCAACTTGAGTGGTGAGAAGCCCAAAGAAACGCGAGAATGTTTTTACTGTCACAAGAAAGGACATGTTATAGCAGAGTGTTTTACCTTGAAGCGTAAGCAGCAGGTTCAAACAAAAGAGGTTGCGTTGGTGAATGCTGTTGATCCAAGTGCGCATTTTGAGCAGACTAAAGATGAAGTTGATTGTGTTTATGTACCATTTCTTTTCAAAGGGTATGTATCACTATCAGGGAAAGAGGAAGATCAGGTAGAAGTGCAAGTGTTAAGGGACACGGGTGCTGCCCAGTCATTTGTGTGTGCAAATGTTTTGCCTTTTTCAGATCAAACATCAGTTGGATCTAGCAGACTGGTGCAGAGTTTCAGCATGGAAGTCATGAGAGTTCCAGTTCACCGTATCCATCTGCGGACAGACCTGGTGTCTGGTTTTGTGGAGGAAGTAGTTGACATTCTGTTGGAGGAGCATAGCACTGATGAATTGGCTCAGAAATATCCAAATGCATTTACTGCTTGCGTGATCACATGTGCCCAATCAAAGAAGGATAGTGAAGTGTCTTTATCTGATTATTTTATATGTATAGATCAAGAGGCAGAGGAAAGACATGAAGGCAGTTCTCAGGTCAGTGATAAGCGGAATGAGATTGTAGTGAGTGACCCATTGACATTAGTGATAACTCGTGAGCAATTAATTGAGGCGCAAAAGAATGATGTTTCACTTGTAAAATGCTTTAAATCGATCGAGAAACCTAAATTTATCAATGTCTCATTTTTAGTGAAAGATGGACTATTGATGCGGAAGTGGCATAAGAATAATACTGTTAAGGATGAGTGTAATGTTGTTTATCAGGTTGTGGTTCCTTCTGTTTTTCGTCAGCAGGTGCTGTCGTTGGCGCACGATCATTTGCTGTCTGGACACTTAGGGGTGACCAAAACGTACAATCGCGTTTTACAGCATTTTTTCTGGTATGGTTTGAAGCGTGATGTGGTACGGTATTGCAAGACTTGTCATGTATGTCAGTATGCTGGAAAACCAAACCAGGTGATTCCACCAGCCCCTTTAATTCCAATTCTGGTCATAGGTGAACCTTTTGAGCATGTGATAGTGGATTGCGTTGGGCCTTTACCAAAGGCCAAATCTGGTAATCAATTTTTATTGACTATTATGTCTACAGCTACCAGATACCCAGAAGCAATTCCACTCCGTAAAATTACATCCCGAGCAGTTGTTAAGGCTTTAACCAAGTTTTTTACCACCTTTGGTCTACCGAGAATTGTTCAAACTGATCAGGGAACACATTTATCTAAATTGTGTGCTCAAGTTTTTAGCTCGCTCAACATTACACATCGCATATCCTGTGCTTATCACCCAGAAAGTCAGGGGGCATTGGAAAGGTTCCACCAGACCTTGAAAGCAATGCTTCGGAGATACTGCATTGAGACGGGTTCTGAGTGGGATGAAGGTGTTCCTTTGCTTTTATTCTCAATCCGTGAAACAGTACAGGAGTCTCTTAAATTCAGCCCGTCAGAGCTGGTCTTTGGTCATACTGTGAGAGGACCATTGAAGGTTCTAAAAGAGGGAATGTTAGGTACTGAGGACTCTAAGAAAACAAATGTGTTAGACTATGTCAGTAAATTTCATGATCAACTTCAGAAAACATGTATGATAGCTCGTGAGACATTAGTTAAAACTCAAGGGAAGATGAAAATGTGGTATGACAAATCCGCTGTAAACAGATTTTTTGCAGTTGGCGATCAAGTGCTGGTTTTACTTCCAGTTCCAGGGTCTGCCTTAACTGCACGTTTTTCGGGGCCTTATGAGATCTTGGAGAAGAGGGAAGAGACAGATTATGTATTGCGTACGCCAGACAGAAAACGTCAAAAGAGGGTATGCCATATCAATATGTTAAAAGCTTACCATACTAGAGATGGTGGGGAGTCACTGAAGGAAAAGGAGGACGATTCTGTCCGTGTAGTAGGGGTTGCGTGTGATGAGAACTCGTTTGTTGAAGAGCGAGATAGTCTGGAGGGCTTGTTGGATTTGGATAATCCATTATCATCTGCCAGATTGACTAATTCTGAGACTTTGGCCAAGTTGTCGAGTTTCTTAGTCCATCTTAACACTGAGCAGAGGGAGGATATCGTTAAACTTTTTAGCAAGTCTTCTTCTATATTGGGGGATACTCCTACACTTACAAATGTTTTACAGCATGACATCAAAGTAGAGGATCCCCAGCCAATTAAGCAACACCCTTACAGAGTTAACTTTAATAAAAGAGCTGCAATGAAGAAAGAAACTCAGTATTTGTTGGAGAAGGGTTTAGCCAGTCTCAGTGTTAGTGCTTGGAATTCACCATGTCTTTTGGTACAGAAGTCGGATGGTACCGCACGATTTTGTACAGACTACAGACGCGTCAATGCGGTAACAGTACCTGATTGCTTCTCAATGCCTAGGATGGAGGACTGTGTCGACAGTGTTGGTTCTGCCAGATTTGTGAGCAAGTTGGATTTGCTCAAAGGATATTGGCAAGTTCCATTGACTCCCAGAGCGTCTGAAATTTCAGCCTTTGTAACACCAGACTGTTTTCTTCAATATCGAGTTATGGCATTTGGTCTACGAAATGCCGCAGCTACCTTTCAGAGGCTGGTTAATTTGGTTCTTGCTGACGTTCCGAATTGTAATGCTTACCTCGATGACATAGTGATTTATTCACAAAGCTGGGAGGAGCATATGTCTCTTCTGGAGGCGGTATTTAAGCGTCTGCAGGAAGCTTCACTGACCTTGAATCTCGCTAAATCTGAAATCGGTAAGGCTATGGTGACTTACCTTGGTAAGCAGGTGGGGTATGGTCAGGTACGTCCTGTAATGGCTAAAATTTGGGCTATAAACGATTTTCCAGTACCTAAAACTCGACGTGAGTTGCGTAGATATTTGGGAATGCCTGGTTATTATCGGTGTTTTTGTCGCAATTTCTCCTCAGTTGCTGCACCATTAACCACAATCCATTAACCTTTATTTCACGAATGCGTAATCAGAACCAGAGGCTGATGAGGTGGTCCCTTATTTTTCAGAACTACAATCTCGAGATCCGGTACAAGAAAGTTACAGATAACGTAGTGGCAGATGCTCTGTCTCGGGTATAAGGAAGAGTACCCACTTTGCTGTTTTGGTTCTATCAAACATGTTTACATGTTTGTTTTTAATGGTGTGGGTGTTACGTCCTGTAGTGTTTTGGGAGGGTTGTTTTTCTTTCCTCTCTCTCTTTCCGCTATTTTCTCACAGGTCCAGTGATTGGATGGTGTTCCTGCCAGTCATCGAGTTCACCAGACACCCAGAGAACCAATGAGAGACTGATGGGCGCGTATAAAGATCCGGATATGATGCCAGCGCAGGAGAGCGTTTTCGTTTCTTCTTTGTTTGCTCTCCTTCATTTGTGCTGTTATTTGCTCTTGCTTGTTTTGCTTAGTTTTGTGTGTTAAAGCTTGCTCTATTGGAACAGTATTTTTTCTTAATGCCGTTCTACGTCTACGTTGTGATCCGACTGTGATTATCCCCTGAGCTTATATTCGATGCATAGTGATGGGATCAGGTTAGTATGTATTAATGTTTGTTAGATAGCGTAGTTAGTGGCGTCCTACGCTGAAGATTATTTCTTTTCTTTTCTTTACTTGAGTTTAGTGTTTGTACTGGGGGTTTAGTTATTTTCTTTAGCACCGCTCTTGTCCCTCACTTTGTAATCGTTAACCTTTTATGTTGTATATAATTTGTAGATAGATGTTTGTTGTTTGGAAGTATATTTGATTCACGGTTTATTGTGTTATTGGATGGCTTGTTACATCTAACTATTTTACTTACTAAAAGCAAGTTCAAATTCAGTTTGGTCTCTGCCTGTTTCTTAATTTATCACATCACATTTCCTCAATAGAGTACAAATATATTACTTTAAACAACTTTCTATTGGTTTTATTATTATTCTTTCATTGTATGTTGCGTCCCATAACCTCTAGATGCCAAGTGTATATTTGAGGACGTAACAACATTATATGATCATAGGCATAGCAAATTGATTGGTCAGTGATAATTTCTTTTTAGATTGTATATAATTAATCTGCACATTGACTCAATAATGCTTTTTTCTTCTTCCTTTTACACTTCAGATAACGGTCATTGCCTCTGATATGTAAGTATTCTTTTTGATTCACGCTTTCCAAATTCTCACACACCTGTTTAATACATAAGATGGTTTTTGGTAATTTATTTATTCTTTTTGGTGATTTTCTTTTTTCTTCCTTTTTGTTTTCCTCTTAACAGCATAAAAGAAACCTTATAAGCGAACCCAAAGGCTCTTTTAAGAGCCGTCTGCCATCTCCACAGGTGCATACATATTTGTTGCTGTCATTCAAGTTACGTTTGATCCACATGCCCTGCTCATCCATTTAGATGAGGCATGCATCACATTCTGCTAGTTTCATGCAGTTTATTTTTATTTTAATTATGGAACAAATTTTTGTTTTATTGATTGCCAAAGTTCAGAGCTATTACTAAATTTCCCAAAATTATTGGTTGAGTATTTCTAGAATTGAGATCATCATGAATTTATGAATCTTCAAATATATTTTTCTAAAGTCTGTTTATTTAAATGAGTAACATTTTTTCATTTATGATTATCTTTTTATGGAATAGAATTCTTTTTTTTTTTTTTGCAGTGTTGGTCATATCCAGGGACACTCACCATGTAAGTACTACTGTAATGCTAATTTGTAATGCCATTTGCACTCTATATACTGCTAAATGTTAATGCATTATTGGACTACATAAACAATATATCTTGAAGGACATTGTAAAACAACTTTTATCTAATTTGTCTTTTTTTGTATCATCTACAGTAGATTGGACATCTTTTCCATCTAGGTAAGTAATAGGGAAGTAAGATGGGAAGTCCGGTTCTTTTCCGCAAACTGGTTCTTTCTGACAGTTTGTTTCAGTGAACCGGTTAAAAAAAACCTGTTCACCAGTTCTTTTACATCCTCACGTAATGACGTCAATTCTATCATCACGGTGGATAAAAATACATTCAAATAAAGTAATTTGCAGTCATAACGTCAGTTAAATAATAGTAGTAAGAAACATGCATTTCGTCCCTCTGAAAAAATTGCACGCATGCTCAGCTCATCGGTTCTCCGTGTCGAAAGTGTCCGAAAGAAACAGTTCTCAGTTCTGTAACGTTAGTGGTGATGCTGTACTGGTGCGGTGCCCATGCTCAGTATCAGCTGCTCGTGCTCATCGCTTCTCTCAGCACAACAGGTCTCAGTTCAGTGAACTGTTGGAGTTACTGGAGTAACATATACTCCGGGATATTGTTTATTTTGTGTCGGATGCACTGTGTCAGGCATGTTCAAAAGTTTAAAAAGTAACTATACTAACTTGTGGATCAGCGCTGACGCCAGACACGAACTGTTTTGAACGATTCAGTCCGATTTAGTGTACGGGTTTGACCGTTTCACTAAAAAGAACTGGTTCAAAAGATCGATTCGTTCACGAACCGGCCATCACTAGTAAGTAAAGTACCATTATTAAACATGTCAAATTACACAGATTGTTAGCTTAATGATCATAGTGAATGAAAAATGTTGGCAGTTCTGTTTTGCTGTTAAAACTTAAGATTGTTTTCTTGTTCACAGCGTTGGTCATCTCTGGAGAAGCTCACCATGTAAGTACTTCTGTAATGCTAATTTGTTGGCCATTTGCACTGTATGTTGTTCACTTAAGGTTGATTGGTAGAAAGCAGCATGTTAATGAATTATTATGGGACAACATAATAGATCTTTGAAGAAGAGTGTATGACAATACAAACTTTTGATAAATGTGAACATAAGGACTTACAGGTGAAACTCGAAAAAATTTAAATATATAGTGCAAAAGTTATAATTGTGATGATTATGGCTTAAAGCTTATGAAAACCCTAAATTCAAAATCTCATAAAATTTGAATATTACATGACATCAATAGAAAAAAAAGATTTTAAATACAGAAATGTCGGCCCTCTGAAAAGTATAATCATGCATATGTATAGAGTTATATATACTAAATATATTAGTTTCACCTTTTAATTTGATGATTAATTTGATTTAATGAAATAGACAAACTTTTGCACGATATTCTAATTTTTCGAGTTTCACCTGTATATGAGCTGTGAACAAATCTAAATTGTCTCTTTTTTCTTCTTGTTTATTGTCTTGTTACAGTAGATTGGAAGTCTTTTCCATCTAGGTAAGTTTAATTGTTAAACAGGTTTTTGCTAGCCTGGGAAAACGTCTCGGTTACGTATGTAACCCTAGTTCCCTGAGTAGGGAATGAGACGCTGCGTCATCGCTGTGGGAACGCCCCTGCGTTGTGCGTCATGAAGCACGTATCGAATCAGCCCAATGGAGAGATGGAACGTCATAGGCGGGTGACGTCATCGACCAGGAAACTATAAAGCACCCCAAACAACACAAGCACATCAGCTTCTGATAAGCCTGAAGGAAGCGCTAACGGGAGTGCCGGGAGTATGGCAGAACGACGCAGCGTCTCGTTCCCTACTCAGGGAACTAGGGTTACATACGTAACCGAGACGTTCCCTTATCCTAGGGAACTCGAGCTGCGTCATCGCTGTGGGAACGCGAATACCCACGTCGCCATAGGAGCAAGTGACCGTCATGTGAGAACTAGCGCACAGAGGACGAGAGCACCTGTGCCCCAGGGGTAGAAATTAAGTCTAGATCATAGAACTTAATAAAAGTAAGCGGTGAAGACCATCCAGCCGCGTCACAAACATCACTTAGGGAAACTCCTGACAATAGAGCTTTAGAAGCAGCCATACTCCTAGTAGAGTGCGCTCGTACAGCCAAAGGTGAAGGCTGACCAGCTGACTCATAAGCAAGTGAGATAGCCTCGACCACCCACTTGCTCCTTCTTTGCTTAGACGCGGGACACCCTTTCCTGGGTGGCCCAAAAACCACACAAATGGTTGTTCTGATTTCCTCCACAGGGCAGCTCTGTGGACATAAGCGTCTAACGCCCTAACAGGGCAGAGTAAATTAAGTTTCTCCTGGTCTGACGACTGAAATGGAGGAGGACAGAAAGCCTGCAGAACTGTAGGTCTAACAACATTAGTAGGGACCTTGGGAACGTAACCTGGTCTAGGATGCAGAAAAGCCTTAACCATACCAGGCGAAAATTCCAGGCACGAGGGTAAACCGACAGAGCCTGCAAATCTCCGAACCTTTTTAGAGAGGAGATAGCAAGAAAAAAGATAGTTTTAAAAGTGAGAAACTTCTCAGGAACTTCTTCGATAGGTTCAAAAGGAGCTAGGGAAAGACCTTCTAATACAATGGCCAGATCCCAGGAAAGCACCCTCGTGCGAACTGCTGGCCTCAGCCTCAAAGTGCCACGAAGGAAACGAGTTATAAGCGGGTGTCTCCCAAGAGAAACTCCACTGAAAGGGACATGGTAAGCAGCTAGTGCCGCCACATACACCTTTAGTGTGGAGGGGGATAACCCTGCGGAGAAGCGCTCCTGCAGGAACTCCAGCACTGCACCCACTGGGCAGTTAACTGGGTCCTGCAGGTGTTCTCCACACCAAGAAGTGAAAAGATTTCACTTCAAGGCATATAGCCTCCTCGTGGATGGAGCTCTGGAGTGAAAGATGGTCTCAACAACCTCGGTTGAGAGACCGGAATCTAAGAGCTGGGCCCCCTCGGAAGCCAAGCCCACAGTTTCCATAACTCCGGGCGGGGGAGAAATATCGCCCGCCTGAGAGTGTAGACCCCTCCTGACCGGGAGCTAGCTCCAAAGGAGAGCCGTCCAGGAGAGAAATCAGGTCCGCAAACCATACTCGGGCTGTCCAGAACGGGGCTACTAATAGTAGGCTGACCCCGTCCCGGCAAACCCTCTCCAGAACCCCTGGTAGCAGAGCAATCGGGGGAAAAGCGTGCAGACGTGACCTCGGCCACGGCTGCACCATAACGTCCAACCCCAGAGGGGCTGGATGAATGATGGAGAACCACAGACGATAGTGCAATATCTCCGTGGAAGCGAATAGGTCCGCCTCGGTGTGACCGAAACTCAACCAAAGGAGCTCCACCACCTCGGGGGTGGAGTCTCCATTCCCCCGACCTAGGCCCCTGCCTCGACAGGGAGACTGCTACCACATACAAATACCCCGGAATATACATTGCTCTCAGTGATAGTAACTTCCCTAGGGACCACAGGAGGACCTGACGGGCTAACTTGTAAAGCCGGCGTGACCGCAGGCCACCCTGATGATATATATATATAAGAGACCATCGACGTGTTGTCAGACTGAACTAACACGTGATGACCTCTCAGGTCTGCTAGGAAGTGATTCAGAACCTGAAACACTGCCAATATCTCTAGACAATTTATATGCCATGATAGATAATGGTCCTGCCACAGACCTTGGGCTGGACGACCACTCATGACCGCCCTCCACCCTGTGAGGGAAGCATCCGTCGTTAGCGTTACGAGACGACAAAGAGCCCCCCCAGCACAGAATCTTTGGATAGGAACCAAGTTCCTTCCACAAGACCAGAGCACGAAGGCAGCGCCGCGTGACTTTGATCGTGCGGAGTGGATTTCCCCTCGGGGAGAATCCCTTGGTCCTGAACCATCACCGTAGCGGTCTCATGTACAACAGGCCAAGGTATAGCGTTGGACACTGTTGCCATCAAACCCAACAGTTACTGAAACTGCTTTACAGTGAGTAGCTGGCCTAGCTTTACTAGCTAGACCAAACGGAAGAACCCTATATTGGAATGCCTCGCCCCCGAAGGCAAACCTCAGGAACGTCCTGTGTTGTGGAAGGATGGAAATGTGGAAATAAGCGTCCTTTAGATCTATCGTGACAAACCAGCCCTCGGGCCTGATTTGTGACACGACCTGCTTGATAGTGAGCATCTTGAACTGAACTCCCCTACCGAGCGATTTTATAGGCGCAAATCTAAAGTTGGACACAACCCCCCATCCTTCTTTGGAACGATGAAATATCGGCTGTAATAACCTTGCTCCAAACTGGGAGGAGGAACCCGTTCTATAGCCCCCTTTTGAAGGAGCGTTTTCACCTCTTGTTCCATTACCAGAGTCTGCTCGGGGCCCACACTATGGGCAGAACCCCTTCTAAGCGTACCAGTCTCTCGAGACTGGCCTCTGGTGTAATTTGAGCGGCAAACACAGCGCCCTGTAACGGTGCACCGGCAGGGAACAACTGGTTTGACTGCTCTGAGACCCTCCTCAGAGGGAGCGAGCGTCCCTCGGGAAAGCGCTCGCTGGAACCGTCTGCGCCCCGGCATGAAGGCGGGGTTGGCAGAACGGGCCCCTGAGGGCACAGAGGAAGAATGGGCACCGTAGAAAGAGGTGAACACCTTTCTCCCTATGTGGGGACCACCCTCAGAGTCAGAGGGAGCGAGCGTCCCTCGGGAAAGCGCTCGCTGGGACCGTCTGCGCCCCGGCATGAAGGCGGGGTTGGCAGAACGGGCCCCTGAGGGCACAGAGGAAGAATGGGCACCGTAGAAAGAGGTGAACACCTTTCTCCCTCGGTGGGGACCGCCCTCAACATAGTCAAGTCAAGTCAAGTCAAGTCAAATATATTTATATAGCGCTTTTCACAATACAGATTGTATCAAAGCTGCTTTACAGTATCAATCAAAACAACTCAACAATGTTTGTTTATTACTGGACATCCAAAAAGGACATCCAAGTTTGGTAGAGCTGATCAATGGTATGATTGTTTAATTAATTTGAATATCCCCAACTGAGCAAGCCAAAGGCAACAGTGGCAAGGAACCGAAAAACTCCATCAAGTGACCCAATGGTGTCCTAAAACTCCATCAGATCACCCAATGGAGAAAAAAAAAAAACCTTGGGAGAACCCAGGCCCAGTCGGGGCCAGTTCTCCTCTGGCGTTTATGAACTAGAGGCCGAATTTACAGTAACTGTAAGATAAAAATTTATATGAATGCCTGGCTAAATAGATGCGTCTTTAGTCTAGTTTTAAACTGGGAGAGCGAGTCTGAGCAACGAACAATATCAGGAAGGCTATTCCAGAGCTTCGGAGCTAGATGTGAAAATGCTCTCCCTCCTTTGGTGGATCTGGATATCCTAGGAATGACCAGACGCCTCGAATTTAGTGATCTTAAAGAGCGCGATGGATTGTAAGGCGATAGAAGATCCGTTAAATAGACTGGAGCTAAACCATTTAGAGCTTTATAGGTCAAAAGCAATACCTTGTAATTAATACGGAACTTTATAGGTAACCAATGAAGTGATGATAAAACTGGTGTTATATGATCATATTTTCTTGATCTAGTAAGAACTCTAGCGGCTGCATTTTGGACTAACTGTAGCTTGTTTATTGAGGATGCAGGACAACCAGCTAATAAAGCATTACAGTAATCTAGTCTCGAGGTCATGAATGCATGAACTAACTTTTCTGCATCAGAAACAGATAGCATATTACGTAGCTTAGCAATGTTTCTAAGGTGGAAAAAGGCAGTTTTTGTAACATATGAAATATGCTTTTCAAAAGACAGGTTGCAGTCTAATATAACACCCAGGTCTTTTACTGTAGCGGATAAAGTAACAGGGCATCCTACTATGTTAAAGTTGTGTTGTGAGAGGTTTTGTAGACGGTTTTTAGAACCGATAAGTATTACCTCTGTCTTATCTGGATTTAATAAAAGAAAGTTACGCGTCATCCAATCTTTTGTATCTTTAACACAATCTGTCAATTTGGATAATTTAGCGTATTCATCTGGCCGTGATGAAATATATATTTGAGTGTCATCAGCATAGCAATGGAAACTAATTCCATGTTTCCTTAGAATATTACCAAGTGGCAGCATATATATTGAGAATAATAAAGGGCCTAACACAGATCCCTGCGGCACTCCATGGTTTGCCGAAGTCATGATCGATTTTTCTCCATTTAAGTAGACGAAATGGTAGCGGTCAGATAAGTATGACCTGAACCAGCTTAATGCTTGTCCTTGAACACCAGTGTAATTTTGTAGTCGATCTAAGAGTATTGTGTGATCTATAGTATCGAACGCAGCACTAAGATCAAGTAAAACTAGTACTGAGATACAGCCTTGGTCCGAAGCTAAAAGTAGATCATTTATGATTCTAACAAGCGCAGTTTCAGTGCTATGATGTGGCCTGAATCCAGACTGAAACTTTTCATAGATGTCGTTTTCTTGCAAGAAAGAGCCGAGTTGAGCGGACACAACTTTTTCTAATATTTTCGACATAAATGGAAGATTCGAAATGGGTCTGTAATTTGCTAGGTTATTTGGATCTAATTGTGGTTTCTTAATAAGAGGTTTTATAACTGCCAGCTTGAATGCTCTTGGAACATGACCTAAAGATAAAGACGAATTAATAATATTGAGAAGAGGCTCTTCCACTATAGGTAATACTTCTTTCAGTAGTTTAGTTGGTATAGGATCTAATAAACATGTTGTTGTTTTAGATGAAGTGATAAGTTTATTTAACTCTTTTTGTTCTATGGTTGTAAAGCATTGTAATTGTTCTTGCGGGGTGATAATTGCGGCTGAATTATAAGGCGCGAGCAAAGATTGAACGTTTACGATTTTGATTCTGATGCTTTCAATTTTCTCGGTGAAAAAGTTCATGAAATCATTACTACTGAACTGTAACAAGGCATTTTGTTCAGACGACTTCTGTTTATTTGTTAGTCTAGCCACGGTATTAAATAAAAACCTTGGATTATTTTGGTTGTTTTCTATTAATTTGCTGAGGTGCTCAGCCCTGGCCGTTTTAAGGGCCTTTTTAAACGTGACATACTGTCTTTCCACGCGATTCTAAAGACCTCTAAATTAGTTTTTTTCCATTTACGCTCTAAATTACGGGTTTCTCTCTTTAAAACATACGTAGTATTATTGTACCATGGTGCTATACTTTTTTCTCTGACCTTTTTTAATCGAATGGGTGCAACCATATCCAATGTTCTAGAGAGAATGGTGCTCATAGTGCTAGTTAATTCGTCTAGTTCATCTGTTTGTTTGGGTTCAGGCAGCAGCTGAGACAGATCAGATAAGCTATTTGAGAAATTATCTATGGTGGATGGAAGAATTGTTCTACCTGGTCGATAACGTGGCGCAGCATGACATAATACAGCAGTACGTAGTATGCAAGTTACCATGTAATGGTCAGTGACATCATCACTTAGTGGAATGATATCTATATCGGTTGGATCGGTTCCATATGATATAATTAAATCGAGTGTATGATTAAGACGATGAGTTGGTCCGGTGACGTTTTGCTTGACCCCGAAGGAGTTTAATAAATCTGTAAACGCAGCCCCTAACGCATCATTTAAATTATCTACGTGTATGTTAAAATCTCCAACAATTAATGCTTTATCGACGTTGACCAAAAGATCTGATAGAAAGTCAGCAAACTCTTTTAGAAAATCGGCGTAAGGCCCTGGAGGTCGATATACGGTAGCCAATGCTAGAGATAATAGGGATTTTTTTCTTACATCTAACAGCGTAACATTTAGCACAAGTACTTCAAACGAATTAAACCTATGACAAGTTTTCTGAGTAACATTGAGAATATCTCTATAGATTGTTGCAACACCGCCGCCACGACCGATCAGACGGGGCTCATGCTTATAACAGTATCCTGGCGGAGTAGACTCATTTAGACCGAAATAATCATTTGGTTTAAGCCTTGGTTTAAGCCAAAAAAGCAGTGTCTCGCTCTACGACCAACAACCGATGTTCTTACCGTATTTGCGGTTCCAGCCGTATAATGGCTTGAGACGCGTCTAATACGAGGCTAGACAGCCACGACGCAGATAAGCGCACAGCAGGCAACGAGGCTGACAAAATCAGTCGATCGCAGGGCGAGCAGCAGTGAAGCGGTGTCTCGCTCTGCGACCAACAGTCCGAGTTGTAATTATGAGTTAAATGATGTTGCAGAACAGAATAAAAGAGAGAAATACGGAAAAATATGAAGCTAATACGAGGCTTAGACAGCCACGACGCAAACAAATGCACAGCTCACAGCAGGTAGCAAAGCGGAAGTAGCAAAGCGGAAGTGCAGGGCTCCTCTGTGCACATAGCCAATATAACTGTCCTCAAATCAGTTCTATTGTTCTTTATTTATTTATTTTAAAGCTTTTGGCTGTGAGTATTGCGTCTGGTCCCACTGACCAGCAGGGGGAGCGCGAGACACAAAACTCTGCTTTGCTGCGCCTATGCAATGAGCTCGTAGACGGCCGGGGCTGCACCCGCCCAGCAGCCCCGGGGACGTGAAGTTTTAGTGGAAGAAACCTTTTAAAAGCTGCTGCCTGCTATTTTCTTCCTGAAATTATTAATGACAGTATTAACTAAGTCACTGAATAACCCCGAGAGAGAGGAACATCAAGATTAGAAGAAAACTTTTTCTTTCTCTTTCATGTTGGAAAAATTAATTTTACCATAAATCGGCAACCTGACGCAGTTCTCGAACCACGTCAGTACTGCCTCCTCACTCACGTTCACGTCCTTTAGCAAATCAGCCCGGTATGCCTGCAATATAGACAGTGCAGACACGACGCAGCCTGACCTGCCGCCGAAAACACTTTATAAAGCTGAAATGTTTCACAATGGCTTGAAAAGTATGCCGGTGCTTTAAATGACAATGCAGCCTGGGAAGAGAGATAGCTCTCAAGCGTCTCTACTACCCGCGGCAAAGCACCGCCTTTTATTTTCAAAAAGCCTAAATCAGAATATGATAAATATTCTTAGTCTATTAGAAGCCGGCTTCTTCCATAATCTTGAACCTCAGTATGCAGATCATAGAAAAAAAGGGCAAGCACCGGCGTGGAGATTGCTCATGGGAAGGGAGAAATGTTTCATCTAACTTAGATTAATAACAGACTCCTAACCACTGGCCACTCAATGTTTAATGATTTTGATACAGCTCGAGTGAGAACCTCCATGAGCTCTTTGCTTTCGGGAGTATAAGGTGGCGAATCTCACATCTCCCTCATCAATACTGCTATTTTCATCTCGTCAGTTTTTTATAACTAGAAAGTTGCAGTACTGTGATCAGCCCGGGCGAAAGAAACCGCAGAGCGTCCTTCCGACCCGGGGCTGAGACACTGGATCTAACAGGTAAAGGCAGAGATAAGGCAGAGCCCGTCTCTAACCCCGCTGATAGATCCAACTGCGATCCCCACGATAAGCGCCGCCGCCTTGCCTCAGCAGAAGCGGGACCCGAACCGCGGGGAGCGCGCACCAAGCCGCCCTCCTCGAAGAGCGCTTGGCGGGAGCGGAGCGTCCTTAACAGCAGACGCTCGCAATGCTCACAATCAGCTCCCTCGCGAGAAGATTGGGCATGCTGCACTCCCAAACAAACAACACGAAGAACGTGTGTATCCCCACTCGTTAAATAAAGCGAGCAGGGAGGGACACACTTTCTAAAACTGCTGTTCGTTCGCCAATATCTCTCTTATATATATATATATATATATATATATATATATATATATATATATATATATATATACATATATAAATTGTTTGTGTGGTGCAGAGTATGTAAGGACAGACAATATTTCACACAGGGACAGATTCACATATAGCGCGGCTGAAGGCACAGAAGCTGATGTGCTTTGTTTGTTTGGGGTGCTTTATAGTTTCCTGGTCGATGACGTCACCCGCCTATGACGTTCCATCTCTCCATTGGGCTGATTCGATACGTGCTTCATGACGCACAACGCAGGGGCGTTCCCACAGCGATGACGCAGCTCGAGTTCCCTAGGATAAGGGAACCAAGACAACTTCCAGCAAATTTAGATTTGCTCTGCAAGTTAGTCTGGCAAAGAGCTCATTCAAGCCCATTTCCAATCCGTCGAAATCGAGGAACCAATCAGAAACGTGGGGCGGGCTTTACACGATGACGACAGCGCGGCGACTGTGAAGCAGATTTTGTACATTACAAAGATGGATGTCGCCGTGGAACATCACTTGTTCGAATCAGCTATCGCGTCTGTTTTAAGCGATTTGAACGTTTCCTTTTTGTTAAAGGAACACTCCACCGTTTTTTCATATTAAACTATGTTATTCCCTTAAAGGTTCTCTAAGCGATCCTGGGTGACATCACTTCTTGTTGACATTCGAACTATTGTCAAACAAAACGGAGGCTAGCTAGACCCTCCCTCCTCCTCATCCGCGCACCAGCCCCTCAAACCCACCCCCAAACCATTCTTGTCGGTTATTGGCTGGAACAGTTTGTTATGTTTCGTAGAGCGGGTCGCTAGAGTTTGTTTTTGTAGCCGTTTGTGGAGCCTGGAGTGTCCGCAGAGATCGCGTTTTTTTACAGTGTGTTCAGGGGACAGGCAGCTATCGGTAAGTGAGGAGATGTTTGCTGTATGTGACAAAAAATGTTTTGGCCTTAAAAACTCGTGACATCGCTTAGAGCACCTTTAACTAAGTTAACGAGTTGATACATGCCTCTCTCGTCTCAGTGTGTGCACTCAATCGCTCTGGTGCGCCGCAACACTTTTGATACTGATAGCCCAGCTCGTTCATTAGAATCCAAACAGAGATGAAGTTAGAAGCGATCAAACACCTCCACGTTTTCTCTATTTACAGTTACACGAGTAGTTACACGATCAAGTATGATGATACAAAATAAAATGTGACGCTTTTCTAAGTGGGTAAAATGGATAACTATAATCTATATGGAGCACTTCGACTGCGCAGTAAGGGGCTGTTTACTCCTGGCCACTTCATGCGTTTTCTGTGATCGGATAGCTATCCAATCATGAAAAGACCAGGTGTAAATGCCCTCCGAAACGCATTTGAGACGGATTTGAATCCGATCGCTCAAACCACATCAGGAGGTGGTCTGGGCCGCATTCCATGCGAAACTGGTAAGTGTAAATGCATCTGGTTGTTGAAACCACATATGTAAATTTTACTCCTCCCAAAAATGATAAAAAATAAACGTGTGAGAGCGTGAACGTTTCATGTTATAGTCAGATATGACGACGCTACTGCAACACTACCGCAGATGAGCAGCTGAGTGTCTAACGTTATTCATCAAGTCAACGTGCAAACTATCGCAAATCAAAGTGAAAGTAAGTAGCAGTCGCTTAACACACAATCATCTACATTAAAAGTAAAGAAACGAAATGATCTTACCAGGGCTGTTGCTGCTCTCTCTTATTGCTGTATTTGAATTTTGAAATTAGCCGATGATCAATAAAATGCAGCTCATATCTGTTGCTTTCGGTGACTTGCACTCCATTAAATCTGCATATAGCGCGGGAGTTGAAGATCGGATTTATATCCGTTTTGCAAAAACACATTTATGTGACCAGGTGTAAATGGAATCGTTTTGATAAATCAGATAGCTATCCGATCTTAGAAAACGCATGAAGTGGCCAGCCCCTAATATCATTATTCCTGAGTACGCCTGAGTGATGCTATTACTGCGCAGAGTCGAAGTGCTCCCAAGTGCTATTCCGTTTTATTTTGTATCATCATACTTGATTGTGTAACTACTCGTTTAACTGTAAATAGAGAAAACGTGGAGGTGTTTGATCGCTTCTAACTTCATCTCTGTTTGGATCCTAATGAATGAACTGGGCTATCAAAGTGTCGAGACGAGAGCGGTATGTATCAACTCATTAACTAAACTTAGTTAAAGGGGTCATATAATGCCATTTATTATCCTATTATTTAGCCTATTATCTCCCGATGGGGATGCTTTCGGCAGTCAAGCATACCAGGTCTCAGTTACTGATATATGTAAAGTTTTTAAAGCTGTGAAAATAGGTAAGGCTGCTGGACCTGATGGCATTACTCCGCGAGTCTTAAGGACATGTTATAGACAACTTGCATCTGTTTTTAGTGACATTTTTAACTTGTCACTCTCTCTTTGTATGGTTCCAAATTGTTTTAAAAAATCAATCATAATTCCTGTGCCTAAGAAAACAACTGCCACCTGTATGAATGATTTTAGACCTGTAGCCTTGACTTCGGTGGTTATGAAGTGCTTTGAGCTGCTTGTGAAATCATATATTAACAACTGCATTCCTGTCTTTACTGATCCATTACAATTTGCATATAGATCAAATAGAGCTGTGGACGATGCTGTATCTTTGGTTGTACATACTGCACTACAACATCTAGAGGGTAGGGATACGTATGTCAGGATGCTGTTTGTTGACTATAGCAGTGCCTTCAATACCATCAGACCTTCTATTTTAATATCTAAGCTGTTAGACCTAGGCCGCTGTAATTCCATCTGCAGGTGGATACAGGACTTTCTAACAGGCCGTCCCCAGACAGTTGGAGTAGGCACTACATACTCAGCCTCTATAGTGTTAAATACCGGAGCACCTCAAGGTTGCTGTCTTAGTCCCTTATTATATAGTCTGTACACCTATGACTGTATTGCAAAACACTCCACAAATAGAATTGTAAAATTTGCAGACGATACTACTGTTGTAGGACTCATTGACAGCAATAATGAAACTACATATAGGGATGAAGTGAGTAATTTGATCATGTGGTGCCGAAGAAATAATCTGTCCCTTAATGTGGGGAAAACTAAGGAGGTCATCATAGATTTTAGAAGAAATAAACCCACACATGCAGCTGTCTACATTAATAACTCTGCAGTCGAAATTGTTAACACTTTTAAGTTTTTAGGCATCCATATTTCAGATTCCCTTCTATGGTCTTTTCATATCACTTATACCATTAAGAAGGCACATCAGAGGATTTATTTCTTGCGGTGTCTCAAGAAATATGGTATGTCACTCCACATTTTACAAAATTTTTACCGTTGTACAATTGAGAGCATATTGACAGGTAATATTACAGTGTGGTTTGGCAGGGCTACTTCACGTGAATTAAATCTATTGACAAAGGTGGTTAAAACTGCATCCAAAATTATTGGGGTTCCACTAGAATCGCTCCAAAACATTTATTGGAAACGCAGCACAAAGAAGGCACTTGGTATTATACAGGATGTTAGTCATCCGGCACATAATCTCTTCTCCCAGCTTCCATCAGGGAGACGTTTGCAGAGCATCCCAACGCGCACATCATGTTTTAGGGACAGTTTTTACCCACAGGTTGTAAGGCTACTGAACGATAGTACAAAAGGAAGGAGGGTTGAGGTTTGAGCAGATGTTTAAATTTAAATTTTATTTTAATTATTTATTGACTGGTGCTGAGAGAGTGCTAAGGCACTTTGTATTTCATTGCTTTGGTACTCTGTACTAATATGCATATGACAAAAACTTGAACTGAACATTTTTGTACAAGTTAATATGAATCTTTAGGGTCTAAATGAAAACTTTGTAATTTACTTTTATAAAAAAAATTAAGAAAACACTCATTTTACCTGCTCAAAAACAACTCTGTTTTCAGCACGCCGTTTAAGTGTATGTGCCTTTAAATGATAATGAGCTTCGCTGACTCCGCCCCTCTGTTCTGTGGGCGCTTTGACACAACGCACGTGGAGTGTTGACTTGACAACAGGGTTCCCGCGGGGTCTTAAAAAGCCTTAAAAGCATTGAATTTATGAATTTGGAAATAATACCTTAAAAAGTCTTTAAAAAGTCTTAAATTTTGATGTCTGGGTCTTAAAAATTGTGCTGTAGCCTATGTCAGTGTATTTCATTGACGAATATAATGACGAAAACTTTTCTTCAACGACATTCTTCACTGACGAAAACGAGACGCTAGTAAATAAAACCTAGTTTTGAATGACAAAAACTATGACGAAAATCATTTACTTTTTCAATCGTTGACATTTTCGTCAACGAATAAAAACTAGATAAAAATGTTAGATAGTGTTGATCTGGGAAGCGATCCAGTCAGAACTGATGTCCTGCGTGTGTGCTAGATGCACATTTGTACTGTAACGTGCTGATCTACCCCGCGGTCTCCTAAAATGTTAAAAATGTAAACCAACCACGCACCAACCCGAAGCGTGCAGCCGTGTACATAGACACCTATACAGCACGCGGGTACTGAACTGATGAGCTCTCTTTCGTGTCTGAATGGACAAATACACAACATTATGTCTAAATGTCCGGGTTGGACAGTATTCATGTAAACTATGTCGGTTATGTTAAACAGTTGCATCGGGTGTGCATCGGTGCAATCGTATCCGCATGTCATTGGACATGTCTTAAAGTCCAAAGTCCCATTGGCCGATGTCTTAAAGTGACAGTGGCAATAAACATAATGCGGTCTGTGTCATTAATTTTGATCAAGCAACAAAATAAAAAGAGAAAAGCATTCACTGTTTGTTAATAGCTTTAATAAGGATTAATTATATTTAATTCATACAAATAATTGTCTACTTGAAAGAATAAAGGATAATGTATGTAAGTTGTTATAAAGAATGCATATATCATTAATTGTTTTATTTAATTTTAAGATTTTTTTTAAGTCACAGTAGTTACATCTGTATCTGTATTGCATGTTCAAACTTAAAAATCATTCATATTAATAGGTTAATAAATGTTTTCTACGGGAGTGTATGGGTTTGGAAATTTTAGAGAAATTCTAAATTAACGCATTACAATTTACCTAAACCCATTATATTTTAGTCGACTAAATCTACTGTAGATTTAATTTACAGTAGATTTAGAAAATCTAAAAAAACTAAAATAAAAAATCACTAAAATCTTATTGTATTTCGTCAACTAAAACTAGACTAAAACTAAACCAATTCAGATGACTAAAATATGACTAAAATTAGTTTGTCACATTTTTAGTCAAAAGACTGAGACTAAAACTAAATCAAAATTTGCTGTCAAAATGAACACTGCTGTATGTAACTTCTCCGTATCGTATTTTTCCTCAAAAGTTTCATTTGTCAACCACGATTATTTTGATTTTCGATGTTTATTGATCTAGGGTCTCTCAGTTCCCCATATTCCCAGCATGGAATAAGTAGCTAGCTAATGTTAAAACACAACTTAACATTGTTCGGCAAACTTTCTTGTGGCCTACTGAAATGTTTTTATTTTTCACACCTGCTTGGCTTATCATCTTTTACCCATTCCACATTTGAAAAATAAATGAACACAAGTTGAAGGAATTTGTTTTTCTTTGCTGGTAGGGACGTGAAATAGGTATTAATTTTTTATATAAATAGTCTTAAAAAGGTCTTAAAAAGATTTTAACTTGAAGAAACCTGTAGGAACCCTGGACAACAGTTGAGGGTTTATTATGGCAGCGGGATTCTCTCTTGAGGACACATCTGTGCAACCGTATCAGTTTGAACCGGAGTCGGACCCGAAACAAGATGACGGCCCCGAAGAAGTTCTACAATTAAGGCTCGAACAGGACGTTTCTGAATGGTTGGTTA
This sequence comes from Chrosomus eos, assembly GCA_036326025.1. Taxonomy (NCBI): domain Eukaryota; kingdom Metazoa; phylum Chordata; class Actinopteri; order Cypriniformes; family Leuciscidae; genus Chrosomus; species Chrosomus eos. The sequence continues at coordinate 163,757 of CM070841.1, forward strand.
TCAATGTCACTTTGATCTATTTTTGTATGTACTGAGCAGGGTAAGGTTAGAGTTGTGAGATACAAACGCTAACGTTATGTGTTTAATGTTACTAATGTAAGTTATAGGTTAATTCGTTGACAGATTTATGTTGAAAAACTTCCTTTTTTTGTAAATGTAGGCTTGTTAGTGATGCCTGATGTTATCTCAGTGTTAGGTACAACTATCGTGACTGAAACACTGACATGAGGTCATGTCATGTCAGTAATGATTCTAGCAGTAGTTGAAGGATACCTAAGAATTTGTTGTATGTTTATGTGCAGTACGAAAATGTTTTATGTTTTAAGAAAACTTTTAAGCACATCTATAGTATTGTAACTGCATTGATATTCCTGTTACGTTAACTGTAACACCTGCGTACACAGTTTTTAATAACACATTAACTATAACGCGTTTTTCATTATAAATATGGGATTATGAATTATATTGAGAACGTCGTAACTTTACATAGAATACATGCCATAATGCACCCTGAGTGTAAACATTCGCCACAATCATCGTGAAGCGTGCAAGGGATTTGCAAAGATTAATATAAAGGTGACTGAAACGTTACACTCACTTCTTCTGGAGGTCCAACAGGAACACGAATAGTTGGTACCAATTCCTTTTTCAGTAGCAGCTTCTTAGCAAAACCTGCTTTATATTGACCCTCGCCTCGTTTAAAAAGCAGTCTGGTGAGAAATGATTTGCGCAAGCATGAGCGCATTGACGTTGCTCGTCGGAAATATTCCCTTCATAAACAAAACTCACACAGAAGCAACACTAAAGAGACTTGGAAGGTATTAAATAGTGCAGTCAAAGGAAACACTAAGAAAAGTGAATATCCAAAGTACTTCACAAATGGATTGAAAACTTTAACTAAGCCAATCGATATTGCTAACGAATTTAATAATTATTTTGTAAATGTAGGAGCCAATCTAGCAAACAATATTGTGCAACCCGATTTAAAAGCTGGTGTGGATGTTGACCTAATTGAATCAAATACAAGCTCAATATTTCTAAAGCCAGTAGAAGAAAATGAACTAATAAATACAATAAATAAATTAAAAAATAAAAAATCTACAGATTTTAATGATATAGACATGGCACTAGTTAAGGATGTTATGATATTTGTTGTAAAACCATTAACTTATATTTTCAACTTATCTCTTCAAACAGGTGTTTTTCCAGACAATATGAAAATAGCTAAAGTCATCCCTATCTATAAAAATGGTGACAGCCATTCACTCTCAAACTACAGACCAATCTCCCTCCTTCCACAATTTTCAAAAATACTAGAAAAACTATTTGAAATAAGACTAGATAGTTTTATTAAAAAACACAAACTATTAAATGATCATCAATATGGCTTCCAAGCAAATCGATCCACAGAAATGGCTGTAATAGAGCTGGTTGAAAAAATTACCTCTGAAATAGAAAATAAAAATTATTCGGTTGGAATTTTTATAGACTTGAAGAAAGCATTTGACACTATTGACCACAACATATTGTTAAAAAAACTAGAAAGATATGGTATCAGGGGAATTGCACAAAGATGGATTAGTGACTACAGGTCACAGCTACAGAGGGTCACTTCTGGGGTTCCAAAGGGATCAGTCCTTGGACCAAAGCTATTTTTGTTGTATATCAATGACATTTGTAAGGTGTCTACGCAATTAAGTTGTGTCTTATTTGCAGATGATACAACCCTTATTTGTTCCAATCAAAATTTGGGACAGCTTCTGGACACAGTGGAAGCAGAAATGAAAACATTAAAAAAATGGTTTGATGTTAATAAATTGTCATTAAATATAAATAAAACTAAAATTATTTTATTTGGTAATTAAAAAATACATACAAATGTCCAGATTAGAATTGAAATGATTGAACTAGAAATAGTAAGTGAAATTAAATTCTTAGGTGTCATTATTGACCACAAACTCAGTTGGAAATCCCATATAACCTATATAAAGTCAAAAATGTCAAAAACTCTGGCTATCCTGTCTAAAACAAAACATATTCTCGATTCAAAGGCCTTAAATATACTGTACCAGTCTCTAATAGTGCCATACATGACTTATTGCGTAGAGATCTGGGGAAATACATACAAAACAATAATTAAACCAATTCTCATTCTGCAAAAACATGCAATACGAATTATAAATAAAACAGATTATCACCTAACAAACAAGCTATTTATAAACTCCAACCTACTAAAATTTAATGACTTAGTGGAATTTAAAATAGCCAAAATAATGTTTAATATAATAAATAATAAATTTCCAGACTGTGTCCAGAACCTGTTTCAGATGAAATCTACTCCTTACGAGCTCAGAGGAACACTCATGTTCAGTAAACCACAGACTAGAACCAATGTCAAACAGAGATGTCTGTCTGTTCAGGGGGTTAAACTGTGGAATAGTCTCGATGATGAACTAAAAACATGTAAATCCATAGGTAGTTTTAAGAGATTATTTAAAAAAAAAAAAAGATTACATTATACAAAGCTGAATGAATTTAGTTTATTTTTCTTTTAGTCATTATTTATGCAAGACAACTTTGGTGTTGTGTGTCAAATAAAGATAATGTAAAAGGATCGGCGCAATAAGCTTAAGCTTCAGCCGACACCTTTTCGGTCAAGCAACTTTGTTTTTTGTTTTTTTGTTGTTGTTTTTATTTTATTATTATGTTTATATTGTAATTAAATTTTTGTTTCCATGTTTGTTTGTAAATTGTTTCTCTTTTCTTTTTTTCCCTTTTCTGTTGAAGTTGACCGGAATAAAAACGAACTAACTAACTAACTAACTAAAACTCAGCCACTGCATCTTCAGCGGTTCGGATTTAGGAACATTAAAATGACTGCTGTGTTCCTTATTACACCCAAGAACAGAACACCACAATCGCTTAGGCGCCATTCTGCTCCAGTGTATCAACAATGACGAACTATGATTGACATCTCACTCACTAACGAGGGCGGGTCTGTGTTGAAACGCTGCTGTCAATCAACAATCCTGGGAGGGGCTTGCGAGCTTGTGACGTCACAGGCTCGAACGGCTCAATTTGAGGCAGTCAAGTCAAGTCAAGTCAAGTCAAATATATTTATATAGCGCTTTTCACAATACAGATTGTATCAAAGCTGCTTCACAGTATCAATCAAAACAACTCAACAATGTTTGTTTATTACTGGACATCCAAAAAACTGGCAGGGGAAAACATATAAGGAGATTAAAACAAAACCACTGGATGGATTTTTATCATTATATGATGGCTGTGTACAGGCACTGCCAACACACATTTCAGTACAATCAACTTGTAAAAGTGCATGTACCATTATATGACCCCTTTAAGGGAATAACAGAGTTTAATATGAAAAAACGGGGGAGTGCTCCTTTAACCCTTAGGGGTCTGAGCTGTTTGGGGGCTCTTTCGGTGTTTTGATATGCCCTGACATTTGTGCTTATTTCAGCTACTTAAAACATACCATTTGCCAACATATAAATTTGCTGTATTCAGCACAAACTCTGCTACAATAATATGTGAGCAAAATGGATGTACATGTTTGCATTTTATAGAAAAAAAATAATATGCGTGGTTAGTACGTTTTGGGAAAAAAAATGTCACCGCAATAAGGCCATTTAACACATACTGAATAGTTGTAAACAATACTTTTGAGTTACTATTCTTGTAGGCTAGAATTTTTACTTCAAAATGAAGTGAAAATCATTCTGACCACTCTTTCAGAAAGATCAATATAACGATTTGAATTTCTTACATCAGTTTTTGGGTCATTACTGCTGTATGCGTGGTAGTGTTAATGCCCATGAATATTAATGCGATTTACACCTGGGAAGACTAAAGACACTCCCCCAATGTGCTAATGGCCCATCAAGGTGCTGTGAGGCAGCCTGAAGTAAGAATGATTCACTGATGAATAAAAAGTTAAAAAGAACAGCATTTATTCAAAATAGAAATCTTTCCTAAGAACATAAAGATTTAAAGTCATTCATATCACTTAACACTTCCTTTCAAAAAAAAAAAAAACATAAAAAGACCAAACTTGTTTTTTTATACAAAAACACACATATATATATATATATATATATATATATATATATATATATATATATATATATATATATATATATATATATATATATATATATATATATATATAAAATATTGCTTATATAGTGGTTATATAAATAAATAAAAAAGTGCATTCAAAGAATCCTAAAAAAATATCACAGGTTAAAAAAAATTTAGCAGCACAGCTATTTACAACATTGATTTAAAAAAAAAAGTATGTCAGAATGATTTCTGAAGACTGATGGTGACGATGTAAACACAACAAAACAAAAGCAAAAAACTCTTAGCACATTATCCAAAGTAAACTGATGGACAATTATGATTATAGATGCACAATGTATTTGTGACAGAGACAGAGAAACATCTATTGATGGGTAGACCGCGTAACCGCGAGTATCTGTTTATGGCCCATAGACCGCACGCATTTACTGATACACTCAATGAACGGCTGTACCTAATACAAATAAAACATCCCCAGTTAACTAGCAGAGCATTCATTTAGTCCGCTCTTAAATAAGAGATCTAGAGCTAAAATGTTTTGTTTTTGAACTCAAGCTGAGCGCTCGTGTCCTGCTATCAGTGTCATGGATACAGTCTCTTGTGGCGGCACACGCGCAGTCTTCACTCGCTCTTAGGACGTGCTCTTCAATCTATTGCCATTGCGGACACTATTCATTCCGGTGAAATCACAAAATAAAATGCACACAAACGGGTGTCCTATATACATGTGTGCTTGATATAGACTGTAACCACTGATGAACATATTCGGTTTTGATGAGAGAAAAAAATATGCCGGGGGCAGATTTGAACCCGTAACCTCTGACACGCTTGGCAACCGATCTAACCACTAGACCACAGAAGAACTCAAACAAAAATCTCGCAGATCGATATATTTCACTAAATCATTATAACCTAAGCAGTTATTTAAAAAGTTTACACGAGTGTATAGGCCTGCTACACGAATGTTGTGTTGAGGTAATTAGGTACTAGGCAAACTATAGTCTGAAAATGCATTTGAGCTCTATGATCAGAAAAGGAATTATAAAACACTAAACAACTTACAGCCTACTCCGAACTTGAATCCTCGGGGTCAATTCGTTCTTCAAAATGGAACGTTCGTCGTCTGAGTTTCAAATTCCACTGAGAAAGGGGGAATTATTCCCATTTGTCCATAATCCTCTGAAGCAGTAACGTTAGCGTGCTTCCATCCCTAAAACGCGATGAACTATCTGTGAATCTCTGATGAAGAATCTGTGTTTGGCATTGATTGGGGGCGTGCCGCGTGTGATGCATAGATTTACCATGTCAAAAGCGCTGGGGGTGTGGCGGGCTCACCTAATTATTTATAATGAAGGGAGAGCGAAAAAACTGTAACTCTCCTTTGTTTCAAACGGATTACATAAACTGTAAATATATTTTTTTAAAATAAATTACTTCATTTAAAAGAAGAGAATCTCAGCTTCATAAAGAGACATATCTCGTATCTCTGTGACAATTATTGAGAGAGTTACAGTTAATATTTCGGACGCGTTTCAGAACGGACCTCACTGACAGAGACAAGTTAAAACGCGCATCATGTTTATTTTTCTTTATTTGACGAAAAGCACAACACTTTGTTTTTATTGTGAGTACCCACAAAAAAAATAGAAACTTAACAGGATCTAATGATGTACAACACTTATATTTAAGATCAAAATCAACAGAGTAATTTGATTCTCTTTTGCACTGATAAGGAAAAAATCCAGCAAAACGCGTGGACGCGGTTTTCGACCCCTAAGGGTTAAAACCAGACCAAGAACCACACTCAGAGATGTTTCTCCGTCACTCTGCATACGTCATCTCCTTCATCGCTCCGATTGGTTTTAGGTCTATCCAGAGGCATTTGAGCGACGTTGGTGACGCCCCTTTGGAAATGATTTGTCTATGAAGCTTTGCCAGACCCTAACTCAATTACAACTGAGAATGGTCTGGTTTTAACCAGGCTAGGTTTTTGCAACAACAACAAAATATTTAGTGAAATTTGGGAATGTTGATTACTAAGATTTAATAATAATAATAAATTCCATCTTCAGTAATAACAAAAAATGTAAGTTACTTATTGATGTATTCAAAATGATTAATGCAATAACAATATAGTTCTTATTTACATTTAATGATTCAATAATTCCTGTACTTTTATATAGGCATGTTTGTGTGTTAAGAATGTTACTAACTTGTTTTTTTCTCTTCTTCTGTGTGTGTGTGTGTGTGTGTGTGTGTGTGTGTGTGTGTGTGTGTGTGTGTGTGTGTGTGTGTGTGTGTGTGTGTGTGTGTGTGTGTGTGTGTGTGTGTGTGTGTGTGTGTGTGTGTGTGTGTGTGTGTGTGTGTGTGTGTGTGTGTGTGTGTGTTAGTTATCTGTCCTGTCCTATCAACATCTTTTATCCATTTTCACTCAAACCTTTATCCTGCTTATTTGCTTAAACCTTTGCCATTTCTTAACTTTCTCTTCCCAAACTGACAAAAAAACTGGCCTTGCATTCCCAAACGCCGCTGCTCTGCTTGCTGCTTGCTTGCTCGCAACCCAAAACGCAACCAATCTGCAATCTCTTCCCCAATGCAAAACAAACCCAAACGCACAATAGCAGCTTAACGCATCTTAAAAAACGAGCCAGTAAAACCAAACTTTCAACTCAAAAACCACACCCAAACTTTCAACTCAAAAACCACACCTAAACTTTGAACCCAAAAACCAAACCCAAACTTTGAACCCAATAACCAATTGATTTACAGTGCCGGACAGCCTGAAAGAGGGACCATCTCCAGCTCCAGTCTGCCCTGCTGATCTCCAGTCTGCCCTGTTACCCTCCTGATCTATAGCCTGACTACGTCAGACTTCCTACTTCCGCTAATTTCATTTCGCTCCTGTAGTCAGTCTGAGATAGCAGCCTATCTTTCTGTTTTCCACCGGCCTGAAAACAGCCGGGCCAATCAACGAACAGAGGGCGGGCTGAAAGCCGTGACGTAGTCGCTAAGCGCAGAGTTTAAGAGTTAGGTCAGAGAAATCGAAAACGACCGCGGATATATATGGAGACGTGGATGTAATTCGCTCTGTTGTGGATAATATTCCCGGCATTAGCAAACTGAAGCCCGAACAAGAATGTTGTGTATTAAACATTTTGAATGGAGGTGATGTTGTGGCCCTACTCCCTTTGGAAATAATGCAGTGGCAGGCGCGAATATCCGTGACTGGTCGAGTGGCAGCTCCCCCTGCCACGCAAAGATTTTACCCCTACTGAATATTTGCGAGGGAGAGAGAGCAAGATAGCGCTCGTGTTGTTTGAAGACCTGAAAGTGCGCGCGCGCTGTGTCAGCGCATAACATACGTCATAAAGAGAGAAGAAAACACTTATCTATTATGCTATGCCAGACTCTGTCTACGAAGCAAAGTGAAGTAGCAGAGTCTGGTATTACCAGGCTACCTGATCTAAGGACTGCGTTGAAAAATCAACATCCACACACACACACACAGTCATTTGTTTGATAACCAACTGTTTAGCTTTACATTACATAGGGTTGTTTATTTTCTATAATCTTAGAACATTCACATATTTAACTTTATTTAGCTTTTGTCTAATTGACTGCTTTGAATCGGCTTATCAATAAAGTCCAGTTTCTGTTCAGTAAGTTCAGTCTTGTAACATCCATATTGTATAGTTGATTTCAAAATCTTTGGGGTGTCATTTTATTCACCAGTTTAATATAGTTTGGTGATATCGGTGTTTAGCGTTTTTCAACTTTCTCATTTTGTGTATAACATTTAACCTAAGTTTTATACTTTGAGCAAGTTCTGGTGTAGCATTGCATTAGTTAAGTTACTGTATTTTTTATATTCCATAACTATAATTACACTACAAAGTAGTTTTTGTCAAATTACTATATCAGTCAAATACTTTGATAAATTGTCTAAACTAATATTAGTTTTGGTTTTATATTTATTATACAATATATGAATTATTGGGTACAATAGGTTCCTTTTCATAGATTAATTAAATATAGTGTATTATTTTATTAATTGAGAAAGTATATATTATTTTGTTTCTTATTAGAACTGTCATTCACTGATTAAGTGTTTTATTTGGTGTAGCTACATCTTAAGAAACCGTAAGATAAATAAATTTACTTCTACACGGTTTTCATATTCTTGAAGGAGAATTTGACTAATTTTTTGATAGTTTATATATATATTCAATAAGTAATTCAATACATTATTCTAATATTTACAGCATTTATTTAGTGTTGAAACATCGCCATGCCAAGAAAAGGTAGGAGGAGCGAATCTCAGAAACAGCGCAGAAAGCAAGAAGCTTCGTGTGACTCTAGTAGCGGTAACTCTGTGTCAAATAGCATCGATGCAAACCCGTATGTTCTGTCTGTTGCAGCATCCCACTGTCAAACCGATCTTCGGTTCAAGATTTACTCCAGAGGCCGTCAGTGTACGTGCAACGCCTTAATGTTCCTAGCTGTCCATAATGAACACAATGAGTTGCAAAGTTTCGATTTAGACCGCATTTTACAGAACGGTGATGCAGTTTACACTAGTGTCAAACGAACACTGCGGAGCAAAGGACAATTTGTGGATAATTTGTTAAACTTTGATGAGCTGCCAAGCACAGTTAAGACCAACACAAACTGCTACAACATCCTGAAACATCCTCAGAGAGTTGGATTTCTGAAAGATACACCTGCACTAGGCGAGTATGAAAATCTTGAGAATACTCTGCAATGCCTCAGAGCTGATGTGAGTGACGCGTTGCTGCTGTGTGGATGTACGTGTATCGCCGTATTCATAGATCGCTCAGGGAGGTTTGGTTATTTTGATCCTCACTGCAGAACAGCATATGGAATGCCTGATGAAGATGAAAACACTGGTATGGCCGTGATGGTGACCTTCTTCCGTTTAGAAGACCTGATCGAGAGGCTGATCCTATTGTTTCAATGGTGTTTCGATTTGAGAGACCAGCAACCATTTGATCTGCTGCCAGTATCGTTCATTAACCGGATAACTGAAGTCTCCCCGAACTGCTGTGAGCTTGAACGTGATGGAAAACCATCTGTCTCTTTTGAGAACAAAGCTCTGTCAAACAATGAACAATGCAGGTTTGCTGATATCTCACAACAGTGTGTCCAAGAGCCGGTTCAACAACCATCTGAAACTACCGTTAATGAAGCCACAACAACTAATGATCAAGCCCACTTGATTTATCAAGATAAAATGGATGTTACCGTCACTAAGAATCAAGACAGCTGTAAACATGTGTCATTCAGTGAACTTTCGCCATTGTCGGCTCCTAATCACCAAAATTCACAATCGACAATCAAGCAGACAGAAAAACTGAACAAGACTCGGAAGCGAAAGGCTTACTGTAAAAAATGGCACAAAGAAATGGTTCAGAGGCAAGGCGTTTATGACAAAAAACAGGCTGTACGTAAAGTCTATGATTATAAAACAAGTAGTGAATACAGGCAAAGACATAAACAAGCCATGAAGAACAAGTATTGGAACAGTATGAGTTACAGAGAAGAACACAAACAAGCAATGAAAAACAATTATAAAAATATTAATGAATACAGAGAGAGAAAAAAAGGCTTATGTAATTAGCAAGTACAGAAATAATGAACAATTCAGAAAGAAACAAAAGATTTATATAATTCAAAATTACAGGACCAATGTTAAATATAAGGAACAGCATAGGCGGTATCTTGTTGATAGATATTTAAAGGATCCAATGTTTAGGCAAAGGCAAATAGACCATTATACAAACCGATGCAAAAATGATCCAAACTTCTATGAAAAAAAGAAGAACATTTTTAAACAACGCTATCACTGTGATGTACATTTTAGAGCTCGTTAGAAACAATATAATTTATTCATATCTAAAAACAAAATATCTGCCCTCAAGAAACTTCACACAGTACAGTGTGCACAAAACATACAGCGCAAATACAAACACATGCATCTCATGCGCCAGCAGAGAGACACGTTAAAAAATACTCAGCCTGTACAAGATCCGACTGTGTTAAGAGCCTTTAATGTTTTCAGAGATGTTATAAAACAGGGGCCAACTTATGTCTGCACATGCTGTGCCAGAGCGCTCTTCTCAAATCAAGTGAAATCATGTGATCGTATCGGTGTAGAATAAGTGGGAGGCCCTCGGGTCCACGGGCGCCGCCGGTGAAATACCACTACTCTTATCGCTTCCTCACTTACCCGGTGAGGCGGGGAGGCGTGCCCCCGGCGGGCAAGCGCTTCTGGTGTCAAGCCGGGGAGATCCTCTCCGGAGGTCCCCCCCCCCGGCGACCCGTCCCGGGGACAGTGGCAGGTGGGGAGTTTGACTGGGGCGGTACACCTGTCAAACGGTAACGCAGGTATCCTAAGGGGAGAGAGAGAAACAGAGAGGGAATTGTGACACTGTTGTTAGTTGTCAGAATAACCTACGGAGAAGGGTCAGTGAGTAAGGCAGGATAAACACAAGAGTAAGTAAGCTGTAGTGGCGGGTTTGGGCCACAAGAGGGGTACTTTCCAGTGGTTAGCCTAATTGAAATTGCAAGTCAACTGGTTTGAATTCAATTCAAATAAGCATAGATGGTGATGTTAAAGTAACACCTAAGATAGTGCGGGTGCGGTCGTGATGGAAATGTCACTAAGTGATGGCAGGGGAGAGTGAGAGAGAGAGAGAGAAGAAAAAAAAATTAATAAAAAAAAATTAATAAAAAAAAATATTTTTTTTTTTGGAAGAGAAAAATTCCAAAAAACAATTAAAAAAAAAATTAATAAAATTTTCTTTTTTTTTAGAAAAGACAATTAATAAAAGTTATTAATTTATTAAAACAAATGATCAAACTCATTAATTTATCGAGAAGGAGAAGAGGTAAAGTATTTAATAAGACTTATTGATTTATCTGAGGGACAATCAAACTTACCTGGACAGAAAACGAAATCAAGTAGAATTATTCGTAACCTAATTCATAAAGTGAAGTGAGAATTTAATTCAGTTTTACCTTCAAAGTTTTTCTTTAGACCAAATATGAATGAGACTATGAAAGTTAATGAATGGGCTTACTTCGAATGCTAATCACGACTGCTGTAAGTAATCAGTGACAGCTTAGAACAAACCCAGCTGAAAACAGGCTGAAATCTCAAACAGAAATCGAAAATCACGAGAAACTGACTCAACGTTGGAGGCCCTAAAGGGGGCGTCTTTTTCGCGAGTCACTTCCTGTGAGGAATTAGAAATGACTTGGAAAAGAAAATTTCAGGAAAGAGAGACCTTATCTGAGAGCGTCCATACGGTGGCGCTATTGCGCTCACGTTGATGAAGAGGGTGTGTGGCGGTAATTCGAGACCGAGGCGCAAGGCTGCGCTCTAGTGTTCAGCAACAGAATCACAACCACACGCTTCAATTGTACCTTTTTAGGGGGCGCGCAAAATCTGGACTGCACACAATTTGAATTCAGGCAGATTTTACGGTGCTATGTTTCACGAGGCAGGATTATTTCACTGCATTTATGTGTAACTGTACCAACAGGAATTTACGTCTGTGGCTTAACTCAACACATTTATCATTTAACACTTTAATGATTGAAATGTTCTGGTTAACATTTGGTTAAGCTACATAAAGTTGAAACCAGGAGTTTTCGTTACTCTAACGATTATATATCAGGCCTTTTAGGTTGAATACAGGAACATCGCTGTATTTCAAATCCTCTCTCGCTCTGCTCAAAAGATTCTCGTTTTGAAAACAGGCTGATCAAAAGAACATTAACATGTAAACGTCTTTACAGAGGTAATATCTCTTTTGTTACGAACTACAGTTTACATTCAATACTTTAACCGTGAATATAAGTATTACGAACTGCAATTAATTTTAGCAATTACACCGACTAGAAACGTTTAGGCGAATTTAGCAGTTTGTAATGTGCTCCGCTGAAACTCGGCTTTCAGCTTCTACATGCGCGGCGCGCGGCGCACTCGCGTTTCTTAGTCGAAAACACAACAATGTACACAATATTGACACTGCATTAATTGCTCACACAACAAAGCTTAAAATATTGCTTATTCTCCACCATAAAATATATAGGGACTGGGGGGTTCATAAGCTCTTTAGTCAATTTTAGGTTTGGGGATAGATATTCAATAGTTATTAATCTATGATCAACAAATTATTGAATACAGTTTGAACCGGGTCCTTACGTATTTAAATTACCCAACGAGGGGTTGTACAGCATACACGTCTGTTTAGGGTAAGTATATAACAATTAAACACAACGAATTATGGTTAATTATTAATATACATCCTACACAGAGGGATATGCCTGATCTTCAACAATACCAAAGCAGTTGACCCCTCCTCGCTCATTCACACGTCCGCCGTGCAGTTTGGCTAGAGGTTACAAATGACGTATGGTCTATTTTAGCTTAAATTTACTGACAATGTTTTGTGCACTTAAACAATATCAGATTGTAGCGTTAGGATCTCATATTAAAGAGGCTTTGTTATGTGGTCAACAATGACAGAGTCAATAAAGTATAATGAGGTTTAATGAATGAACTACACCAGGGGTTCTCAACTCCAGTCCTCGCGACCCACTGCTCTGCATATTGTGTATGTCTCCCTTATTACACACACCTGATTCAGATCCTCAGCTCGTTAGGGTAGACTCTCGTCCATATCCTAACGAGCTGAGGATCTGAAACAGGTGTGTTAAATAAGGGAGACATACACAATATGCAGAGCAGTGGGTCGCGAGGACTGGAGTTGAGAACCCCTGAACTACACTACATGTAATACAAGGATATAGATCAGGGGTGGGGAACGTTGGTCCTGGAGAGCCATAGCCCTGCAGAGTTTAGTTCCAACCCTAATCAAACACACCTGAACCAGCTAATCAGTGTCTTTAGGATCATCAAGGCCATGTCCACACTGATACGTTTTCGTTTGAAAACGTATATTTTTTTCTCCGTTTTGGCCTTCCGTCCACACTGAAACGCGTTTTAAGTCAACGAAAACGTAGCTTTTGGAAAACGCTCTCCAAAGTGGATAAATTTCAAAAACTCCGTTTTCGCGTTGTAGTGTGGACTGTGAAGCCGGAGGTATTTGAAAACGATGACGTAAGTTTAGTCATGTGATCCATGTTGTACCAATAGATGTTTACCTGATGTTTACTGGTATTGTGCCTGTTATGTGCTATTCACTTTCACACTGTTGCTAAAATATGTTACTTTGCACACTCTTCATATCACAGTAGTGCACAGATGATAGAAAATGTACACACATTTGCTGTCCTGCGGCAATACAGGAGAGCAGTCGCGTTTTAGACCAAACATATGGTGACTGAGTGCGACCTGGACGCATCAGTGAATGGTGAGATATTTTGCTAAATAAAATTATCATGTTAGAAGAATTGCGCGATACCTTTCTTTATTTTTCCATCTGTCAGTGAGCTTTTGTGAGGTTTCACGCATGCGCAGTAAGGTGAATTTATAAGTTTCTCATCCACACTGAAACGTCTGAAAACGCCTGAAAACGCTAGTGTGGACGGAGAGCGTTTTTAAACGAAAACTCCGTTTTCAAAAGTATCCGGATTAATGTGGACGTAGCCTAAGGCTACAATCAGGTGAGTTTTTATCAGGGTTGGAGCTAAACTCTGCAGGGCTGTGGCTCTCCAGGACCGACGTTCCCTACCCCTGATATAGATGAACAAAAATGAAATGAAAACAATAAGAGAAGAAAAATAGAAACACAAGGAAAACAAAAACGCTAGCACAGTTAGACCCTTAAAGACAACCTAGGATATAAGTTACGCTTTCAAGCGTCTGAATTGAGATGGAACAAATTTTGCATTTCAAACCTGTATGTTGTGCAGAAGCAAGCGTCTGGGAAAAGGGAGACGGACTCCTCTGATGTTTCCAAGCGTGGTTGAATCGCGGGAGATTCAAACCGTCTTAAACAGTTCTATATGCGTGAAGGTAGTCTTATCGCTGGTATGCTGGAAGACTAACGAAACGCACGTTGGTATCTCAGTCGGAGGACTAAGGACAGACTGGCTATACGCAAAATAAAATGAAGACAAAGTAAAACAGGAACAAAAATAAAACACAAAGATTACATCAGGATAGGGGATACAGGAACACAGAGTATAGAGCTCCGGACGTCACGTGACCTACTCTGTTTATACCGCCATATTGGCAGGCAGGAGGCGGTCCAGGACGCGAATGAATGAATGAATGACGGCAGCATGAGTTTCAAGGCAACATAGTTCACAGCGCACTTTAATTCAAAAGACATAGACTTGTACATAACAAAACTTAATAGATTAAACACAACAGATCCATATAATGTCCCCGGGGTGCTTTCCATGTGTATTGATAAAGGAACTGATAGCTTTCCCGACCTGCAGTATCCTGATATCTACAACTAAGTTACCTCATCAACTTTCCCTCGTCTTACTCAGGAGACTCTTTAAAAGCTCTTATATTTTAGAATCAGGGATAGATAACAGGGTAATTATGTGATGTGTTTAACTTAACTGTTTAATGTTTTAACGTTAAAATTAAATTTTAATTTTAATTTTTAAAATTTACGTTTAAAATTAACGTTACGCAGCATCCATATTCCCCTTCTTGGGGCTCAAGTTATTTGTGCTGTTGTTCCTTAAATAATCTCTGACTGTTTAAGTGAGCAGCAGTTACGCGCAAATCTTTATTTATTTTTTTACTTGGACTTTGAACGCTCGCAGCTTCGGATGGTCAGGAATTTACAAGTAGTCTATATAGCTTACTCTTGTATGCAAGGTAAAAGTCAGAGATAAATTATCAGACAATCAAGCAGGAAACGTTTTGATGAACTTTCTGTCAGCATTAACTAATGTATGACTGAACTAATGTTTGCTCATCATATGAGACGCGCGTTTTTGACGTTACGCTTCATATGCAATGTATACAATGAGTAGATACGAAATAATTTGCTGCAATTTCACTTTAATATAACATTTGTGGGGTGACAAATTGAGCTTCTTGCAACAGCGGCTCACTGCAACTTCTTTAATATTAACAGCGTCATAATCAGCATTTTTCTTGACCAACAGCTTCCATCATGCTTAAAGTTCAGTATCAAGATGAAATTCTTTTTATTGCAGTGAGCCATTTCAGTCGTCTATCAGGACCCTTAGGAATACGATAAAATTATTTCCCCTTTGCTTTCATCTGCCTGTTCTGGCATCCAGGTGCACAGCAGCTGTCCACCATGTTGAAATTTGGTTTTAAATTTTAAATAGACATTAAATCATTCGACCGCTATCGATATCACTGCTACAACCGCTCTGGCGCTCTCCTGATTTGCCTGCCAAAATGGCGGAGTTTAGATTGCGTGACGTCAGCTTCCGGAGCTCTATACACGAACAGAGAGCGATCGTCTCTGTTTTGGGGTTTTTCAAGGCTAAACTGAGCACGCACTGGGAGGCGTGCCGGCCAATGACAAAAGCGCACCTCGAGGAGCTCTTACGCCCCTGAGTGGGTGCTGTTCGGAGTCAATTTGCATCTTTATGACCAAGAAAATTAAGCTTGCTTTGGAAATGGCATATACATGTGATTATACATTTCACGATATTGATATACAGCTTAATAGATGGGTCGTAAACATATCAAACATCATACGTCAAAGACATACTCTTGCAGAATTACATCTCAAAGCGTACTTTCAGGCATTTATAAGTATCTTACATTCATGAAAATATTCGTAATACAAGTTTGCACATTTACCATTCTGTTACATGTATTCTAATGCATCGCATCTGTTTTAGTGGCGACTTATAGGTAAAAAATTAGAGTTCATATGTAGGTGTGTGCGTAGACGCATGTGTGTGCGTGAATGTGTATTGCTCGTGGCGGGAAAACAGACAAAGGAACGTCTGTTTTTGCGCTTCTCCCCCCGATATCCGTTGGGAGGGAACGAAGATGGTCTGTGTGTTGTCTCAAGTGAGGGAACCCGCTGTTTGGGGGACACTCAAAACCATTTGTCAGCATAAATGTCCAAAAGTACATTTGTTCTCTAGACTCCTCGGCGCCGACTTGGGAGATAGGGGTCCTCAGGGCTGACCACATGGCTTTTAGGAATGTTAGTTAAAGCTTGTTGTCCTTTTAAATTTGTTACGAGTTCGTGACTTAATGAAAGAGAATTCATGATTGTACCTAGAATCTCTACAGTTGTGACGCGGTCTACCCATCAATAGATTTTTCTCCGTCCATCAACAGATACATTGTGCATCTATAATCATAATTGTCCATCAGTTTACTTTGGATAATGTGCTAACAGTTTTTTTTGCTTTTGTTTTGTTGTGTTTACATCGTTGTGGCGGTGCAGAAAAAAAACGTAAGTGGCGTGACTGGATGGAGGAGGGAAATCAATTATCCTGAAGTGAGGAAATGAGTATATAAGGTGGAGTTGTAAGAGAGGAAGGGGAAGGAAAAGGAAAGGGTTACCTGAGACGAATCTACAGTCAGTGAGACGCGAAACGCGAGACGCTGTGTTTGGGCTGTGCGTGGATCTAGAGTGAGCGAGAGTTGCCTAGCGATTGGCACTGAGACCTATGGACACCGGCTGCACAGCGAAGCTTGTCGTCTTTGAGGCTGACGAGTGAGCAAGTTCTCCAGGTTATTCCCTGTTTTTACCCTCACTTCAAAAACTTTTCTTTCCTGCCATTATCGGCCAACGCTCTTTCACCCACACACACACACGCATGCACTGTCTTTAAGCCAACCAAACATTCACGCAACCACTTTCACCACGTATTTCGTATATGTATAATCAGGGCCGGATTAACCATTAGGGCAACTGGGCACTTGCCCAGGGCCCCACGACATCTAAGGGGCCCTGGGCACCAGGGGCGGAGAGGCAATCGGGAAAGTCGGGAGTTTCCCCGGTGGGCCGATAGTGTTTCCAGGCCGCGATGGCTGGTCTGATAAAACGGAGCATATATTTGCACTGCGTGCCTGTCTTTTTAGCAAAAAGACGCCCGTCACGAAGCAGCTCCAGTGGCGCAGGTCGTAGGGCGTGACGTGCTTGAAAGCAGCTTTTGATGCGCTCGACCCGAGTTCGAATCCGCCTTTTGCCGAACTCTCTTCCTTTTCCCTACATATGAGATGTAAAATGTATAACCTAACATAAAGGTCTCTAGCGTTATATTTTGCCAACGAACTAAAACCATGATATTTGTGTCTTTATAAAACAGCACAAGACATTAAGAATAGGCACCCTGTTTGTGCTGGGTGATTTAAAGAAAAGTGTGCACTTTGCTCACGCGATCAGCATGATTATCTGGTTGATTATCTAGTTTTCTCCTAAATAAAAGCTCAAGGGTTTATTTCTTGCAAGTGAAGAAATAAGGACAAAAGTATTTTAATTTTCCTATATTATAGTGTAATGTAGACTAAAATATACTTTTGAAATATTCATTTTCATTTATATAGTACATTTATAGGCTATATGGATTTTACGTCATAGGAATAATTAAATAAATAATTATTACATTATTATAATAATTGTTTGGCATCCTAAAACACCATTGATAATGTAATGTAGACTGAGACTCTCATAACTAAAAAGATGTTTGAGCCCTCTTTATTGTCCTGGTACAAATCAATGCTTTTTCTTTGTTCAACGAGCAGTTCATGGGTTGAAGCTCTTAAATTTGATTTCTTAGAGAGCACGAGATTGATGCATTTAACCTTAAAATGTACAAAATTTTCTATACAAATTCCTATGGGAAAGAACGACCATTTATGAACTTTACTCCAGCATAGTACAACAAAGTTCATTTTAAGTCAGTAAAACTGTAAATGCCATATTAAAATATCCTTGGACAAAATATACATTTGGCCTGCCTTAGAGGGGGCCTACAAGACATTGTGCCCAGGGGCCTCTGAACTCTTAATCCGGCCCTGTGTATAATACAGTGAAGTGTTTCGTTATGTTTAAACGGTTGGTTTTATTGTTAGTTTGATTGAATGTTTTTTTTTTTTTTTTACCAATTCAAAAACAGTGGTGTAAAGACTGTAGGATTTTGAACTTGAACCAAAGTTTTTTGGTGTGTGTTTAGTTTGTCTTGATTCCTTGCTTATGGTAAACCTGAGATTTTGGTCTGATTCATTTGAAAATTATGGAAAATATAACTGTGAAACTGAACTTCATTTGTGTGATTCTGATTCATGTTTATTCGTAACCGGTGGCTTAAAGAGCTATTCTGAGGAAACACATTTGACAAGATTAAGCTTGTCTGGCGCCTGAACTAATTGTTTTTTTTTTATTTATACATACATCTTTCACTTTTTGATTTACATTTCGTTTGGGGCCTGCCACCGTTACATCGTCACCATCAGCCTTCAGAAATCATTCTGATATAAAAAAAAAATAAATCAATGTTGGAAACAGTTGTGCTGCTTAATTTTTTTTTTAACCTGTGATAGTTTTTTTTTAGGATTCTTTGAATGCACTTTTTTTATAAAAAAAAAACAAGTTTGGTCTTTTTATATTTGTTTGTTTTTTTAAAGGATGTGTTAAGTGATATGAATGACTTTAAGTCTTTATGTTCTTAGGAAAGATTTCTATTTTGAATAAATGCTGTTCTTTTAAACTGTTTATTCATCAGTGAATCGTTCTTAGTTCAGAGGGTTAACCAAAGCTTGCTTCTCTGGCTCGTCTCAGCCAGGATCTGAAGCCCATAACGCACTTGTGAAGGTTGTGAAACACAAGCGGCTTTTGAAAGACCTGGATCATCTGACAAAATGCATCCACACAAAAAAAACTAGAGGTATGATCAAATACAGGCATATTTAACCCTTGTGCATCAATTAAAAAAAGTTACACATAGCTACATAGGACAAAAATGTCCACGTCAAAAAACTGTCATAAAAATTTTGGTCCAGGGAGAACAGACTTAAGTTTGGTATAATTTTAAAGAAGACCCATGGCAGATTATTGCTGTAATTATTTATTTGCTTTATTTGATTATTAAATATTAAATATTCCATCTATTATGATATGGCGGGATGTGACTCACATATTTTTTTTTTTTTTATTTTTTTTTTTTATTAGCTTCATCTTGGGTCTGACAGAGTGTAACAATAACATGTAATATAGTGTAAATAATATAGATACCGGTACATATACACTCATGATGTAACATACATTAATTCAGATTATGAAAATAAAAAGACAAACATAATTATATGCACACATACACACACACACACAAAAAAAAAAAAAAAAAAAAAAAAAAAAAAAAATAGGTATTACAATTTTATGTTTTCTAATAATAAAAATAATAATAAAAAAAAAAAAAAAGGTTGATACAAATCACAAATTATGTAGTTGTTGACTCCTTAAAGTACTCCAGAAAGGGGCCCCAGACTTTCAGAAATAATTTTGGCTTTTGTTTCATTGCGAACCGAATCTTTTCCATTCTAAGAGCATACAAAAGGTCAAAAACCCATTGGCGATAAGGAGGAGGAGCTGTTGCCTTCCAATTCATAAGAATAAGTCGCCTGGCCAGTAGAGTTCCAAAGGCTACACTGTCAGCCTGCAATGTGTTTAGACGAACAGGTTCAGGCAGGATACCAACGACTCACATATTTTAATAGTTTATTTCAAATTCAAATTTGTTTCAGGTGTATCACTCCATGTACCTGAAATACCCCCCAAAGAGAACACATTTTGGATATTATGGGATGATCCATGCCTCCATGCTTGCTGCTCTGGATCATAACAACAATGTGAACAGGGAACAGTGTAAACTGTAATCAATCCTATACCTTGCAAGCACTATGACACTGGTTATTGCACACTAAACTGTTCCTAACACCTTGTATCTATTTTCCATATTTCTATTTTTGAACAGGCAGTTTTTCAAGACGGTGAGAGTGTTGGTGAACCCAAGTTCAAAATCTCATGGAGCAAAGTCCACAAGACATTCAGAGCAAGACCAGTGCCTGTTGAAAAGGACTATAGCTACATGACAGCTATGATCGCAGATGTTCTCTCCTCTGTGTTAGATCCAACACATGTCATGGCTCCACAAGAGAGACTATTTAGATCACAGATCATTTTTAAAACACAGCAGTTTTCACGTTTCAAGTAGCTGCATCATTACGAACACATGACGTACACACCAGCATAGTTCAAATGCACAGTATCTTTAATTTTTAATTCTAGTCAAGCACACGTAGTACTTCAAACATACATTTGATATTGACATTAACATTTAGTATGATATCCTATTTAGTTGAATAGCTTGTTTTCTTGACAAAATGCCTTTAATTGTCAACTATTCAGCTATAGGTTATTAAAATCCCTCCATGCCTCATCTACTTCTGCATGATCAATGTCTTCATATTCAAACCCTGTATAGATTCCACTTGGTTCAGAGTAGACGTTTCTTATTTTGTTAACTGCACATGATGGAATGACTCTGCGGACTCTTCTCCCTAGCCAGGCATGCATCCACCATGTAAACTGACGATATGAGGCATATCTGTAAGACCTAAAAGGCAGAATTTTTAAAACAAATATACTATTAGGTTATGAAAAAAATATTTAAGCTGTTTGTCTTAACCATTAAAACAGCTGAAGCCATCACTGGAAGTGCACAGTCCAGTTAACTTTTTTAATTTTTATTTATTTTCTTTTTTCTTTCTGTGCGTAGTGACTGCTTGGTGAAAATGAAGCAAACGATGGCGGTAGATGACTTATTAAATTATTTATACCGATAGTACAATCGTCTGCTCTATACTTAGCCTACCCAGGACAGCTGCTGACAAAAAGTGGAGCTCTTTACAGCAAACGCACTCGTTCTCGCTTGGCATGGGAAGCAGTAGCTGCACAGACACCATCTGTTTTGCCCTGCTCTCGCTTCCTCAACTCTCTGATACTCTTGAGTGGGCCTATCGTCTTCCGCGTTATTCTCAAGCGGCAACATTCTAATCTGACAAATGAAGCCTACCCGGAAGTGCGAAAAACTGCAATACATCGAAAATCCGCTAGGGGCCGGTCCCAAAAGGGAGCAAATGTCCATAGCAAATAAGGGCGTGGTTAACTTTGATTGACAGGATGATTGACAGCTGATAACGGGCTGCGCCGAGTGGAATTCCTGATATTTGAAAAGGCTGAACAGCAGACGTGTTCATCTCGCTACCTGTCAAAACGTAGCTAGCTAGCCGGTACGTGGGAAAACGAATAACCGAAGCTGCTAGAGCGGATAAGCTACAACCAGGCAACAACCTATACACGTCACTACCCAGAATGCATTGAGACGTAAATAAATATGGCGGCCTATGAGTGAACGGATTTTCGGCTTTTTTTTAATAAAAACAAAAACATTTGGAGTTTTTTTGTATCACCTTTTATAGCTGACGCCATTTTAATCGTATAAGGCCAACATGCTGCACTAATCGGGGTACCCTTTAAGAATAGATATAATGGTGAAGTTGTGCAGTCATTATGTGATTCAGAAGGTCACTTTGTTTGTTTGCTACTTAATTGTAATGATGTGTATATTATTACAGCTAATGTCTATGGGTACAATAGGAAGTCAGAAAATGACAATCTTTTAGGGATCATGGAGAATACATTTAAAAGTTGGTTAGACAAAAATCCAAATGCTTATATTATAATTGGAGGGGATTTTAACATTGTGCAGGATTATACTGTTGATAAATGGCCATCAGGACGTCAAAAATCTACAAATACTAATCTCAAAAACTTCATGGATACATTTAATCTAATAGATGTTTGGAGATCTAAATGCCCTAATAATATAGTCTTTACATGGAGTAACAAATCAGGTTCAAATCGGTCCAGAATAGACTATTGGTTAGTTTCTGAAAGTCTTGACAAAGATGGGATCGATGTAGATATTTTACCTACTCCATTAACAGATCACAGAGATATTTATATAAAAGTGAAGCTGTTTCATAAAACACATAATGTAAATTCTTCATATTGGAAACTTAACAATTCCCTTCTGCTGCATAAGGAGGTCCAAAAGAAA
Source organism: Chrosomus eos (assembly GCA_036326025.1). Lineage (NCBI taxonomy): Eukaryota > Metazoa > Chordata > Actinopteri > Cypriniformes > Leuciscidae > Chrosomus > Chrosomus eos. The sequence goes on from CM070841.1 coordinate 185,939, forward strand.
GTTAAAGATTTAATTTATAGTCATTGGATTAAAGTCAAGATGGAAAATGCCTTTAGTACAAATTGGGAACTTCTAAAATTTGAAATTGGAAAATATAGGAATAAGAAAATAAGAAAAAAGTAGAGGGTGCCTTTATTCGTTCTAAAAGAAAGTGGCTTGAGGAAGGGGAACAAAACTCACATTATCACACCAGGAATGTTGTTATGTTATGTTAAAGATAGTGATGAAAGGCATCACTATCTTTGATAGAGAGATAAAAATAACCCAATTAGCAGATTGGTCTTCGCTCTTCGTTCAAAAAGAAGACCAGATCTCAGTGGCTACTGAATTAATCTGTGAATTTTCAAGGGCATCTGGTGTTTAATTAAATTTGGCTAAATGTGGGCTTATGGCCATCAAGGAATGTTCTGAAGCATCCTATAATGGTATTCCCTTAAAATCTGAGGTTCAGTATTTGGGAATAAGCATTACTAAAGATCAGCACAGAAGGTGTTTATAAAATTTTAATCCTATTGTTGAAAAAAAAAAAAAAAAAAATTAAATCACTGGCTTATGAGAGATCTTTCTTTAAGGGGCAGAGTTATACTTACAAAGGCAGAAGGGATTTCCAGACTGACTTATGCAGCAATGACTCTGCATATTAATAAGAAAATATGCAAAGAAATGGATAAAATTCTGTTTGACTTTATCTGGAAAAACAAAATACATTACATAAAGAAAACAGTTATAACTAATTCATATGAAAATGGTGGCCTAAATGTTTTGGATTTTGAAATGTTAAATAATACATTTAAAGTTAATTGGCTTCGTCAGATTGTCAGAAATCCTTACTCAATCTGGAACTTTATACCCTCCCGTATTCTTTCGAACCTTGATAATATAATTTTTTTTCTTAGTTGTAATTATAATATTGATAAAGTACCAGTGAAACTCTCGGAATTTCATCACCAGGCCTTTTTATTGTGGTCATTTATTTTCTAGCATAATTTTTCACCACATAAGTATTATATAGGGAACAATAGGGATATATTATATAAGCGCAAATCGTAGTTTTTGAAACATTAGTTTGATAATGGCATCATATTGGTGGATCAGTTATTTAATTCAAGGGGTTTTCTTTTCACTTATAATGAATTTTTGGCACAATATAAGTTCCCTATCGGTCAGTCACTACAACGTAAGTCATGACTGACCAATAGGAATCTCGCTAGAGAGGCCAATCTACTTCGAGTGATTCAATCATTTGCAACAGCCTCGCAGCGCGGGTATTTAACAAGCAGCTGGTGCGATTGTACACTAGCTTTTTGCTTCGGAGCCAAACACTTCGATATTTCTGCTTCAGTTGAGTTTGAACTTCTACGAGCCTTTCTGGACCTCTCCTTCCCGGTGCGGGCGTGACAGCACGGCAGCGCGAGCAGTTTCACTTTCTCTCCCTTTCTTTTTTTGTTGTTTTAAAAAAAACTGAGTAAACAAAAAGAGCTGTTTTAACAGCTGGTGAGGTGCGCTTCAGAGCGCTCAAAAGCTGCTGTAACGGCTGGTAAGGTGCGCCTTGCAAGCGCTCAAAAGCTGTTGTAACAGCTGGTAAGACCTCCCAGCGAGAGAGATCCAGCGCACACATGGGTGCACATTCCCGTCTGTGATCGCTGTGGCTGTTCCCCTGTGTGCTTCAGCACCAGTGAGAGTAGTTCCTAAAAGAGCTTACACAGATAGTTTGCGTCTTTTTCAAGCTGACGTTCTATCTGTGTGTTTCTGGATGCGGTCGTTACCTGGGGTCGCGGGATGGTGACGATTGCTGCCTCGTGTGTCTGGGCCTCGAACACGCACAGGCAGCGTTCGTGGATGAGTCATGTACCCATTGTGGGAAGATGACCATCTCGGAGCTAAGGTCGAGACTCACGTTCCTGCAAAGGGGCGGAGTCCCTGTGCCTGCACCTCGTTCCAACCCCCCTTCGCGGGTTGCTTCGGGCAGTGACACGGGTGACCTCAGGATTACAGTGAGCGCGCTTCCTTCGGGGAACCAACCCCCTAGGAACCCTCACTCCTCTCATGCTCCGCAACCAGTTGAGCTGCCAACGGAACGTGCTGGACCATCTTCGAGGTGTGTACCGGTCGTTTCTATCGGCACTCCCTGCGACGACCAGATGTCGATCGCTGCATCGGTGGGTGGGTCAGACCTCTCCGTGGACGACGGCTCAGAGCCGCTGCCTCCTTCGGGTGTGCCAGCAGTGCCCGAGTCGTACCCGGAGATGATGGCCATGCTTTCCCGGGCCGCCGACAGTATCGGACTCGTGTGGAACCCTCCACTGTGTCCCGAGCCCTCGAGGTTGGACGATTGGTATCTCGGGGTGGCGCGCGCTGGTTCTCAGCAACCCACCCCAGTGCCTTTCTTTCCAGAAGTGCATGAGGAGGTCACAGGGACGTGGACGGCACCTTTTACTGCCAGAAACCGTCTCGGTGGCTCCTCCTCCCTCACCACCCTTGATGGCGGGGCAGCTAAGGGATACACGCGTATCCCGCCAGTGGAACGGGCCGTTGCTATGCAACTGTGCCCTAACTCCTCTTGGCGTGGAGAACCGTGTCTTCCTTCCCGGGCCTGTAAGTACTCGTCGGACCTGACCGGCAAGGCTTACAAGGCCTGTGGGGAAGCTGCCTCTGCCATGCACGCCATGGCGTTGTTGCAGGTTCATCAGGCCAAGGCACTGAAGGACCTGCACGAGGGTGGTCATGATCCACAAGTTCTCCAAGAACTTCGTGCTGCAACGGACCTCGCGCTCCGTGACCTTCGATGAAGGCCTCTTCGGCGACGTGGTTGAGAACTTCACCCAGCAGTTCTTGGCTGTACAGAAGCAGACTGAGGCCATCAGTCACATCCTGCCGCGGCGGTCAGCTGCTGCCTCCACCCCACCGCCTGCAGCTCCTCGGTCTGCCCGTCGCCGTGGGCGTCCCACTGCGTCTGCCCCTGCTTCCGCGCCGCAGCAGCAGCCTCCATCTAAGCGGCGCCGTGGAGCCAGTCGCAGGCAGGGCACCCCGCCTGTCCAGGCCCCCGCCAAGAGGGGCGGCAAAGCCAAGGGTAAGCGGCCCTAGGACGGGCGACCCAGAGATGGAAGGGACTGCTCTCCAGGAGACGATGACTGCATCGGGCCGGGTGGTAAATCCTTTGTTTCATTTTGTTTGTGTTCCGCCGCTGGCCTTAAAACCAGCGGTACCCAAATTTTCAATAAAAGAGCAGTTTCTATCATCTCTGGGTCCGAAGAAGACCCGGAGAGCAGTGGGGGACGGAATCCTCACCACTCTCATCCGCCTCTTCCGGCAGCTGTGTACGGTCCGAGAACGCCACCGAGCCGCCTCCCGCACCTCCTGCCCCGTGGAACCAGGTAAGTGCTGCACAGCACACTCAGACCCCGCTACGGGCCACCTCCCAGAGAGAGCCGGCCATCCACTCCACTACAGTGAGAGCAGCCGATGCCCATGTCTTGCGTGCGGAGATCTCAGTCCTACTGGTGAAGGATGCGATAGAGCTGGTCCCTCCAGCCGATATGAGGTCAGGGCACTACAGTCCCTACTTCATTGTACCCAAGAAAGGTGGTGGGTTACGACCGATCTTGGATCTGCGAGTTTTGAATCGGAGCCTCCACAAGCTACTGTTCAAAATGCTCACGCAGAGATGCATTTTCGAATGCATCCTTCCCGAGATTGGTTTGCAGCGATCGACCTGAAGGACGCGTACTTTCATGTCTCGATTCTTCCTCGACACAGGCCGTTCCTGCGCTTTGCGTTCGAGGGTCGAGCATATCAGTACAAAGTCTTAACCTTCGGGCTGTCCCTGTCCCCCTGTGTCTTCATGAAAGTCACGGGGGGCCCTTGTTCACATGAGATAACAGGGCATTCGCATCCTCAACTATCTCGACGACTGGCTCATACTAGCACACTCTCGAGATCAGCTATGCGAACACAGGGACCTCGTGCTCAGGCACCTCAGCCAGTTGGGTCTTCAGGTCAACTGGGAAAAGAGCAAACTCTCCCCTGTGCAGAGGATCTCTTATCTTGGTATGGAGTTGGATTTGGTCGCTCAGACAGCGCGCCTCACAGAGCAGCGTGCTCAGTTGGTGCTGAACTGCTTGAAGACGTTCAAAGGCAGGACGGCGGTCCCACTGAAATTCTTTCAGAGGCTCCTGGGGCATATGGCAGCAGCAGCAGCAGCGGTAACCCCGCTCGGCCTGCTTCATATGAGACCACTTCAGCACTGGCTTCACGGCCGAGTCCCGAGATGGGCGTGGCTTCACGGCACTCACCGGGTGGCAATCACACCAGCATGCCGCCAGACCTTCAGCCCGTGGTCAGACCTTTTGTTCCTGCGGGCAGGAGTCCCCTTGGAACAGGTGTCCAGGCATGCTGTGCTATTCACAGATGCCTCTGCCACCGGCTGGGGTGCCACGTACAACGGGCATGCAGTGTCAGGGGTGTGGATGGACCCCCAACTGCATTGGCACATCAATTGCCTCGAGTTGCTAGCAGTACATCTCGCTCTGAGCCGCTTGAAAAGGCCGCTACAGGGCAGGGACGTGCTGGTCCGTACGGACAACACCGCGACCGTTGCGTACATCAACCGTCAAGGTGGTCTACGCTCCCGTCGCATGTCGCAACTCGCCCGCCATCTCCTCCTCTGGAGTCAGAAGCATCTGAGGTCGCTTCGAGCCATGTATGTCCCCGGCGTGCTCAACCGTGTGGCCGACGAGCTATCACGAGCTGTGCTTCCGGGAGAGTGGCGACTCCACCCCCAGGCGGTTCAGCTGATCTGGAGAGAGTTCGGGGAGGCTCAGGTAGACCTGTTTGCCGCCTCAGAGACCTCCCACTGCCAGCTGTTTTACTCCCTGACCGAGGGAACACTCGGCACGGACGCAAATATGCGTTTCCCCCAGTGAGCCTACTTGCGCAGACACTGTGCAAAGTCAGGGAGGACGAGGAGCAGGTCCTTCTGGTGGCTCCCTATTGGTCCACCCGGACTTGGTTCCCAGAACTCATGCTCCTCGTGACAGTCCCTCCCTGGCCCATTCCTCTGAGGAAGGATCTTCTGACTCAGAGACGGGGCATTCTATGGCACCCGTGCCCAGACCTCTGGAAACTCCATGTCTGGTCCCTGGACGGGACGCGGAGGTTCTAGGTTACTTACCCCCAGAGGTACTTAACACCATCACTTCAGCACGGGCGCCGTCCACGAGACGTGTTTACGCCCTGAAGTGGAACCTGTTCGTCGAGTGGTGTTCTTCTCGCCCTGAAGACCCCCGAAGATGTTCGATAGGGTCTGTGCTTTCCTTCTTGCAGCAAGGGTTGGATCGAAGGCTGTCTCCCTCCACCCTCAAAGTACATGCTGCCGCTATTTCAGCTTATCACGACCACATAGATGGCGAGACAGTTGGAAAGCAAGACCTGGTCGTCAGGTTTCTTAGTGAGACGAGACGATTAAATCCTCCTCGACCCCCCTCCATACCCTCTTGGGATCTTTCCCTGGTGCTTCGAGCACTTCAGGATGTTCCCTTTGAGCCTCTGCAGTCAGTAGACTTAAAGCTTCTTTCCATGAAGACTTTGCTGCTGGTTGCACTGGCCTCTGTCAAGAGGGTAGGAGACCTGCACGCATTTTCGGTTGACGAATCGTGCCTGGAGTTTGGGCCGGGTGACAACCATGTGGTGTTAAGATCCCGGCCTGGCTATGTGCCCAAGGTTCCTAACACTCCCTTCAAAAATCAGGTAGTGAACCTGCAAGCGCTGCCTTTGGAGGAGGCAGACCCAGCCCTGTCTTTGCTCTGTCCCGTTCGCACTCTGCGTATGTACGTGGACAGAACTCAAAGCATCAGGACCTCAGACCAGCTCTTTGTCTGTTACGGAGGCCAGCAGAAGGGAAAGGCTGTCTCCAAGCAGAGGATGGCCCACTGGTTAGTGGATGCCATCGCCTTGGCTTACCAAGCCCAAGGCGTTCCCTGCCCGCTCAGGTTGCATGCACACTCCACGAGAGGCGTTGCATCCTCCTGGGCGCTGGCACGTGGCTCCTCGCTAACAGATATCTGTAGAGCTGCGGGCTGGGCGACACCTAACACGTTCGCTAGAAATTATAGCCTACGTGTAGAGCCGGTCTCCTCCCGTGTTCTCACCCTAGACGGGTAGAAGCACTGAGAGATCTGGCTCTGTCGGCTTGCTGCACCCTACTGTGCACCCTTATTGCTCAAGAGTAAAAACCTGTCGAGTCCTCCAAAACCCCTCAGTTCCTTCCAAAACAGAAAGGGCATGATTTCCCAGTGTTATCCAATATCTCACTGTATGGGTTATCACGGAACAACAGTGTCAGACTTTCTCTGTGTAAGCCTCCTCCTATCTCCTCCTTGTCCTTCCAGGCAAGAAGGTGTAGAGGCTTGCACAGGGGCGCTGGATGGGGTGCAGCAGCTGTGGCGCTTTGGTAGGGATTCCTATTGGTCAGTCATGACCTACATTGTAGTGACTGACCGATAGGGAACGTCTCGGTTACATATGGTAACCCTCATTCCCTGACGGAGGGAACGGAGACGTAGGTCCCGTCGCCACATCTGCTGCCGACCGCCGGGGCGGCCAGCTTTCTCAGGCTTGGCTCCCCAGCAAAAAACTAGTGTACAATCGCAACAGCTGCTTGTTAAATACCCACGCTGCGAGGCTGCACAGCTGTTGCAAATGATTGCACGCCAATGTGTATTGGCTTGTTTTAGTTTCACTCAAAGTAGATTGGCCTCTCTAGCTAGATTCTTATTGGTCAGTCATGACCTACGTCTCCGTTCCCTCCCTCAGGGAACGAGGGTTACCATATGTAACCGAGACGATTCCTGTAACACCAGGGGAATATGCAAAAATAAATAAATAAAATAAAACCATGGGCGGTGGAAGGGGCTTTTGTAGATTTCCAGTGTAGAAGAAGCTGTCATCTCACCATTAGAGATGTGAAAGCAAGGATGTCTAATTGTTTCGATGTGAATCTTTTGTAATCCTCTGGGCATCCGAATATGGCAATATGAGGAGAGATATTTATGTTCATCATAAATATTTCAAAAATAATATCAGAGTACCTCTGCCAGAAGGAAAAAAACTAGCGGGCAAGAAAAAAACATATGGGTCAGATTGCAGGGAGAGGTATGGCATTTGTCACAGCTGTCGGTGACAGTGGGAAAAATGTGTGACAGGCGTGCCTTGGAGAAATGGATGCTATACAAAACTTTGAACTGTATCAAAGTTAAACGGGCACAGGTTGAGCTGGAGTGAATTTTGCTGAGGGCAGCGTACCACCAAGTGTCATGCAATTAAAACCCAAGTTCACCCTCCCAGGCAGCCCTAACTTTAGTGCTGGATGAGGTGTCATGATTCAGGAGTTTGTTATAAATTTCTAAAATGACAGACTTCTGAGAGGGGTCTGGAGAGAGAAACTCTGCCCACAATTGGAGTGGGGGTGCTGAAGGAAAGGTTGGGAACAAGGATTTGGCGCAGTGTCTGATTTGGAAATAACGGAAGAGGTAAGATGGGGGGAGTTGAAATTCACTTGACAAATCTGCAAAGCTACAGAAAGTACCATCTCTATAGAAATCTTCAAAAGTTTTCAGGCCTTTGTCATACCATGCAGAAAATGTGGGATCAGACAGTGCAGGTTGAAACAAACGTTTTTTTAGTAAAGGAGCTGAAGTAGATGGGGAAGTGCATTTAAGACACCTTTTAAGTTGGAACCATATTTTAAGAGTGGAATTTACCACTGGGTTATCTGTAAAGCCAGAGATGTTGGTAGGGATAGAGGAGGTAAGCAAAGCAGACAAAGAAGATGAATGGCATGAATGTAACTCTAACTGGCACCATGGGGGATGCGCAGATTTGGACCAAAATGAAATTTTATGAACATGTGTCGCCCAGTAGTATAATTGGATATTAGGGAGGGAGAGTCCGGCATTTAGTTTACTGCTCTGAAGAATTCTGGATGTCTTTCCACAGCATAAAAAGCTAGATATATCCTGATCAATTGTTTTAGAAAAGCGCTAAGGTAAGAATAGGGGGAGACATTGGAATAAAAACAAAAAATTGGGTAAGATGTTCATTTTAACTGTGTTGATCCTACCTATAAGTGACATTTCAAGCCCCTCCATCTTTGAAAATCAGACTTAATTTTAGACATTAAAGGGGAGAAATTGGCAGAAAAAAGGGAGGTAAGCTTTCTGGTTATATTTACTCCTAAATACTTAAAACCTAAGGAGTACAATTTGAAGGGGATATCGGAATGACTAAGATGACACGCCAGAGCAGGGGTGCCCAATCCTGCTCCTGGCGATCGACTGTCCTGCACAGTTCATCTCCAACCCTAATCAAACACACCTGAAGCAACCAATTAATGTCTTCAGAGCATGTCAGGATCACTTGAAAATTAAAGGCAGGTGTGTTTGATTAGGGTTGGAGATGAACTGTGCAGGACAGTCGATCGCCAGGAGCAGGATTGGGCACCCCTGCGCCAGAGCATTAACAGGATAGCATTCGCTTTTGGATACATTAACTTTGTACCCTGAAAATGAGCCAAATTTCTGAATAAAGGATAAAATTACTGGTATAGAGCGGCCGTGGTCGGAAACATATAACAAATCGTCTGCGTAAAGGGAAAGTTTAAATTCCATTTCAAAACATGATATACCAGAAAAATTGAAGTCGATCTCAGATATATAGACAGAGGTTCTATGGCCAGCGCAAAGAGTAAAGGAGATAAAGGGCAACCCTGTCTGGTGCCTCGAGATAAAGGAAAAAAAGCAGATTGAATACCATTGGTGGAGATACTAGCAGATGGGGATGTATAGAGGAGACGTATCTATGAAATGAATGAATCACCCAACCCAGATTTATTTAGTACTGTGAGTAGGAAATCCCATTCGACCCTGTCGAATGCTTTTTCCGCGTCAACTGAAATGACCACCTCAGGGGTTATAGTGGAATTTTTTGAGTATATTATATTTAAAAGGGTGCGGACTTTGTAAAATAACTGACGGCCCTTTATAAAGCCAGTTTGCTCTTCTGAAATCATGGCCGGGAGAAGTTTTTCCAAACGGCTGGCCAGAGCCTTAGCAAGGGTTTTTAGCGTCCACGTTTAGTAAGACAGGGGTCTATAAGAATCACAGAGCTTGGGATCCTTGTCCTTCTTTAACAGCAGACTTATGGAGGCTTGCCTTAAAGTAAGAGGGACAGAGCCAACCTGTAGAGATTCCTTGTATACAGAAAGCAATATCGGAGCCAATCTGGATTGAAATCTTTTTAAAAATTCGACTGGGAATCCATCAGGACCAGGAGCTTTATAATTTTGCATGTTTTTATAGCAGCGTTGATTTCATCAACTGTCAGCGGCAGATCAAGATCATTGGTAACATGTGAGCTAACAGTAGGAAAGTCTAGGCTATCTAAAAAAGCACCTATTTCAGAGACATCAGACGAGGACTCTGACTTATACAGAGAGGAATAGAATGAGCAGAATACAGAGTTGATGATATTAGGGTCAGTATGCAGTGCGCCCGAGGGATCCTTGATTTGAAGAATCATACGTAAGGCAGCCTGGCGACGCAGCTGGTGGGCTAGGAGCCGGCTTGCCTTATCGCCATGCTCATAATATGTGGAACGAGAACGCAAAAGAAGGCGCTCTGCCTCAGTAGTTCGTAATGAGGTCAAGTTCAGTTTGTAAATTAACACGGTCTTTGAGCAAGCTAGAGGAGGGGCAAGCGGCTAATTGTTGATCTAACTTGTCGAGATTAGTTGAAAGCTCTTGAAGTTTGGCTGTCCGAGTTTTATTTAAATGCGCAGAGTAGGAAATTATTTGACCCCGTAAATATGCTTTGAGTGATTCCCATAGTAGTGAACAAGAAATAGGATCAGCATCATTTTGATTGATCATGATAAAATCAATCAATCGAAGATGCAATAAAAGAGTTAAATTTATCATCGGATAAGAGCAGAGTGTTCAACCTCCATGCTGCGGAGTATTGGTGTTGCAAAGAGAGCTGAATATCCAAAGAGAGCGGGGCGTGATCAGAAATAACTATAGGATGATATTTAGTCGTTGACACCTTGGATATAAGTTTGGCATTAATGAAAAAATAATCAATTCGAGAGAAGGATTTATGCATATGTGAAAAAAATGAATACTCCTTAACGGTAGGGTTGTAGAATCTCCAGGGATCAATGCAACCATTCTCAGCCATGAAGTCAGAAAGCGTTCTGGACATTAACGAAGGGGTCATGCTTGTGGAAGAGGAGCGGTCTAGCCTAGGATCAAAAACGCAGTTCATGTCCCCTCCAACAATAAGGAGGTTGTCATGTAGAGAGGGAAGACGTTCGAATACTTTATTCATGAAATCTGGGTCATCAAAATTTGGGGCATAAATATTAACTAGTAACACAGGAAGGTGTAACAGTGTACCTGAGATGATTAAATATCTGCCATTTTCGTCAGCAATCAATTTAGAAGTTGAAAATTGAACTGATTTAGCAATTAGAATAGCAACCCCTCTGGCTTTAGAGTTAAAATTGGAATGAAACACCTCGGAGACCCACGGGCATTTTAGCCTAACCTGGTCTGTGGTGCGCATGTGGGTTTCTTGTTGAAACACTATGCCCGTGTTTAGTCTTTTCAAGTGAGTAAATACCCTAGTTCTTTTAATGGGACTTCCCAAACCCTTGATGTCCCAACTCACAAGTCTAATTTGTGAACCTCTAAGAGTGGGTCCTGAATTGCCAGTAATAGCAGCCATTTATGGAGTATCATAGATGAATGTAAAACTTTTGGAGCAATTTCTCCTGAAATCTGCATGCTGTTTGGACATCAAAAAAGAATTAATACTCAACAATTGTCCCCAACTATAGTAAGTACTTGTGTAGGTAATATTTGTTTTTCCCTCAACGCAAAGAACAGATCTATAAGAGAGTTATTTCAAAGAAATTATGTCTTTGCCTTATATTTACTCATATTGGAATCGTTTTACAGAAGGTATTGTGTGGGAAAAGGTTTGGCTTATACCTAATCATATATTTAATTACAAACAAAGTTAAGGAGGTACACTGTAAAATATTTCAAGGATTTCACAAGATATAACTGTGATATTTCACAATATAATACCGTATTTAGACTTTTACTGTGAAAATAATGCAGGTGGGGCTATTACAAGAAACGACTGTGAATTCCGTCTTTTTCGTGCTGCAACGCGTCAACTGAGCTCTCTGATCTCCTCCGTGGTTTCATTCGATGGATTCAGCGGTAAGTGTTTAAATGTCAAACCTTTTCAATTTGATGACTGTTTTTTATATGATAGTGCATGTTATTTAAAATTATGAACCAAATTAGCGTTAGTTGTAGGTTCTGTTGTCATGTTTTTGTATGCATACTGTATAGTGATTAAATATGACATTAGTTACATTTTTATTTTTTAGATAATTTTTGAAAAATAAAAATGTAACTAATGTCATATTATTAGTTACTATTCTTACATATTACCACATCCCCGTTCTCAGTGGCGTTTTCTACGGGAAGCCAGGCATCCCATCTCGTCCGACAATCACTATTATCGTAAATAAAACATTTTATTTGACACACAGTGATGTTAATTACTTGGCCTCTCATTTTACGTGATTGATTATTGATGAAGTGGGCATTTATGGACAGCGTTAGGCCCAAGCTGAGTTTCGGCGCCCTCCAAGTTCACGTGCAATGCAAGTGATTGTGCCAGGCAGCGCCTTATTACATTGTCTGCTATATAAGCTATTTGCTTCTTATTTATTAAATACAGGCAATTGGTTGATCAAAACATTGATCAAAATTAAGACAATTTATATTAAACGAAAATATTTTAAATCTCATGATGTATCATATTTCTCATGCTGCATGCTCACTTTCAAAATTAACATTGATTAAATTAAAAAATAACATTAGTCTATAATATTTAAACATAAATATGATACTAAATATGTTTACTTTAATGGCCACAACACGTAGCCTATACTGTACAGAAAAATGTCATGTCTTGTCGTTAGTCAGCCACAACATAATGACGTCATATTTTTCAACCCATCCCTCAGCCCCCCTCGAGTGAAACAGCTTCCAGCGCGCCTGGTTTGAAGTGGACTAAGCTTGCTGGTTACGTCATCCCACCCCGTATCTTGTCATGAACTTCGAATCATTATGGATCCTTGTCTGCTGCATGCCATTTGTGCCTGGGAACAACTGCTGGATAGATCGACAAGAAGTGCTCATCTATACAACGAGGATTTGTTGTCACTACGCTTTGCTGGTGAGTTCTCATCCGTAAATCTACCAGAGAACTGTAGCGCAATCAGACAGCAATACAGATGGCCAGAAAGACTTTCGAAACGCCGGAACAGATTTTCCCTACCCGTCATAACCTTATCAAACGTGCATTCGGTAAGCAACAAATTAGATGAACTTATGCTGAGAGCTGAACATGACCGCGAGTTTAGACAGAGCAATCTTGTCTGCCTTACAGAAACATGGCTTAAAAATTACCATCCAACCCCGTATTTAAAAGGATACACAACAATAAGAGCGGACAAAGACGAGTGTTGCTAATTTAAATCCATCGGTGGCGGTATGTGTGTGTTTGTTGATAACAGCTGGGCCACACAGTACAGTGTTCGGGAGGAAGTGTGCATGCCGGACTTTGAGATTTTAACAATTTCTTTTAGACCATTTTATCTCCCATGGGAATTTGGCCAGATTACGGTCATATTCAACTATGTACCTGGGCCTAATTTCACGGCAGCAGGGGTGAAAATAGCGAAAAGCTATAATGATGCTCTCACTCGTTCTGCAGATCAACCTGTTTTAATTCTTGGGGATTTTAATGCATGTGATTTATTGGAATATTTGCCTACTCTCCAGCAGTATGTGGAATGCTCCACCCGTCTAAACCGGACTATTGATCGCTGCTATGGTAATATTCCCAACGCCTACAAAGCAGTATGTAGACCACCCCTTGGGAAATCTGACCATAATGTAATCTTCTACCCAAATATAAGACTGTAGTGTAGAGGACAAAGCCTATTATTAAGCAAATACAGGTGTGGTCTGATAGGAGTAAAGAGCAACTAAGGGACTGCCTTGAAGAAACCAATTGGGACATTTTCTTTCAGTCTTGTCATGATGCTGATGAGCTCACAGATACCATTACGTCATATGTTAAGTTTTGTGAAGATACTGTGCTTGAGACTAAAACTGTTAAAATCTTTCAAAATAACAAGCCTTGGGTATCGAAAAAGCTGAAAAGCTGTGTCAATGAAAAGAAGGTTGCCTTTTGTTCTGGTAATACAGATTTACTGTGTGAGAAAAGGAGACAGTTAAAGGCACAATATGTATTTTTTTCTCAACAGGTAGATCTATAGATAAACTCATCTTTCTGGCTTTGACCGACCGGGTTGACACTTCAGCGTGAGAAATCGGGGGTGTGGTGTGAGAGCGTGAGTCTCGCGCTGAATGCGTGAGAGTTGGCAGCCCTGTAAGTTATGAACCACGATTACGCTTTGCCTGCACGTTCTGCTGCTGGAGCCAGCTCAAAGCGCAGACGTTAGGGTGACCAACAGTCCTGACATGTCCTGTTTTCACGTTCTGTCCTGGCCGTCCTGGCTGTTTTAATAAAGTGATGAAAATGTCCTGGTTTTTAAAAAAACTGCTGGCCGAGTGTCCTGGTCCTGGTGTAGCTAAATATAGGCTACAGAGAGATGCCTTCTAATAAACAGGTAAGCACGGATTCAGCTAACTATATCTATCCGTATATTTTGTGAAATGATGTCATGTGTAAAACGCAGACGGGCTAGCTCTCATGTAGTTATAATGTAAATTCATATTTTTTTCTATATATAGCTGGAGAAAGTAGCTTCATATGCAGTTCACTAACGTTATCTTGTTCGATATCATAGTATAAACGTAATTACATTTTTAACGAAAGGTGACCATGTTTTTTAAACATCTATTAATACTAGCTAGATTGAATATTGATTTAATAGGGGTCTGATAATTAATATATCTCTCTGTTCGAAAAGACGTGATTATCAAAATACATAGTTAGAATGAGTGAGGAATGTGGGGAATGACAGATCGCGCATGTTCCAATGAACATCGTATCGCTGGTTTGCACGCGCAATCCCTCTCTCTCTCTCCCATTGACAGCGACAACAACTCCTGTGAGCCCACGCTCTTTCCCGACATCATCAAAGTACGTCTTCTGTTATTATTTAGATCGAGTGCCCCCTGGTGGCCAAAAATTACATACTGTACGTTTAAGGGGAGACATTCTTAAAGCAAAAATTGATTATAAAAATAAGTTAGAGGGAAAATTCTTAACTGGTGATATAAGACAGGCTTGGGAGGGATTAAATAGATCAATGGGTAGGCCAAATAAAAAGGATGATAATTGTGTAAGTAAAAGTTTTATTAATGATTTAAATAACTTTTATGGTAGATTTGACACTGTGGAAGGCAAGACTGAATGTGATGAGATATGTAAAAATCTCCCTGCAGAATCATCAATAGTTATCACTGAGGCTGATGTCATGGCAAGCCTTTGTAAACTAAGGCCCAACAAGACCACTGTCCCAGATGGTTTAAAAGCATGCCTTCTTAAAGATTATGCTCCTCAACTAAAAGGAGTTTTTGCAAGGTTGTTCCAATTACTTTTGGACACAGGTAAAGTGCCAAAATTATGGAAGTACTCAATAATTAGGCCTGTGGCAAAAAAGCCAAGGACGAGCATGCCAAATGACTTCCGGCCCATTGCAATAACTTCTATATTGTGTAAAACTATGGAACGAGTTTTAGCTAATCATCTAACTTCGACTGTCGCCTCTAGGTTAGATCCACTTCAGTTTGCATATAAGAGTAACAGAGGTACAGATGATGCTGTACTGACAATGCTTAATACAGTCACAAAACATCTTATGCATCCCAAAGCATATGTCAGGGTTTTATTCGTGGATTTTAGCTCGGCTTTTAATTCAATGAAGATTCACATTCTCTTAACAAGACTGGTTGATCTGGATGTTGATACAGGCTTAGTCCGCTGGATTAGAAATGTTCTTTCTTGTCGTACACAGAGGGTCTGTGTTCGAGGCTGTGTCTGATATGCTAACTTTAAGTACAGGTTGCCCACAAGGCTGTGTCCTTTCCCCTGTGCTCTTCTCTCTTTTTACTAATAAGTTTATGATTAAAGAAGAACACTTTAGATTGTTCAAATACGCTGATGATATGGCCTTAGTGGGCCTATTGGACAAAACTAATTTGTTATATGACGCTGCCTATCTGGCTCACAATAAGGCCCTGGAGAATTGGTGTCATCTTCGCCAACTAGAAATGAACGTGGCAAAGACAAAATAATTGATTATCTGCCAAAAAGCAGATATGTCAATCCAGCCAATTTCACTTGTGGGTCAAGAAGTTGAAATTGTGAAGAAGTTTAAATATCTAGGTTAAATTCTTTATTCACACATGAACATTGCTGATAATTCAGACTAACTTTTTAAAAAGTGTTCGCAACGTTTATTTCTTCTAAGACAACTTAGTGGCCTTGGAGTTAGTCAGCATATTTAAGAACTTGTGTACAAATCCATGGTAGAGAGTGTACTAACTTTTCATCTCACAGCCTGGTATGATCATCTAAATTGCAGATCTAAGAACAAAATTGCCAGAATTGTGACAATTGCAAGCGGAATAGTTGGCAGACAACAGAGGCCACTAGTACAGCTCTATGCTGAAAGGGCGAACAAGGACTATTCTTGCAGATAGTTCTCATCTTCAGTCAATTTGCACCACCATGCGGTATCAGGTAGGAAGCAGGTAAATACTGAAATGATCGCATGACTCCTATCTTATCCCTAAGTGGTATAATGGTGGTGTTACAACCATACCCGGTCTCCCTATGTTTGTATGTTACTATTGTGACGGTTCAATGAGTGGTTGTGCAGTGAGTGCTCATGTGTTTGTCCCCGAGTTACAGGCTGATTGCTGGAGGGCGTGGCGTGGCTTTACACCTGAACCAGATGATGGTGTTTTAAAAGACAATGGGTCAAACAGAGAGGGAGACGACGATGGCTCGCTGATGTTGTTGCCGCTCTGGGAACTTCCAGAGAGCTCACAGGACATATGGGTTACGGGAGAGCACAACCGCTTCGGAGATCTGATGTGATGTACTTCCCCTGATGACGATATTTTGATTTGGACTTTTGAATCTGTTTGGTTATGTTTGGTTGAACTGACATCATTTGAGCTTTCTACTTACAGTTACATGCTGACATACTAACTAACATTTATACTGATCTCTTTACATCTCATGATTAATTATACTTTACGTAAATAAATCTTATTGTTTATGAGCGGTTGTGTGGCGTCTCCCTTTCTTTGTTGCGATCTTTGAGAAGAATCGTAACAAATGGGGGCTCGTCCTAAAGAGTAATTCGTTAACAAATGAGAATTCGTTCGATTAGATATTGTTTAGCTCATTTAAATTTGTTTTGTTCTGTGAGTTAAAGGTAGTCGTCATTTGAAGGTAAGTGCATTTTTATTAGGGTACAGATGAAACCTCATTCATTTTCCCCTAGTAGGTATTAGCAACGCTTTGCGTTGATTTGTTATTTTGCCTTTTTTATTTTTGTGCAGGCTTCTGGGTGAAGCACACCGCCGTGACTACGGATTGGGCTGTATTGCTCAGTTCGGAACCATTGGTATCTGGTGTTTAATGCCGCTTTGCTCTTGAAAGCTGCATGAAGATTAGGCATAGTGCAGTTTAGTGGGTTGATAGGCAGGGTAGTAGGGGAGATGGTGAATGAGTGTTGTGTTTGTGCCTTACTGGAATTGCAAATGCACTTACTTTAAAGTTGAGAGTGTAAGCTAAATCTACAAGTTAAAGGGTAAAATGATATCCGTTGAAGAATTTGTTAAAGCTCCGTTGGAGGACGTGTTAAATTCGTTTGTGAAGCAACAATTGTGGGAACTTGTAGAGCATTTCAAAATTGGTGATGTGGATAAAAAAATAAAGAAGAATGAACTTCGTTCTATTGTGAGAGATTGTTTAATTGAAAATAATCTTCCGATTGTTCCCGCAAAGAAAAAACATGACATTGAAAAAACTCCATTAGATATTTTTTCAGGGTTGTCTTTCGAACAGAAAAAAGAGATTTTGCAAATGCAACAGACTCACAATAGAGATTTGGCCATGGAAACTAAGCGGTATGAGTTGGAGATGGAAAAATGAAGAACAGATACTTTACTCAAACAACGTGAAATTGAATTTGCACAGAAAAAAATAGAGCTTGAACAATCAGAACGGGAGTTTGAGCTGAAGGCAGAACATTTGCAATTAATAAAGGATGGTCTATTACCATCAGAGGGTGGTGAAGGGTTACATTTGTCTAGCAGTTTTGACTTTGCTGGTAATTTAAGACTGCTCCCTAAATTCAACGAACATGACCCTGATGTTTTTTTCTCTTTATTTGAGACTATAGCGGAAGAAGGGAAATGGCCAAGTGCAGTCCGAGTTATTATGCTTCAGACTGACATTACAGGCAAAGCACAGGAGGCATACGCAGCGCTTACGATGGAGGACAGAAGGAACTATGATAAGGTAAAAGTGACTATCCTAAAAGCTTATGAATTAGTTCCTGAGGCATACCACCAGCGTTTTAGAAGTTGGAGAAAAGGTGACCGCCAAACACATTCTGAGGTGGTAAGAGAACTTTTTTCACATTTTGATCGTTGGTGCATTGCTTCCGATGTTGACAATTTCGAGAAGTTGCGTAACTTGGTTATTTTAGAACAATTTAAGAACATTGTACCTGACTATATCGCTACATATATAAACGAAAAGAAGCCAAATGACGCGAGTGAAGCTGCAGTCTTGGCAGATGATTACATATTGACACATAAGAACGTGTACCAAGAGGGTCGACCAGGGCGTCAGTTTGGTAACTTTAGTGAAAATAGAACGGCATCAAAGAGATTTGAACAATCTTGTGTTTCAAATTTTGAGAAAAAGAATCGTGGGAGGAGTGACCAAGACTTAGTGTGCAATTACTGTTTCAATGTTGGTCATTGGAAGAATAAGTGTCCTATTTTGGCCTCAAAGTTGAAATTTAGTCCAAAGAGTAAGACAAATGCAAATGTTAGTCCTGTATTGCTGACGGAGACTACAGGAATTAATGATTTTGCGGGTAGTGCTTCTATGGAAGTAAGGAATGCAGTGTCTGAGTCAAAGAGTGATAGTACAAAACACTTTGCACCATTCATTACGGAGGGTTATGTTTCTTTGATTAATTCTGAAAAAGTTCCAGTTAAGATTTTGAGAGATACCGGAGCTTCCGAATCCTTTATTCTTGAATCGGTCCTGCCTTTTTCTGATGCATCAAGTGAAGGGAAGAACGTTTTGATCAGGGGAATTGGATTGCAGACTCTTTCTGTCCCTTTGCACAGGATAAATTTGACTTCGGAGTTGGTCTGTGGAGAAGTAACCTTGGGAGTGCGTCCGTCCTTGCCAGTGGAAGGTGTCATGGTAATATTGGGGAATAATTTAGCTGGAGATAGGGTATGGCGAGAGGTAAATCCACCACCTGTGGTAGTCCCCACTCCATTGATGGAAAAGTCTGATGTACTAAAGCAAGAATTCCCTGAGGTATTTGTAACGTGTGCAGTAACTCGTTCGATGAGTCGTGAGACATCTTGTGAAGAACAAGAACTGTTTAATTGTATTGTGCCTGGTTTGTCTACTCTTTTTCCTATTACTCATAGTGAGTTGATGACTGCACAACAGAACGATCCTGGGTTACAACAACTGTTTGAGAATGTGATTCCATCGCAGGAGGTAAGAAGTGCTGCCAGTGGATATTTTATCCAAGATGACTTACTCTTGAGGAAGTTTATTCCCTGTGCGAAGGGTTTGATGGAGGAATCTGTAATTCAAGTAGTTGTGCCAAAGCAATTTCGAGAAGTGGTAATGCGAATTTCACATGGAGAAGTTGCTGGTCATTTCAGAGTAAATAAAACGTACAACAGAGTTTTGAGACAGTTTTATTGGCCTGGTTTGAAAAAGGATATTTCGGCCTTTATTAAAACATGTCATACTTGTCAGTTAACAGGGAAACCGAATCAATCTTTGAGACCAGTGCCTTTGTGTCCTATTGCGCTTTGACAAACATACCGAATGCCGTGTTTTTATGCCGGGTGATCAGGTGCTGGTTTTGTTACCTTCATTTGGCTCTCCGTTTTGCGTACGATTTACTGGTCCGTATACTGTTCTTAAAAAAATTACTGACCAAAATTATCAAATTGCAACTCCAAATCGGCGAAAGGCTAAACAGTGTTTTGACGTAAATTTACTTAAGCCTTATCATTCTCGTAACTCTGACACTCAACTGGTTAAGCCAGCTGTTACTGTTGCTGCTGTCTCTCTGGATACTTCTCAACCTTTTTCTGTAGAGGGAGGGGAGGATGTGATTGTACCTGGAGACTGTGTTTTGCTTCCGAGGTTAAAGAATTCAGAGACCCTTCAGAATCTAGATGCTTTGTTGGCACATGTATCAGAGTTAAAAAAGTCAGAATTGATAGAGTTGTTGTTTGATTTTCCTAGTTTGTTTGCAGATGTGCCCACCCGTACGCATTTGATCCAGCATGATGTGGATGTGGGAGATGCGAGACCCATCCGTCAGCGTTTTTACAGGGTTCCTATCAATAAGCGGAATGTGCTGGAGTCAGAGGTTCAGTATATGCTTGAGAATGAGATCGCTGTTCCTTCATGCTCCAGTTGGTCTTCACCATGCTTGTTGGTAAAAAAGCTAGATTCTACTTATAGATTTTGCACTGATTACCGCAACTTAAACGCTATTACTAAACCTGACGCTTTTCCACTTCCTCGAATGGAGGATTGTGTGGATCAGGTGGGGTCTGCGAAGTTCGTAAGCAAACTAGACCTTTTAAAGGGATATTGGCAAGTGCCTTTAACACCCAGAGCTCAAGAGATAACTTCATTCATTACACCATCAGGGTTATATTCTTACTCTGTTATGAGTTTCGGTTTGAGAAATGCATTCGCAACCTTCCAGAGATTGATGAATAAAGTGGTATTCGGCCTGGAAGGTTGTGCGGTGTATTTGGATGATGTTATTGTGTTCAGTGATACATGGGAACAACATTTGGCACATCTCCATGCGCTACTGCTGCGTTTAGCTGAGTCATGTCTGACAGTTAACTTGGCAAAATGTGAGTTTGCCAAGGGTACTGTCAGATATTTGGGAAAAGAAGTTGGACAGGGCGAGGTGTGTCCTGTTCAAGCTAAAGTGACGGTTATTAAACAATTTCCTCCTCCATCAACAAAGAAGGAGCTGATGCGTTTTTGGGGGATGGTTGGGTATTACCGGGGTTTTTGCCCAAACTTTTCAACTGTTGTTTCTCCGCTAACTGATCTCCTTAAGAGTGCTGTCAATTTTGTTTGGAGTGCAAATTGTCAGAAGGCTTGTTGAAAACTGTTGCTCCTGTTTTAGCTGCCCCTAGGCTGGAAAAGCCATTTAAGATACAAGTAGATGCAAGCCAGATTGGTGCTGGAGCCGTTCTATTACAGACTGGTGAGAGTGGACTTGACCATCCTGTAAGTTTCTTTTCTCGTAAGTTTAATACTTACCAAAGGAACTATTCTGTAATAGAGAAGGAAGCATTATCCTTAATTTGGGCTCTTCAGCATTTTGATGTGTACGTGGGGGGCGGATTACCTGTGGAGGTTTTGAGAGGTTCTGAGGATCCTTATAAGATATCGGATCTTTTAAAGGGGGGTGTGTGACGGTTCAATGAGTGGTTGTGCAGTGAGTGCTCATGTGTTTGTCCCCGAGTTACAGGCTGATTGCTGGAGGGCGTGGCTTTACACCTGAACCAGATCATGGTGTTTTAAAAGACAATGGGTCAAACAGAGAGGGAGACGACGATGGCTCGCTGATGTTGTTGCCACTCTGGGAACTTCCAGAGAGCTCACAGGACATATGGGTTACGGGAGAGCACAACCGCTTCGGAGATCTGATGTGATGCACTTCCCCTGATGACGATATTTTGATTTGGACTTTTGAATCTGTTTGGTTATGTTTGGTTGAACTGACATCATTTGAGCTTTCTACTTACAGTTACATGCTGACATACTAACTAACATTTATACTGATCTCTTTACATCTCATGATTAATTATACTTTACGTAAATAAATCGTATTGTTTATGAGCGGTTGTGTGGCGTCTCCCTTTCTTTGTTGCGATTTTTGAGAAGAATCGTAACACTATCTATCGCTTTGATAATTCAAAAGTATAATCGGACACAAATACATTGCAGTAATTATTACAGTGAAAGCAAAAGTAAAGTTTAATTACAAATAAGAATAGTTCCCTTTCGTTCGTCACTCCGAGTTCCGTCGGATGACGACGAATGGGGTTTCGCTTAGAAAGCCTATCAGCTTCGAGTATACAAAACGAGCCAATGGCAAAGAAATGCCATGGGTCTGCGGAATTTGCATGACGTAACTCCGCCCCACCTCGTGGGTATAAAAGGAGGAAGTCCAGCACAACACAGGTATGTTTTCGCTTCGGAGCCAAGTTTATTTCTTCTCTCCACAAGCCATCTCTGAATTGTCAGCTTTACAAACGAGTTCCTCAGTGTTGGTGTGACGGCGATCTCCGGCGGGGCGCGCGCTTCCTGCTTATCTGTGCAGTGGTTTGCCAGAGAGTGTGTGTCTCCCCGGGCGCTTCAACACTTGAGTGTTTCTCTCACAAAAGAGCTTGCACGCGGCACGTCTTTTTAAAGGGTACCTATCATGGAATTTTGAAAATTACCTTTCATGTAGTGTGTAACATAGATCTGAGTGAACAAAAACATCCTGCAAAGTTTTAAATATGAAAGTTCACCGTATACAAAGTTATTGTCTCTTAAAAGTAAGAGTCGACTCTGAGTCGCTGATATGAATCGATAGACAAACGATGCATTTTCTCTAACTTTCGTACGTCACTTTTACAAGTTATTTGAATTCGACACGCCCACTCATTGCGCACGCCGAGCAGACAGAGAAACCTGATATCATGTCGACGAGACTCTGTTCTGAAGAGCGAATCAAAGCAAACTTTTTTTTCACTTCCCAGGGACAAGCATGCGAAGACTCAGTGGCTAGAGTTTATATTTACAACTATACCACACAAGTATAGCCACCTTGAGCTGTGTTCGCGTTATTTTAATGACGATCGCTTCACAAACACAAATGCTTTCAAGTGTGGATTCTCGAGTCGGCTGATATAGGAAGGTTCAATACCAAGTTTATAAAGATCAGCTTCCTCCTCCGAATCACAACCTGTAAGTACTATTAATAATTGTTGCGTTTATGTGTGTGTGTGTGTGTGTGTGTGTGTGTGTGTGTGTGTGTGTGTGTGTGTGTGTGTGTGTGTGTGTGTGTGTGTGTGTGTGTGTGTGTGTGTGTGTGTGTGTGTGTGTGTGTGTGTGTGTGTGTGTGTGTGAGTTACGCTCAGCAGCTTCTAGGTCTCCAATGTGTGTGTGAGAGTTACGCTCAGCAGCTTCTAGGTCTCCAATGTCATTTTTTTTTGTTTTTTGAAATATGTGAAATTATGTGAAGCGTATTGTAGTACTGCAGTGCTTTATCAATATGTTTAAGCTTTGGGTTAACGCAAAATATAACTGACTGCGTCATCTGACCAATCACCGCCGATTAGCGTCACGCAAAGGAGGGGTTTGGACAAATGAGTCGTCAAACGAATCATTATGGAGTCGGTGACTCACCACAGCTGCCACCCTCTGGTGTGCATACGGTTGTCCCTGAGTCGGATCCGGAGATGACAGCCATGCTTTCCCGGGCAGCCGCGAGCATCGGGCTTGAGTGGCGGCCACCACCTTGCCCTGAGCGCTCGCGGCTAGATGATTGGTTTTTGGGTCAGGCCGCCGATCCGCATCCACGGCAAACCCCAATACCTTTCTTCCCGGATGTGCATGATGAGATCTCGAAGTCGCTCGCTGGTCTCATCCGCCTTTCCTCCCCTCGATGGAGCAGCTGCCCGTGGGTACGCTGGGCTTCCCCCGGTTGAACGCTTTTTGCGATGCAACTGTGTCCTCAGAGTGCTTCTTCTCGGGGCGAGTTTAAACACCCATCTAAACCCTGTAGATTCACATCTTCCATGGTGGCGAAATCTTACAGAGCGGCGGGACAGGCAGCTGCTTCTTTGCATGCGATGGCCACTCTGCAGGTCTATCAGGCCCAAATGCTGAGGGACATGCACGAGGGTAGGACAGACCCAGGCCTCTTTAATGAGCTGCGCCGCGACCGACCTTGCTCTCCGGGCGACGAAGGTTACCGCGCGCTCCCTGGGTTTGGTGATGTCCACTGCAGTGGTCCAGGAGAGACATCTTTGGCTGAACCTGGCTGACATGGTGGATTCCGAGCGGACTCGTCTGCTTGATGCGCCCCTGTCCCAGGCCGGCCTCTTCGGCGGAGCGGTGGAGGACTTTGCGTTTGGAAAGTTCCTTGGTATGGAGCTTTGGTTTGTGTTTGGAGCTCCGTCGAATTGATTCATTAATCCTTGATTTTCTTCTTTACCACTCAATTATAAACAGGCACTTTCTATTTTTATATCGTGTGAACTTATCCTCGATAATATTCCTTGTAAAAAACAATCGGATTGCTTTGATATTGCTACTTAGATCCAACTTTCCGAATCTCGGCTACTAGCCTTTAGCCCGCTAGCATTTCACGCGTGGCCTCGCGCCTATCGAGCGTCGTCTCATCTTACACCCGTTTCTCTGAAAGCTTCTCTGAAAGTACAGACACACGTTGATTGTGCTTAGAGCCCGCATCAACGGGGCATAAGCGCATGCGAGTGCGGTCTGTGTTTGGAGCTCCGTCGAATTGATTCATTAATCCTTGATTTTCTTCTTTACCACTCAATTATAAACAGGCACTTTCTATTTTTATATCATGTGAACTTATCCTCGATACTATTGCTTATAAAAAAAATTAAAAAAAATCGGATTGCTTTACTGCTTGAAACATCACGCGCCGATGCTCACAAGTCAGTGGTTAGTAACTTTGTGACTTTGACTCCGACTTCGTCTACTCCGTGCGTTTCTCTGCCCAGGAGGACGCGATCATCTCTGCCTTCAATCACTCCTGCACCCTGGGTCACGACACGAGCCAGGACCAGAGCAAGAACCTCTCCGCCCCTCCCGGTCTTCGAGATCTCCACCCGGAACCGCTTCTCCCCTCTTCGCGAGTCGGAACGCGACGACGCCGTGATCATCGGCACTTCCATGGTCCGCCATGTCCGTGCTACCTCGGGTAAAGGTAAGGTGCGCACTCACTGCTTTCCTGGTGCTCGTGTTCTTGATGTGGCTGCGCAGGTTCCCGAGATCCTGAACGGTGACGAGCGCGTCGGAGCTGTCGTGCTGCACGCGGGGACGAATGACATCAGGCTGCGGCAGACGGAGGTTCTGAAGAAGGACTACAGGAGCCTGATCGAGACGGTACGCAGCACATCGCCTAGAGCAACGATCGTTAGAGCCCTGCACGGGCCTCAAATCTAGGCCCTAGCCCGGCCCTGGCCCGAGACGCTCAGGCCCTAGCCCGGCCCGTGTCCGACAGCTCATCAAAATGATCAGCCCGAGTCCGACCCGAGCCCGTTTATAAAAAAAAAAAAAAAAAAAAAAAAGGATAATACACAGCCTGCCCTATGTTGCAGTCAGTAAACCAGATATGTTTCGTTTTCAAAGGCAAAGTATTTACCGGTAAGTTTATTTTCATTTCTTTATAAAGTTAATTAAGAAAAAAAATGTTTTTTATTTTTATGACGACCAAGTAGCCGACAGCGAGTTAAACATGTTTGATCCATTGATTTATAGCCTCTCAAATCAACACTTTACTTGGCTACAATAAAATCCATAGATATAAAACAACTTAAGCATATCACACAGACAGTTAACGTTAGTTTAAACGTTTGTTTAAACGTTTTTTGTCATTTTTGAAAAGCTGAGGCAAACTGCTCTGCTGCTCAGAGCAACAGCGCTCGCAAACTAAATGAGTTTATACAATAGGCTAACAATACAGAGAACGCAATCTAAAAAAATCAACATAAATTACATTAAAAACAACCATGCAGGTTATCTTACCTCAAAAATCAAGTCTTCACTACAGAACATGGCCATTCTTATTTCCACCTTACATCCTTGTTTCCAACAGACTCATGAAAATGAAGTCAAACAAAAAACAGCCTCCAAATATGGCTAAGAACAGTCTCAGAGCATCGTGAAGAAAAAGCACAGCATCCACAGTGAAAGGTTTTAATCCAGTCGTACTTTTTCCAGCTGCGCTGAAGTCACGCTCGCTACCGGGACTCTAAACACAGAACGAGCCGGTCGCGCGAATCTCACATCGCGCCGCCGGGAAACCTGTGCGCGTGCGTGTGTGTGTGTGTGTGTGTGTGCGTGAGCGTGAGCGTGAGCAGACTGTCATGTCAGTCATAGGCTATGTCAGTGTGATAGGTTATAAAACGTCTTTCTATGTTTGCGTTTAATCGTCATCTTCTCATATTTATTTTAATTAATGTCTAAAATATGCTATAAAAAAGATAAGCCTAAAACCCGGCCTGGCCCGGCCCGCGTGTGAACTATGACGTGAAAATTGGCCCGAAGCCCGGCCCTAGGAGCGTAAATAAGTCGGGGCCCGTCGGGCTCGGGCTGAAATGCAGGCCTCTAACGATCGTCGTGTCTGGACCGCTTCCCACGTACCGACTTGGACAAGAAAGGTTCAGTAGATTATTTGCTTTAAATGAATGGTTAATGTCATGGTGTAATGAACAGAAACTGCTCTTTGTAAATAATTGGAATCTGTTTTGGGAGCAACCTAGGCTCTTCCGTCCTGATGGTCTGCACCCCAGCAGAGTCGGAGCGGCTGTTCTGTCGGACAACATCTCCAAGACGCTACACACCATCTGACTAGTAAGTCAAAGTCCAAATCATAGTCTTTGCTGTCCCAACTTAATTGATATAAGTACCAATGTAGAACATTATATAGAAAATGTGTCTATTCCTCACTTAGTGAAGCCAAACAACAAATCTACTGTAAGATCTAGCAAGAATATTATTGTAATTAAACCAGAAAATCTAAATATCAGTGAACAAAAACAATTTCTAAAGCTAGGTCTTCTAAACATTAGATCGCTCACACCTAAGGCAGTTATTGTAAATGAAATGGTCACAGATAATAATTTCGATGTTCTGTGCCTTACTGAAACCTGGCTTAAACCAAATGATTATTTCGGTCTAAATGAGTCTACTCCACCAGGATACTGTTATAAGCATGAGCCCCGTCTGATCGGTCGTGGCGGCGGTGTTGCAACAATCTATAGAGATATTCTTAATGTTACTCAGAAAACTTGTCATAGGTTTAATTCGTTTGAAGTACTTGTGCTAAATGTTACGCTCTTAGATGTAAGAAAGAAATCCTTATTATCTCTAGCCTTGGCTACCGTATATATATAGACCTCCAGGGCCATATGCTGATTTCCTAAAAGATTTTGCAGACTTTCTCTCAGACCTATTGGTCAATGTCGATAAAGCAATAATTATTGGCGACTTTAACATACACGTAGATAATACAAATGATGCGTTAGGGGCTGCGTTTACAGATCTATTAAACTCTTTTGGGGTGAAGCAAAACGTCAGTGGTCCCACTCATCGTCTAAATCATACACTAGATTTAATTATATCATATGGAACCGATCCAACCGATATAGATATTACGCAAAGTGACGATCTCACTGATCATTACATGGTTGCATAATACGCACTGCTGAAATTTGTCATGTTGCACCACGTTATAGACCAGGCAGAACAATCCTTCCAACCACTATAGATAGATTCTCAAATAGCTTACCTGATCTATCTCAGCTGCTCAGTAAACCCAAACAAACAGATGAACTAGAGGAAATGACTAGCAGTATGAGCAACATTTTCTCTAGTACACTAGATATTGTTGCACCAATTAGATTAAAAAAGGTTAGAGAGAAAACTAAAACACCATGGTACAACAGTGCTACGCATGCTATCAAGAGAGAAACTCGTAACTTAGAGCGTAAATGGAAACGAACTAATTTAGAGGTCTTCAGAATCGCGTGGAAAGACAGTATGTCACGTTATAAAAGGGCTCTAAAATCAGCCAGGGCTGAGCATATCCGCAAACTAATTGAAAATAACCAAAATAATCCAAGGTTTTTATTTAACACCGTGGCTAGACTAACAAATAATCAGACATCTCCAGAGCAAAATATTCCGTTACAATATAGTAGTAATGATTTTATGAATTACTTCAATGAGAAAATAGAAAGCATCCGAAACACTATTGTAAATGTACAATCCTCTATGGTGTCTTATGACTCAGCCTCAATTATGGCCCCTCTAGAACAACTAAACCGCTTTACAACTATAGGACAGGAAGAACTAAATAAACTTATCATTGCATCTAAACCAACAACATGTTTATTAGATCCAATACCCACTAAACTACTTAAAGAAGTGTTACCTGTAGTGGAAGAGCCTCTTCTCAATATTATTAACTCGTCTTTATTTTTAGGGCATGTTCCAAAAATATTCAAGCTGGCAGTAATAAAACCTCTCATTAAGAAACCGCAATTAGATCCAAATAACCTAGCAAATTACAGACCCATCTCAAATCTTCGATTTAGGACTAAAATACTAGAAAAAATTGTGCCCGCTCAATTGTGCTCTTTCTTGCAAGAAAATTATATCTATGAAAAATTTCAGTCGGGATTCAGACCGCATCATAGCACAGAAACTGCGCTAGTTAAAATTACAAATGATTTACTCGTAGCCTCTGACCAAGGCTGTATCTCAATACTAATTCTACTTGATCTTAGTGCTGCGTTCGACACTATAGATCATAAAATACTCTTAGATCGACTACAAAACTACACTGGTGTTCAGGGACAGGCATTAAGCTGGTTTAGATCGTACTTATCAGACCGTTACCATTTCGTCTGTTTAAATGGGGAAAAATCAAAGATAACATCAGTAGACTGTGGAGTGCCGCAAGGATCTGTCCTAGGCCCTCTGCTATTCTCAATATATATGCTGCCACTTGGTAATATTATAAGAAAACATGGAATTAATTTTCACTGTTATGCTGATGACACTCAATTATATATCTCATCACGACCAGATGAAAACACTAACTTATCTAACTTGACAGAGTGTCTAAAAGATATAAAATGCTGGATGACGTGTAATTTCCTGCTATTAAATTCAGATAAAACGGAGGTATTACTTATTGGTCTAAAAAACTACCCACAAAATCCCTTACAATACAACTTTAATTTAGAAGGATGTCTTGTTACTTTATCCACTACAGTAAAAGACCTGGGTGTTATGCTAGACCGCAACTTGACTTTCGAAAATCATATTTCATATGTTACAAGAACAGCCTTTTTCCACCTTAGAAACATTGCTAAGCTACGTAACATGCTATCTGTTTCAGATGCAGAAAAGTTAGTTCATGCATTCATGACCTCGAGACTAGATTACTGTAATGCTTTATTAGCTGGTTGCCCTGCATCCTCAATAAACAAGCTACAGTTAGTCCAAAATGCAGCCGCTAGAGTTCTTACTAGATCAAGAAAATATGATCATATAACACCAATTTTATCATCTCTACACTGGTTACCTATTAAGTTCCGTATCAAATACAAAGTATTACTACTGACTTATAAAGCTCTAAATGGTTTAGCTCCTGTGTAATTAACAGACCTTCTATCGCCCTACAATCCATCGCGCTCTTTAAGATCACAAAATTCGAGGCTTCTGGTCATTCCTAGGATATCTAAGTCTACTAAAGGAGGGAGGGCGTTCTCACATTTAGCTCCTAAACTCTGGAATAGCCTTCCTGATATTGTTCGAGACTCAGACTCGCTGTCCCAGTTTAAAACTAGATTAAAGACGCATCTCTTTAACCAAGCATTCCCTTAATGCTTACCTTTTATACTACTTCTGAATCAGTTCGAATGCATTAATATTATGAACATCAGCTATGCTAATTATTTCCCATCTGTCTTTCTGCTGTTATCTCGGGACAGAGTCCTGCAACGGGTCGGGTACCCGCGGATACCCGCGGGTACCCGCATAAAAGTGTCTAAAACGGGTGGATTGTAATCATTCCTAAAATTCACGGGCGGGGATGCGGGCGGATAATGAACTCCTTGCGGGCGGGTAGCAGCGGATGAAAAATATATGCAATATTTGTGTCTAAATTGCCATTACACATACGCAACAACGTTATGACCTTTGGACCCATCACGTCACCGGCACTGCGTCAGTGCGACTTTCGTTTATGCTTGCGTTGCATGAGTAGCCATAGGGAGTAGCTATTGATGATTTAAAAGTAAAGTTGGCGAGTGGAGTACGGTATATAAAAGTGTTAAGAACGAGCATACAAAAACATTTCCCAACCTGATTGCACGGAATGTTCTCTCCATCCCAGCATCGAGCGCTGCGAGTGAGAGAGAGACTTTTCCAGCTGGATTTGTAATTCAAGAACGGAGAACGCAACTTAAACCATGTGGACGATATCCTTTTCCTGCACAGTATAACTTAAGGCAAAGTAAATGCATAGGATAGCCTACTGTTTGTGAGCGACAGGCTCAGATAGGTTGTATTTTTTTTCTTGTTCTTTTTTTCTTTTCATTAATAGCCAGATGTTTGCGTTATCAGGTTTCATAGCCTATTTAGGTGCCGATGTAGGCTACTTGAATGGCGCAAAACAAAGCACACTTTAGCCTGTTTCATGAGGCTATTGTGATGTTGAGAGAGGTGCGAGATAAAAAAAATAAAGGACTTTAATTGGAATGATTTTAGCGTGTGTGATTTATCACGGGTCGGGTAACGGGCCAAATATTAACGGGTCTGGGCGGGTGCGGATTTAATTTTGATATTATCACGGGTGACGGGTCGGATCTGGTGCTGAACTTTGCGGGTACGGGCGGGCGCGGGTCTCCAAAAATGGACCCGTGCAGGACTCTGTCTCGGGACGCTAGTCCCGAGGTAAATAGCGTTCGTCAGTTCCAAGTTTGTATCCAGCCTCTCACGAAGACTTCAGATGCCCCAACACCTGTGATGAGACGACTAAACGCCTGTGGAGAGACGACTCGACGCCTGTGAAGAGACGACTAAACACCGGCGATATGTTATGCCTAAATTTATACATGATTAACTAACTGTATTTTTCTTTTTCCATTTCTGAAATGCACTTTCTGTAAAGCTGCTTTGAGACAATGTGTATTGTGAAAAGCGCTATACAAATAAACTTGAATTGAATTGAATTTGCCCAACAGCTCTCCACTGCGCAGAAGCAGACTGAGGCTATTAAACATATTCTGCCCCGCCGACCCGCTGCTGCCTCCACCCGTCTGGTCGGGCAGAATCCTCAGCCTGCTCACCGCCAAGGCCGCCCTCCTGCGGCTCCCGCCCCTTCCGCCCGGCCTACGCAGAAGCCTCCACCACCTTCGCAAGAAGGTGCCACAGCCCTCTCCAGCCCTGCCCCCCGCTAGACGCCAGGATAAGCGGCGCTCCTGAGACGGGCTGCTCAGAGACGGGCTGCTCAGAGACAGGGCTGCTCAGAGACGATGTTTGTTTTTCAGGAGATGGTAGCAGGACCACTCCTTCCCCCGGTGGAGGGCCGGGGGAGAATCTTTTGTTCCCGACTCCCCGCTGCTCACCCACGGGTGGGCGGCACCTTACTGTGGTTAAAGAAAGAAACAAACCTCTCTTCTCTGAGCTCACAGAGTTCTCGGACGACACAGAGTGCCGCCCACAAGCCTCGCTCCCCTCGTCCCCCTCTGTCCAAGAGGCGGTTGACACGGCGGGTCGTCCACGGACCGCCTCAGCCCTGTCCCCCTCTGTCGCCAGACCCCCGACAGAGCAGGCCCCCGTGGAACGCTGGTCCTTCCCTGGCCTCCTCTGCTCGGGCGCAGAGCCTAACTGTGCCCCCACATTGGGCCGCTATGCCACCCACGTCTGGGCCAGTTACTCCGCTTCGCTGCCCCTCCGGGGGGACGTCTGTGGTCTGCATGACCCCGTTGGTTCAGTACCTGGGAGCCTGGCTAGAGCTTCCTCGTCTGTCCCCCTGGGTCGCACGCACCATCAGGCTCGGCTATGCGATTCAGTTCGCACGGTCTCCTCCCTGCTTCAGGGGAGTCCGCTCCACTCTGGTCGGTGGCAATGCCCCCATCATGAGAGCCGAGATTGCTACCCTGCTGGCGAAGGGTGCAATCGAGACTGTCCCTCCAGCCGAGATGAGGTCCGGCTTCTACAGCCCTTCCTTCATTGTCCCCAAGAAAGCCGGTGGGTTACGACCAATCATGGACTTGCGCGTGCTGAATCGCTCCTTACACAGGATGCCGTTCAAGGATTGTGGCATCCTCTTGGGCGTTAACGCATGGTGCCTCGCTAACAGACATCTGCAGAGCTGCAGGCTGGGCGACACCTAACACATTCGCCAGATTTTACAATCTCCGAGTGGAGCCAGTCTCCTCCCGTGTAATGTCTTTTTCAAGCTAACATGGGAGTCCGTTGGGTGTCTTCGCTTGCTCGCCACTCCACTCCACGGACTGGATACGTGCGATATCTTCCTCAGGTGAGCTTCTCCGAAAGCCCCGAGTTCCTCCTGCACTCCTGACGTCGACGCCAGTGTCTATTGCCTGAGCTTTGGCTAGGTGCCTCCCG
Source organism: Chrosomus eos (assembly GCA_036326025.1). Lineage (NCBI taxonomy): Eukaryota > Metazoa > Chordata > Actinopteri > Cypriniformes > Leuciscidae > Chrosomus > Chrosomus eos. The sequence goes on from CM070841.1 coordinate 217,768, forward strand.
TGTGCATGGTCCCTCTCTGGAGCAACCCCCACATGTGTATTCCCACTGTAAGCCTCTCTGAGCATGTGTCTTTCCCTTGGCAAGCCACCCCTGGGGTTTAAAACTTTTCCACCTGCGGCTGGATACCCCAGTGTATTCCCCATATGCATCCTTCGGGTCATATGTGTATTCTCTAAGCTCCCCTACGCTCCCAAGTGTACCTTGGTATTCCTGTGTTAAATAGGAGTCCCACTTGTCTCAGTATGACAGGGATCTCAGATTTATGCAGGGCACTGGAAGACAGCTGTGAAGGTGGCGTGATTAGACTGGTAACCCTATTCGTCGTCATCCGACGGAACTCGGCAGTTAAAGCCAGGGGTGTAAAGCAGTTTGGGGGGGAGATGTGAAAAAAAAACAACCCCAAATAAAAAACGTCTCGGTTACGGATGTAACCCTTGTTCCCTGAGTGAGGGAACGGAGACGTTCCGTCGTCTTGCCACTTCCGCTGTAAACCGCGGGGATCGCCTGAGCTCAGTCTTGGCTCCTCAGCGAAGAAACATACCTGCGTTGTGCTGGACTTCCTCCTTTTATACCCACGAGGTGGGGCGGAGTTACGTCATGCAAATTCCGAAGACCCATGGCATTTCTTTGCCATTGACTCGTTTTGTATACTCGAAGCTGATAGGCTTTCTAAGCGAAACCCCATTCGTCGTCATCAGACGGAACAGAGGGTTACATCCGTAACCGAGACGTTTTTTATTTGGGGTTAGTTTTTTTTCACATGAAACACTCATCTCCCCCCAAACTGCTTTACACCCCTGGCTTTAACTGCCGCCTTAGTATTTCGATTAAACTGTGCAGATAAGCGTTAAATGTATTTTCAGTTTTTTATTTCATCCAGTCACATATGTTATATATAGATATATAACATTAAATTTACATTAAGAAATCAGTTGTCAACTCTTGCTAAAAATGTAATGGTTAAAACATTCTACATGTGTTTACAGGATTCTACACAAGTGTCTACGCAAGCGTTTACAGGACTGATCCTTCATTTTCTGAGTATCATGGCTAAAACTGGCCTTGTTTTGACAAGCAAGTGTACTTGAGGCATTTCTACCATGTTACCAATCAGTGAAGATTTATGCATAAAGTAACATTTCCTTGTTTTATAAGAAACAGCTTGTGATTTTATAGCTGTGCTTTGGCACACAAAGTACCTTTCATGATATTTAAGTGGAAATAATTACATTTCTTTTGTTACCAGTTCTCACTGTAATGCAGAATATATGCTGAGAATGTACGCTTATTCAACAATAAATTATTTTCAAGAGCGTTAACAAAAGCAGCCCATATTAAACATCACGATTACATCATCTAGACTTACACACAAAATGTTAAAAGGGCCAAGATGAAGCATTCAGATACACAAGTCAGATTGAACACTCAAGTCCATTCAGACATTTATCTTTAACAACAGATTTAACTAGACATGAAAACGAATGAACGACGGAAAAAACGTCTGGCACTATTAGTGTTTTAAAGTCAGTATGTACATGAACCACAATTAACACAACATGATATTAATGAAGTCTCACACATTCTTAAAAGTTTAAGACATAGCAATATGTTACAATGAGTATTTGAAAGAAATAATGTTTATATACAGCAGGACCACTATTGTTGCAAAGCATTTAAAATATATTTTCAAAGATTGTTTTCAATACACAACATGAAAATTGTGCAGATAATCAGATTTCCAATATACATTTTTGTTGAAATTGTGAGTAGGAACGATTTCAGTGAGTGTAGAAACTGGACCGGGACAAACGCAGCGAGCGGTGTACGTCACACACACTACGCTGATGTTTGGACTGAGCAGTTTTGATCCAGATGAAGCTATCCAACACAACTAACATATAGGGGGAAAACATTACAAGATAATTAAAAAAGCAAGCTTTCTAATGAGCAAATCCACTTTGGAAGACTAGGATATGTTAATGCTATTTCATTAAAGTAGTCAAATTCACAAACCGACAGAGTGGGTATAAAAGTAATGTGTAGTATAATTTAATTGAGTTCATTTGTTACAAAAATCTATATCAGCAAAGAAATTATGGAAATTAAAAGGCTTTAATTTCTGCACCTTTTTTCCCATAAAGCGAAAGTCACTGACGTCAAATGTTGCTTTAACACTGACATTTTTAAAAATATCTTGTTTTCCACAGAAGAAAGAAAGGCATACAGGTTTGGACCGTCAAAAACGAGCATTTTTAGGGTGAACGACGAGGTCTGGGTTTGCTATTGATTCAGTCGTGGTTCTGTCCCTGTGTTGAGGTTGGGAAAGAATCAATTCTTTAAGAGAAAAAAAAAAATCAGTCAAAGCAAGCACAATATGTGCCACAACACAGAGCCACAGGAAGAAAAACAAATAATAAATAAGCACATTGCATAGTGTAGAAGCTCATTAGTGTTGTGATAGCATGCGTAATGTTTAGTGTGTTTAAGGTTGAGTAGTCCACTTAACATCCACTACATTGAAAATCCAATCTTGGTAGGTCACATTCAAACCCCGTGCTGCTAAACCACTTTTACAGTACATCCGCTAATGCAAACAAACGTGGATAAAGCATCTGAAAATGTAGTGTGAGATAATGTAATGTCTATGAACGTATTACGTGTGTCTCTCGCTCATATTGCGCACTAACTGCAGGACGACATGACGTGACATGAACAACCCTCTACTTTTAGCCCATAGAAACCCCAGTGAGCGTGCTGGGGGACCGTCCCCTGCTCAGGGTGTCTGTGACCCAGATCGCTTGAAGCTACCCAGCAGACTCTGCACACCCTTCTTCACGCTGGAGCCGACCCGGCGGGCCACAGAATCCGCCGGAGGACCGGGCAGACAGGAGCCGCTGCTGGGAGGACGGGCGTCCAAACACTTCTGATACCTCAGCTGGAAATCAGCAAACATATGGTTTAAACATGTTAGAAGAACAGAAACATAATTCAACTTAAACTAGTTATTAGATTATACACACATTGTACAGCTGTGGCCAAAAGTACACATACATGTTGTGTTTCCTGCTTATTTTGTGTTTGCCGCTTCAGTATTTGTGGTGTTGATTCACATTATTTGTAGATTATTGTGCAGAGTGATGAGATGCATTTTAAATAATTTCAAAAAGCTTCATTGGCGAAAAAAGAAAGAAGGAACTTTAATCACAAAAACACACATTTTAAAGGACCCTTAAAGGATTAGTTCACTTTTTAAAAAAATTTTGCTGATAATTTACTCACCCCCATGTCATCCAAGATGTCCATGTCTTTCTTTCTTTAGTCGAAAAGAAATTAAGGTTTTTGATGAAAACATTCTAGGATTTTTCTCCATATAATGGACTTCACTGGTAGGCAAACCGTCCAAGGTCCAAATGACAGTTTCAGTGCAGCTTCAAATGGCTTTAAACGACAACAGACGATGCATAAGGGTCTTATCTAGCAAAACGATCGGTAATTTCTAAAATAAATAAATAAAAAACAAAGTTTTATGCCTTGCTGTTCTGTGATGCGCGGTCGTCACTCTCCTGTTCGAACTCGTTCATCAAATGAACGAATCTTTTTTTCGAGTCATTTCGTTCATTTTGTTCATTGAATGAATGAAATGACTCGAAAAAAGATTCATTCAATTTGATGAACAAGTTCGAACAGGAGAACAGAGCAAGCCGAGCATTTGTGCTAATAAAACTTAAACTTTTTTATTTCTTTTAGAAATAACGATGGTTTTGCTAGATAAGACCCTTATGCATCGTCTGTTGTCGTTTAAAGCCATTTGAAGCGGCACTGAAACTGTCATTTGGACCTTGGACAGTCTGCCTACCAGTGAAGTCCATTATATGGAGAAAAATCCTAGAATGTTTTCATCAAAAACCTTCATTTCTTTTCGACTGAAGAAAGAAAGACATGGACATCTTGGATGACATGGGGGTGAGTAAATTATCAGCAAAAGTTTTTTAAAAAGTGAACTAATCCTTTAAAGGACATGGTGATGGAAAAAAACATGTGAAACAATTTCACTTTTATGTTCGAATTCGCAATCACGCATGTGTATGACTTTTTACAAGATATAATAAACGACAGTTGGGGCAAGTAATGTAAATGCTATGCAGTAAGCTAACTATGCTAGGGCTCCGTAGACCGCGTTATTCATTCTCCATGCCATTCAGAAGAAGGTATTTGCTTCGGCCACACGCTACCATCTAATATTATTTCACCAAGCATATTATCAGCACATGAGTACTATCATTCAGAGATCACCCAATTATTCTGGTTGGATTGGATTAGAAGAGCAAACTGATTGATATAAAAGGAGGGAAGTAGTACTTCCTGTTAATGAATTTGTTATATTGTCTGCTTTGAAAATATGAAAATAACATACCAGTAGTCCTTAAACGATTTATTGTGTATTTTTGTATGGTATCTTGGGTTTCATTAGTGTTGTGGTAGCGGAGGTCTCTTATTCTGAAGTTCACTCGCGTGAGCGGATATAATGCTCCAAACATACGAGTAGGAACGAGACTCAGACACGCAATATGGTTTGCAAGGAGTTTTTTTTTTTTTTGCCTTTATTTAACCAGGAGAAAAACCTTACTGAGATTAAAATCTCTTTTACAGGAGTGTCCTGGCCAAGATAGGCGGCCCAATTATTCAAACACATATACACACATATAACAATAAAACAATACAACACACAATAAAGTAAGATTAAAAGTACGACCTCAGAAGTAGTTGCAAATCATTAAATCTTTCTATAGCGCTTGTATAAGTGTTCTGAAATTACTGAAAGGGACCAAGTGATTCAGCCTCAAAGTCTTCTGTAGAGAGTTTCATTCTGAAGGTGCAGCATAGTTAAAAGCAGTTTTGCCAATATTAGTTCTGACTCGAGGGACATGCCGATTGTAAAAAAACTGAGCGCAGTGAATAGTTACCTAATACTTTTTGCTTAAGCATACAACAAAGATAAGATGGTAAGATTGTTTTGTATATCCAAAATTGTTTTGTATGTCAATAAGTATCAGTGCATTTTCCTTCGTACAGCAAGAGAAGACAAACAAACTATTATATAATGCACAATGATGTGTAGAAAATGTGCAATTCGTGATAAATCTTAAGGCACCATGGTACACAGCATCTAGGGAGGCAAGAATATAAGGGAGCATGCTGATACACTACATCCCCATAATCAAGAACTGGCAAGAAAGTCGCAAACACAAGCTTCTTCCTTGCAATAAACGAGAAGCAAGACCTATTTCTAAAATAAAATCCCAACTTCTTTATTTTTTGTTTCAAGTAATTAATGTGTGAAATGAATTGTAATGTGTCATCAATTATAATGCCCAGGTATTTATACTGACACTAGTGTAATCGGTTTTCCTTGTAAAGTTCGAAGAACACTAGAACTATCTAAAGATTTTCTAGAATTGGAGAACCACATGAATTTTGTTTTCTCAACATTTAAGACCAGCTTTAATATAAAAACCTTGACTGAATGATATCAAATACTGATTGTAAGTCTCTCAAAGGTGCTTCTAGTTTAAAATGATTTAGCTCTTGGTTGAAATGGAGAGCAAAATACGGTTATAGACTTCCTGTTTTCTTTATGTCCTTGTTTTGATTCATTTAATTTGTATTAAGATTACTTTTTGGTTGTTGCTTTGTATAATGTTTAAGCCATTAATCTTATTTGGTTTTGATGTATGTTTTTTTCATTTTGGTGTTTTGTTTTCTTTTTGTACAAGCTCTTACGTTGATTCTCAACGAGTCATGGTGGTGTAATACGTCTTAGGCGTCCAAAGGTGATCTTATCTGTGACGACGGACATTCAAATAAAGTGTGGGAATCATCAGTCAGAGTCAAACCTTTCTTAACCCCTTTTCAAGCACCGGCCCGAGGGCGGGCCGTCGAGGGCGTGGCTGTACTTTTATTACTTTTTAAAGCTTTGTTTTATAACAAATATTCAACTGACCATCATAAACTATGCATCATTTGAAAGCTAAAACACTCAAGAATCATGTTCTAAACTTGTTTTTGCAATCAATACACCAGAGAGGAAAGGGTTAAACTAAATGCAAAAGGACTTTCCATTTGAAAATGACCAAAATGAAACGCAATACTCATCTTTCATCTCGTATGGTTCATATCAGTTCGGACAAATCCATGAAACAACAGCATGCATTTCAGTGTAAGGGTCCAGTCTTCTAAATGTATCCCACTTTTTAATCCAAAACAACGAAAAAATAGGGAAAAAATGAAATATACTCCTCTGTTTGTATGACCGTTTTTGACATAGAGTTCGCATCATGTTCAGTTTCAAAGAAATATCGATTCTAATCCGTATGCCAACACTCAAAAGCCATATCACCCCCGCAGTTTAAACTCTTCCTGATCGAATGGTATATTCCACTTCTCTGTCCTTCAATCACAGGCTGTGTTACAGACCAAGACAGTAAGTGAGTCCCTGACAGGCTGAGCGCGCTGTCCATCACGGAGCTGGGCTTTCGACTGGATAAAAGCCTGGGTAATGCTATCCAATGTCTTTTGAGCTACGTTTTGATTGACGGGGATATTAGCCAACTAAAATCGATTGCAGTGATAGACCGTTCATGCAAGCATTTTCGTCATTCAAATGCGTAAAGTTTTCATTCAGATGTGCGCTTTCGCCACGCGCGCAGCCACGCACACACATAGTTAGCCGAGTTAGCCGACCAGAATGTAAACAGACACATAAACGCGATGTTTTGACACATGGAGCTTGCATAAATGCACGGATTTACTCTAAAGCTTATATCTGAGCACCTCTCTCATGGATCGTCACCTAAAGAAGAGATTTGAAGGTGTTTTTGCAGAAGATGGAGAGGAGCAATTGACGAACAGCAACAGAAAGTAATAGGATATTCATTATATCAGTTTATTGCAATTTATTTGAGTAAAAACACGTTTGTAATTGCAAATGTTCTAAAACATTTATGTTTTTCTTTTTATATATTTTATACATTAGTTGGAAAATGAACACTTCTGCAATGTCTATACATGTAGTGAGAAATCACTGTTTTTGTTATTAGAATTGTTTAAAATAAAGAGAATTTTGTTAAAATGTTCAAATGTTGTGCTGAAATCGTTTTTTTCTTGTGTGGTTTGAAGGGCATAACAGTTTTGAATTGATGATGTAGACCTGTAGTGTTTACTTCTTATGAAAAGTGGTTGGGTGCCTGGTGTCCATTGGAGTCTCCAAATTGCATTTTGGAAAGGACGCCTATACTTTTCTTGAATAAAAGCTTACAGAAACTACATTTTTGGGAGTATCATCCTCAAATTTGAATCTAAACATGGTCAGACATTCAATGTTATCTTTATGGTGTTTTCAGGCCCTTAACATAAAAGTATGATACATTTTTCCCTAAGTGAAGTTAATTCAAAGAAATCGTCAGTCACATTCATGTACATTTTACCTTGTTTTACTCTGTTCCTATGCTACTTTGAGTTATAATGACTCTTAGGTAACAAAGTTTCAAGTGTCTAGTTTAAAAAAAGATCAGAGTTTTGAATGTGGACCATAGGGTTTAAGAGCTACAGACATTTGTATTTGGGTATGTCATTTTCAGAAAATTCTCAAAAAATGGGGCGCTGGTTAAGAGGTTAAGCCATGCAGCTACACTTCCAATTATTGTCTTCGCAGTGGTTCCCTCCACAGAAATGTGTGTAGTCATCCTCACTGTGTCTGTGCTTGGAAGGACTAATGGCCTCATCAAGGAAATTACACCTGAACGCCAGCAAACACCAGGACTGTCTCCTCACGCAGAACCGTGTCTCCAGTGCAGATCTGCTCAATATTGGCAGCAGGGGAGTGAGATGCTTCTGGACACACAAGACTATTGGACAACGGCCTTGTGTTAAGAGAGGCAGCAAAGGAGCCACTTCTCTCCAAGAACAACTTTCAAGGACAGACTGAAATTCTGCAGGAAGTACAAAAAATATTTGAATATAAAAAATATATTTTCTCTGATTAACCCCCGTTCTGACTGTTTGGGACAAAATCTACTGTTCAGAGAAAAAAGGGTCCTGTGTCGTGCCAACAGTGGAGCATCCAGAGACCATTCATGTGTGGGGGAAGTGGCTCTCCCACAATTCTGTCCAAAAAACTACACAAGAAATAAAGAACGGTATCAAAACATCCTCCAAGAGCAACTGCTCCAACGATCCTGAAGCAATTTGGTGATGATCCGTGCATTTTCCACCACGATGGGACACGTCACAAGGCAAGAGTGATGATGAAGTGGCTTAGATATCATTACATTTAAACAGAGAAGCTGTGATCACATGAACTAACAGACCTAATAATGCAAGAATGGGTCACCATCTCTCAGGATTGTCCCAGAAGCTGATATATATAAGGCCATACATGGGATCGCTCCAGCGTACCTACGTGATCTTATTAGCCCTTATACTCCATCACGTTCTCTCCGCTCTGCGAATTCCCTCTTATTACATCAGCCTTTGTGTAAGCTCAAGACCATGGGTGAAAGAGCTTTTTCCTGCAAAGCCCCCAAGCTATGGAATCTACTTCCTTCTACAATCAAAAGTGCACCAACTCTGGGACATTTCAAAGGGTTGCTTAAGACTCATTTGTTCAAGGCTACTTTTTCTTAATTGTTTTTATTGCTCTTGCTGTGTTTGTTTATTTCATTGTATGCGCTTTGGGTTTGAGAAAAGCGCATTATAAATAAAATTTATTATTATTATTATTATTATATTCAACATGCTAAAGCGAACTGCAGAGGTTATGAAGAGGGGTCAACACTTTAAATATTGACTCTTTGCATACACTGAACGTTTTTGCAAATAAAATCCTTTAAAGGTGCTCTATGTAGCTTTTCTTCTAAAATGAATCCTTTTTTTATTGCCTGTGTGTGAAGGGGTTGTAATCACACATTACAATGATCCACTTGTTGGGTTTTGCTATTACCTCTGAAGGCCAATAACCATATTTGTATGTGAAGTCTCTGGGTCGGATTTCCCGCGAAATCCATCGGATGTGATGTGCATGCGTGCTCCCGAGCCTCTCTTTTATATACAGTCTATATGCGACGACACTGCAGCGAACTACATGAGTCTGATAACACGCCAAACGCCCTGCCTCCAGCACAACACACACTCCCAACACAACACACACTCCAGCACAACAGAGACTCCAACACAAACTCCACAAAAATATAAAAAAAAAAAAAAAAAAAACGTTTTATCAGCTGAAGCTCGTCAGGCCAAACGTGATTCTGATCGACAAAAACACGGATCAACATCGGCAGAGCTTTTGAATTATTAGTAAACTCTAATGAAATAGCAAGGTAAACTACATGAGACATGACATGAATACAAAAGACTGTTCCAGGATAACAAAAAGTAGGGTGCTTTAGGATGTATACTTGTTTTATGTACTAGATCTACTGTCTTAACGTTACACATCCCACTATACTATCATATTGTTTATAATAAACATTTCCAGACACGTTCAGTACAGTAATGCTACTTCTTACTGTCTTACTGTTACACTGACATTGTTCAGTCTAGTTCACCGTTTTCGTTATCATTTTACATTCACCTATGTTGACATTGCTGATGGTGAAAGATACACGAATAGTTAGTGAAATGCCTTATGCTAGATAACATCACATGTCGGCTAAATGCAGTCAATGTAACGTTATCATGGTACGAGCATGGAGCATTAGTTCGACGTGACGACGTTAGGGGATCACTTCAGGGAGCCCTATCAACTTCGAGTGTCTACAGAACAAGCCAATGAACGTTGGCGTGCGTGAAACGCGTCATGCGCCCCGCCCTGCAGCGCGGGTATAAACAGGAAGCGGACGCACGCACTCATTGTCTTTCGCTTCGGAGCCGAGCTTTCGTTTTGACTCTGAGTTTCTGCAGACTGCTGCATCGATCGTTGAAGACTTCAAAGAGAATACTCTGTTCCAGTGCTGGTGTGACGGCGCGATCAGCGGTGGCCGCGAGCATTACAGCTCACAACTGCTGTTTTCACAGCATTGCTTGTGTGTGTGTGTCTGTATGTGTCGGTCTCGGTGGGCGTTCCTCTCGTGAGTGTGTACCCCGATTACACCGCGGCTATCCCTGGGTGCTTCAGCACTGAGAGAGTTATTTTTTCTCTTTATATTTTTTGTTTTCAACTAAAAGAGCAACACAAGCGTGACGCTGCGTCCTTTTCAGGATGACAATCCGCTTGTGCGTTTCTGGGTGCGGTCGTTCCCTGGCGCCAGCAGACGGCCACAATTGTTGCCTCTCGTGTTTGGGCATTCAGCACGCTGAAGCAGCTTTTGTGAATAGTTCATGTTCTCATTGCAGGAATATGACTGGCAGCGCTTAGATCAAGACTCGCTTACCTCAAGGGAGGTGCAGTCCCCTCGCCTATGCCCAAATCTAGTGTTTATTCTGGACCTCAGAATAGACCTACTTTTGCACATGGTCAGGGTGATCTGAGGATTACCGTGAGGGCTTCCCCGCCGAGGCAATCTCCGTGGGCCCCTCACGCCTCTCAAGCGCTGCCGCCGTTGGAGCCCCCAAACGAACGCACTGGCCCCTCTCGGCCTTCTCGGTTGGACGATTGGTATCTCGGGGCGGGCCGTGCTGGTTCTCAGCGCTCCGCCCCAGTGCCATTCTTTCCGGAAGTGCATTAGGAGCTTACTAGGACGTGGAAGGCGCCGTATAGTGCCAGAAGCTGTCCTAGTGGCTCCTCCCTCCTCACCACACTCGACGGCGGGGCGGCTAAGGGGTATGTGGATGTTCCCCCGGTGGAGCGTGCCGTCTCGATGCAATTGTGTCCGGCGTCCGCTTCCTCCTGGCGGGGAAATCCACGCCTCCCGTCCAAGGCTGCAGAGCCTGTGGACAGGCTGCTTCCGCCCTCCATGCCATAGCGCTTCTACAGGTCCATCAGGCCCAGGCGCTCATGGGCATGAACGAGGGTGTTTCTGACCCAGAGCTCCTCCGGGAGCTCCGTGTGGCAACCGACCTCGCTCTCCGAGCGACGAAGGAAACTGCACGTTCAGTCGCTCAGGCGATGTCCACCTTGGTGGTCCAGGAGCGCCACCTCTGGCTCAACCTCGCGGATATGAGGGACACCGATAAATGTCGGTTCCTGGATGCCCCTCTTCCCAGGTTGGGTTATTCGGCAATGCAGTCGAGAGCTTCGCCCAACAATTCTCGGCCGCCCAGAAGCAGACGGAGGCCATCTGACACATCCTGCCCCGACGGACCGCTGCTGCTCCCACCGACCTCCTGCGGCGTCCTCCGCTCCCGCTAAGCCTTGGCAGCAGCAGCCACCATCCAGGCCTCGGCGTGGGGCAGGCCGCAGGAAGTTGACCATGCCCGTCCAGCCCGCTGCCAAACCAGGAGGCAAGCGCAGGTACTAACGACCCTGAGACGGGCTACCCAGAGTGGATCAAGTTGCTCTTCAGGAGGTGGTGAAGGCACCGCTCCTTCCCCGGTGGAGGGCCGGGTGGAGAATCTTTGATTCCTTTTTCTGTTCCGCCACTGACCCACGGGCCAGTGGTACCCTCGTTTTCAACTAAAGACCAATTCTGAAACCTCTGGGTCCCAAGAGGGCGCGCTTGGCGGTCGACGACGCTATGCCTTGTCACCCTCGAGCCCCTCTTCTTCGCCAGCGAGCAGCAGTGGCTGTGTTCTGGACGCACTGACGCTTCCGCACACTCACTCTGCCATTCGACGGAAGCAGGTACATGTTGCACCACGCACTCAGACCCCACTCCGGGCCGCTATGCCGTCCGAGTCGGGTCCCTGCATTCCGCCGCGCTGCCCCACCCCGGGTACGTCTGTGGTGCCGTTGGTTCCGCTTGCGCGGTGTCTGGGAGCCTGGCTAGTGCTTCCCAGCCCGTCTCGCTGGCTCATCCGTACTGTCAGACTCGGCTATGCGATTCAGTTCGCCCGGCGTCCCCCTGTATTCAGGGGCATTCTGTTCACCCGTGTTCTGGCGGACAGTGCCCCTGTGCTCAGGGCAGAGATCGCAGTCCTACTGGCGAATGACGCGATCGAGCCGGTCCCTCCAGCCGATATGAAGACCGGCCTCTACAGCCCGTACTTCATTGTACCCAAGAAAGGCGGTGGGTTACGGCCAATCTTGGACCTGCGTGTCTTGAACCGGTCCCTTCAACAGCCCGTTCAAGATGCTTACGCAGAAACGCATTTACAAATGCATCCGTCCCCAAGATTGGTTTGCAGCGATCGACCTGAAGGACGCGTACTTTCATGTCTCGATTCTCCCTTGACACAGACCGTTTCTTCGCTTTGCGTTCGAGGGACGGGCATATCAGTACAAAGTCTTACCCTTCGGGCTGGCCCTGTCGCGACTGGCTTATTCTCGCCCAGTCGAGAGAGCAGTTGTGCGAACACAGGGACATGGTGCTCAGTCACCTCAGCCATAGGGCTTCGGGTCAACTGGGAAAAGAGCAAACTCACCCCTGGGCAGAGGATCTCTTTTCCCAGTATGGAGTTGGACTCGATCAACATGACAGCGCGCCTCACCAAGGCCCGCGTCCAGTCAGTGTTGAACTGCGTGAGCACGCTCAGACGCAGAACAGCGGCTCCACTGAAACTGTTTCAGAGTCTCCTGGGGCATATGGCATCTGCAGCCGCGGTACGCCACTCGGATTGCTTCATATGAGGCCGCTCCAACACTGACTCCACGATCGAGTCCCGAGATGGGCGTGGCAGAGCGGCTCGTGCCGGGTCCAAGTGACTCCGCACTGTCGCCAAACTCTCAGCTTGTGTCGGACCCTTTGTTCCTGCGGGCAGATGTTCCCCTAGAACAAGTGTCCAGGCATTCTGTGGTCTCCACGGATGCCTCTGCCACCGGCTGGGGGGCCACGCACAACGGGCATGCAGCTTCAGGTCTGTGGACGGGGCCTCAACTGCATTGGCACATCAACTGCCTCGAGTTGTTAGCAGTACATCTTGCATTGAGCCGCTTCAAAACGCATGTGCTGGTCCGTACGGCGACCGTTGCGTACATCAACCGTCAGGGTGGTTTACGCTCCCGCCGCATGTCACAACTCGCCTGCCATCTCCTCCTTTGGAGTCAGAAGCATCTGAGGTCGCTTCGTGCCATTTATATTCCTGGCCGGCTCAACCGTGCAGCCGACGAGTTCTCACGGCAGCAGGTGCTACCGGGAGAGTGGCGACTCCATCCCCAGGTGGTCCAGCTGATTTCAGGCGCTTCGGGACCGCGCAGGTAGATCTGTTTGCCGCCCCGGACACGTCTCACTGTCAGTTGTTCTATTCCCTGACCGAGGGGACCCTCGGGACGGATGCTCTGGCACTCAGCTGGCCCCCGGGCCTACGCAAGTATGCATTTTCCCCAGTGAGCCTTCTTGCACAGACCTTGTGCAAAGTCAGGGAGGACGAGGAGCAGGTCTTGTTAGTTGCACCGTATTGGCCCAACCAGACCTGGTTCCCCGAACTAGTGCTCCTCGCGACAGCCCCTCCCTGGCCCATTCCTCTGAGAGAGGACCTGCTCTCTCAGAGACGGGGCACCCTGTGGCACCCGCGTCCAGACCTCTGGAAACTCCATGTCTGCACTTTCGGCACTGCAGAGACCACCCTTTGAGCCTTTGCAGTCAGCTGAGTTAAAAATTCTGTCCTGTAAAACAGTACTTCTGGTTGCATTGGCCTCTATCAAGAGGGTAGGGGACCTGCATGCATTTTCGGTCGACGAATCGTGCCTAGAATTCGGCCCGGCTAACTCTCACGTGATCCTGAGACCCCGGCCCGGATACGTGCCCAAGGTTCCTACCACTCCCTTCCGGGACCAGGTGGTGAACCTGCAAGCGCTGCCTTCGGATGAGGCAGACCCAGCCCTGGCTTTTCTCTGTCCCGTCCGCGCTCTGCGCCTGTACGTGGACAGAACACAAAGCCTCAGGACCTCAGATCAGCTCTTCGTCTGTTACGGAGGCCAGCAGAAGGGAAAGGCTGTCTCCAAGCAGAGGATGGCCCACTGGTTAGTGGATGCCATCGCCTTGGCTTACGAAGCCCAAGGCGTGCCTTGCCCGCCTCGGTTGAGAGCCCACTCCACCAGGAGTGTCGCTTCTTCTTGGGCGCTGGCACACGGCGCCTCGCTGACAGATATCTGTAGAGCTGCGGGCTGGGCGACACCTAACACGTTCGCTAGGTTTTATAGCCTACGTGTTGAGCCGGTTTCTTCCTGTGTGCTCGCTTCAACCAGCCGGTAACACCGAAGTTACCACTCTTGTGTCGGCTTGCTGCGCCACTCCCCTCCACATGGAGCGGATACGTGCGCTTTTTGCTCCAGTCGAGTTCCCCACTCAGGCGAACCCTGTGAGTTCCTCCGCACCCCTTCGGCAGTCGGACGTTGCGGAGCGTCCGACGCCAGGCCTAGTGCTCGTATGCTTGTGTAACTTGTGCTAGGCTGGGTTCCATATGTGGTGATCCCTGCGGCGATCCCATATGAGTATTCTTCCACGACCAGCTCCCTGCGGTGAGCCCGTGTCTTTCCCTTGGCAGAGTCCGCTCTGCCGTCACTGTCTGGTGTAGCCTCCCCCTTCTCAGGCTGGAGCCACCCCAGTGACATTCCATATGTTGCACTGCCCCTCTGGCCAGTCCATATGAGTATTCTCCACATGTTACCTCCCTTCGGGCAGGATGTGGCTTCCGCAGCGTCCCTCTCCCCTGGAAAGGCACGCTTTCCCAGTATTATCCAAGAGTTCGCAGTAACCGAGACATTCAACGTCAAGCTGATAAAAGTAGCCTATTATTGTAGCATTGCAGTGGGAGTTTACATGAGTTTCCAGCATGTTGTGTGATGCTTTCGCCGTTGCGTTGAAAGTCTCCGTGTGGCCGGTAGTGAATGCTCGCTCTTGAAATTGCACACGAGTACGAGCGCTCTTGTTGCAATCTGAAACATCACCGCTAGAGGCTGCTAAAAAATACATATAGCACCTTTAAAACGTATGAAATTATTATCATTATTTTCCAGTATACTGCTACTAATAATCTACCAATACTGAAGCAGCAAACTTTGCACAAAAAAAAAAGTGTCAATAAATTATGCCAATACTTTTGGTCCCGAATGATCTAATTTATCAAAATTATTTAATTTATAATGTTAAAACTGAAGTGTGTAATTCCAGTGAATCCACACACCACAGGTTCATTGAATAATCACATATGAATTAAATTATGAGAGCTGCAATTGGATTAACAATTTCAATTTTGGGTTCATTCCCCAAACCAAGAACATGATTTTTGTATATTCCAAGACGACTTGGAATATACAGCAAAAAAAAATCATACGGACTAGGGCTGGGCAGTATATCGAGTTTGTACAATATATCATTTTTTTTTTTTTAAAGATATAGAATGAGGCAATACCGTTTATCGATACAGTAGTTTGATACAAGCACATCTGGAAAATAGTGGAGGATGCAGTGTGAGCTGTGCAGTGAAGTATACCTGGTACAATTTGTCCTAAACATGACACAAGCTTATATTAAGCGCTTCAAAATAACTGGTAAGATATAGTGAACAAGTTTAAAGCAGTCAGATGCTCTGACAGATACTGTTGCTGACTGACGGATAAATACTTGTGCTGTTCAATGCGTTTGAGATGTCGTGCTTTCAGTGCTTAACTTACATTTCACAGGTATATTCTCCAGCTGTCTGCCTCGCTGCCTGCTGTTGTGTGTGAGTGTGTTTGCTCCGAGGCTGTTAGCTCCGTCTAAGCCTCGCATTTCTTTCTGTTTTGAACCATCGTTTACTATCATTTCTAGTTGTTTATACTACTAATTACAGCTTACCTAACATCGCTAGCTTCCGTTATTGTTAGCACAACACGCTAGTATCTCGCTAGCCTGTTAAGGCGCCCCCCGTGCGCTCAGTTATTTATTTATTTTTCTCGTGCGCGCCCGCACATCTGAGTTCATAAAAGCCCAGGTGAGTAAGAATCAGTCAACAAACACGGTGAGTAATGTCTTGTCCTGTTATTGTCACTTGCACATCATGCCATATGTTTACCATAGCCTTCCCCGTCGGCATAGGGTTTATATGTGATAAATGCAAGGAGACAGTCAGGCTGACGGAGAAGATTTCAGAATTAGAGACACGCATCCAAACTTTAATTGAGGATAGTAAGTGTGCTCGAGCTTTAGATACTACTTTGGATGCGCCTAGCATAGTGAACCATTTACATGATTCGGTTCCGGCTGAGTTATTGCCTGTGCAGCCAGGCAGATGGGTGTCGGTGAGAAATCGCTCTAGTCGCGGATCAAAAAACCACTCTTCTGTTCCGGTTACCATAACAAATCGATTTGCCCCTCTCAGTGAAACACCCACTGAGAATGCTGTTGATTGTGCCCTGGTAATTGGCGATTCTATTACACGGAACGTGAAAATAGAGACACCAGCCACCATAGTCACATGTTTGCCGGGAGCCAGAGCGCCTGACATCAAATCAAATTTAAAAGTGCTGGCTAATGCTAATCGTAAATTCTCTAAGATTGTTATTCACGTCGGCACTAATGATGTTCGACTTCGCCAGTCGGAGATCACCAAAATTAATATTAAAGAGGTGTTTGAACTCGCAAGTACGATGTCAGGCACTGTAATCTGCTCTGGCCCCCTTCCTGTTCGAAGGAGTGATGAGATAGTTAGTAGATTGTGTTCACTCAATGGCTGGTTGTCTAATTGGTGTCCGCAACATAATATAGAATTCATAGACAATTGGAAAAGTTTTTGGGGCAAGCCTGACCTGTTGAAAAGAGATGGTATTCATCCCACCTGGGATGGTGCTGCTCTTCTCTCTAGTAATTTGGCTCATAGTCTTAGAGATAAAACATGACAATCTGGGGCTCAGGTCAGGAAGCAGACAAACTGGCTAAACCGACCGTCTGCTAGCGGCCTCACGTCACCAAGGTCAGATAAATCTCATCACATAGAGACTCTTTCACCTAGATATCATCATATAGAGACTGTGTCTGTTCCCCGAATTTGGAAATCCAAAAAACTGCCAAACCTTTCTAAGGTTAAAAATCTAATTGATGTTCAACAAATAAAAAACAGATATAATACAGATGAGCAAACGATAAAGCTTGGGTTGCTGAATATTCGATCCCTTAATTCAAAATCGCTCATAGTTAATGATAAGATTAAAGACTATAACCTAGATGTGCTGTGTTTGACAGAAACCTGGCTAAAACCAAACGATTACATTACTTTAAATGAGTCCACTCCGCAAGATTATTGTTATAAACATGAGCCTCGTCCGAAAGGCAAAGGGGAGGTGTTGCTGTAATTTATAGTAATATTCTGAAAACCACTAAGAAATCTAGTTTTAAATATACTTCTTTTGAAGTGTTGGTGCTTAATGTAAAAATTTATAGTGTAAACAATAAATCACGTTTGAGAATTCTGCTGGCTACTGTATACAGGCCACCAGGGCACCATAAAGACTTTATCAAAGAATTTGCTGACTTTCTATCAGAATTAGTATTGGCTGCAGATAAAGTCCTAATTGTTGGTGATTTTAATATACATGTAGATAATGAAAAAGATGCATTGGGATTGGCATTTAAAGACATTATAAACTCAATTGGAGTGAGACAACACGTGTCAGGACCTACTCATTGTCGTAATCATACTCTTGATCTAATATTATCACATGGAATAGATGTTGATGGCGTTGAAATTCTGCAGCAGAGCGACGACATCTCCGATCACTATCTAGTCTCGTGTAAATTACATTTAGCCAAGGCTGCAAAGCCGACTCCGTGTTATAAATATGTTAGACCTATCACTTCTGCCACTAAAGATTGCTTTATCAATAATCTTCCAAATCAGTTTCATAATCTCAGCATCCCAGATAGCTTAGAAGAACTTGATATTGCAACAGAAACTTTTAACTCTCTCTTTTCCAGCACTTTAGACACAGTTGCTCCGCTGCGCTTAAAGAAGATCAAAGAAAATAGTCCAACGCCGTGGTACAATGAGCACACCCGGGCCCTTAAGAGAGCAGCCAGAAAAATGGAGCGAAACTGGAAGAAAACAAAACTAGAGGTATTTCGGATTTCATGGAAGGAGAGCTCGATTGCTTACAGAGAGGCCTTAAAAGATGCTAGAACTAATTATTTTTCAACCCTATTAGAAGAAAATAAACATAATCCTAGGTATTTATTTGAACAAGTGACTAAACTAACGAAAAAGAAAGCTTCAAGCCCAGAAGTTTATAAGAAACACAGCAGTAATGACTTTATGAACTTCTTCACTTATAAGATTGATAATATCAGGGACAAAATTATAACTATGCAACCGTCTACTACAGTATCGCATCAGGGAGTATATTGTAGTCTCTGTGAGGAACATTTTGATTCATTTGTTGCTATAGGAGAGGAAGAATTTTGCAAAATTGTTAATTCATCTAAATCGACAACTTGTATGCTAGACCCTATACCGACTAAGCTACTGAAAGAGATGCTTCCAGAGGTCATAGATCCTCTTCTAGATATCATTAATTCATCTTTGTCATTAGGATACGTACCAAAAACCTTTAAGCTGGCTATGATTAAACCGCTTGTTAAAAAACCGCAACTTGATCCTACAGAATTAGTCAATTACAGGCCGATCTCGAATCTGCCTTTTCTGTCAAAGATACTAGAAAAAGCAGTATCCTCACAACTGTGTTCCTTTTTAGAAAGAAATAATATCTGCGAGGATTTTCAGTCTGGATTTAGACCGTACCATAGTACTGAGACTGCTCTCATTAAAGTCACAAATGATTTGCTCCTATCATCCGATCATGGTTGTATCTCTCTATTAGTGTTACTTGATCTTAGTGCTGCATTTGATACTATCGACCACAACATTCTTTTAAATAGACTAGAAAACTATGTTGGCATTAGCGGAATTGCACTAGCATGGTTTAAATCATACTTATCTGACCGATATCAGTTTGTAGCAGTAAATGAAGAGATGTCTTATCGATCACAAGTTCAGTATGGCGTACCACAAGGCTCAGTACTAGGACCGCTGCTCTTCACTCTGTACATGCTACCATTAGGAGATATAATTAGGAAATATGGAATTAGCTTTCACTGTTATGCTGATGATACTCAGCTGTATATTTCTTCAAAACCTAACGAAACTTACCAATTCACAAAATTAACGGAATGCATAGCTGATATAAAAAATTGGATGACCAGTAATTTCCTATTACTAAATTCTGAAAAAACAGAGATTCTAATCATTGGACAAAAAACTTCCTCACCTAATAACCTAGAATACTGTCTAACACTTGATGGCTGCTCTGTTAAGTCTTCGACGTTAGTTAGGAACCTGGGTGTGCTCTTTGATACCAATCTTTCATTTGAAAGTCACGTGTCTAGTATCTGTAAAACCGCATTTTTCCATCTTAAAAATATATCTAAATTACGTCATATGCTCTCACTGACAAATGCGGAACAATTAGTTCATGCGTTCATGACCTCAAGGCTAGATTATTGTAATGCTCTACTGGGTGGTTGCCCTGCATGCTTATTAAACAAACTACAGCTAGTTCAAAACGCAGCCGCTAGAGTTCTTACCAGAACCAGGAAGTATGACCATATTAGCCCGGTTCTGTCAACACTGCATTGGCTGCCTATTAAACATCGTATAAATTTTAAAATATTGCTGATTACTTACAAAGCACTAAATGGTTTAGCTCCCCAGTACTTGAGCGAGCTCTTAACGCATTATAGTCCTTCACGTCTATTGCGATCTCAAAATTCTGGCCAGTTGATAATACCTAGAATATCAAAATCGACTGCTGGCGGTAGATCCTTTTCCTATTTAGCACCAAAACTTTGGAACAATCTTCCTAACACGGTCCGGGAAGCAGACACAATCTGTCAGTTTAAATCTAGACTAAAAACACATCTCTTTGGCTTAGCATACACATAACACATTATAGATTTCTATAATTCAATGTTAGGCTGCATAGATTAGATCAGCCGGAACCGGGAACACTTCCCATAATTCCTGATGTACTTTGTACATCATAAGAAGGATGGCGTCTACGCTAATATTAGTCTCTCTGTTTATCCCGAGGTTTACCGCAGACCGCCGGATCCAGGGCATATCCAGATCTGATGAAGGACCATCACATGGACACGTCGACACGCGTTATCAGGGCTGTGAAGGTCCATGGACACCTCACCACTCATCTCCTCACCGGCCGGATGACCCAACCCAACCAGATGAACTGGATAATATCGTGAAAGTTCTGATCCCATCTGACTCCTGACATTATGCTGCCTAACTCATAATCATACACTGTTCATTCGTTGGCCAAAGGAGGACTGGCCCCCCGACTGAGCCTGGGTTCTCCCAAGGTTTTTTTCTCCATTCTGTCACCTGATGGAGTTTTGGTTCCTTGCCACTGTTGCCTTCGCCTTTTGGCTTGCTTAGTTGGGGACATTTAATTTTCAATTGAACAATACTATTACAACATTGTTTTCCTGTTATCTCTGTAAAGCTGCTTTGAAACAATTTGTATTGTAAAAAGCGCTATATAAATAAAGGTGACTTGACTTGACATATGTAAATGTTAGAAAGTCCAACAAATATGTCCAGTTCACTATCAGGAGAGGACGAGCTTCTGCAAGTGAATATCCGCTCAAATTCAAGCATCCGTGAACGAGCACGCCAAACAGACGGAGCACAATATAACAGTAGCGCAATAATTCTGACTAAAATATACATATTGCTAAAATATTTGTTGTTGGAGACAATAAATGTGCCATATGTGGAGTTTTAAACCTACAAGTATATTTTTATGAAAGTGATCATTATAATGGGGTAATCAAATGCAGGCTCATTTAATTAGTTTTAATTTTAGTCATTTTAAAAACAAAAGCATTATTTTTGTTTTTAGGTTGTAATGTTACAACAGGGCTCGAAATTAACTTTTTTACTTGGTAGCACTGGTGCTCCCAACTTCAAAAAGTTAGGAGCACCAGCAAAAATTTAGGAGCACCACAACTACAAATTATATATTAACAGATTTCATTTCACTGGGGCTTTACACCTCCTGTGGCCAAGATTTGAAATTTGGTCTTCTGGCTCTATCATCTCACCCCGATGATATTGGCACATGATTTGTCATTTGCATACGTCATGTTAATCGCAACTCCGTTCTTTTCCCATGAGCTGCAACATAGGTTTAAATTGAGTGAAGGCAAGCTCTTCTTTGGCGATGGTAAATGCGGTTGTATATTTGACGTATAATTAGCTCTGCCAATAGAGCAGAACGACCAGCAGCATCCTGCCGATTAAAAGCCGAACCTGATGAACCTGATAATATTATGACTTTGATTGGCACTCTATTGCTATTAATATGCTGTATTAATATTTGTTAATCTTAGTTAATAAAAATACAGCTGTTCATTGTTCGTTCATGTTACTTCTCACAGTGTATATGTTAACAAATAAAAAACAAATAAAAAACAATTATTTCAATAATGTAGGCTATTAGTAGCCTAAATGTTGAAATTAACATTAACAATGGTTAACAAATTAACAAAGTGCAGTTTATTAATAGTAGGCCTACATGTAATTTAGTTAACTAGAATTGAATAAATGGAACATTAAATTGTAAAGTGTTACCGATTTGTTACACAGATTCAGATGTCTCGTGAGTTCAGTGTTGGACAGATCAGTTGTTTTAACCATTCATTAAAGTGAATCGGTTCAAATGAGTCATTAGTTCGCGAATCGGACGTGTCATTAGTGGACGTGTGTAGCCTACGGCACAGGTTGTGTGATTATCCCGGCAGTTTATTTTTTAGCACAATTCACACTACGCAGTAATTCAGGAGAAAAAATCTCTGAATACTCCACGTGAAAGTTGGTCTTCCGCCCTTTTTCTATCGTGCCAAATGGTTTTGATTAATGCGCGAGGGAGAGAAGACAGCGCTCGTGTTGTTTGAAGACGTGAGAGAGCGCGCGCGCGGCCGGGTCATTCTATTCTACATCAGTCATCGATCAAATAAGGCTTTGGCGGCCGCCAAAAAAAATGAATGCAGGAAAAACCCTGGATTGGTTATAACGTTGGATAGAATGATGGTCCGGCCATCGCGTATCAGCGCACAAGGTACACACTGTGATGTAATTTGCAAACAATTTCAAAAAAAAATTTTTTTTTAGAGGAATGAAAACAGGTCGCACCACAACCATTATTTGCACTCGCACAAATGCTCCCAAATATATTTTTAGGTCGCACAGATTAAATTTCAGGAGCATATGCGACCAAAATGGTCGCAATTTCGAGCCTTGTACAATGTTAGAATGTAATGAGATTTTAACACCACGTTTTTGCAAATAATATATTGAATAGCCTACATTACAATCATATTTGTTTCCATATCCTTCAATATCAACATTGTTTGGATATCATTGAGCAGGATGTGAAATAATTTTTTTAAAATAAATACTGATTTTCTTTATCCAAATAGAAAACCGTAGAAAGTACCGAGATATATATCGCCATTTAACCAAAAAATAGAGATATGATTCTTCGGCCATATCGCCCAGCCAAAATATGGACTAATTTATGACTCTGTTATGGAGCATCACAGAACAAGCAGGTAAAAAAGGCACACAATTTTTAATTATAACAGGTAATTTTATATTGTGGCGATGAATATTTTTGGACCGTTTTAGTCGCAGTCTGGAGCCCTGCACTGTGTGCAACAACATGAACTATCTGTATCTCTTTTACATGTGAAGTGAAGAATTAATTTCACTTAAATAAGATGATTTTGATCAAATTCTATGTTGAATTTGTGCTGTAGATAATTAACTGTAGAATAAGCTCTTACCATGCAGGCAGCCTGTACAGCCTCACTAAGACTGGCTGCATTAGGATCACACCAGAACATGTGACAGATGAAGTCTCCAGGCCCCTCTGCCATAATGAATGCAAACGTGTGCACATCCTTCCCGACTCCCATGAACGACAGGAAACGTACACGACACTCGGAAAGAACTTCCTCGGACTGTGTTGGTGACATTGAGAGGTGTAATATCAGTGAAGTGATTCATCTAAGCAGATTGTTACAATACAGTATTACGTATTTGTGACATCACAGTATTACACACAGTTGTGGTCAGAATTATTGGCACCCCTGGTAAATATGATGGCTGTAAAAAAAAATATTCTGCATCGTTTATCTTATGGATCTTTCAATAAAAAAAAAAAAATTTAAAAATTTTAAAAAAAAAATTAAAAAAAAAAAAATCACAAAAATCAAACCTTTCATTGAAGTAAAAATAATTAGAAGTGGGGAGAAAAATCACATTCTGTAAAATGTTTTTCTCCAAAACACATTGGCCACAATTATTGGCACCCCTAGAATTTTTTAAGTAAAAAATCTCTGAAGTATTTTTCCATTATTATTTACATTCTTTAGCACACCAGGGTGACTAGGAACATGTAATTCTCTAGCTATGACTACTTGTTTCACAGGAGTATAAATATGAGGAAAAAATAAAAAATAAAAAAATTCCCTTAATCATAAAACTAATTCTGATGTGCAGCAAAAAATTGTTGAGCTTCACAAAATAGAAAGTGGCTATTAGAAAATAGCTAAAGCATTGAAAATCCCCATTTCCACCATCAGGGCAATAATTAAGAAGTTCCAATCACCCAAAGATGTTATGAATCTGCCTGGAAGAGGACATGTGTTTATATGGTATTAATGCAAGAGTTTGAGGATCAAGGATCACAGATGGAGAATTAGGGGTCAGAGTCTAGGGGTCAGAGTCTTGGGGTCAGAAAGCCGTAAAAAAAAAATCTTTAAATTCAAACAACCCCTACATCACCACATGTTGGTTGGGAGGGTTTCAAGAAAAATCCTCCTTGCTCACCCAAAAACAAACTCCAGCATATTCAGTTGTCAGACATGACTGGAACTTTAAAGGGACTGGATTCTGTGGTCAGATTAAACAAAAACAAAAAAAGAGCTTTTTGGAGGCAAATCCACCAGACTGGTTTGGTGAAGACAGGTATAAAAAGTACCCCATGCCCACGGTTAAATATACTGCTGGATCTTTAATGTTGTGGGCCTATTTTATTTTGCTGGAGATTTTGGACATCTTGTTCAGATACCATGGTCATGGTATCATGGATTCTAGCAAATACCACAGGATAAAACAAATCAAAACCTGATGGCCTCTGCGAGACATCCTTATAATGGGCCATGGTTGGATCTTCCATCAGGAAAACGATCCAAAACAAACAAAAATCAACACAAAAATGTTTCACTAAGCACAAAATAAAGCTTCTGCCTCGACCATCCCAGTTCCCGACCTGAACTCCGTAGAAAAAGAGTGGGCTGAACTGAAGAGAAGTAGCACCAGCATGGAGCTGGGAATCTAAAGGATCTGGAGAGATTCTCTATGGAGGAATGAAGGATCTGGAGAGATTTTGTGTGGAGGAATGAAGGATCCAGAGAGATTCTCTCTGGAGGAATGAAGGATCTGGAGAGATTTTGTGTGGAGGAATGAAGGATCTGGAGAGATTCTCTATGGAGGAATGAAGGATCTGGAGAGATTTTGTGTGGAGGAATGAAGGATCCGGAGAGATTCTCTCTGGAGGAATGAAGGATCTGGAGAGATTCTCTCTGGAGGAATGAAGGATCTGGAGAGATTCTCTCTGGAGGAATGAAGGATCTGGAGAGATTCTCTCTGGAGGAATGAAGGATCTGGAGAGATTCTCTCTGGAGGAATGAAGGATCTGGAGAGATTCTCTATGGAGGAATGAAGGATTTGGAGAGATTCTGTGTGGAGGAATGAAGGATCTGGAAAGATTATGTGTGGAGGAATGAAGGATCTGGAGAGATTTTGTATGGAGGAATGGAGGATCTGGATAGATTTTGTGTGGAGGAATAAAGGATCTGGAGAGATTCTGTATAGAGGAATGAAGGATCTGGGGAGATTCTGTGTGGAGGAATGAAGGATCTGGAGAGATTCTGTGTGGAGGAATGAAGGATCTGGAGAGATTCTGTATAGAGGCATGAAGGATCTGGAGAGATTTTGTGTGGAGGAATGAAGGATCCAGAGAGATTTTGTGTGGAGGAATGAAGAGAGATATGGAGAGATATGGAGAGATTCTGTATGGAGGAATGAAGGATCTGGAGAGATTTTGTATGGAGGAATGAAGGATCTGGAGATATTCTGTATAGAGGAATGAAGGATCCGGAGAGATTCTGTGTAGAGGAATGAAGGATCTGGAGAGATTATCTAAGGAGGAATGAAGGATCCGGAGAGATTCTCTCTGGAGGAATGAAGGATCTGGAGAGATTCTCTCTGGAGGAATGAAGGATCTGGAGAGATTCTCTCTGGAGGAATGAAGGATCTGGAGAGATTCTCTATGGAGGAATGAAGGATTTGGAGAGATTCTGTGTGGAGGAATGAAGGATCTGGAAAGATTATGTGTGGAGGAATGAAGGATCTGGAGAGATTTTGTATGGAGGAATGGAGGATCTGGATAGATTTTGTGTAGAGGAATGAAGGATCTGGAGAGATTTTGTGTGGAGGAATAAAGGATCTGGAGAGATTCTGTATAGAGGAATGAAGGATCTGGAGAGATTCTGTGTGGAGGAATGAAGGATCTGGAGAGATTCTGTGTGGAGGAATGAAGGATCTGGAGAGATTCTGTATAGAGGCATGAAGGATCTGGAGAGATTTTGTGTGGAGGAATGAAGGATCCAGAGAGATTTTGTGTGGAGGAATGAAGAGAGATATGGAGAGATATGGAGAGATTCTGTATGGAGGAATGAAGGATCTGGAGAGATTTTGTATGGAGGAATGAAGGATCTGGAGATATTCTGTATAGAGGAATGAAGGATCCGGAGAGATTCTGTGTAGAGGAATGAAGGATCTGGAGAGATTATCTAAGGAGGAATGAAGGATCTGGAGAGATTCTGTGTGGAGGAATGAAGGATCTGGAGAGATTCTGTGTGGAGGAATGAAGGATCTGGAGGGATTCTGTATAGAGGAATGAAGGATCTGGAGATTTTGTGTGGAGGAATGGAGGATATGGAGAGATTCTGTATGGAGGAATGAAGGATCTGGAGAGATTTTGTATGGAGGAATGAAGGATCTGGAGAGATTCTCTCTGGAGGAATGAAGGATCTGGAGAGATTCTCTCTGGAGGAATGAAGGATCTGGAGAGATTCTCTCTGGAGGAATGAAGGATCTGGAGAGATTCTCTATGGAGGAATGAAGGATTTGGAGAGATTCTGTGTGGAGGAATGAAGGATCTGGAAAGATTATGTGTGGAGGAATGAAGGATCTGGAGAGATTCTGTGTAGAGGAATGAAGAATCTGGAATGGAGAGATTTTGTGTGGAGGAATAAATGATCTGGAGAGATTCTGTATAGAGGAATGAAGGATCTGGAGAGATTCTGTATAGAGGAATGAAGGATCTGGAGAGATTCTTTATAGAGGAATGAATGATCTGGAGAGATTTTGTGTGGAGGAATGGAGGATATGGAGAGATTCTGTATGGAGGAATGAAGGATCTGGAGAGATTTTGTATGGAGGAATGAAGGATCTGGAGATATGTGGAGGAATGAAGGATCTGGAGATATTCTGTGTGGAGGAATGAAGGATCTGGAGAGATTCTGTATGGAGGAATGAAGGATCTGGAGAGATTCTGTGTGGAGGAATGAATGATCTGGAGATATTCTGTATAGAGGAATGAAGGATCTGGAGAGATTATGTATGGAGGAATGAAGGATCTGGAGAGATTCTCTATGGAGGACTGAAGGATCTGGAGAGATTCTCTATGGAGGACTGAAGGATCTGGAGAGATTCAGTATGGATGAATGAAGGATATGGAGGGATTCAGTATGGAGGAATGAAGGATCTGGAGAGATTCAGTATGGAGGAATGAAGGATCAGGAGAGATTCAGTATGGAGGAATGAAGGATATGGAGAGATTCAGTATGGAGGAATGAAGGATCTGGAGAGATTCAGTATGGAGGAATGAAGGATCTGGAGAGTTTCAGTATGGAGGAATGAAGGATCTGGAGAGATTCAGTATGGAGGAATGAAGGATCTGG
The DNA here is from genome assembly GCA_036326025.1 of Chrosomus eos. NCBI lineage: Eukaryota > Metazoa > Chordata > Actinopteri > Cypriniformes > Leuciscidae > Chrosomus > Chrosomus eos. Next base: position 244,941 of record CM070841.1, read on the forward strand.
AGAGATTCAGTATGGAGGAATGAAGGATCTGGAGAGATTCTGATCTCGTCATGTGTTCTCCAAACTCATTGGGCATTATAGGAGAAAACTCCTATAACTGTTATCTTAGCAAAAGGAGGTTGCAAAAAGTATTTAATAAAAGGGTGCAATAATTATGGCCAATGTGCATAGCCAAAGCATGCATTTCATAATGTGATTTGTGAACCCCCCCAGTTTCAATTATTTTACTTCAATGAAAGGATAGATTTAGGATGCAGATTTACTTTTACAACCATCTTTGATCATATTTACCAGAGGTGCCAATAATAATGACCAAAACTGTATGATACTGAAGTACTACAGCATTGTCAATAGACACACACTTTACCTCAGAAGTTATAATGGTGAGTGTAGCGGATGCCACGTTCACGTTCACCGCTGTCCAATCGTCCTTGTCTTTGTTGTTGAGAGCCGTCTCCAGCGCTACATTAATAACCTCCATGCCTTCAGGAGACACATAACACAACTCCACTTTGATTTCAGGCAGCTACATTTGATTTGAACATGACAATAAACAGATGCTATTTTGAGTGCTCAGAGGAGATGACATAGGGCTGTCGCGATAACTGCAATATTGAAATACCGTGATACTGACAAGAGGAAAGCAAGGAATGCAAGCAACAGCGATATTCGCATAATAAGGCTTCATAAGGCTATGCCCTTCTTAAAAACGTATCACGCCAAGGCACTCGAGAATTTAAGAAAATATATATAAAAAATATTTTATTTAATCATGGCTTAGGCAATTAAAATCAGTTTACAGATAACCGCACATCGACGTGGCCAATGAGCCTTCATCAGGGTGTCGTATGCCTTTCTTGTTTTGCACTTTGTGCATGTCTATTGAATGTTAAATAAGTTCATAATGATATTAAGACTGTGTTTACCATGGTGATTTGTTACAGAGGCTCTGTGGATTTGCACTTAAGCCTAAAGAGACAGTGAATGAGAGAGAGAGATGCGAATACCTGTCCTTCAGGTCACATCGTATATTTGCAAAAAGGTTGCCAAGGAAAGCTAAATATTTGTAGTATCGTCGTTTTAACGTTAAGGGTATTTCCCATGAACGGCGTCAGCGCTGGTCAATGCATTCAATGCAATTGATCTCTATGAGGTGAAGCATCCGCTTCAGCGTTTCCCATGCGACGCATTGCTTGTCAGCTGAGCCTTGAAAAGTGGAGCTCAGTTAAAATAATTAACATCTTGTTTCATTACATCTATCTTTGAATGTATCAGCGTTTTTAAACGTGTTCGTTAAATGAACGGCAGCCACCTAGTGGTGCAACAATGAAACTGTGCTGAGTGACAGCCTGTCTATCCGCAGAGACGAGCAGTGCTGGAGAAACATCAGCTGAAAGCCTCTCCTCAAGTGAAATTCGATCTAACTGTTATACATATGCCAATAGTCTAACAAGCTTATTGTCAGGTTTATGTGCTGTTATGCATACCCTTATTTTGACATTCTCTTCTGTTAACTTTACTTCCTGTTTCAACATTGTTTAGTTTCGGTTATATGGGTTACTGAATATGTCCTCGTTTTTGTGCCTGCTGACCACAACATAACACTTATTTATATAGCAATAAATAAATATAAATAAACCAATGAATAAATGGCGATAATACCACATATCGTGCTATTGAGCCACTCAAAATTACCACAAAGGAATTTTTTTCGGTAACACTTTATTTGAAGGGGTGTGCATAAGACTGACAAGACACTGTCATAAACATGACAGAACACCTGTCATGAACATGAAGGAGTCTTTATGAATGTTTATGACTGTTGTCATTAAGTGTCATTCGGTAAATTATGACACTTTTAATGCAAAGTTGACATTGTTTAAAATGTCTTTGTTATGACAACTTGACATTAACAAAGACAAAAAATGTCTTTGTTATGACAACTTGACATTACCCAAGACAAAAATGTCTTGATTATGACAACTTGACATTAACAAAGACGGAAATGTCTTTGTTATGACAACTTAATATTAACCAAGAAATCATAACCTGTCAACCTGTCACAAATATGTCATAACAGGTCTAATTATCAAACTTCAAGCATTTTGCAGTGTAATAACCCTTAATGACATCTTTATAACTAGTACAATGTGTTCCACTTTACTTGAGGACAAGTAAAATATTCATGACACAGTTATAATGGTGTCATGACGGCCAAAGTTGTCACAGGTTGACAGGTTATGATTTCTCGGTTAATGTCAAGTTGTCATAACAAAGACATTTCTGTCTTTGTTAATGTCAAGTTGTCATAATCAAGACATTTTTGTCTTGGGTAATGTTAAGTTGTCATAACAAAGACATTTTAAACAATGTCAACTTTGCATTGAAAGTGTCATAATTTACCGAATGACACTTAATGACAACAGTCATAAACATTCATAAAGACTCCTTCATGTTTATGACAGGTGTTATGTCATGTTTATGACAGTGTCATGTCAGTCTTATGCACACCCCTTCAAATAAAGTGTTACCTTTTTTTCTTCACCGCGACAGCTCTAATGACATAGCCACATAACAACATGCGACAGCAATCAGTTTTGATGCAAAATAACAGGTAAATCATGCATTTTGTATATAATTGCATGAGATAAAGCATTAATAAACAGATGGCATCCTACCAACTGGCTTTGTCACCGGCACACGACCCAAATACCAAACCTGGAAGTGCTGGGCCAGCTCATTCTTTGGAGCTGGGAACTCTGGAGGAGAAAAGATCAGAATCAGTCATAATAGAATAATTCAATTATCCATTACAATACTCGTTTAAAGAGGTGCTGTAAACATAAAAAAAAAAAGTGTAGTCAAACCCAACACTTTCAACAGCGTTACACAGCGTTACACACTGGAGATCAGCACTGGAGATTAACCACAAAACAAAAGCTAAATTCAGCATATCTGTCATATGTTACCCTGGAAAGGGATGTCCCTAAGTCTGGAGGGATCAGTGTTTAGTCTGCCGGAAGACTTCCTCTGGGCCATGATCTGGAGAAAAAGATTAACAAATAAAGCAAACTATTAACAAAAAGCACATGGATATGACTGCATTATCAGTCACGAATGTGATGCTTGCACGTTGCGGTCTCGATCTCCAAATTGATCTCAAAGCGTAAGCCACATAGCTGTAAATGTAAATAGAAGTAGTGACGTATAGAGGGTATTAAAGGCTGAAATTGCTATATCGTGTATATGATGTTAAAAAAAAAGGTATGTGCAACATGTCATGAATAAATTTCTCGTGTTAAGAGTGACTGAACCTGTTTGGAAGAACCCGGAGCCACCCCGATCGTGAATCGTAAATATTCAACATGTTGAATCCTGATGTGTGGGGGAAACCCCGAGGACAAACGCGAACGTACTCTATTGATTTTCAGGTGCAACGAAAAGATACCCAATCAGAAAGCGAGCTGACAGATGACGGAACGAATTGTTTTCAACCAGATCTCTTCCTTTCTTACACAGAACAACCTCTTGGACAACAATCAGTCTGGTTTCAAAAGCGGAAACTCAAATGAGACTGCCCTGCTCTCAGTAACTGAAGCTCTGAGACTGGCAAGAGCAGCTTCCAGATGCTCAGTTCTCATCTTTCTGGATCTGCTGCCTTTAACACAGTTAACCAGCAGATCCTCCTGTCAATCCTAGAGATGAAGGGCAATGATCAATTGAACTTAACAGACCATATTGCTAGAACTGCCCGGTCTTCTAGATTCGCCTCGCACAACATTAGGAGGATCAGGCCCTTCCTTGCCCAAGCGCTTGTTCTATCCAGACTGGACTATTGTAATGCTCTCCTGGCTGGTCTTCCAGCTTGCTCAGTCAAACCTCTGCAACTGATTGAGAAAAATGCAGTCAGAGTGGTCTTTAATGAGCTGAAGAGAGCATACGTCACTCCTCTCCTCACAAAACTGCACTGGTTGCCAGTTGCCACTCACATTAAATTCAAGTCACTGACGTTTGCCTACAGAACAACCACTGGCTCTGCTCCCTTTTACCTAAACTCATTACTTCAGACTTATGTGCAATCCAGAAACTTGCGTTCTGCAAACGAATGTCGTCTTGTGGTACCATCTCAAAGAGGCACAAAATCTCTTTCTCGGACCTTTACCATGACTGTCCCCTGCTGGAAGAATGATCTGCCCAACTCAATCAGCTGCGGAGTCCGTAGCCACTTTCAAGATACTGCTGAAAACGCATCTCTTTCGGCAGCACTTGATCCACTAATAGTAACACTTTCTCTTCTATTCTATTTTTAAATATTTGAAAAAAGAAAAAAAATACATATACTGCGTTAGATTAAACTGAGAGGGGTCATATCACTTGCATATTGTTGTCTGACTGTTAGTTTAACTACTTCTATTGTTCTCATTTGTAAGTCGCTTTGGATAAAAGCGTTTGCTAAATGAATATGTAAATATTACTACGATGTTCGCTAATGCGAGTATGCAATGGTCTAGAAGTTTTACCAACATATGCAAGACCACAAGGGCACCGTATAAGATAAATCACAGGAGTAGAAGAACAGTATTGCGTATCAGAATATTGCGCAGTGTGCGGATGACTAAAATAATTGCATTTGTGTGTAAAGGCAATCTGGGCGCAATTGCTACACCTATAATTACCTGGGGGAAGATGTGGAATGCCTTGTTTTACATGGGAAGGAAATTCAAAGTCGCGAAGATTATTTTGAAAGCCTAATGTTTCTAATTAAGGTGATCACCTGTTTTCTATAAAGAGTTATTTTTATTTCACATGGGTATTGGGTATTTAAATAAGTTTTTCTTACATCCTCATGTAAGCTAATTGTCAATCCCTCACTGAGCAATGACCAAGTTTAGGTCTTTCATAACTTTTTTGTAACTACAACATAAGCATAATACATTTTTAAAGAGTTCAAAATGTTCTACAGCACAGAAAAAAAATCCCCACCTGCTGTACTCAAATAGTGATGGTACATACTTTTATGTACAAAAAATATCAATCTTAAAAATCTACCCTCAGATTCAGTGGAGGTTTGAGCAAAACGTGTTCAACGTGACTCTAAATGGATGCAAGGGCCGTGTATTCACTTCTTTCATTAACTTTTTTAACCTTAGTCCTCGTACCCAACAAAAGTTAGGTTCTCATCTACATCGCATACTATTAGTTACATCACTCTCAAGAAGTTTTCCAAGTAACCACTCCAATTAATATTACCTGCTCATTAATACCTGAACCGCTGTTGTTTCAATAAATCTAGGATATTTTGGACACTGCAGCGCACAACGTCTTTAATGTTTAAACAAGAATATTAATATTTTCAGTCAGCAGCTCAGATGTCCTTACCTTAGAGCAGATGTCATGCATGCTTGTGGCGATGTTTTTTGCAGGGGTGTCACACCGAAATACATGACACTTGAGCACATGTGTCAACTTGTCTCGAGCCACATATGCAAAGTCCCTACAATAAGAGACAAAAAAAAAACTAAACAGATGTATTCATAATCATTTCAATTCATCCATGCACCCATAAACTTATGTGCACACTAATAAATGTAGGAATTTATGCATCAGCTGCATCAGTAGCTGACACTTTGGGAACACGCTCTGGTTTGACGGCTGTGTGAAGCATAGAATAACGCCAACAGTACCAGCCTTCTCTACCAAGCTATTGCTTTAATGATGCCTTTTAAGAAAGTGGTCATGCTATCATAGATAGATTTTCTATTAAGGAAATCAATCAGAGACTGAGCATGGCTGGCTACGCAGCTTCTAATTCCCTACACAGGAAACCTAGTTTTCTTTTATATACTAACCAAAAACGCTCCCTTTTATAGGTTTACAAAAGGAGATTTTTAGATGGATGCCGAGTTTTTTCAAAGTTGCAATCAAAATGAATCAACCCCCATTTCAAATCAGGTTTATTGGCAAAATTTACAGACTTTCAGTTGTTTGCAATGAACAAATCAAACAAAAAGTAATTGAAATAGCTCAACACAACAAATGTTTCAAGTGGTTTCCCCAATTTCAACTGAAAATGCAACTTTTAATGACTTCTGCAGTTTCAAAATTATTCAACCCCCTGAATAGAATCCCTCACAACAGCACTAATCAGCGAAAAATGTGTTTTCTCAAGCACACCTGATGCAACCAGTGGAATTGCACTAGCATGGTTCTCTTACGAGAGTATCTCTCGTACTGCGCAATATCTTACGCTATGGGGAAAACCTCTTTTCCACGAGATATTGAAGCCAAAAAAATTATCCTTAATTTTGTATTAATGTAAAACGCTTTGCAGCAGCAAGCAGACACAGGCGAGACAGCTCGCGCGCCTATTGGCTGCCCTGCGGCAAAAGCAGCAGCCTATCGAGAGAAGCTCTGCGTGACGTAATGACCAATGGGGGCACTTCGCGCCCATATCGTCACGTCCCGCCAGAAAAGGCGTGGTCTCGCCTTATAAATAGGCTCGATAGGCTGGTACAAGCTGATTTTCATCTCTTCAGCGAAGCCTTCGCATCGCTGGATCCAGAGTGAGAAGCCGCGCCGTCGACGTGAGCCTTTCAGCGGGACGTGCCCTCGAGTCTGGAGTCGCTGGCCTCGCCGCCTTCAGCCGCCGTACCTGCTGCGCTTTCCGGCACCTATATATCCTTTACTCTGCTGAGAGTGTTTGTTTGCTTACGTAACGCAACTCACACTTCTCCCTAAACTCTAAAAGAGCTGCGTCTTTTTCAAGATGCCTTCCTGTGGCTCGTACGTACCGAGCCCAACTCAGCGAGGGTGAAGATCACGCGGCTCTCGCGCTCACTGACGGCGGATGCCCTCATTGTGAGCTGTTGCCTATGGTGATGATGGACTCGTCTGGCATCCTTCTCAGAGCCTGCACTTCTGCCCGCTGTGGTGCTCTCTACAGCCCGCCAAAGCTCGCCGGTTCGCCTGCCAGCTTCGCCGGCATCGCTCGATTCGCTCACAGATGGACAACGGCTGCCGTCCGCCGCCGCGTCCGCCCTTGAGCTCGACGAATCTACCGAGGCATGTTCTCTCCTGGCATCGGACAGTGAGGATTGGGCGAGCTCTGTGGACCTCTCCCCCCTACCCGCGAGCCCTCTGGGAGACGAGCCGGCATTGAAACTGAGCCGATGCGTCTGCTCTCTCAAGCCGTGGATTTCATCGGCCTCGACTGGGAGGCGCCCGCGCAACCAACGCGCAACAGGCTGGACGGACGCTTTCTCGGGAAGACGAAGCTCCGTCACAGTCAAGACCCGCGCCCTTCCTCCCTGAACGGTCGCTGAGAGACATTTGTGGCTGACGCTATCCGAGATGACGGAAGCTGAGCGCTCCGTGTTCCTCGACAAGCCCCCACCCGCCGCCGCCGCTTCACAGCGCCGCCAGGTCCGAAACCTAAGACCGCACCCTCGCTCTGCCGGACGCCGCCCCCCCTCAGCGCGGACCCCGGCTGGGGATTGAGATCAAGCCCGAGGCCTCAAAGCCTTCCTAGCCTCTAGGAAAGCGACGGTGTTCAAATCCCGCTGCGGCCGGTTTTTCACCAAAACTTCTCGCATGTTCAGTTCCAAGCAATGTGACTGTTCCAGTGTATTTCACAGTGAGCAAGCCGGTCCCACAGCCCGCTTGCCTGCGCACAAAGACCGTTTTTTCAGCTACCCAGATGAATTCAATAAAGAGTGTATTTTCTGGTGTTCCGGCCACGGCCGATGGTGTTATGAGTGTTGTAAGAATGCCCACGTCCCAGTGCCCATTCCCACACCCAGACACAGCCCGCCACGGTGCAGGGCTAGCACAAATAAAATCGACTCATGTCGATTGTGCAGAAAATGTAGTGAACACTAATACGGGTTAAAAATTTTCTTCCTGTAACAATTTTAAATTGTGTGATGTGTGTGTGATCGTATTGTGTATATGTGAGCCTATTTAACCAAAGACAAATTTCTATCACTGGTTGATAGATAATAAAGTTTTTTTTTTTTTTTTTTGAATTTGAATTTGAATTGAGTCCCGCGCCCACATTCTCTCACAGACACGCCGAATCCCACGGGATTCGCCCCGCTCGCTCTCTCTGCGCGAACCGCCATAGAGAAGCTGAGCGCGGCCAGGCTGCCCGCTGTGATCAGCGCGCCCCCCGCCAGAGCCTAGATTTCATTCTACCCCTTGCTATTCACGCAGACGCGTGGTCAAAGCTCCCCGGGGTATCAGAATGGGTGTTGAACACTATAAAGAGAGGCTATTCGCTACAGTTCGCTCGACGCCCCCGCTGTTATACGGCGTGTGAAACTACGGTGAAAAACTAAGTATCTCATCTACTTCAAGCCGAGATAGCGAAACTACTTTGCAGCGACACCGAAAACACAAGTTTATTAATAAACAATTAAATGTCTCCTTGCTATTTTTTTTACACATTCATAATCCTTACTTTTGCCGGTTCTTTGTGGCAAGCTTTATGCGTGCGGTCGTGCGCTTGAGTGCGTCTATAACGCTCATTATCCTGTATAGCCTATCTAAGTAATTGAATTAATATAAAGGGGCGATTTGTGGTTTAAATGAACTACTAGTCGACTAGAATAAAAACTTTAGTCGGAGGCAGCACTTATTCCACATATTCTCGAACCAGCAGGCCATTGGGTTGAGCGCGCGACCCTGAGCTGAATGAGCGAGCGGAGGAATATTCAGAAATGCGCTCTCTCTCTCCACTCACATGCTCTGATCGGAACAAAGGAATATTACAATAATTAATCATTAGTTTATATCTTATACACTGCCCATACACTACCCACCATTTTAATCCCCATATCAAACACAGTATGTTATGTCTATTTTATCTAAAAAAACAACAACACTTTTTTAAGTAAAGAGAGCTGTGTGCATTCTTCTTCCCTTTGCCACATCATATCTCAGGTGTTGCTTCACTGAAAACAGAGTACAGATCTCAGCTGAACATTGAGCATGACTTTTAAGAAATTGTGCATTGCAGCCACTAATGCAGGGATAAATAGACCTGTCTTGCCAAATGGATTTCTATTATTTTCTTTTTTTTAACAGATTGCAAAGTGGCACTTTTATTTCTTTACTATTATTGAACTTGATGCAAAATTTGACACAGCTGCACTTTTATTTTCTCTATTCTTTAAAGACTTTTTTTTTGTACTAAAATTGACTAAAACTCTCATTGTCCGAAGTTTTTCTCGAAAAGCAGAGTCAAACCATGTCTGGCCCCGCTGTCCCCTGTATGCTTTTCCCCCTGTCTCGCTCCTGCCTCAAGTGCTGGAACGAATCAGGAAAGACGGATGCCCAGTGCTGCTCGTGGCTCCGCTCTGGACAAACCAGATTTGGTTCCCAGTCCTGATGCAGCTGACCAGCACTGCCCCATGGCCTGTACCAATGAGGAGAGACCTCCTCTCTCAGGCGGGGGGGGCTCGATTTGGCATCCTCACCCGGATCTGTGGTCCCTGCACCCATGGGTCATCAACGAGTACCCGCTAACCTCCCGGAGGGAGTGTTAAACACGATTGCGCAGGCTAGAGCTCCGTCCACTAGACGACTCTACTCCTAGAAATGGTCTGTGTTCTCTGCGTGGTGTCAAGCCCAGGGCTTTTCACCCGTAGACTGCGGGTTACGGAAGTGCTTTCCTTCCTTCAAAAAGCTGCTGGATAAGGGCAGGACCCCATCCACGCTCAAAGTATATGTGGCGGCCATAGCAACGTTTGCAAAACCGGTGTCTGGCCAGTCGCTGGGAAAGAACGACTTAGTCGTGCGTTTCCTTAGAGGAGCCCGGAGGCTAAACCCTCCCAGGCCCCCTTCAGTCCCGACGTGGGACCTTTCCACGGTCCTGGAGGCCATGAAAGGCGCCCCGTTCGAGCCAATCCAGTTGTCGGACATGAAACACCTGTCTTTCAAGACAGTGTTTCTCACGGCTCTCGCTTCAGTGAAGCACATTGGGGACTTACAGGCGCTCTCAGTGAGCGCGTCATGTATGGAGTTTGGGCCTAATGACTGGAGAGTCATTCTCAAACCTAGGCACGGCTACGTGTCGAAATCCCTCAATACACCGTTTAGGGCCCAGGTAATTTCCCTGTCTGCCCTTCCGGTTCTCAATGAGGAGGAGGACGCGAGTCTCCTTTGCCCTGTCAGGGCACTAAGAGCTTATGTGTCCCGCTCGTCTGTTTTCAGACAGACTGAGCAGCTTGTCGTTTTGTTTGGCGGGCGTTCCAAGGGACTTGCCGCTTCAAAACAGAGCCTATCCAGATGGATAGTCGATGCCATAGCGCTGGCTTACACTTCTAAGGGCCTACAGTGCCCTTTGGGTGTCAGAGCGCGCTCCACATGAGGCTTAGCCTCCACGTGGGCATGGTCTAGCGGGGTTACCCTGCAAGATATCTGTACGGCCGCGGGCTGGGCCTCGCCATCTACATTTATAAAATACTATAACCTGGAGGTGCCCGCCTTACAAGCTAAGCTTTTGGCGGTCTAGAATTCAGTGCTATCTGCCCCGCTGTGCGGCCCGGATACTGAGTTCGACCTGCGTATCGCTCACTGACCGGTACAGCAGCTCCATGTGTGTTGACAGATGTATGGCCACCCAGTTCAGGCTGAAAGGTTTTCACCCTGGCTGTCTGGTTTAATTGTCATATGGTTAGCTCCTTTGGATGCTATTTTATAAGGAATGATGCTTTTAGCCTCTCTTCCTCCACTCTCTGAGAGTTTATGGTGATTGTGCACTATATGTGGCCCGGGCTTCGGCCTCTGGGACTCTGGTGTTGGATCCCCGTACGCACGGCATTTTACATAGTGTTCCCCATAGCATAAGATATTATGCAGTACGAGAGATACTCTCGTAAGAGAACGTACTTGGTTACTAACATAACCTCGGTTCTCTCTAGAGAGGGAACGAGTACTGCGTATCTTGCCGTGCTTGGAATACGCTCTGGTTCGCTTCGGCGATGAAAACCAGCTTGTGCCAGCCTATCGAGCCTATTTATAAGGTGAGACAACTCCTTTTCTGGCGGGACGTGACGATATAGGCGCGAAGTGCCCCCATTGGTCATTACGTCACGCAGAGCTTCTCTCGATAGGCTGCTGCTTTTGCCGCGGGGCAGCCAATAGGCACGCGAGCGGTCTCACCTGTGTCTGCTTGCTGCTGCAAGGCATTTTACATTAATACAAAATTAAGGATAATTTTTTTGGCTTCAATATCTCGTGGAAAAGAGGTTTTCCCCATAGCGTAAGATATTACACAGTACGAGAGATACTCTCGTAAGAGAACCGAGGTTACGTTAGTAACCGAGTACGTTTTCTGACCGTTATCTGTTTGTAGCAGTAAATGAAGAGATGACTTATCGATCAAAAGTTCAGTATGGCGTACCTCAAGGCTCAGTACTAGAACCACTGCTGTTCACTCTGTACTTGCAACCATTAGGAGATATCATTAGGAATATCATGGCATTAGTTTTTACTGTTATGCTGATGATACTCAGCTCGGTATTTCTTCATGCCCTGACAAAACTCACCAATTGCCATAATTAACGGAATGCATATCAAATGTAAAAAACTGGATGACCAGTAATTTCCTACTACTAAATTCTGAAAAAACAGAGATTCTAATTATTGGACAAAAAACGTCCTCGTGTAATAACCTAGAATACTGCCTAACACTTGATGGCTGCTCTGTTAAAGGAGTAGTTCACTTTAAAAAAAATTTTTGCTGATAATTTACTCACCCCCATTAAATCCAAGATGTCCACGTCTTTCTTTCTTCAGTTGAAAAGAAATTAAGGTTTTTGATGAAAACATTCCAGGATTTTCTCCATATAATGGACTTCATTGGGAACCAAATGGTTCAAGGTCCAAATGAGAGTTTCAGTGCAGCTTCAAAGGGCTTTAAACGACTCCAGATGAATAAGGGTCTTATCTAGGACCCTTCGAGTCATGACTCGAAAAAAGATTTGTTAATTTTGATGAACGAGTTCGAACAGGAGAGTCACGAACGCTCATCACAGATCAGAGCAAGGCAAGCATTTGTGCTTATAAAACTTAAACTTTGTTATTTATTTTTTAAATGACCCAGTGTTTCGCTAGATAAGACCCTTATTCATCGTCTGATATCGTTTAAAGCCCTTTGAAGTAGGGCTGCAACTAACGACTATTTTAATAGTCGACTAGTCACCGACTATTGAAACGATTAGTCGACTAATCGAATAATTATTAAATTTTTCTAAAATTTAGCATGAGATTGCTTTAATTATGCGGAAAATGATAGTAAACACAAGAAAGAAGGGGGTATTTCAATGAAAAATGCATATTTTATTGAACTTTGCTGCTGATAGGCCGATTCATACTAAAAGTAAATAAAAATGCCCTGTCTAAAACCAATTAGGCACAGTGCTCGGTCAGTATAGACATAAATACATAAATAAAGAAACTCTCAGTCAGACTGTCAGGCATAACGTTAAAATACTTTTTTTAATTTTTTTTTATCAACCGAAAATACGCTTATAAAATGTACAATGTACATCCAAAACAAAACGTATTGGCTTCCATGTTATTTAAATCTTACCGAGGCGAGTCAAACTCCGTTTCATTCAACTGTCTGACGTGCTTTCTCTTTAAATGTTCGTGCATCAACGAGGTGCTGCCGTGATACGCAAGGACTGCTTTGCAAACCATGCAGGTAATATTTTTATTCACCGTATCCAGGCTAAAATGCTCCCAAACTTTAGATGTTTTGGCACGCGCAGCTGCTGCGTTGGGCGCCGCCATTTCTGTATGTTATTGCTCAGCAGAGAAGCTAATGCGCATATGCGACTCTCGCACGGCAGAGATTGTAATGAAGAGAGATGCCTCGGTCGGAAAAAACCAACATGTCAGGCGACAACGTCGACAATGAAATTCATTGTCGACTATTTCTATTATCGATTTTTGTCGACAACGTCGACGAATCGTTGCAGCCCTACTTTGAAGCTGCACTGAAACTGTCTTTTGGACCTTGAACCGTTTGGTTCCCAATGAAGTCCATTATATGGAGAAAATCCTGGAATGTTTTCATCAAAAACCTTAATTTTTTTTCGACTGAAGAAAGAAAGACGTGGACATCTTGGATGACATGGGGGTGAGTAAATTATCAGCAAAAGTTTTTTTTAAAGTGAACTACTCCTTTAAGTCTTCGTCGTCAGTTAGGTACCTGGGTGTGCTCTTTGATACCAATCTTTCATTTGAAAGTGACGTGTCTAGTATCTGTAAAACCAAATTTTTTCATCTTAAAAATATATCTAAATTACGTCATGTGCTCTCAATGAAAAATACGGAACAGTTAGTTCATGCGTTCATGAGCTCAAGGCTAGATTATTGTAATGCTCTACTGGGTGGTTGCCCTGCGCGCATAATGAACAAACTACAGCTGGTCCAAAACGCAGCCGCTAAAGTTCTTACCAGAACCAGGAAGTATGACCATATTAGCCCGGTTCTGTCAACACTGCATTGGCTGCCTATTAAACATCTTATACATTTTAAAATATTGCTGATTACTTACAAAGCACTAAATGGTTTAGCTCCGCAGTACTTGAGCGAGCTCTTAACGCATTATAGTCCTTCACGTCTATTGCGATCTCAATATTTCGGCTAGTTGATAATACCTAGAATATCTAAATCGACTGCTTGCGGTAGATCCTTTTCCTATTTAGCACCAAAACTTTGGAACAATCTTCCTAACATGGTCCAGGAAGCAGAAACAGTCTGACAGTTCAAATCTAGACTAAAAACACATCTCTTTGGCCTAGCATACACATAACACACTATAGACTTCTATAATACAATGTTAGGCTGGATAGTTTAGAATCAGCCGGTACCGGGAACACTTCCCATAAATCCTGATGTACTAATCTACGCTAATATTAGTCTCTCTGTTTTTCCCGAGGTTTACCGCAGTTCACCGGATCCAGGCCGTATCCTGATCTGATGAAGGACCATCACCTGGACACGACGACAACGCATCCCTGAAGTGTCACTAGTCTCTCCCCTGTGAAGGCCTCCTTCCCTTTACCTCTGTACAGATAAAATGTTGTTGGGATAATCCCAGTTCGCGTGGCTACGCAGACGCGACAAAAAAATTCGGTATTATACATTTTTAAGCCAGACAACTAGTTTGTTGAGGGTTGATTTGGGATAAGGGACACCTTCACTACTGTCACCCTTTTTGCCTTTCTTAGCCTTTGTCGCTTTTGGCTTGCTTAGTTGGGGACATTTAATTTTAAATTTAACAACAGAACGGTGTCGTGTTAGCAGCCCCTAAGTTAATAACTAATGATCTTCGCAACGGAAGTGAATCAATCACAACTAACTTTAGCAGGACAATAACTTTATCCTAGAGCTGTGGTAAAGCCTAAACAATCTGTTACGGTAATTTTTATTATCATTGTAAAGCTGCTTTGAAACAATCCAGACTGTTCAAAGTTCTTTATAAATGATGGTGAATTGGCTAGGTTTGTTGAGTGTTTCGTTGGACTGCATGTTTTAAATACATGCAAAAGAATGGTCAAAAAAAGTCAAAAGAATGGTCCAAAAAGTTAATAGAAGATTTCATCGCCCTTCACAAATCAAGGATGCATAAAGATAGCAAAGTTTGCAAGTTCAAAGTTAAAGGAACAGTGGTTCCCTTTCAGTCGAGAACGTCAGACGTAGTCGACGTCGACTGAATGGGGATCACGCCAGGGAGCCAATCCTCTTCGAGCACTATTGAACGACCCAATGGAATTGGCGTGTGAGATTTGCATCACACACTCCGCATACAAAGCTTGACAATGCTTACAAAGCTTGTGGGCAAGCCGCTTCCTCTCTGCATGCCACACTTTGAAAACCCCTGACAGAGCATAATACTTTTACATTGTTTTTTATAAGCTTAACAGATGTGGCATCAATGTATGAACAGTAGTTAACTGTAAAAGAGTGGCATAAAAATTGTTCCAGAATTGTACCTTTGTGTTACACAAGATGAAAGTTGAATCGATATGTGGGTGAGAAAAATGACAGAAATGATTTTTTATTATGCATTATGCTTGATACTGTAATAGCTAGCACACAAAGCAAACAATACAATATAATACACAGCAACACACTACCTCTCCCTGGGATCCGGGATGCAGCAGGACAGACAAAATGAAAACACAATTACAAAGTAATTCAGCATCATCTTAATTATAAAAATAAGCATCAGTAAGAGCATTGCTGTTACAGAAGTTGCTTCCAGACTCACCTGCCATCATCACGTCCTACTCCCCATACACGGATGCTGACGATTGGCTGAGAATGGAGCAGTGTTCGTCCATGAGGCTCAATCAGATTCAGAGTCTCGTTCTCCAGCACCAGCAGCATTTCCTTCCCCTGCACACAGCACACAAAATATACAATATACTCAAATCCTGGATGCCCTACTCCATATGCAGTACACAAACACAGCAACTACTAAAACTAACTTAAGCTGGAAAATAACTTTATTCTAGAGCTGTCATAAAGCCAAAACAATGTCTGTTACTTTGATTTCCTGTTATCACTGTAAAGCAATTTTTTGATTGCCTTACCCTAACTGCAAACAATTGTCAGGGATGTGCCACTTAAAGGGATAGTTCAACAAAAAATGAAAATGACCCCATGATTTACTCACCCTCAAGTCGTCCTCGGTGTATATGACGTTGCATTACTCACTTGAGTTGAGCTTTAAACATAAGTCAAATCCGTATGTTCGTTTGGACGGAAATTAGTTATTTTACTTTATAAAAATTTAAATATGGATTTTTCTTACACCAATGCATCGCTTTGCTTCAGAAGGCCTTTATTAACCTGCCGGAGCCTGTGGAGCACTTTTATGATGGACAGATGCACTTTATGATGGACAGATGCACTTTTATGGCACTTTTATGATGGACAGATGCACTTTATGATGGACAGATGCACTTTATGATGGACAGATGCACTTTTATGGCACTTTTATGATGGACAGATGCACTTTTATGATAAACAGATGCACTTTTATGATGGACAGATTTATGCTGGACAGATGCACTTTTATGATGGACAGATGCACTTTTATGATGGACAGATGCACTTTTATGATGGACAGATGCACTTTTATGATGGACAGATTTATGATGGACAGATGCACTTTTATGATGGACAAATGCACTTTTATGATGGACAGATGCACTTTTATGATGGACAGATTTATGATGGACAGATCCACTTTTATGATGGAAAGATGCACTTTTTATGGACTGAAAAACAGAAACAGCCATGCACTGCCATTATAAAGCTTGGAAGAGCTAGGATATTTTTTAATATAACTCTTGACTGTATTTTTCTGAAAGAAGAATGTCATATACACCTAGGATGGCTTGAGTGCGAGTAAGCGTCACATGTTGCGTCTAAAAACGCATGGAAAGCGTGGCCGCGTCACTTTCTCCTTTTTTCCACAAGCGTTTGTGCTCCCGTTGCTAGGCAACCATTAATTGCGCTCTCCGTGACATGATGATGAGGACGTTTAAGCAAAATGGTAAATGGTAAATGGACTGCATTTATATAGCGCTTTCACAGACCCAATGGCCACCAAAGCGCTTTACATTGCCTCACATTCACCCATTCACTCACTCATTCATTCACCGACGGCGGTGTCAGCCGTGCAAGCCGCCATCCAGCTCGTCGGGAGCAGCTGGGGTTAGGTGTCTTGCTCATGGACACCTCGACACTTGGTCAGGTGGAACCGGGGATTGAACCACCAACCTTTCGGTTTGTAGACAACCTACATGAACCACTGAGCCACTGCCGCCCCAAAGTGTAACGATGGGTCTCTGAGAGTGTGTCTAGGCCCGCCGTGACTCGCAGATGATCGTTATCCGACCGAGCTTTCCTATTCGGACGCTGAATGAAGACGGTACGTGAAGGAGCGTTGCGCCAGTTCACGGACTCAATGAAGACAGTAGCAGCGTCAAACGACAGGAACACGAGCCCCACTCCACACAGCAATTTCTTTTTTTATACTCCTCTATGACTATGACAACCCTCTCACGAGAACTACACACACTTGTGACGTCTCTCTCCAGGTGCGTGAGCCTCGCCCTTATATTTGCTTCTCTCATCAATTGATGCACGCCTCCATTTACGTCATAGAGTTGACGAAGTGAGTTTACTCATAGATATATTTATGGAAATATATTTATAAGAAATAAAAACCCCGCCCTGTACAGTATGATCAGCTGTTCCGCCGAGCTTTCCATGTTGTTATGGAGAGGTCGGTTGGGTAACACTTTATTTTGATGGTCCCTTTTGAACATTCTGGTGACTATAAGTAACTTTGCAACTACATGTCAACTAACTGTCATTAAAGTATTAGTAGACTGTCTGCTTAATATCTGCTAACTCTTTATTGTGATGGTCCTCCAACAGACAGTCTACTGACTATAAATAACTTTGCAACTACATGTCAACTTATTCTAACCCTAACCCTACCAATCTACTAATACTCTGCAAACACTCTAATGAGAGTTAGTAGACATGTAGTTGCAACGTTATTTATAGTCAACAGAATGTGTCTGGCCAGCAGCCATATCACCCTGTAGCCCAAGACTGGTTGCCCAATGAAGCTAAGCAGGGCTGAGCCTGGTTAGTTCCTGGATGGGAGACCTTCTGAGAAAACCAGGTATCTGCTGGAAGAGGTGTTAGTGTGGCCAGCAGGGGGTGCTATCCCTGTGGTCTGTGTGGGTCCTAACGCCCCAGTGTAGTGATGGGGACACTATACTGTCAAAATAGCACCGTCCTTCGGATGAGACGTTAAACCGAGGTCCTGACTCTCTGTGGTCACAAAATATCCCAGGATGTCTTTCGAAAGAGTAGGGGTGTAACCCCGGCATCCTGGCCAAATTTGCCCCTTGGCCTCTGTCCATCACGGCCTCCTAATCATCCCCATATATACTGATTGGCTTCATCACGGTCTCCTCTCCACCAGTAAGCTGGTGTGTGGTGGGCGTTCTGGCGCAATATGGCTGCCGTCGCATCATCCAGGTGGATGCTGCACATTGGTGGTGGTTGAGGAGATTCCCCCCCTTCTATGTAAAGTGCTTTGAGTGCCTAGAAAAGCGCTATATAAATGTAATGAATTAATTAATTAATTATTAAAGGGACCATCCAAATGAAGTGAAACCGTCGGTTGTTTTGTCACATGACCTGCGGTGCGCTTGCGGCATTCTAAAAAGTCGAGATGTTTTCATCTCACCGCTGCATAGGCGCGCCTGGAAAAATAAATGTTTGAATATACAAATAAAAAAAATGCAATACTTGAACATGAAACTAAACCGCCAACAGGTGGCGGCAAGTGACAGTCTTAATTAGTGAATCATTGAGTCATTCATACAAAAGATTCGTTCAAAACGCTGAATCATTCAGTAACGAAACACCGCGCTGCTGTTGCTTTCCTTTGGAAATATTTTCGTCTGTGAAATAGAACATAAACAGTGCACGTTGTTACCAGAAATACACCCATTATCAATCGCTGTTTACATTGAATGTAATAAAATTACAATCATTCTTGCGTATCGATGGTTATTTTGTGTCACTAAAGTTAAGCTGCTTTTTTTGTCGCGCTGTAAAGCGGAACAGCTGATTGGTTCACAGACTGTCACGCATCATTAGATCGCCAAAAAAAGATCACAACAGCTCGAAAGACGTCTATAGTCTCACTCCAGTCTAGTTAGCACATTCCAAATTATTATTGTGAAGTTTACCGTGCTTGCAACTTCACTTCAATAGTATTGCGATATTTGGGCCGCGATTCAATATTATTCGATACAGCAAGTATTGCGATTCGATTCTGCGATATATTGCAATTCATGTCCCCCATTTTATTCAAAGGCATTACAAAAAATGAGGAAAATAAGACTGCTCAACTCACTTTAAAAGTCACATTTAATTCTGTAAATATTATCTTCTGCACATTAACTGAAGTGCAGAAACTTGATTTTGAACATTCAGGACACAGGACCTTATTACTGGACAGGACGTAATTATTCTTTGAATAGGAGACCTCTCACATGAATGGTGAGCACATAACTTAAAATTATTTAAATACAATAGAGTAACAAAGCAGATTAGAGTAACATAATAGATTAGAGATGCACCGATTACAATTTTCTAGGCCGATTCAGATTTTTCATTGAGTTTGAGCTGCCGATACTGATTTAGCCGATTCCGATTTAATTTTTTCTAAACACTTTACAGCACACATAAATATTTATTTTCTCTCTTTTCTTTAGTAGAACATTTTTTGAACAGTTATCGCTATAAACTAGAACTATATGAATGACTCCTGGTGTGGGAAATCCACACACATCTAAAGTGCAGTGTTATGAAGAACCATTTTCTTCTGTTCACATCCAATATCCAACTAAACAAATGTGTTCATTTCAAAAAGAAAATTCATTTTCTTTTCTGACATAGCCTACTCCAGTCCTTGTTAAAACACACCAGACATGCACGTTCTGTGCATTTTGGGCACTTTTTGTGTGAATTCATATTTATTTTGTCCATCAAAAGTGTGCTTTCACTTTAATTAAGCGTGAGCAGCAAAAATAGGCTCTGCGCTGAACACTTGCGGTGTGAAACGGCTGTAATTCACGAGGTTTCCTATGTGTGTGTTCCGCTTGCACGTGTGATGCTGATGTTGCGCGATGTTAATCATGCTCAATGCAATGCATGCAGAGTGCATTTGACCGACATAAGTCAGACTGACCGGCTGGTCATGCCTGATCACGTAAAAATCGGCCAATTTCAGTCACCAGCCGATCAATCAATGCATCTCTCATAAATAGAGTAACAAACCTGAGAATAATCATAAAACCGAAATGTACCCACACTTTCGATTTGAAAGAAGACGGAGCCTCGTCTACAACCGATTGTAATAGGAGGATCTTTGTTGACATATTTGTACGCATGCGCGAGTGGTTGTGTGGCAACAAAACAAACAGTATACAGCGGGCTGTAACACGCGACGAGCACTTTCAAGAGAATTAGCGGGCGAAATCCACAATATATAAGCACTTTAACATCTGAAGACCGGAGGAGGTTTGGAGAGAAGCTCAAAATTTGTATTGGTGACAAAATCAAAGTTATTCAAAGCCATATGAGATCTGGGATGACAAAAAACATTGGTCCGACTCGCCCGTGTCTTGGCCACCAATCTGCTGGGGAGACATTTATTCTTATTTAATAGAAACCCCTGGATCCTTCACTCATGAAAGATTAAAGGTTTTCAAAAGTCTGGAGGCCTATGATTATTTTGTTTCTCGAAAAGTTGGGCCGATCTTTTCTGCCAAACAGAAAGCCGTGATCGTGTTAAAAGCAGAGGTTAGACCTGGCCAAGCAGAGTCACAGCGTGATTCGCATCTCCCGCGGGTGATCGTCAAAGAGAACGGCGAAATAATCACTGCTCACTGCGACTGCAAAGCCGGGCAAGTCTTTATTGATCAGTGTTCTTATTTATTGAAAATGTAGTGACTGTTGTACCAATTCAATTATGTTCAGTGTGAGACTGGGACTCCTGAATCACAACACGAAAACATATGACTCGGTTGATTTGACTCATTTTTTTTTTTCAATCTTCTATAAATACATAGTCTCTAAGACTTACCATGAACAAAATGAGCCTCACAAACTCGATCAGAAGCTGCAGGAATCCAGCGTCCAGGTTCAATCGCCTATTGCACGCAACCATTTCTTTCGTTTTTCGCGATCCTTTTCGGAGGGAATTCGAAAAAACTTTTTATCAGGCCCCCAACGAGCCGTACAATCGGCCACACAGCAAGAGTGAACCATCCTCTTCTCTAAATCCTCCTTCAAATGTGCAAAACAATCAAATTACAGGTATCTAGCGATGTTTCCTGCCACACGATTCCCATGATGCAACGCGACAAACATAAACAATGACGTCACAAAAGATCCTCCTATAGTAAAGCCATTTTTATTTGAATTTGCTGTTGAATGCACGACAACAAGCGCCACCTTGTGGATGTAATACGCAAATGTAAATGATCAGAGAAACTCTGAGAAAACCAATGGAGAAATCCCGAAAGAAAAACAAATAATTTGGATGGCAGGGCGGGGCTAATAGCCTAGGACACCGTTTCCACTGCCGGGCCAGAAGCTCCTCAGTGCTTCACTAAAACCCACCCGTAACAGGCCTCTCGGGAACAACCTCACACAAACCCATAATTTCCCCAACAAATGGAAGTTTTATCAGAGAACTAATCAGAAAGAAAGCACTGGAAACTATAGAGAGAGATTGCACAATTACTCCGTCATTTATGGTCATACAGAAAAAATAAATATGAAAAAAGAATCTGTGAGATGTCTACTTTTGTATGTGTCCACTTACAATCAAAACAAAACATTGTGCTTTCGTAAAATAAAGAAAAATAACAGGGTGTGCTTTCTGCCTCTCCGTCTCGAAAAAAAACTTTTTTTTTCTTGAGCACGTCTATAAACTGAAACAAAACTCAGTGAATACTTGCCACACATTTATGAGCCATATATCTTTATAATCATTTAAGTGTGTACTTTTAAATTATCTGATTCAAAACAAAAACCAATATGGTAACACTTTACTTGAAGGGGTGTGCATAAGACTAACGCTGGTTTCACACTGGACACGTTAGCAGCGCAGGAGCGGTGCGTACAGTGAGCTGATGCAGGACACGCGCGTTTTGCTTTCATACTGGCACCGTTTGACGCGCGCGGCGTGTTTACAGTCAAAGTACTCTATAATGGGTAAGTTGGCATTGCTTTATTTCGTTTTCAAATACATTTAAGAGAAAAGACTTGTCAAGAAGCTTATTTCATTGATTAATAGGCTATATGATATAACTTTTGGTTCATCTTTGTTTCTGTTGACTGTTTTCTTTTTAAATTGATGAAGGTCATTTGATTGACTGTTTAAAACACAATAGATATCATCAATGCGCTTTTGGGTAAAACTGCTGTGTATTTTGGCCATGATCAATGCATTGTCACATTAATTCAGCGCAAGCCGCGTGGCAAAAATAGACAAGACGCCAAAACGATCGCGGCACTGCTGCTCCTGCTCTGCTCCTGCTACGCGCTGACGCGCCGCCTCTGCGTGCGGTGTGAATGCTCTAATAATCTGTTAACATGGGCGCCGAAAAAAATATGCGCTGCTTACGCTCTGCTAACGTGAAACCGGCGTAACATGACACCTTCATAATCATGACGTGACATGTTATGTCATGAGGTTTTATGCATGTTTATGATAACTGATAACTGTCATTAAGTGTCATTCGCTCAATTATAAAAATTTTAAATCAAATATGACATTGTTTGAGACATCTTTGTTTAAGTAATTTGCTTAAAATTTGTTTTGTTTAAAATCATTTAAAATGACTTAAGTAATTTGTATAAAAACAAAATCATCAGTTTCTCAAACGCTTGCTCATTATTTTTAATTTGCCTTAATTTAATTCAAAAGAGACTGATATGCAAATCTCCACAAGAACGAACGCGAGCACGCTCATTACCTCAAAAACAAAGCACCAAACTTCAGTCCTCTGCTTTTCGCTGAAGTTGGAAGACATGAAGTGAGCTTACATTGGATTTACCTCAGAAGAAGAACACGATTTGAAGACTAGAAAGATCTAATGTAAGAATTGTATTCTATATTATGAAAATGTTTACTGAATTATAGTAGTTAGTGTTATTGCTGCATAAACTTCACATTGTAGTTGAACTAAAAAACTGTCGCTAGACTAAAAAACATGATGAAATATGAACTATAGACAGGCAGGCTACCTTTAAATGCGAAATTTATATTCATGTACGACACAAGGTTGTTTTTATGTTCGATAATAAAACACAGCATGATATAAAAGTAGTATGAGTGTTTACTCTAATATGCTGAATATTATAATGTTTAGACCCGGGTTTACTGTAAAATACTGTGTTTGTGGATATCTGCTCAAACGTAGATATGTATAATATATTAACCATAATGTTTCATAGTTTGGAGCGGCTCGATCGCTTCAGTAAATGTTCTCTGCGCGAGCTCTGAGTTTGTCACTCGCGCTGTGTGTTTGAAAAGCAAAACGCACCAAACATTAGGTTTCATGTTTTTACTCCAATCTCATTTTATAACGACTGTAAACATTTGAAGTAACATATGATAAGCAATATATTTTTCTCTAGTGTAGTGTTACTGAAGTGTTCCTTTTTAACGATTGATAAGCCGGCTGCTATAGGCTATTGTTATTATTATTTTATGCTAATCGCATGATTTTCTTGTTATGTGCAAAACTGAATAATGAATTCAAGTAGTGTATTGCACACTTTTGATTTAAATGTACTGCTATATACAAAAAAGTGCAATAACATGTGGTTTGCAAAAACTATACTATGCTTTATACCAGCAGTATTCCCTTTACACAGAAGCAATAAAATATTTATTGTAAATCTCAACTTAAACATTAATGTAATCAAATCAAATATTAAACAAAGCTATTTGCCACTGCAAGGGCATTACCTTTTATCTAGCTTGTTAAAACAAGTCCAGTTTTCTTGTTTTTTTCTGAACCGGTATCAACAGGTATCTTGTATCAGGGAGCAGAAGAAACAGATGTAATCAGAGGTCACAAAGCTCCAGACTAACTTTTTGCCTTGGTTGCACTGGTGCGCCTAACTTTTTTATTTAGGTGCACCCAAATGTTTCCTCGGCTCGCGTCGCCTTTAACGCCACAATTTCAAGCTCAGCTTTTTATCATGCTCCATATACATTCATATTATGTAAATGACTTTAAACAAGAATAATGTGTAGGTAAATACTTTTTTTTTATTATTTGAAGCACTATACTGTTATACTTGTGCGCCTGACAGGAAAATACCGGCAGAAGACAGGTGCGGCGTCAATTATGTCAAATATACTACACATTGGAATTGTGTGAAAATATAGTGATATTCGAAAAAGCTATTTTATGATCCCAACCCAACTTTGAGAATAGATTAACGGCGATATTTTTTTATCGCCCGATAAGAGTCTCACGTTAACGCAACACGTTAACTCCAATAACGGACCACCACTATATATATAAAATATATATATATATATATATATATATATATATATATATATATATATATTATATATATATATATATATATATATACACTGGACGTTAAATGCGATGCGTTACCACGGGCGTCAGTTTGGTTTGCAATGTGCTGGGGACAGAGACGGAAGTGCATTTTCGGAAGTGCATTTTCAAAAGTGCTGGGTACAAACTTGTCAAACTGTGCAGCCTCTCTGTTCAACCGGTAAATCAATCCATCGATCCGCAAATGTTGTTTGAATTCTTAAGTGGTCTAGTGGTAGATTCCACAACAGCGATAGATTGAAGAGCGCGCTCCGAGTGAAGACTGCGCGCGGTGCGCGCGCCACAAGAGAACAAATGCAGCCGCGGCAACGAGCGCTCAGCTTGAGTTCAAAACCAAAACAATTTAACGCTAGATCTCTTATTTAATAGTGAACTAAATGAATGCCCTGCTAGTTAACTGGAGATGTTTTATTTATTTGTTTCAAAAAGTGGTGAGTACAAAATGACTCAAAATCGACGCATATGTGCGTTACTAGCCTATGCATTGATTGAATAAACTGTGTAATCCGAATGCACCCCTGGCTCACACAGCTAGTGAGGAGGTGGGTTAATAAGTGCAGTGAAGTGCAGGATAAACCTCTTGCTGTCTGTCGACGTACAATATAAGAAAATACAATATGTGTATTTTCTTAATTTCTCCAGTACCAACATCAGAACCAATAACATCCGAGCTTATTGATACAGCGGTCTTTCAGAAGTTTAAAGTAACACCAAGTATCTTTCCCTTCTTTTCGGTCGCCCTACTCATAGACATAATGGCCCTACTGGTTGGAAACGAAATTGTCCATTGCCGCTGTCGTAAATAATTTAGCCTACCGTCGCACGCACGCTCGCTGTTTATCCAGCACCGGCTTTAGAATGAATGATGTCCACAGACAAGGTAGAGTATTAGGGGTGTGCATTGGCACTGCCCTCACAATTCGATTCGATTACGATTCACCAGGTAACGATTCGATTCAATTCGATTCTACAATGCATTGCGATGCATCAAAATTCTACTGCACACAACAAGGCACATTTTTCATCAGTCATGAGGCAATACAAGCATATTGAACAACCGATTTTATTGGCTGCTATGTGTGTATTATAACTCCTGTATCTTTGACATCAATGTCATTAAATAAAATAAAATTGGTGGTAGGGGTGTAACGGTTCACAAAATTCACAGTTCGGTTCGATAAGATACACTTGTGCCACGGTTCGGTTCGGTACGTTTTCAATGCAGCAAAAAGAAAGAAATGCCAGAGAAATTTCCTTGTTTTTTTTATTATGTTTTTATTACAACTAACATCATAAAATATGATATATTTTTTTACTTTAAGCAATGATGGAGCTATAGGCTACTTGACACTTCTTAGGAGTATATAAAACAAAGCAGCTCCTTAGACAAAATGAAATTTTATATTGTAGTAGTTACAAACAAAGGTTTATTTTAGTTCAGATTAACATTTGAGGGCAGCAATTGTATTCATAATGTCAAAATAAAACCGACGTAATGTTACTTGAAAGCATTATAGCCTACTATTCCTGCCAAACTTACATGGTTACAGTGAGTGTTACTACAGTAAATCCATGGTGAATGATGATCTGTGAACACCGAATAGTTTATTCATGGCACAATGTTTCTTCCTGGTTTTCACGTCAGCGCGGTTTGATCCGTTAATAACGGAGAAATGTGAATGTTTCTCACTAGATCTCGCAGCGATGTTATTACTTCAGTGGCGAATTCAAATGTTTTCTTCACTGGATTTGGCTGTGTAGTAACAGTGCTGCGCGATTAAGATCGGCTTGCGCTCCATTGGTCCAAACTGATAAACTGTCCGTCAACCACACAATAACGACTGGTTTCGTGATCTCGCAGCGATGTTAAGTTCAATAGTGAATTCAAATGCTTTCTTTACTGGATGTCTCAGCGCTGTGTAGTAACAGAGTTCAGCTCGCGCTGCATTGGTCTGATAAACAGTTCGTCAACCACATAATAACGAGTAGCTCAGTTTCGTTCCGCTTACATTACATTTGCCATTTGATGTTGGGCAATGTTGTGGTCACACCAGCATCTCGTGCGCTTGCCGCGCGCCTGCATTTAAAGTGACGAAATTTTGGTCGGCTGGAAAAATGGTCCAACGAACCGTTCGGTTTGTAAATGCGCACCGAAAACCGAACCGAAAGCCTCGTACCGAACGGTTCAATACGAATACGCGTATCGTTACACCCCCTAGTACAAACGCGGTCATCTCCCTCCACCTCAGCTATCTTTATTGTTGTTATTATGCCCCCGGAAGTAATTGAAACTTCAAAACTTTATTGTCCAAGGCCAGAAAATTAACAGTGACATAATCGATTATGGCACTTTGCCGCATCGATGCTGAATCGTGCATTTCCCGCATTGCGATGCATTGCCGAATCGATTATTGTTGACACCACTATAGAGTATGTTACATGATTTCATGAAAGGATGATGTATTGCGACATCAGAAACAAAGAAAAACGAAATAATGACTATTGTAGCGCTTGACGTAAAGTCGTCGATTTTTGTAGTTCTTTTTGTGGTCGGGTTGGTACCCGAACCCCAAAGTTACATAGTGCCAGTAAAAGCGATACACACCCCGTCAGGCGATGGCAAAAGTGCCTTTCACCCTGTTACAACTTGATGAACCACTGATAAGATTTTGGAAACATTATTTTAAGGTAAACAATGTTACATAGTGTTGCTTTAAAACCGGGTTTCGGTACCCACCCCCTACGTGGGAGAGTGTTGGGGGAAACAGGCCTACTTTTCTTTATGGGTCTATTTCTTTTCATAGTTCGTCGTCTGTTTGCGTCTGTTTGCTGATTGCCGTAACTGATTCTCTGGTGCTCAGGTCGCAATATCAATCACACAGCACGGAGAAGTGTAGGCCAACCACAGCCAAAAAGAGGCAAAGACCCGCCCTATCTCCAATCATGATCAATGATCCAATCATGAGTGTGAGTTCCGACAAAGGAGAACAAGGGTTCGTGGAGAGGCAGCGGATGCGAGGAGGTTTGGTGCATTGGTGCGACCTAGGAAACAATTTTAGTCGCACCCTTACAAATTGTGGTCGCATATGCGCACTCTAGAGCCCTGGGTCATGACCACTACTACAGATATAAGTCGACCAAAGTTACTTCTCTGACAGTAGCTTAGGTTTGGTCATGCCATGGTTTCCCACGTACACTAAGATTACATTAAACAGAGTAAAGCCCAATTTATACTTCTCCGTCGAACTCACGCCGTAGCTACGTCGTAGGCTGTGTAGCGCGCATACACTGTGTGATTTTTTTGTAGTCCTTTACGATTGTTCCCTGTCAGACTGTACGAACATGAGCCTTGCTGTAAGTCATGTCACACTGTAAAATCTCAGTTCTCATTAATGTCACACTGTACGGCAGTCAAGACGCACACAAGCAAGAAAACTTGTCCTGAGTTTTACATCATCAATCAATGACACGTTCAGTGACTGTGATTGAAATGGTGGCTACAAAGAAATCTCTAACGTTAATTTTGGTCATGGCTTTTCTTGAAAAACAAGACAAGACAACAAGACAATTTGACGGTCGTCTTCAGTCTCAAATCTTCTGACACTGCCAGGTCAAATTTGATCGCAAAGGTCATTAATCGGCTGTCGGTGAACATGTCAGACTAACGATCAAAGACTTCAGATTTTAGCCAAGGATCAGAGGAATCTTTTAGGATTTGCAAAATTCAATACTGATAGTATACGTGACAAAATCTTAAGCAATTACTGTGATATGAAAATTTGATAGTTACATGTCTAACTGCTACCAAACATATGTCTGTTTTAATCATTCATCCATTCAAATTCTAACAATTTCCAGACACATGCACCCACCTCGCCCCAGATGCCAGCCGTGTCGTCCAGATTGTGTTTCTGGTAGGACAGCTGTCGGATGCAGTTATTAACGGCAACACTACTCCTGCCAGGAGCCATTTCCTCCTCTGATATCTCCACCCAGCCTAGAGATCGCACCGCAAAACACTGCAAACACACACAAACACAAGCGTGAAGAACACCAACATCTAGAAGATGTGTATGTGGTCAGTCATCAGTGTGTTTACCTTCGCCCCCTCGGTACTGCGGAAATAAGACTGTTCCTCTTCCTCCTCAGACTGAGAAAAACTGCACACACACAGAGACGGGTCAATGCACCAGAGGTCAAACACTAGAGCCCAATCCTGCTGAGTTCAGGACCAGCCCTGCTCCTGCAAACTTCTCTGAGATTATCAGGTGTTTGGAGATATGAATCTGCTTTGCTCAGGGCTGAAGCTGAACTTCCTCCAGGTACAGGATTGGGCACCCCTTCAGCAGTCTTACCGTGAGTGGCTTTAGATAAGCGTCTAAGAAATGCATAAATGTAACTGTTATCATGCTCAGCCTGATGTTTGATTGATCTTGTACCTGAGATTGATGGAGGCGTAGCGTAGAGTCGCTCCCTCAAACTCCTTCAGACTTTCATCAGAAGCTATATCCTCCTTCTGTGCGATAAAAACAGCATTATAGGGACTTAAAAAACAGAATAATGTGTTTGTGCATCTGTAACACCATTTTGAACCTACCTGCCAGAGTTCTTCAACACTGAATGTGTTTGGTTGTGAAAACCGCTCCATGTAATCTAATTACAAATGTGTTCATGTTTAAAGACATAAGCATTCACATGGGTTACAACAGTCCTTCTACTGATATTAATAACCGTGCGCACCTGTGGCTGGTCGGCGGGTGTGAGCGCAGGCGAGGCGCTGCTGGGTCTCTCCTCCAGGGGCCCGGGCGGCTCCCACTGTGTGGTGCCTGTGGGAATGTGCCAGTAGTAGGTGCCGGATGTGTCCTGCACTCGCATCCAGCCAGCGGGCAGGTCCGTGTCCGTCTCAAACGCACTCCCATCCCAATAGGACTCTACAACAACAATGAAACGTTTCTTTGGGCCTGTTTACATCTGGAATTAACACTGCGAGTGATCTGATCAAAAGTTGTCAGGTGAGGCGGATGGCCGTTTAACATCTGGCAGTAATATGCCTCGCAAATATGGATTTCAATAGTTCTCAATAGCTTACTCGTATGAAAATACAGTATGGTCGTTATGGACTAAACAGTTAATTGGAAGTATTTTTCCCTATACAGAGTCCCAGCTCTGTTACACAACACGAGGCTTCTGTAGAAGATATGTTTTGAGCAGAATGCTCATTGTTATTTTATTCCATTGTTATCCTACAATCCGTCTCACTGACATCAGACATACAGAAGATGCTCTGTGAAATCTTGAGTATTATGTAATGTTCACCATGATATTATTGGTTACTCTTTACTCAGGTAAAAGGGGAAAAAATTGAATGAAACTTAATTGATAACAACAGTTACTATAACAGACAGTTGAGAGCTAGATATTCTTTATCGCCATCATTAAAATCACTAAGTCACGGGCAACAGTGCTGCAAAACTCAGCAGTATATGAGTGATCTGGATCAAGGTGTCAATCTAATCCAAGACCATTATCTGACCAAGCAAATGCTTGATTCCCAGTTTGGTGTGTTCTTTGAGGTTTAGAGAACAACACAGTTTAATCTGACTACACTTTATTTTTTTTATATTTATGTGCGTGCGTGCGTGCGTGCGTGCGTGCGTGCGTGCGTGCGTGCGTGCGTGCGTGCGTTGTACCTGGCTCTTCGTCGGGGGTGCTGCTCGCCGTGCCGTGTGTGTGTGTGTGTGTGTGTGTGTGTGTGTGTGTTGTACCTGGCTCTTCGTCGGGGGTGCTGCTCGCCGTGCTTCCCTGAGACAGAGACATGCAGCTGGAGTCCTCGTCGCTGGTGACGCCGGTCCTCAACAGCTGACCAGCGCTCCTGCCGCCCCCCTCGCCGGCTCTCTTCTGCTCCTCAGGGTCTGTGTTCACGCATACACAGCGGCTCAAGCTTTCCTCTTCCTCTCTTTCTGCTTCCTTGTCTCTCGTCTGGTTTTCCTGATTGTTCTCCATTATGGCGGCAGAAGAGTAAATGAGAAGAGGTTCATCAGCCGCCCAGTCCTGCAGGTCAGAGCACAGCGCTTTCAGGGTCTTGTTCTTCTCTTCATTTCGCCGCTGGGAGTTCTGGTTTGGGTTTCTATCAGTGGATTCGTTCTTGTTTTCGACCAGGTTGAGATTCTGGTCTTGCTGCTGCTGCTCTGCTAATTTGCATATTTGGTTCTGATCTTCCTTCATCCACTTGGTGTTGCTCTCAGAGACTGGAAAACTGTGTTCATTTTCCTGATTTCTGCTCCATTCATCTTCCTGGTGCTGGAGGGACGCATCATCGTTCTCTAGTCCTCCCATAATGCCTTTGAGGAGCTGGATGGAAGTTGTGCTGGCGTAGTTGTGACGACTCTTTGGAGAGAAAGAGGTTGAACCAGGAGTATCTTTCAGGCCCAACTTTCTTTCATAAGATAAGCAGAGGTCAAGGGTCAGTGAAGGTGGGATGTAGGTGTTTTCATTGAGCAGGTCTGAGGGGCTCTTCACAGACATGACACAGAGCTGTAACAACACACAAACACCTTCACTGTAACGCCATCAAACACATGAACATTTCACACACAAACTCACTGTGAAAAACATGCTAAATCCTGGGCACTAAAATTGGTTAATCATTTTTCATTTCAATATTACTATTCACAGCTAGGGCTGATCTTATACCCTGATCTTCTCAGCACTGGCAAAAAAACATTTTTGTTGGATTGGGTATCGATCAGATGGAATCGATACAAATCCGATACTGTGCGCTACAAACGGTTGTTACTAAAAGGACAAGAAGTTTTTATAAAACCACAACAAAACATTAATCGAGGTAAAACGATTATTGTGCAAAGTTTGAGCCTCATGTGAGCACTTTAACAGTAAAACACACAAAAATGTCAAAATGAGAGATGAGAGAGATTGTCGTGTGCTCACGTAAACACAGCTAATTTATGCCTTAAAGGACAACTCCGGCGCTGGTCTAATAACATATTGGTTCTCTGGGAATTGTTTTCATGATAATCGAATGTAAAGAGTTTTATCTCTAAAAACAGTTTAGCTTATAACGCTAGTATATAGGGCATAGAATAAGTACAAATAAATCGCTAGTTAATACCACTAACAAGGCTCAAAATAGCCCAACACTAACACGCTAGCATAATCAGGGTCCCTACCTGCTAACCCAAGCATTGAGAACTGTGTAGGCTAAGTGTACAGACAGTTTAATAAGACACTTTATAAAGACAGTACACTTCACGTTTACAGGCTGGAGACATCTTGGAAAACACTCTCGACCAGTCAAACCACGAACGCCGTGCTAAGTGAGCTGTTCGATCGGAATTACGTTTGTGAAATCTAATTACATGGAAATGCATGAATTATATCGGTTTATTAAAATATATGCGTGACTAACTACAAGGGAAAAAGGGGTCCCATACTTTCATATGAGATCCAAGTCATAGTTCAGCTATAGTTCAGTTCACTTAGCACAGCGTTCGTGGTTCGACTGGTCGAACACTTGCGTTTTCCTTTCAGTGGAACAGTGGAAACAATTTAAAATACTAATTTCTGTTCATACAGAAAATAACTTATGTAAGGAATAATTGACTTCAGGCCATTGAATTATTAGAAAAATAATGCACACCCGAGGTGGTAATGCGGTCACGACGCGAAGCGGAACACCTCGGGTGTGCATTATTTTTCTAATAATTCAACGGCCTGAAGTCAATTATTCCGCTTATACTACAGTTACCACACCTCGAAACATGTTCAGATGATGCAAGACGCTTGTCAAGTTTTTGTAATTAAACTCTCTTGTATGTAGGACTAATTTCTTACACATCTAATCCCATGCTTCCGTTGCTAATTCCAAAACGTCATTTTAGAGTTAGTGACGGAGGTTTGAGCCACTGATAGCAGACTAATGCTGGACACACACTTACGACTCGCTGAAACATTCAAGACTGACTGTTTCCATCGTAATTTAATTCGTTTTAATTAATTTGTTCATTCTTGTTTTCTATTATTGACAGTAGATAACCTAATAAATTAAACACACAATGCCCTTTTAACAAGTACCTTGTTAAAAGGTACTTGTTTTCGGTAGATAGATCTGACCATATGATAAAGCCAGGTGCAAAATTCTTTTTTCATTTTGTTCACACACAAGATGAAAAAAGAATTTCAGAGGGATTTCAGGATATATGCTTTCATTACCTAGGAAATCAAAATATACTGTCCATAGCCTTAAAAAATCAATTCTCGCCATATTTTTTTTATTAAAAAGTCACATAAATCAGGCCAGAAATGATTTATAAACAAATCCCTCTGAAAATATCTTCAGAATACTGCTAAGTGTATAACTGGAAAGTTTGGTGTACATAGGTGCTACACAGGCTGAGAAGTTTCTACTGGAGAATGACAAAATACTCATTTTGAGAAAACAGCATTTAAAGATTTGTAATGTAAAAAAGAATACTTTTTTTAGTGGAAACAACTATTTACAGACACAATATCTTATCAAATCATCAGCACCAACAATACAAACCACCTAAATCACATTACAACTTATAACACAGCATTTATGGCCTTCAAATGAACAGAAAAAGAGTCAAAAACACACATCTAAATGTCAGAGCGCGTCACGTGATGCATCTGAACCAATCACGTTGTCAGAAATTGACACCAGCCAATGAGATTTCGGTTTTAGAGTTAAATGCCCATTTTACTTTCACGATTGGTTGCTGATAAAAAGGAAATGACCATATTTGGATCCGACAGCGTTGAACAGGAGAAAGAGAGCTTTCCAACGGTGTGTGTGATGACAGGGTGCAGATAGCGATCGCAGAGCAGCATGTTGATATATAACGACAACTTTTTGTTGAATTTAGGAGAAATCTACGGACGCAAATGGACAAAGTGTAGTAAAATAAACACCTAAATGTGTATTTTGGAATTTTTTTCACCTCAAGTCTGAAAGAAGACATGTTATTGAAGACAAATAGCCCAAAATCTCAAAATTGACCAGTGAAAAAAAAACGATGTTTTTGCCTGCCGTGTCTCGCCTTAATTAAGATTAATTAATTACAGACTTTAACACGTTAATTAACACAAAAAAATCATTTTAATCGCACTTATTTTTGCAACGCGGAACGTTTTCTCACTGGATGAGTTTCGGCAGACCGATTATACTGGCGCACCAACTAACGTTAGCGTTCATGATCCAGTCATGATCTGATGAAGAAGCTGACGGGATCGCGCTTCATAGACATGTTCATAGGTCACGTAGATCGCTTTGGTTGGCCCCGTGGATGGGAAATTTTGTTATAAAAAAACGAACTTTGTTGTGAGATGTGTCTTTAATGTGTTCAGTTCGGGACAGCTCAGTGTGTGTGACCGAGAGTTAGCGAGTGCGCTTGTCGAAGGCGCGCGCGCGCCCCTTTGTTGTTGTTCCCCGCGAAGCAGCGGATGAGTGTGTGTGAGAGTAATACGGTGATCCGTGCAGGTAGCTAGCTATGTGCAGTGTATTTCAGTGCAGTCAGTCAAATAAAGCACCTAAACTCTTCTGCAAGACGGCCTCGTTGTCCTTTTATATGCTACCATCACACCAAACAGCGTGAAGTTTAGGGAGTTAAAACCCGGGAGGAGAATTACCGGCCCCGGAGAAGACGAATCTCCTCTGTGTCTCCCAACCACGGTTAGGAGACAGAAGCAGGAAAGGTTAAAGGGGTCATATAATACCATTTTTGTACAAGTTAATATGAATCTTTAGGGTCTAAATGAAAACTTTGTAATATACTTTTATTAAAAATTCTCATTAGTATTTTAAGAAAACACTCATTTTACCTGCTCAAAAACAGCTCTGTTTTCAGCAAGCCGTTTAAGTGTATGTGCCTTTAAATGATAATGAGCTTCGCTGACTCCGCCCCTCTGTTCTCTGGGCGCTTTGACACATCGCACGTGGAGTGTTGACTTGACAACAGTAGTTGAGGGTTTATTATGGTAGCGGGATTCTCTCTGAGGACACATCCTGTGCAACCGTATCAGTTTGAACCGGAGTCGGACCCGAAACAAGATGACGCCCCAAAGAAGTTCGACAATTAAGGCTCGAACAGGACGTTTCTGAATGGTTGGTTAACAATGTCACTTTGATCTATTTTTGTATGTACTGGCAGGGTAACCTTAGAGTTGTGAGATACAAACGCTATGTGTTTAACGTTACTAATTTAAGTTATAGGTTAGTTCGTTGACAGATTTATGTTGAATTTTTTTTTTTTTTTTGTAAATGTATACTGTCAGTGATGCGTGACGTTATCTCAGTGTTAGATAGAACTATCGTGACTGAAACTGACATGAGGTCATGTCAGTAATGATTCTAGCAGTAGTTGAAAGATACCTAAGAATTTGTTGTTTATGTTTAGTGCAGTACGAAAATGTTTTATGTTTTAAGAAAACTTTTAAGTACATCTATAGTATTGTACCTGCATTGATATATTCCTGTTACGTTAACTGTAACACCTGCGTACACAGTTTTTAATAACACAATAACTATAACGCGTTTTTCATTATAAACGTGGGATTATGAATTATATTGAGAACGTTGTAATGTTACATAGAATACATGCCGTTATGCACACTGAGTGTAAACATTAGCCACAATCATCGTGAAGCGTGCAAGGGATTTGCAAAGATTAGCTAATATATAAGGTTAATAAAACGTTTCACTCACTTCTTCTGGAGGTCCAGCAGGAACACGAATAGTTGGTAGGCTACCGATTCCTTTTTCAGTAGCAGCTTCTTAGCAAAACCTGATTTATATTGACCCTCGCCTCGTTTATAAAGCAGTCTGGTGAGAAATGATTCACGCAAACATGAGCGCATTGACGTTGCTCGTCGGATTCCCTTCATAAACAAAACTCAGCCACTGCGTCTTCAGCGGTTCGGATTTAGGAACATTAAAATGACTGCTGTGTTCCTTATTACACCCAAAGAACAGAACACCACAATCGATTAGGCACCATTCTGCTCCAGTGTATCAACAATGACGAACTATGATTGACATCTCACTCACGAGCGAGGGCGGGTCTGTGTTGAAACGCTGCTGTCAATCATGTCAAGGGAGGGGCTTGCGAGCTTGTGACGTCACAGGCTCGAACGGCTTGATTTGAGGCAGGGGAAAACATATAAGGAGATTAAAACAAAACGTACTCGGTTACTAACGTAACCTCGGTTCTCTCTAGAGAGGGAACGAGTACTGCGTAATATCTTACGCTATGGGGAAATACTCTTTCCTCGAGATATTGAAGCCAAAAATTATCCTTAATTTTTTAAACATGCAAAACGCTTTTGCAGCAGCAAGCAGACAAGGGCGAGACAGCTCGCGCGCCCATTGGCTGCCTCGCTGGAAAAGCTGCAGCCTATAGAGTGAGGCACTGCGTGACGTAATGACGAATGAGGACGCTTCGCGCTCATTTCGTCATGTCCCGCCAGTATAGGCGTGGTCTCGCCCTATAAATACCCCCTCGATAGCTGTATTTCCTCTGATTTTCTACGCCGAAGCGAACCAGAGCATATTCCAAGCACGGCAAGATACGCAGTACTCGTTCCCTCTCTAGAGAGAACCGAGGTTACGTTAGTAACCGAGTACGTTCTCTTACGAGAGTATCTCTCGTACTGCGTAATATCTTACACTATGGGGAACCCCATGCAACACGCCGTGCGGACAGGGATCCAACACCAGAGTCCCGGGGCCAAGCCCGGGGCGCATCTAGTGCACAATCACCACAACTCACACAGAGTAGAGGAGGAGAGGCTAGAAGCATCACTCCTTCATAAAAGACCCGTAGGGGTACACATAGCCGCATGGCGGCCGATAAGCCCGAAGTTCAGACCGCCAGAAGCTTAGCTTGTAAGGCGGGCACCTCCAGGTTATAGTACTTGATAAATGTAGACGGCGAGGCCCAGCCCGCAGCCGTACAGATATCCTGCAGGGAGACCCCGCTATACCATGCCCACGACGAGGCCACGCCTCTCGTGGAGTGCGCTTTGACACCCAATGGGCACCGCAGGCCCCTGGAAGTGTAAGCCAGCGCTATGGCATCCACTATCCATCTGGATAGGCTCTGTTTTGAAGCGGCGAGTCCCTTAGAACGGCCGCCAAACAACACGAAAAGCTGCTCGGTTTGTCTGAACTCAGCCGAGCGGGACACATAAGCCCTTAACGCCCTGACAGGGCAAAGGAGACTCGCGTCCCTCTCCTCATTGAGAACCGGAAGGGCTGACAGGGAAATTACCTGGGCCCTAAACGGTGTATTGAGGGATTTCGGCACGTAGCCGTGCCTCGGTTTGAGTACGACCTTTGAGTCGTTAGGCCCAAACTCCAGACATGACGCGCTTACAGAAAGCGCCTGTAAGTCCCCTACACGCTTCACTGAAGCGAGAGCCAATAGAAACACCGTCTTAAGGGACAGGTGCTTCATGTCCGACAGCTGGATCGGCTCAAACGGGGCGCCTTTCATGGCCTCCAAGACCGTGGAAAGGTCCCAAGCCGGGACTGAAGGGGGCCTGGAAGGGTTTAACCTCCGAGCTCCTCGTAGGAAACGCACGACTAAGTCGTTTTTCCCCAGTGACTGGCCAGACACCGGTTTAGCAAACGTTGCTATGGCCGCCACGTAAACTTTGAGCGTGGATGGGGTCCTACCCTTATCCATCAGCTCCTGAAGGAAGGCAAGCACTTCCTTAACCCCGCAGTCCACAGGTGAAAAGCCACGGGCTCGACACCAAGTAGAGAAAACCGACCATTTCGAGGCATAGAGCCGTCTGGTAGACGGAGCTCTAGCCTGCGCGATCGTGTTTAGCACTCCTTCCGGGAGGCTAGCGGGTACCCGTTGATGGCCCATGCGTGCAGGGACCACAGTTCCGGGCGAGGATGCCAAATCGAGCCCTCCGCCTGAGAGAGGAGATCTCTCCTCAACGGTACAGGCCACGGGGCAGTGCTGGCCAGCCGCATCAGGACCGGAAACCAAGCCTGGTTCGTCCAGAGCGGAGCTACAAGCAGCACTGGGCATCCATTTTCCCTGATCCGCTCCAACACCTGAGGCAGGAGCGAGACAGGGGGAAAAGCATACAGGGGACCGCTGGGCCAAGCATGGGCCAGCGCGTCCCTGCTTTTCGAGAAGAATACTGGGCAGTGAGCGTTCTCGCGGGACGCGAACAGGTCCACCTGCGCTCTGCCAAACGTTTCCCACAGCAGCTGGACCGTCTGCGGATGCAGCGACCATTCTCCTGTCGGGACGTTGTCTCTGGACAGCATGTCTGGACCCGTATTCAGGTGCCCAGGTACGTGCGCCGCTTTCAGAGAAAGGAGGTTGCGCTGGGCCCAGACCAAGAGGGGTTCCGTCAGCCTGCAAAGGCGTGCGGACCCGAGGCCGCCCTGGCGATTTATGTACGCCACCACTGACCTGTTGTCCGACCGGACCAAGACGTGGTGGCCCTTTATCAGGGGACAGAAGCGCCGTAGCGCTTTGTCGACTGCTATCAATTCCAAGCAGTTTATGTGAAGGAGCTTCTCCTGCTCTGACCATAGGCCAGCCAGCGGTCTGCCCTCGAGCAGCGCTCCCCACCCCGTGGTGGAGGCGTCCGTAGACACCACTTTCACCCTTGAGGCGGTCCCCAGACTCACACCAGACTGATACCAGCTGGTTACTTTCCATGGTTTCAGAGCCGAAACGCACCATTGGTCGACCCTGAAGCGACACCGGCCCGTGGTCCATGCCCAGGGCGGGACCCGTGCCTTCAGCCACCTCTGCAGTGGGCGCATGCGAAGCAGGCCCAGCTGGAGTACAGGGGATGCTGAGGCCATCAGGCCCAGTCTGAGTGGGACTATAGAGCCGTGGCGGAAGGATTCCGCGACGCGCTGAATACTTAGTACGCGCTCCGGTGACAGGCGTGCCGTCATGGATAGCGAGTCCAACACTGTTCCCAGGAAAGAAATTCTCTGGCTGGGACACAGCGAGCTCTTTTTCCAGTTGACTGTCAGGCCCAGTTTCTCGAGGTCCTCGAGCAGTGTGGCCCTGTGTTCTATGAGCTCTGACCGTGATCGAGCTAGAATCAGCCAATCGTCCAAGTAGTTCATCACTCGCATGCCCTGAAAGCCGCGTCCATGCACTTCGTAAATGTACGGGGTGCCAAGGACAGGCCGAACGGCAGGACTGTGTATTGATAAGCCTGGCCCTCGAACGCGAATCTCAAGAATCGCCTGTGATGGGACGCTATTTGTATTTGGAAATAGGCGTCTTTCAGATCTATTGACATAAACCAGTCCCCTTGGCGCACTTGCGCGAGGATTCCCCTGGTCGTAAGCATCCTGAACTGGCGCTTCACAAGCGCTTTGTTCAGCTGTCTCAGATCTAGAATGGGTCTGAAGCCCCCATCTTTTTTCGGTACCAGAAAATATCTGCTGTATAAGCCCCCTTCGCTCTGAGCCTGAGAAAGGGGCTCTATGGCCCCCTTGCTCAGCAATTTCGCTATCTCGGCTCGAAGTAGATGAGATACTTCGTTTCTCACCGTAGTCTCGACGGGCGCCGTATAACGGCGGGGACGTCGTGCGAATTGTAGCGAGTAGCCTCTCTTTATAGTGTTCAGCACCCAGTCTGATACCCCGGGTAGCTTTGACCACGCTTCTGCGTGAATAGCTAGAGGTAGGATGCAGACCGGGCTCTGGCCGTGACCAGGCAACGGCTCGAGAGCTCCGGTACCCTGGGAACACAACGCCGTGCTTACAGCGTTCGAGGCGGGGGGCGCGCTGAACACAGCGGGCAGCCTGGCCGCGCTCAAATTCTCTACGGCGGGACGCACAGCGAGAGTGAGCGGGGCGAATCCCGTGGGATTCGGCGTGCTTGCGGGAGGATGTGGGCGCAAACCTACGGGCACATCTACTGCACTGTACACGCTTTCGGCCGGAGCCGATAGATTGTGTGTTGGTTTCGTTTTTACAGAAACCAAGGGACACGCGGCATGCAGCGTGAGCGGGCATTGTATGGGCGCATTCACTACATTGTTTGCACAATCGACCTGAGTCAGATTTATGTGTGCTAGCCTCGCACCGTGGCGGGCTGTGTCTGGGTGTGGGAATGGGCACTGGGGCGTGGGCATTCTTACAACACTCATAACACCATCGGCCGTGGCCGGCATACCAGAAAATACACTCTTTATTGGATTTATCTGGGTAGCCATAAAAACGGCTTTTGTGTGCAGGCAAGCGGGCTGAGACACCGGCTGCTTCACTGCTAAATACACTGGCACAGTCACATCGCAAGGAACTGAACGAGCGAATCGTTTCGGTGGGGAACCGGCCGCAGCGGGATCCGAACACCGTCGCTTTCTTAGAGTGGCTAGGAAAGCTTCGAGGCCTCGGGCTTGAGCTCAATCTTCGGCCGGGGCCCGCGCTGAGCGGGGCGGCGTCCAGCAGAGCCAGAGCGCGGTCTCTGATCCCGGGCCTGGCGGCGCTGTGTAGCGGCAGCTGCGGGCGATGCAGGCCGAGGCTGCGAGGCTCCCACTCGAGGCCGATGCTCTCCACGGCCTGGGTGAGCAGACGCATCAGCTCAGCCTCAATGCCGGGTCTCTTCCCAGAGGGTTGGCTAGACACGTCAGCGGGGGGAGGTCCACAGAGCTCGCCCAATCCTCGCTATCAGAAGCCACAAGAGAGCATACCTCAGCAGGCTCGTCCAGCTCGGGAGCGGAAGCGGCGGCAGACGGCGGGCGCTGTCCGTCCGGGAGCGACTCAAGTGAAGCCGGCGAAGCAGGCGCGCGAACCGGCGAGCTTTGGCGGGCTGGAGAAGGCTCGGGAGCGCGCTGGGCGCGACGCTTCTTACGGCGCGGCACAGAAGGCTGGGACGCGGGCTCAGAGAACGACGCCAGGCGAGTCCTCAGAGTCACCATAGGCAGAAGTTCGCAGTGCGGGCATCCACCATCCGCGAGCGCGATAGCCGCGTGCTCATGACCCAGGCAGGACACACAGATGACGTGACGGTCCTCATCACTGAGTTGGGAGCGGCACGAGCCACAGAAAGGCATCTTTAAAAAGACGCAGCTCTTTTAGAACAGATAAATGGGTGTTGCGTCACGTAAGCAAACACACACACACTTAGCAGAGTAAAAGGATATAGTACGCCGGAAAGCGCAGCAGGTACGGCAGTTGAAGGCGGCTGGGCCAGCGACTTCAGAAGATGGCACGTCCCGCTGAGAAGGCTACAAGTCAACGGCGCGGCTTCTCACTCTGGATCCCGCGATGCGTGAGCTTCGCGTGAAGAATAAAAAATCAGAGGAAATAC
The DNA here is from genome assembly GCA_036326025.1 of Chrosomus eos. Classification (NCBI taxonomy): domain Eukaryota; kingdom Metazoa; phylum Chordata; class Actinopteri; order Cypriniformes; family Leuciscidae; genus Chrosomus; species Chrosomus eos. The sequence goes on from CM070841.1 coordinate 285,514, forward strand.
AGCTATCGAGGGGGTATTTATAGGGCGAGACCACGCCTATACTGGCGGGACATGACGAAATGAGCGCGAAGCGTCCTCATTCGTCATTACGTCACGCAGTGCCTCACTCGATAGGCTGCAGCTTTTCCAGCGAGGCAGCCAATGGGCGCGCAAGCTGTCTCGCCCTTGTCTGCTTGCTGCTGCAAAAGCGTTTTGCATGTTTAAAAAATTAAGGATAATTTTTGGCTTCAATATCTCGAGGAAAGAGTATTTCCCCATAGCGTAAGATATTACGCAGTACGAGAGATACTCTCGTAAGAGAACCACTGGATGGATTTTTATCATTATATGATGGTTGTGTACAGGCACTGCCAACACACATTTCAGTACAATCAACTTGTAAAAGTGCATGTACCATTATATGACCCCTTTAACACAAATTGCACTGGTCTGCTGGACTTGGTTGAACAAAAATAAACAATATGTTGTTGCTTAAGCTTATGTATTCAGTCATTATTTATATTCATTATTAGTCAGTTTACTAAAAATCCATGTGAAAAAAATTACTTCTCACTGTTCTCAGGTCAAATATTTATGCGATTAATTTCGATTAATTAATTACAAAGCCTCTAATTAATTAGATTAATTTTTTTTAATCGAGTCCCGGCCCTAATAATTATATAACTTACGTCAATATTTATTTATTTTTGCACAGCTTTTGGTGTGCATACAGTTTCAATTCAAATTTTGGTGTTCAACTTTGCATTTAAAAAATACATCAACCGTTCATTTTTCGTTTTACAGGTTAAAAAAGGAAAAACGAATGGATGTAAAAGTACACGGATCAATGGGTAATTTTAAAGCTGGTTAATGATTAACTTTAAACCCGTTGGTAGCTTTAAGGACTGAAGTAGCCTACCTGTATTTTGTTTTTGTTTTTTTGTAGAGTTTGAATAAAGTGGCAGTCTTTCATAATGAACTGTGTTGTGAACTATATACTGGAGAAGTATTTGTTCTCCATTTGAGTGAGGTGTTTTTAGGTTGCTAATTGAGCAAAGTGCTTCCATATATTTTATTATTAGTAGTATTAGTTCAAGAATAAAATAGAATAAAATAAAAAATATCAGATTAATATTGGTATCGGCATATAGCCAAAGCTGCGGCATAGGTATCGGAAGTGAAAAAGTGGTATCGGGACATCCCTAGTAATTATAATCCATTTATTCACTTTTTAAGCATGGACCTAAAAAATAAAACTTAAGCTGTCACAGGGTACCACAGACTTAACCATCTGGGGACCAAGGTGTTTTGGGGCCATTGGGATGTTTTGACATGCACTGACATTTGTGTTTTTTCAGTTATTTATAAACATCTTAATGGCAAAGGTGTAAATTCACTCTATATAGCACAAACGGGGCTACCATAATATGTGAGCAACATGTATGTTTGTATTTTTAAGAGAATAATGTTTATGCGTGGTTATTGAAAAAAACTAAAAATGAAAGTTGCTGAAATAAGACCACAAAACACTAAATATGTGTCCACAAGACTTTTGACTAATGGATGTTGTCGCTTCGGGTTTTTGCTTCAAAATGATCTGAAAATCATCTTGCCTAATCATTCACATAACACAATAGATTGATTAAAATTGTGAAAAACATTTTTTTCTGTTTGCCAAGGCAATATGCGAATGGGCGTCAACTGCCCAACCACCTTGTGAATAATTCGTTGGTTCTAGAGGTGTCCATGGTTAACCGATTAACCGTTAAAAATTGCGTAACCGAGTGAAACATTTTGCTTGGTTAAGTGGCGTCAATGGCGTGAATTGTTGCATCACCAGAGACCACCAGAGCGCCGCTCACAGACATTTGTAATGTCCACAAGAAGTTCACTTTTCATAATTTAAAGGCCGTAAATAGGCTTTCATTTCTCAAATAGTGTAATGTCTTAATTTTAGTTTGAATAGGTCTTAAATTAAGGAAAGACGAGGTGTAGCCTATGTGATCAAAGCCTGGAGTGGAGCAAAAGCACGTTCCTCTCTCCACTCTAAGAATTCTGTAATCACTTCGCTCAGAGTCCACTCCTGGTTTTCAATTCCCGCTCACGGAAAAACTAACATGTAAAAAGTCCGCTTAAAAGTAAAAAATTTTTAATAGTTGGTTCGGATGAGTAGCCTAACTGAGTAGCCTATTTAATTGGAATATCAAATAGGTTGTGCGATTATTCAAAAAAAAAAAATCATGTTTTCGGTGCTGACGCGTTCAATGTAGCCTGGGTGGCGCTGCCAATAACCTATAAGCTGTCAAAAAGAACAGGCAAAAGTAATGATTATGAACATGTCATAGCAAGGAGACATTTTAATTGTTTATTAATAAATAAGTGTTTTCTGTCAGTGTCGGCTCACTCGGCTGGAAAGATGAAGTTGACGATGCTGACTCGCGATCTTCACAGTGAACGCGCCAGAGAGAAATGCACTTTTCATACGGATTACATAAGAGCAGTCTGTTTTCTTTCGTTTTGAATTGTTCTGTTTAAAAGTAGACATTTCAATATAGATATATTTTTCAGGTGTGTTAAGTAGGCTACCTTACGCGGAGTTTCGGTTCGTTTATAAGATGCGCTCAGTTCACGCACTGGCGGCTCCGTGTCATGATTATCTAATGTCTGCTATATTTACTTCTATTTGATAAATCCAGGTATATATTTGGTTGATGAAATATTGATTAAAATTAAGATACAATTAATACAAAACGAAATTGTGCTTTCTGTTTGAGGTCTCTGGAAGTTTTTGTGCCGCTTCAAGAACTGTCACGTCCCATTGTTTGTTCCATATAAATGCGAACACGAAAAATAAAATAAAATGAATATTTTATGTTCTGGGGAGAACTAACCCTTCTTCATTCGGCAGTAGCCTAGTACTTTTGGTTTGTGCAGTGTAATTCACAGAATTAGGTAGTCTAAAACAATATTTTGCCACCTAAAAGTTAAAGATGTTTTGTGCAGTTATTAAAGGTGTTAAAAATGAACTGCCCCTTTCTCGTGTGTCTGTATCTCGGGGTTGCGGCGCGCACATTATGGTTAACCGAGTATTAACCGCTAAGGGCATCGGTTAACGGTTAATGAAAAACTTGAAAACGTGCAACCCTAGTTGGTTCACACCTGAGAAGACAAAGACCCTGCATAATAATGAGCCTTTCATTCGGGTGTGAGAAAGAATGCAAGGACCCCAAAGAATGCAAGAATATATACAGTGGTGCTCAGAATTAATGGCACCCCTGGTAATTATGATCAAAAATGGCTGTAAAAAATAAATCTTCATCGTTTATCCTTTTGATCTTTCATTCAAAAAATTGGCAAAAATTTAACCTTTCATTGAAGTAAAAGAATTGAAAATGGGGGGGGGAATCACATTATAAAAAATATTTTTCTCCAAAACACGTTGGCCACAATTATTCATACCCCTAGAATTCTTTTATGAATAATTTATCTATGAAGTATATTCCCATTAATATTTACCTTTTTTAGCACACCAGGGTGACTAGGAACATGAAATTGTCCAGCTATGACTTCTTGTGTCACAGGAGTTTAAATATGAGGAAGCACAAAGGCCAAATTCATTTAATCATCCATTACAATGAATAAAACCACAGAACATGGTTCTGATGTGCATCAAAAGATTGTTGAGCATAACAAAATAGAAAGTGGATGTAAGAAAATATCTAAAGAATTAAAAATCCCCATTTCCACCATCAGGGCAATAATTAAGAAGTTATAATCAACTAAAGATGTTACGATTCTGCCAGGAAGAGGACGTGTGTCTATATTTTCTTAATGCACGGTGAGGAGGAAAGTTTGAGTGGCCAAAGACTCTCCAAGGATCACAGATGGAGAATTGCAGAGATTAGTCATGGGGTCAGAAAGCCTATTAAAAAAAATCAAACAACCCCTACATCACCACATGTTGTTTGGGAGGGTTTTAAGAAAAATTTTTGAATGAAAGATCAAAAGGATAAACGATGCAGATTTATTTTTATAGCCATTTTTTATCATATTTACCAGGGGTGCCATTAATTCTGAGCACCACTGTATATATATATTAGGGGTGTAATGGTTCACAAAATTCATGGTTCGGTTTGATACGATACAGTGGTGTCACGGTTCGGTACGTTTTCGATACAGCAAAAAGAAAGAAATGCCAGAGAAATTTCCTATTTATTAAAAGAAAAAAAAAATGTTTTAAATAAGTGTGTGTTTTCCTAGCCTGGCTGCCAGACCGAACCCCGCCCACAACAATTTTTGGTCGGGAAGTTCGGTCTGGACTCGATCCGTTGAGGAGCTATTATGCCCGATCAAAAATTGTTCGGACCAATCAAATTGTCAGGGCGGGCTTTATACAATGATGGACAGATGAGCAACCATAGACATCATATGAGCAACGGTAACGTAACCATCCACGTCATCAGAGCGCTTGGGTTGAATTCATGGCTGCCGCTGGAGAATTGAGTTGTGTATATTCCACTGTCGCGTGTGTTATAGAAGATATAGACAGCGCATTAATTTTAGAAGAGGAACAGAGAACCGCGATCAAGCCATTTGTCGATGGAAAAGATGTTTTTGCCATCCTTCCTACGGGATTCGGAAAAAGTTTAATTATCAACTTTAATCTATCTCTCAACGTCACTTACTCCGTTGCTCTGATTGGTTGTAGGTCCAATTGAGTGCCGAGGCCTGTTATTTCCTGGTTCGGTTGACACACGCCCCATAATCACAGCCCAATGGAGCAGTTTCAGACTCACATTCTTTCTAGAATATGAGTATGACGAAGTCAGGCTAGTGTTTTCCTACATCTTGAAACTTTTAGTTTTATTAACCTGTTAACCGTTGCCAGAGCGTCGGCGCTCTGAAGCGTTTTTTTTTTTTTTAAATAGTTCAAAGTTACTATCAGATTTAATGGTATTACCTTGACAAACTATACATCATTAAAAATATATGAAGAGCTCTTTTCCAAAACGCGATAAATCCATTTCAGTAGTTTTCAGGAAAATTACATTTTTTACCTAGACCCACACATCTTGTGAATATTCAATTTATCTTGTTAAAATGTTTTTTCCCCTCAGTCTGAACATGTTGAACAATGATTATTAAATCAAACAACAATATTGTTGATGATAAATTCAAAGTTAATTTTTTTTTTCTTCAAAACGCTATAAATCCACACAAAAAAAATGGATTTTGCCCACTTAATTAAGTTTTGTTTTGTAGAAAGCCTTTCTTTAAAGTGAATTTCATTTTGTATAAATTGTATCTTAATTTGAATAATGTTTTCATTAACCAATTGCCTGGATTTAGTAAATAAGAAGCAAATAGACAATATAATCATGACATGGAGGCGCCGCAGCAGTCACTTGCATTGCACGTGAGCTGGAGCGCATCTCATCATCAATTAACCGAAATTCAGCGTAGCCTATGCCTCACAGCAGACATGAGAAATATACCTATATAGAAAGCTTGAAATGTTATAAACGAAACAATTAAAAACGAAAATAAATAGCCTACTCTCTGATTATGTAATTCATTAAACGCATTTCTCTCTATAGGCGCGTTCACTACAGAGATGCTGATCGTCAATTTCATCTTTGCATACACTGACACACAGAAAACAGTTGATTAATAAAAAATACAATAAAAAAAATCGATTTTCGAACGATATTAGACTTTTGCTCCTTGATCGTCGGATGCCATTTTTGACAGAAATTATAAAATAGTCAGAAACATTTGGCAGCAGCATCTACCCCCAGGTGTAGGTCTCACTGGCTCATCAAGGCCATCAAAAGTATTATCACCGTTTAAAGCACTCATTTTGAGGAATGAATGAACATAAACAAACCTCTGTTCAGCGCGCCGATGTTGGATTGCGTAGAACACTCACCGAATTCTGATTGTCGAGAGAGGATTTATCGCGTTTAGGCTAAAAATAGGTTTGGCGCTTATCGCGGTTTGGAAAAGAACTGCATCTTGCAGTACATTTTAAACAAGGAAATATAGCGATTTGGCATGAAACATTGATGGAGCAATGAATAGGTTCAGAACACAGCAAAATGACATGACAAACTCATTTTTTTTAAAAATGGCGTTTATCGCGTTTTGGAAAAGAGCTCTTCATATAAGACTCAAGGTTTAGTATTTGACCACTATTGTATTCTGAGAAACTTATAGTGACAGTTATGTCTTAATTTGTGTCTGGAGTTATGTAATCAAAAAATGAGTCGATAACTTTAATATGAATTATGAGCGTCAGCCGCTCTCATTCAGAAAAAAACTCCAGTGAGATCGTCATGACAGTGCTTGACAAAACAACGTCCATCAGGGCTTTTAGCTCAAAAATGTGCAGATTTGGAGAAATATTGATATATTCTCATAGGTTTACATCAGATTTATATAGACAGGAATCATATTTATTGAATATAGACCCCTTATCAGTTGGTAAACATGGTGACGTTTTTCTGTGGGCGGGGCTTAGGTGGCTGCAGAACGATCCCTCTGGCCGCTTCCCTAACGTTATTTTGCAAGTTTTGTTAGCTTGTTTTTTAACAATGACTGGAGAAAATCCGGTTTTATCTTAATGTGCAAGGTCACTCAGTGTCCACCAGGACCGCGATTTTTATTTGCAAAAGTTAATTTTAACGGACGGAACTAGACGTAAAAAACGTTTTAAGGCTGACCCGTACACGCTCACTCAATGGACGATCTGACAGGATTAACGCTACCTCCGGTTGAGTGGCCTGACTTCTACACCTACCTGATAGAGAAACCGAGCGTAAAGAGAAACTGAGGGCATATAAATCTTTAGATGCCTATAACTATGTGCTGAATGGTCATGTACAAGACTTGTGTGTACGATCCGCAGTTCTGCCGAGCCAGCGCCAAGAAGACGACAATGTAAAAAGTGACAGTACGTGCAATGTTAATGATGTGAATATCTTCGAGAAATAAAAGTTTACAAAGAATGGTGTGAAAAGGGAAAAACATCTAGTATGCGGCAGTCCTGTGGGCGAAAATGCCTTGATGCTAGAGGTCAGAGGAGAATGGGCCGACTGATTCAAGCTGATAGAAGAGCAAATTGGACTGAAATAACCACTCGTTACAACAGAGGTATGCACCAAGGCATTTGTGAAGCCACAACATGCACAACCTTGAGACGGATGGGCTACAACAGCAGAAGACCCCACCGGGTAACACTCATCTCCACTACAAATAGGAAAAAGAGGCTACAATTTGCAAGAGCTCACCAAAATTGGACAGTTGAAGACTGGGAAAATGTTGCCTGGTCTGATGAGTCTCGATTTCTGTTGAGACATTCAGATGGTAGAGTTAGAATTTGGCGTAAACAGAATGAGAACATGGATCCATCATGCCTTGTTACCACTGTGCAGGCTGGTGGTTGTGGTGTAATGGTGTGGGGGATGTTTTCTTGGCACACTTTAGGCCCCTTAGTGCCAATTGGGCATTGTGCCACGGCCTACCTGAGCATCCTACCTACCATCCAGCCTACCTACCATCCTCTGATGGCTACTTCCAGCAGGATAATGCACCATGTCACAAAGCTCGAATCATTTCAAATTGGTTTCTTGAACATGACAATGAGTTCACTGTACTTAAATGGCCCTCACAGTCACCAGATCTCAACCCAATAGAGCATCTTTGGGATGTGGTGGAAGACAATAAACATGATTGCAATGATATTTGATTTACCTGTGTTCTTCGAGCCATGTCAGGTATTTTCATAATAATAGATTAGGCTATATTTATAATGTAATGCTAATCGATATAGACTTTATCATCGTGCAGAATACTATAAAATAATATATTTTCTGTCCGATTTTTTTATCTGAAGCCAAATCAGAGCACAGAAGGTTATTTAAAACACTCGACGTGTGCTATAAAGTAAGTTTTAGAGCACAAACATGGTTTTAATCTCATAAATTGTCGTGTATTGATGGTGTGCTAAGCTAATATGCTAGCTAGCTTGGTGCACCTGCTACCTAGCTGTTATTTTTATGAATATTTCTAAATAGGACTGCTTGCTGAAATGTTTCTTTTTTTCCAAGAAGGTCATTTTATATAGTTTCAAATGTAAGGTGAGAACTTTGAGAACTCTCCCTAAAAGAGATTAGGGATTGAAACAGTGTGAATAGCCAGTCGTTAGTAATTATAATGCAGACAAAAGAAAGCATATTTAGAGCCATAACCAGGCTGGAGAGGTCTGAATGTGTGCAGGGGAGACTGACACTGAATATAGATCTGTTACACCACATAAACAATAGAGAAAATAGACTGAATAGATGCTTAGAAGATGACAATAAACATCAGTTTGCGTTTTAGAGTCTAATCAAAATAAAGTCATATGACATGATCTTGAAAAACATTTAACTAAATAAAGAGTTTCAGATTTTAGAATTTAGAATATATTTTTAAATATAACATGGTCAGACATGTGGCTTTAGCTGCAGTGCATTTCTAGATTGATACAATGCCAACTTCAATTTTATTTTCATGAAAATATTTCATAAAAATAAATGTAATAACTTGACAAAACTTTTAAGCTATTTATAACAATTTTTTTTCATTATGACAATAATTAATTCTACATTTGCAATAAACTGCCAGGTGTCAGCTTTCAAATGAGATCATACTTGTGCTTTTAGAACAAATGGTCCATGAACTGTATCTGTTTCAGTTTGGGTATGCCATTTCTGGGGATTTTTCAAAAGTGGGGTTCCAGCTTAACCGGTTAATGGGGGTAATCTTTGAAGGATGAACAAATAATGTTTTGGTCATCACATTAAAAATAAATATGATTTAAATATGATAATTTTTGAGTTTTGAAGGTCTGGAAAATATTATATTATAATACTATAATTATAATATAGTACTTGAAAGCATTTTTCTATTTCTGCCAAACTTCCATGGTTACAAGTTAGTGTTACTACATGAAATCCATGGTGAATGATGCTGATCTGTGGACTTAAAACCTATAACTAGTTAATTTATGGTACAATGTTTCCCCTTTTTTTCACGTCAGCGCTGTTTGATCCGTTAATAACAGAGAAATTTGGATGCTTCTCACTAGATCTCGCAGCGATGTTATTACTTCAGTGGCGAATTCAAATGCATTTGGGTAGTTGACGTGACGTGGCTTTTTCACCGTCACAGAAGATAAAAAATCATTTATTTCACATTTTCATCATTTAGAATACTGTAAATGGTTAAACATTTTCCTGTTTTACATGAATTTGTTATTTTAATACCAGAGTTATTTTTAAGTTTTTACAACTTTGAGCCAAATCTCAAAATTGTCCTATGGTGTGACGGGGGACAACACTATTTCGTAAATATTAACTTTTATAAATAAAGAAAATAATGTTAAAAATCTTAATGGACACTCCTGGCATATTTGTGCAAGTGTATATTTCACTAAGTGGCCATCACTTTTCCTATACATACATTTCTAAAAGTATGGGAATTTCATAAAGTTTGTCACAGAAAAAAATGTCCTTTGGTGTTATGCAATAACCTGATATTATGTTGGGCAATATCATGGCCAACTAAATTTAGTTGAAAGACCCCATTCAAGGTCATGTGACTGAAGACCCCTATGAAGCCCATGAGCAGTGCACATAGTAAATATTTCTCTCAGAATTGTTCAAATATTTAACTATGTTTTCAGACCACTGAAGTTGTTAAGTTTTTTTATCCTTTGGTGTGACACGCCTAAATTTAATTTTTTAATTCAAATTTGTATTTTTAACAGCAGGACTATGTAATATTATGCAAATGTATCATGCCAATTGCTAATGACAGTTAAGCTAGCATTGGCATGGTTATTAACATGCCAGAAAAGCTCAAATGTCCTTTGGTGTGACAGGAAATGTCCTTTGGTGTGACGCTTTGGCCTGTCACACCATAGGACACAGATGTCACACAATAGGACAAGACCTCCTTAAGAAGCTATTAAAACAAATAGATAAAGTTTGTTAACATACTTTTCATTCTTTTTTTACCAGTTTTGATGATTTTAAATTCAATAATGACTTACATTTTAATGTTTATTGCCATTTTTGGACATTACATAAAATGTTCTGAAGTGTTACTAAAACAACTATAATGTATGTAACAACTATAAACAAACACAAACTACATAAATACAGTGCTACTACTTTATAATGCTACTTAACTTGTTTTAGACCAGAAAGAACTGAGGGAGCGATGTGCAAAATAGAGGACCAGACAGTATAGGGAGAGAATTAAAAAGGATCCACAGAGAAAGGAGGCGATCCTAAGAGAACGACGGAGATAGTAAATTGAACAAACTGAAATGTTGCCATATATATCATATCTTAATATCTTAACACATCTTAAAATAATTCAGGGATTTTATTTTCATGTCAGAAGCCAAGTTTCCATCCACTTTACAATGGAATTATCTGAAGTTCGGTAAAAAGCTCATGTGAATAAAGCTTGTGAAAGTGTGTTTCCAACAACGGCTTTAAAGCGAATAAAAACCTGTGTGTGATGACGTCACATGCTGTTTTGCGATCAAATTGGTATATCGAATTGATTTGAGACATGTTAAGGCGTTTCCATTCATTTTCTCACCGAATTGCACAACATTCAAGCAAACATTTGCGAACAAAGTTTTACTAGACAAAATGGATTGCGCCATAATAACGTTTCCATCAGCGTTTATCGCATAAGCCGTATATCCATCAAGATAAAATCCCATGAGACCGAACGCATTTCATTTGAGTCGATATTCATGAAATTCAATCGAGTTTTACTGTTTCCATAAGGCATTTTTCACTCGATATCACTTAATGCGGATAAAAACGTGTGGATGGAAACATAGCTAGTGTTTCCTTATTGATGGATCTATAAGTATCAAAGTTACTTTTGGTGTGATATGTTTTGCAGTTTATATTGCTGAAAAATAAAACAAATGTCCTCCTTTATAATTGTTACAATAAACGCTATATATTTTGACTCTTTTTATTCAATGACTATCTTTGTCCTTTGGTGTGACGTTTTGTCCTATGGTGTGACAAACATAAAACAACAGAAAAATATACTGATTTTAAAATATCTTTTTAAAAAAGAGTCAAGTTTGGCATTAGGGGAGTTTCAATAATATCTCCTCTTAAATGGGTACAATTTCAAACAGTTTTGTAAGGTTGGCAAAAAAGTTTTATTGACATTCGTAGGGAAAAGTTTATCAAGTTCATCTATTCATGGTGAAAATGATTTTAATTTGAACTTTCATGTAAAATAAATATCACTTTCATAAAAAAATGTTTTAATAATGTGAACAATTATCTCAAGTATTTTTTTTAATGTAATTTAATATAATTTCTTTGTACTTTTTAAATGTCACACCATAGGACACATTTGCAGTACTGTTGAGTGAAAACGTGAAAAAAATATGTGAAGTCATTGACAAAATGAGTGACCACTACTATTTTCTGAAACTGCAGTTTTCATACTCCATAAATATTTGTATTTTTTCTTAAAAAGTTATGTTTTCCAAAAAAAGTACTTTTTCTTGGCCATTTGTCAACTACCCATTTGTTTACTGGATCTCTTAGCGCTGTAGTAACTAACCAGTGTCGCTTGATCACGATCGGCTCGCGCTGCGCTGATGTTGATGGTCCGAACTGATAAACGGTCTGTGAAGCACAAAACAACAAGTAGAGCAGTTTCGTTCCGCTTTCATTACATTTGCCATTTGACGTTGCGCAACGTTATGGTGATCGCGCCAGCGCATATTTTGGTTGGTAGGAAAAATGGTCAACCGAATCGTTCGGTTTGTAGTGCGTACGGAACCGAAAGCCTCGTACCGAACGGTTCAATACGAATACGTGTACCGCTACACTAGCCTGGCTGCGCCTCCTACGCACTTCCGCTCAATTTCATTTTTCTTCAGTACTACGTCTGGGACTGCTGTATATTCTTAGGTTTCCAGAAATCAATTTTTTGTAGGACCAATCAGCGAATAGAGGGAGTGGCTGAGAACGATGACGTTGATGTAGCGCGAGTTCAGTAATGGCAGCGGAGAAAGACGTGAGAAAAGCTATTCGGTCCGTTGTTGGAAAACTGCCGAATACGCAGAATTTAAAGCCGGAGCAAGAACAATGTTTGCTAAGTTTTGTTGCTGGCCATGATGTTGTGGCCCTCCTCCCCACGGGATTCGGGAAAAGTTTGATTTTCCAGCTCACAGTTTGCTAAATATATCGATTTTTTTAAGTTGGATATTGGATGTGAAAAGAAAGAAATAGTTCTTCCATAACACTGCACTTTAGATGTGTGTGAATTTCCCACACCAGGAGTAATTTATATGCTAGTTCTATTTTATAGCGATTATCTGTTTAAAAAATGTTCTATGCAAAATGTTCTATTAAAGAGAAGGTAGAAAATAAATATTTGTGTGTGCTGTAAAGTGGTTTAAAAAAAGGAAATCGGAATCGGCAAAAATCGGTATCGGCAGGTCAAACTCAAGAAAAATCGGAAATCGGAATCGGCCTAGAAAATTGTAATCGGTGCATCTCTAACTTAAAGCTTTTAAAAATATAATATTTATTAAACAAACCAGATCAAGAGCAGAAACAAAATAAAGTGCATAACTAAAAAATAAAGCATCTTAGGCTCAAAACTAACACACAAGTCGGCACAGGGCAATTGCGCATATAGGCTCCAAATAAAAAATAAAAAGTTTGGTTATCACACTACAAACATTGAAATATGCACATTCTGATATGCACACTCTTGTCATAACCAAAAGAAGAATTGCAGCAAAAGTCAGTCGGCGCAAACAATGGCAAACCTCACAGAAAGAGTTATTCAACCTGCTCCATCCTCACTGAAGACGATAGTTTGGGCACATTTCGGCTTTTATAACCTCGAGGGAAAGACGGAACTTGATAGGAATCATGCTATATGCAGGCTTTGCAAAGCAAAGGTTAAGTATTTATTTTGGAAACACCACAAACGTGAGAAATCACATGGTACGCCATCACTCAGAGATTATTATTAAAGACGCGGACGAACAACAACCTAAAGTAACTAATTTGCCCGCCAACCAACGCAGTGAACGCACTCTCTTTCAATGCTCTAAACTCCCACTGACAGAAGAAGGAAGAAGAAGCAGATGTAGAAAGAAGCAGAAGGAAGAAGAAGAAGTAGAAGAAAGAAGCAGAAGAAGGAAGAAGAAGAAGCAGAAAAAGAAGAAGAAGAAGCAACACAAAAAAATAAAGGAGCTATTGTTTAGCAGTAGCACAAGAGTCGACGGAAGATGAATCTGCTTCAAAGAAGTGAAAGTATGATGAAGCCAGACTAAACCGGGAGAAACGATTATATTTTCTTCTCCCTCACTGTGTTATGGCTTTGCTCTGTGGGGATAGATGTGCTGGTTACGTTCGTGAGACAATCAGTTGATTAGTACTATTGACCGTAAAACAGTAACGTTAGCCTACAGCATAACCCAGCTAAACGTTTACTACCCTGTTAGAAAAAATATGTAGTTGGATAGTTTTATGTGGTTCTTCTCCCTCGCTGTATTATGGGTTTGCTATGTGGGAGAAATGCTCTCTGCTGTCTCAGACGACGACATCTTTTAGGCTATCCTTAAAAATATTTTGGTTTGCAGTAACAGCAAAAAAAAAAAAAAAAAAAAAGGGTCGGTAGGTAGGTCTTTATTTTTTTTTTCAAGATTCAATGTAAAAAAAAAAGTAAAATTTTGGTCATGGTGATTATGTAGGTATGAATTTAAACATTTTTGCATATTGTGACGTCACTGACTGGGTCTTCAAAACGTGCATCCACCGCTAGGTGTCAACGCAAACTACAAATGAGAGACCGGTTACGTTTTAGGGCTGTCACTTTTGTGAAAAAATCCTTTTCGATTTTTGTTCTGGCTTACTTGAACACACACGTCACTAAGCAACAAATAACGGCGAGCTTGTTCACTTGCACTGAAGTAATAGCGAATATTAAAAAGCATTTGGTTAACAGAAAAGACATTGTTATTTTCCAACATACTACATGTTCTGTGTACTGTATTGATCTGTCCACCTAAAACACATTTTTGGTTTAAAAAAAAAAGGCCGGTGGTGGTGGCTCACTTTGAAATTTCAATTTAAAAGAAACCACTTTGATTTTAGGGTCAAATTGTAGCACGTCCTCAATAGTTTGAGTTTCATTAAGTAACGGTATTACTACTAATAATTAACATTTGCTTTATATTTTGAAATGTAAAATATCTATAGCAAATAGAAAAATCAATGTTTTAACAAAACAAATAAAATATCTATTTGTTATGCAGCAGTGTGCAGGAGTTTTTTGTTTTATATACATGAGATAGGATATGATAGGCAAAAACAAGTACACATGTTCAAAAAAAGAATACAATTAAACAAAGATAAAAATTATATACACAGTGCTTTAATTTCAGGAAGGTCTAAAATTACTTTTCAGGTTAAAGCTGCAGTAGGGAGTTTTGAGAAAATCTTGACTTAGCCTGAAAATTTGAACAAGAACAACTTACAGGTCCCACCCCCTTGCTCTCTGCTGCACTACAGCGCTCCCTCCACAGCTCGTCATCGGAGCCTGTCGTGAACGCGCAGGCTAGTAAACACACCGATGACGGCGGATTGAAAGTTATATGGCACATTCACTAATAGGGACTAAACATCAACAATATGCTTTACATTGACTATGGCCTGCCCATACTTTGACTACAAACTTGGTCCTAAATCATTATGTATTTTGCAATACATGTAACTTTATAACGTTGCACTCTTTATACTTCACTCTATAGGCTACGTTATAAATAGCTAGTAAGGTATTTTTAATATATAACGGTAACTAACGTTACACTATGTAAGTAATTATTCTAGCGATATATAATGCTAGATAAGGTGTGCTAGTACATTATTTCAGCAACATGACAAGCCAGTGAATTAGCAGGTTTCAATTGTTGCTTAGCAGAGAGAGTGCATGACATTTTATCTACATGTTATGTGGCTAGAGTTTTGAAACCGAGTCAATGGGCTCTGTCTAATTCTTTCTTCGCTTGTTTATCGTCATTGGTCTTTCCTTTTACCTCTTTGTTTTATGAGCAGGTGTCACTCGAGAATTGGCAGTTTAGGCTGTTTCTCCGTCATAAGCACAGCTGCAGCTCGCCGGCAATCTTGAGTTTGAACGACGGTACGCGCCCGCGCTGTGCAAGAGAGGGGCGTGATCAGCGCGTACACGAGCGTGATTGACACTGCTAAGACATTCCTCCTGGCTCTGATTGGTTGTTTCTGACGGGAGCGTTGTATTTCTGCAAATGGCAATAGGACCGCTGGAAGGAGCCAGAGGAGCTTGATTTTTACACAGATTATCTGTCTCATATTCTACTGTCAGGACATAATGACAGTTTTAACAAATATGTAAAAAATATTTTTACCTACAGCAGCTTTAAGTGTTTCTGTCTGAAAAGAAATGTAATTTAGTAATCAAATGTAAAATAACACTGCATAGTTCATCATAGATAGATAGATTAATGCTTATTAAAGTTTAAGTTATTCATTTCAAGTGCTGTGAGTGATTTTCTGTTTGATTCACATTAATGGCTCAATCGTCAGCAGGTTTATTAGACGCTGCCCCTTTAAGACCAAGTTCAGATCTATAGATGACTGATGCACCATTTTCTCCCAAATATTTACGTCCATTTAAAACATAAACTGTGTTTCAGTGAATCTCAGAGCTGGTCATTTTTATATTTTATGTATATTTAGTTTAGATGCGCATATTAAGTATAGGCCTACTTTTCTTGTCTTGTTGCAGTCCATTTCGGAGCGCACGTCGCCTTGTGAACAGCGTCTCTTGCGCAGATTTTTGTGCTTTTAATAGCTCTTTTAATGATTAAACGCGTCCGCAATTTAGCAACAGTAGAGACTGCATTTTACAACAATTACTGATCGTGCTGATTTTGATGGTACGTTTGGTTTTAGGAAGAAATGACAGCGCACCGCTGTGAAGGGAAGGAAGTTGCTCTCCAGACAGAATGCATCTAGTTTGTAATGGTTTCGTCTCAAATGTCTTTTTCTAATCTTTGAAAGGCGAAATCTAAAATAAAATTAGAATAATATCCCAGATCTAAAGTGTAACCACGTTTGAATGTTTAGTTCTGTCTCATTGTCACTCATTAAGTAGGGCCGTCCTGTCGTGCGCGCTGTGGATCCGCGTGAGAGATCGCTCTCTCTCTCTTCTGGACTGCGAATAGCAAAATTGCATCACAGACAAATGGTTTAATATTATTATAAATAGAAATGGCTGAAATTCAGCCCTGGGGCCCGTTTAATACCGGGTTTCGGTACTCATTCCTAATCATTACCAAGCGCGAACAGTGAATGAAACGAGTGAAGTTAGCGAACGTACAAGCCATAGTGTGACATGCGAACCATAAACATAATCATAGATGACGATGACGCCAAGTATGAAGGCATAAGCAACTTTCACAATACTAACTAAAATATAGCCTAATTAATATTATCTTATTGAATTTGTATTAGTTGTTTGAAGAGAAAAAAAAATCAGTCGGTCTCAATGCAAGTTACAACCGGCAAGTCGGTCGGACTAAAAGGAAAAAAAAAAATAAAAATGGGTCGGTCCTAAATTGACAGGGTCGGTCGGGTTACGGCAAACAAGACTATTTTTAAGGATGGCCTTATCCTACGCCGGCCACCGTAGCTTCTTGTTCACGTTTGCAGGGAGGGGTAAGTCGTGAGTGACTGGCTGTTTGCAATTCGCAAACCACAACACTAGATGCCACTAAAAACTACACTGCACCTTTAACTGTATCTTCCTTTTCGAAGAGATTTTAATTATTCAAAACCATCATGGCGAAATAAAAACAAATATGACTCATGACACTAACACCATAGACAGTAAAAGAAATGGACACCGCGACCCCATAGATTTCAACAGAGAAAACTGAAAACTCATGCTCAAACTGAGCTTGACGACAGAGATGTGATGTGAGCAACCTAGTAGCTGTGCTGAGAGGAATCTGAATCATTCCCTCCCGAATCTCACAGAGCCGGAGATCGTGAGTATTAGCTGTCCATGAGCTCGCAGCAGGAGCAACTTTACAACTCTCTATTAGGCATGTGCCGGTATCAAATTTTCATGCTGCGATTAATTGATTGAGCTTTTATCACGGTATACGGTATTATCACGATATTTTATTTACATAAGAGAAACAGATGGATTGGAGGGGATCTAAAAAAACAACTTGCATCACAATAGGTGTAATTGTGATTGTCAAAACATTTGGTAACTAAACAGAATTTTATTAAGTTTAGTGACAACATGTTACAATGTTTACATGGTACAGTGACTGGTAGGCTACTGTTTGTATTATTGCTTAACACAATTTTCACGATTTCAGTTCAATTCTTGATTTGATTTCAATCTTAACTCATTGGATAAATATTAGGTAGGCTACAGTACACTGTAAAAAAATTCCGTAAAACTACGGTCCAATGTACCATATAAATTTGAAGGATTTTTCCGTATTTGTCTTTTACAGGTCATTTACCCGTATTTTGAATTACACGCGTTGCATTGTGGGAACAAAAACCTGGCGGCGCTTAAAGTTTAAGACGCAACCGCCATTACACAGGCAGATGACCGCGGCCAAAGTTGCTTATTAAAGTCGGATTTTGGGTGTGTGGAAGCCATTCTGACACTTCTATGGTAAAATACGAAATTTATGTTCAAATAAGCTGTTAACGTAACGTTATTTAGTTGCCATCTGGCATGTTAGGCAAATGAATGTCGGAGCCGTCGCATTTATCATTTTATGCATATCGTCACACATTAAAAGATTTAGTATACACTCGTGGAAGTTCCCTGATATAGCAGCTATGTGTTATAGTGTGCCCTCGTTGTAATTTGGTTTATTTACTTTTATTTGTGGGTGATACGGTTTATTTCTTGACGAGCGCATCCGTTAACCAGTTGTGATAAAATGCAGTAACGTTAGTGTTTTTGGAGCAATTTAATGCCTTCAAACATAAGCTACCAGAGGAATCGTCAAGAAAAGTAAAGGCCATTAAGACTTGCTTGATTTAAAAGGCATGAAGATACAACGTGAAGATACTGTGTGTGAAGATGCAGTAACTGTTACAGCTGGATCAAGAAAAACACCACCACCTTTTCTGCCAAATGAGGTAAGTTAACGTTATGTTTACGTTAGACTTGTTTTTGTCTTAGACGACGCACTGACACACCACACACACACACACACACAAATAATGACCACGAAATATTAATTTACATTTAACATGACTGCTATTATCTGTTACTCTTCTGCCTGTAACGTTGGTCTTTACCAGATCCCTCCTCAGTTTGTTTAATAGTTTTTCTGTTGTTTTCGTATCTAATTGGCAGGACTTTGCTGCTGTAATTTTCATCCCAAGCACCACCTGCATGCTGCTTACAGGTTTGTATTTTTTTATTAGCATTTTTGTATTAATCACAATGCACTATGAGTGTTCAAAACTGGCAACACACATTTAAATTTAAAGTCTGAGGAAAAATGTTGATAAAAAAAGTTGGTTGCTGAATACCCCCTTCAAAGATGTGTATGCTTACATGGTCAGTAAAAATACAAATTGTATAGGGAAAAT
This sequence comes from Chrosomus eos, assembly GCA_036326025.1. Taxonomy (NCBI): domain Eukaryota; kingdom Metazoa; phylum Chordata; class Actinopteri; order Cypriniformes; family Leuciscidae; genus Chrosomus; species Chrosomus eos. The sequence continues at coordinate 304,221 of CM070841.1, forward strand.
TTAAACAACTATGTTTAAAGGAATAGTTCACTTTAAAATGAAAATTCTGTCATTTACTCACCCTCAAGTTGTTTCAAACCTGTATGAATTTCTTTCTTCTGCTGAACACAAAGATATTTTGAAGAATGTCGGTAACCAAACCATTAACTGGAGCCATTGACTTCCATAGTATTTTTTTTCCCTACTATGGAAGTCAATGGCTCCAGTTAATTGTTTGGTTACCGACATTCTTCAAAATATCTTTGTGTTCAGCAGAAGAAAGAAATTCATACAGGTTTGAAACAACTTGAGGGTGAGTAAATGATGACAGAATTTTCAATTTAAAGTGAACTACCCATTTAAAGCGGTTTTCTGAAATGATCGTGTAATGTAATATCTTTATAATTGTAATATCATTTTGTAATATCTTTTTTGTTTAAGGTGGTGGACATTCAGGATTGCTGTCATTCAAGAAGTTATTATTGACCACATCACTACCCCATTGAGGCAGTGAGCTACAAAATACCTGAAGAAAATGGCACTTATCCTGCCTGGAGTTCATATAAAGGTAAGCAACACATTTTTAATTAAATGATTTATAGATTATGTTATTGTGTTTCTGTTTATTTAGTTGAAAATAATTAAACATATTATAATGTAAAGTTGAGCAGACAAGCTAACATGACATGCAATTGGAGTCCACTGGAAACAAAAGTCTTAGCATTTTATATACAGTGTTTGAATTTGAAAGAATTAGAGATGGCTGATTATTTATAGTTGATAATTTAACGAACGTAAAATACTGTACAATTGTTTTTAAACCTCAACCTGGTCTGCATGATACTTTGTAGGTCATTTTCCTTCATTTAATGTCTTGCGTAACTAAAATATATCTCTTTTTTTTCTTCATATCCAACTTTTCTGTGCAGAAATCCTGAACGAAGGTTGAAAAGGCTGAGATGAAGGAAACCAAACGTCTATACATTCCTCCAAGACTGCTATATGAACTGTTGTATGAACAACTTCGAAAAACCATGTAAAGTTTTAGATTTTGTCAAATCTCAAAATGGAACTTTAACTGAACATAACAATCACTCCTTCATCTAGGCGATAGACGGGGATCGGCACTTCCTCGTCAAACAGATCCAGTATAATCTACCTGATGAACATCTACGTCCAGCCCTGAACCCTCTACCTGTGTCGGCACGGAGAGAACAACGACAACCTGGAGGGACAGCTGGGCCGTAATGCAGGCCTTTCGAGACACAGGTACGGTTAACCGCAGACAGAACCATTACAGTACACTGCAACTAAATTTGAAACATCTTGATGGATAGGCCACATACTGTTCTCTCCCCTCTGTAGTTTTTGGTGGCTAAACCCGAGTCTGCAGTCCTACCAGGACCTGGTCCAATCAGTCCGGTGGCTCTGAAGAATTTACTACACATTTCTTGGTGAGTGATGAGTTTTCCCCACCTAAAATCTTTGTTTTGACACATTTTGTATGTCAGTAATAGTGTTTTGTATTTCTTTTACAGCCTTCATCTTACCTGAAGACAAGAAGAGTACCACCCCCCACCCCACCCCACCCCACCCCAATCCATGTTCCTCTGAAACACCTTTTCCCCCTCACACATTTTAAATATAATTTATTCAGTGGATGTGATTGTTGTAATGTTAACAAAGTGTCATCAATTGGCAGACTTGATACAATTTAGAGATGAGAAACTATATATACTTTTCCCTTTTGTGTTTTTTTTTCCTTTATATTCTAGTTTTCTTGGAATTGTTGTAGATCTATAAGTAAATAAAAATATTTTTTAATCACAGAAGATTTGTTTGAAATGTTTTCAACAAGTTATCATTACACTGTTAACTAACAGAAAAGTAAAATTTCTATTTGCTGTAGGTATATTGCCTAAATTCATCTGTTTTATTTTTACTGTAGGAAAACCATAAATTAACAGACATTTTTCATCTTTTAATTACGGAACAAAGTCCGGGTAATGAGCTGCCAGTACATTTTCTGTTATTTTACAGATTTATTTAATATTTGTGTTTTTTTACTGTAGTTATATCATTAAATAACAGAAAGTGTCCTGTTTTTTTACTATAAATACATCATTAAATGACAGAAAGTGTCTGGTCTTTTACTATACATACACCATTAAATAACAGAACATTTCTGTTTTATTTACAGTGGGCACACTGTGAATTAACAGAAAATTTCTGTTTTTTAATTACGGGACAAAGTCCGGGTAATGAGCTGCCAGTACTTTTTCTGTTATTTTACGGAATTATTTCTTAGAGTGTAGATAGCCTACATGTACATTTTGCTCAAGAAAAAATATATCTCACATAATTCTGTAAACATACAGAAAGCCCTATCAACTGGTATTATTAAAGGTTAAAATTAACAAATTAAATATAAAGTGGTTTTCATTATAATAACAATTATGTAGCCTAATGACATAAGTAAAAATATAATAAATATGTAATGTGCTGGTAATTAAATGGCTTTCCTGAGGTAAATGTAACGTTCTGTGACATAAATGTTCTCCTGCAGTTTTATTGACCTCTTTCCGTGATTGAAAAACACTGATTGATCTATCTATATATAAATAAAAAGTAACAGATGATCGGTTCACTTGAACTAAGGTGCTACAGTGATCTGTCACGTCACATTTACAAGCGCCAAAACAGTATTTATTGTCTGCATTTCGTAATAAAATGGACAGAACCTGAGAGCTGAGAATTTTTTTCATATAAAAAGTAACCTGCTCTCTCTAGTCTGTCGGTGTCAGTGTCCTCTTTGCTCCGCGATTTTTCTCTGCGTGAGAAAATGTATGTTTGGCGTGAGAGCATGTGAAAAGTGTTGATTGCGTGAGTCTCAAGCTGAATGCTATGAAGTTCTCAATTTCACATCTAGTGTAGCTACTCTTTTACCTTCATAGTTGGCAGTTCTGCTTTTAGAAAGGAGATAAATCGTCGGCAGTGTTCCTCTTTCCGCCATGCTTTTTCTCCATGCGAGGATTGTTTACATTAGACTAGAGCGCGCACTGCGCCGCATGCACACAGTGCTTATGTGGGGATTGTTTACATCAGAGTGCGCACGTGTTTTGCGCAGCATATATGCAGTGGGGTTTTTTTAACGGTTGATGAAAATAAGCTAATGCGCATTCTAAAAATCTAAATTCGGATCTATTATTTTTCACGGTATTTTGAAGTGCCCGCGATAACCATATCGTGCATATTCATTACCGCGATTTATCGCATTACCGAATACCGGCACATGTCTACTCTCTATTGGCGCTTTTCCACTGCATGGTACGGTACGGTTCGGTTCGGTACGGCTCACTTGTGGTGCTTTTCCACTGCATGGTACGGTACGGTACGGTACGGTACGGTGCGCTTCGGCGCGCTTTAAATGGTACCTGATCTGTTGAGGTTCCAAGCGTACCGTACCGGTACTAAAATGTGACGTGAAACACTGCAGATCACTGATTGGTCAGACAGACAGAATCGTCACTACCAGCGTCATTGGATTTGCGACACGAGACCGCTATACAGAGTCATATAACCAGTAGACAACAGCCAACACGGTAGCACCTGTGTTTTACTTACTTGAAAAAAAAGAAGAGATCAACACTTTAAAAAGGAAATGGCTGAATCGTGGTCGAGGTGCAGACAATCCTCTCGTTGGTTGCCTAGGAGCGGGTCCAGCGAGAGCTGCATGGGGCAAAACAGAATGAAAAAGTGTTCCAAGAAGTAGCAGCTAGCTCAGCTCTTAGCCGCACACGGCTATCACCGGACCTACAAACAGTGTAACGATCAGTCCCACCCACTTTGAATGGGTACTAACTGCAGTGGAAAAGCAACCGAGCTAGCGAACCGAACCGTGCCGTACCGAGCCGAGTCGTACCACGCAGTGGAAAAGCGAAGCCGAACCGAACCGTTCCGCGCCGAATCGAACCGTACCGAACCGAACCGAGCGTACCATGCAGTGGAAAAGCGCCATATGGGCTTCTCCCTTGACTTTATGCCTCACGTCCCCCGATTTCCTGAGCTTCTACTTCTGTCTATACGGTAATTTCTCTAGTGCGCGACAGAGAGTCGCGGGGTTATGACGCAATCGTTAGCCTGTATTTACAAAAACGATTTCTAAATCAGCCACAAGATAAGATACAAAGTAATGGAGCCTTTTATACATTGTTGTGTTTCTTTAGAAATAAACAATGGACAAATGGAGTCTTTGGACGGCTCAGATGTAAAGTTATTCGCTGTCAAAGTGACGCTAAAATGAATGGGAGTCAGTGGAATGCTAACAGCAGGAGATGGTCTGCTACAACGGCGGCACCCAAAGAGGCTTCAGTTTCCGGCGGATGGATTACACCATGACTAACACCACAGACATGTGTTGCGCATCTCTCAACTGAAGTAAATCTATTATATCGGCTTTGATATATCAGCCTTATTTTCTTATCGGATCGATAACATCAAAAAAGACTGATATCGATATGTGGTTGATATATTGTGCATCCCTGGAGGTAGCCTAATGTTTAAGTATTATTGTTTTGTTGCTTTTTTTAATAGTTTTTTTTTTTTACCATGCAATTGACTTTGGTATCGAGTATTGTGTACTTGCGGTGGTATTGGTAGGCTACTAGATTTTTGGCATGGGGACATCCCTAGTAGCCTACAATGATAAACTCGCTTAAATAGGTACTAAACGAAACCAAATCTTCCGCTATCGTCTTAATCATTGGCATGATTGCAAATGTGATTCTGATCTTGAAGTACAATAAACAAGTTGATAAAGTCACTTAACATTTTAGCCACATACTGTGTTTTCGCTCTATTTTGTGAAAATAGTTTAAACAAAGTCACACCAGAACTGTTGCCGGTCTCCGAGCAATGGTGATTCTTGAATGAATCTGCGTTTTGAGCGATGTAATGAATGACTCACACATGAAGTGTGTCTAATAGCACTTCTGCAGTGCAAGGATGGATTTATTGATGCTGATTTAATTTGATTGGTAACAGTCTGATTGATTGTCTATTGTTTGAACTGCAATTTATCCTATTGTTTAAATTAATATTTAAAAACAAATGTTCTAAGAAATTGACAAAACATACATTTAATAAGATTAGAAAAAAATGCTCTTATAATGGTAAAAATGGAAATTAATTTAAAGGTGTAAATATCGCCTGTAATGGGAAAGTTAATGTCTGTTATTGATCAGAAAGTGCTCCAAAATGATGATTGTGCTCCTAAAGAAAAATATTAGCATAAAGCCTTGGACCTTTATTATTTTAACATAAAGAGGACTTTTGTGTATTTACATATACATATGCATATAAAATATTACAGCAGGAATAAAGAGGATGGTGGATATCTGTCTGTCTTTCCCTGCTGATGTGTTTATCTGTCGTTCACTCAATCGCATTCACACATTAATCACTCACGCAATAAGCGATCAACACAACGCACTCATTGTACATAAGAAAACATTCACTCACCTGACTATTAATAAACGCCTCTCATGAATGTCGATCTCTGTTGATGTTTCAGAAATCCTCACTCTCCGCCATCACCGTTATACAGCTAACGCTGCTAAAGCTAAAGGTAAAGCTAGCCCACGCAACACCCGAGACGTGACGATGACGTAGGTTCAGCTAATGCTGCAGACAACTGGGAATCTGGATATTTCCTATATCCTACTTGGAAATCACGCCTGGAACGCCGCTAGAATTCGGACATCCAACATGTGAACTCGGGACAGATCGACCAACCCCGAGCTCAGCGAGCGCGTCATTTGACGTCACTTCCAAGATAGCGACAAGTCCTGTTTGCCATAACTGTGTCAAATGGAAAGAGAAAAAACGTTAACATTAGACAATACGGTAATTGGTGTGCAAAATGTGATTTTATATGTTGTGTGAAGAAAAAGTCAATAATATACATTTGGAAGGAAGTGTTGAAGTAAAATATAATAAAATAGTAGAAGGAATTATTTTTTGCAGCAATAGGCTATAGATTTCTTTAATGACAATGGAAAGAAATAATTAAAAGATGTACGATGGTCTGAAGAATGCACAGTGGCAGTTAGAGAAAGGCATTTGGATTTTAAAAAGATTAAAAACTCAAGATAGAATGTAGAGCATCAGAAGGAAAGGGCAGTTGCACGAAAATAAAACTGCAAAAAGAAAGGCTTTCATGGCAGGAGTTCTGATTCAAAAGGAGTTCAAATTGGTTTAGAAATATTTATTAACATTCATCCAGTTTATACACTGACAGTATTTTCCTCATTCAAAACAAAATGAACAAAGTTTCTAATGTAATTTAATTTACTGAAACTTAAATTCTATTAACAAACTGCCTTTCTGCAGAGTTTGTTCTCCACTGAACACTTTACACCCCAAACTGAGCCACTAATATATTAATAAAAAATAAATATGACTATTTAGGCTTATAATAGAAAACGTACGGCTAATGCTTTATGACAGTTTAGTGGTTATCCCTAAAATGAGCACCATAAAAACAATTAATATATTCTTAAAATAGAATCAACCATAATTAACGTATTATAAGATGTGCTTTAGAAAAGCTTAGTTGCCCTAAACTGAATTATGTTAATAAAAATCATTCTTAAAACAGAACAATATCAAACAGATCATCGGAAGTGTTTATAACAGCTTAGTGTTAAAGGGATAGTTCACTCAAAAATTAAAAATCCGTCATTAATCATTCGTTTCAAACCCGTAAGACTTTCGCTCATCTTCGGAACTCAAATGCAGATATTTTTGATAAAATCTGAGAGCGTTCTGTCCCTCACATCCCTGACAGCTACGCAAACCACTGCGAAAAGTCATAAAGAGACTATAAAACTAATCCATATGAATCGAACGGGTTAATCCATATTTTCCGAAGATTGCATTATATGATGAACAGATTGAATTTAGGCTATTATTCATTCTATTATACATTTGTTTAATTAAAAGGACAGTTCACCCAAAATGAGAATTTTTATTCACACTCAGGCTATGATGTAGCTTCAGTAGAAATATTTTTAAACCGTGGTCCTTGGTGATAATAATAATAATAATAATAATAATAATAATAATAATAATAATGCAAGTCCAATGTTACAGTCACACTGAGAGTCCAAAAAACAAAACTAAAAATAGGCTAAACAAAATTAATATAACAGATATTTTTCAGAAAAAAATTGTCACATGCATTTGGGATTGCACAAGAGAGAGGTAATGGACATTTTGGGTGGATAATTCCAAGTCTAAAGTTTGTTAATGAGGATATCATGCGAGTCAATAGACAGCATTAGATGGATTTTACTCAAACATATCCAATATTAGTAATTCACATTATCTATTAACATTTATAGCAGTTTTTAAAGAAATTACTCATCATGCAAAGTGTCCTCAGTCGTCAAACAAAATTGAAAAGCTTTAGTACCAAAAGGGAGAAACATTTTGCATCATTTGTAAGTGGTTGGAAATTGTTTGCTACAATTCAATTAATTAATAATTACTTTGGTAAATTATCTACTATTTCTACAAAAAATATATTTATTTATATATATTTATTCTAAAAAAAAAAAATGTAAACATTTTCCTGGATAAAACACCTCGCGCTAGGCAAATGAACCGGGTTAAGCATGATTGCTTACAGACTTTCGTCATCATTTTGGGCAAACAAACATATTAATAAATCATTTAAAGTGTCAAAGAACAGACCAACATTAATTTAAAAACTAAACTCAATATTATTATGCGGGAATAGGCCTTTATCACATTTATCCGCATGTCGTCACACTGAGTAATGTGCATTAGTACACAGTAATTTGGGTAATTTGTGTCTGTTCCCAGAATTTGAAAATCCAAAAAACGTCCAAACCTATCTAAGGTTAAAAATTTAATTGATGTTCAACAAATAAAAAACAAATATAATACAGATGAGCAAACGATAAAGCATGGGTTGCTGAATATTCGATCCCTTACTTCAAAAGCGCTCATAGTTAATGATATGATTTCAGATTATAACCTAGATGTGCTGTGTTTGACAGAAACCTGGCTTAAACCAAACGATTACATTACTTTAAATGAGTCCACTCCGCAAGATTACTGTTATAAACATGAGCCTCGTCCGAAAGGCAAAGTAGGAGGTGTTGCTGTAATTTATAGTAATATTTTCAAAACCAGTAAGAAATCTAGTTTTAAATATACTTTTGAAATGTTGGTGCTTAATGTAATGTAAAAATATATAGTGTAAACGATAAATCACGTTTGCGAATTCTGCTGGCTACTGTATACAGGCCACCAGGGCACCATAAAGACTTTATCAAAGAATTTGCCTAACTTTCTATCAGAATTAGTATTGAATGCAGATAAAGTACTAATTGTTGGTGATGTTAATATACATGTATACATGTGTGTGTGTGTGTGTTATATATATATATATTTATTATGGGGAAAATGTGTATAAATATCGGCCAAAATGAGTTTGCAAATATCGGCATATCGAATATCGGCCAAAATCCTATCATTTGCATCCCTACCAAGTGTCTCACACAATCATAACAGACAGGTGTGCATTTGAATGCACTACACTTCGTATTTGTTCAAAGGTTACAAGGAATTTGTAGAATGGTTTGTATGTATTTGTGAAATATTATCTAGGCTCATTTATTTATATTTGCAAAACACAATGCTCCACTGCATTTTCGCTCAAATTGACCTTTTCACTTGCACATTGCTTGCTTTGTTTACGAGTCGAGTTTTTCTTTACAAAGCAGATCGAGTTTGTTTACAAATGCTGGATTTGTTTGTTTCATTATGGCAAAATATTAATTCCATTGAATAACCCCTATTTAAAAAAACAGTGGCGTGTTCCTGCAAGAGATTAACTTGCAGATTCATTTTAAGCATAATAATATGCCTGTGGCGAAGAGTAACTGAAAAGAGTGTCTGATTCTTCTTTGTTTGTTTATTACAGACTACTTCGAAAATCGTGTTTCCACATCTGAGATGAAGGCAGTGAAAAGAACGAAGTGGAATGAGAATAAGCTCTTCAAAAAACGCAACTTTTCTGAATAATGTGGAGAAGATTTATGCATGATTTGTAAATAAAAACTTTAAATACATTGTCTAACTCTCAGCCTGTTATTTGAAATAAAATAAAATCACATTATTTGTTGCATTGCAGTTTGAGACATTCACTGTTTTGTACCTTAATTCGTTATATTGCAGATGTGTGAAAACTTATTTGGGATATTCTGGTTGTATTTCAATGGTATTTTAGAGCATTTTATTAGTATTGCATTTCAGTAGTATTGTACTTTAGTCGTAATATGTATTGCAGTACTACCGCAGTATTATTGCAGTACTACCGCAGTTATATTGCAGTATTACCGCAGTTATATTGCAGTATTATTGCAGTATTACCGCAGTATTATTGCAGTACTACCACAGTTATATTGCAGTATTATTGCAGTTATATTGCAGTATTATTGCAGTATTACCGCAGTATTATTGCAATACTACCGCAGTTATATTGCAGTATTATTGCAGTTATATTGCAGTATTACCGCAGTTATATTGCAGTATTATTGCAGTATTACCGCAGTATTATTGCAGTACTACCACAGTTATATTGCAGTATTATTGCAGTTATATTGCAGTATTTTTGCAGTATTACCGCAGTATTATTGCAGTACTACCGCAGTTATATTGCAGTATTATTGCAGTTATATTGCAGTATTTTTGCAGTTATATTGCAATATTATTGCAGTATTACCGCAGTTATATTGCAGTATTATCGCAGTTATATTGCAGTATTACCGCAGTTATATTGCAGTATTATCGCAGTATTATTGCAGTACTACCGCAGTTATATTGCAGTATTATCGCAGTTATATTGCAGTATTACCGCAGTTATATTGCAGTATTATCGCAGTTATATTGCAGTATTATCGCAGTTATATTGCAGTATTATTGCAGTTATATTGCAGTATTTTTGCAGTTATATTGCAGTATTATTGCAGTATTACCGCAGTTATATTGCAGTATTATCGCAGTTATATTGCAGTATTACCGCAGTTATATTGCAGTATTATCGCAGTTATATTGCAGTATTACCGCTGTTATATTGCAGTATTATTGCAGTATTACCGCAGTTATATTGCAGTATTATTGCAGTTATATTGCAGTATTATTGCAGTACTACTGCAGTTATATTGCAGTATTATTGCAGTACTACCGCAGTATTATTGCAGTACTACCGCAGTTATATTGCAGTATTATTGCAGTACTACCGCAGTTATATTGCAGTATTATTGCAGTATTACCGCAGTTATCTTGCAGTATTATTGCAGTACTACCGCAGTTATATTGCAGTATTATTGCAGTACTACCGCAGTATTGTTGCAGTACTACCACAGTTATATTGCAGTATTATTGCAGTATTACCGCAGTATTATTGCAGTACTTTCCGCAGTATTATTGCAGTACTACCGCAGTTATATTGCAGTATTATTGCAGTACTACCGCAGATATATTGCAGTATTATTGTAGTACTATTCAGTGCAGTAACTGCAGTTTTACTCCAACTAAACTGCAATATTGCAGTTTTTTCGTGTCCAAAAAACGTACTCGGTTACTAACGTAACCTCGGTTCTCTCTAGAGAGGGAACGAGTACTGCGTAATATCTTACGCTATGGGAAAACTCTTTTCCACGAGATATTGAAGCCAAAAATTATCCTTAATTTTTTATTAATGTAAAACGCTTTGCAGCAGCAAGCAGACATAGGCGAGACAGCTCGCGCGCCTATTGGCTGCCCTGCGGCAATAGCAGCAGCCTATCGAGAGAGGCTCTGCGTGACGTCACGACGAATGGGGGCCTTTCGCGCCCATATCGTCACGTCCCGCCAGAAAGGGCGTGGTCTCGCCCCATATCTAGGCTCGATAGCTGCTCTTACGTTGGTTTTCATCGCCGAAGCGAACCAGAGCGTATTCCAAGCACGGCAAGATACGCAGTACTCGTTCCCTCTCTAGAGAGAACCGAGGTTACGTTAGTAACCGAGTACGTTCTCTTACGAGAGTATCTCTCGTACTGCGTAATATCTTACGCTATGGGGAACACAATGCAACACGCCGTGCTGGTAGGGATCCAACACCAAAGTCCCAGGGGCCGAAGCCCGGGGCGCATATAGTGCATAATCACCATAAACTCACAGAGAGTGAGGGAAGAGAGGCTAGAAGCATCATTCCCTGTAAATAGCATCCGAAGGAGCTGATCATGTGACAAATAGACCATACCGTCAGGGTGAACATTCAGCCTGAACTGGGTGGCCACAAGTGTGTCGACATTTTAATGAGCTGCTGTACCGGTCAGTGAGCAATACGCAGGTCAAACTCAGTATCTGAGCCGCACAGCGGGCAGATAGCACTGAACTTTATACCGCCAAAAGCTTAGCTTGCAAGGCGGGAACCTCCAGGTTATAGTATTTTATAAATGTAGACGGCGAGGCCCAGCCCGCGGCCATACAATATCTTGCAGGGTAACCCCGCTAGACCATGCCCACGAGGAGGCCATGCCTCTTGTGGAGTGCGCTCCAACACCCAAAGGGCACTGTAGGCCCTTAGAAGTGTAAGCCAGCGCTATGGCACCAACTATCCATCTGGATAGGCTCTGTTTCGAAGCGGCAAGTCCCTTAGCACGGCCGCCAAACGAAACGAAAAGCTGCTCAGTCTGTCTGAAACCAGACGAGCGGGACACATAAGCCCTTAGTGCCCTAACAGGGCAAAGGAGACTCGCGTCCTTCTCCTCATTGAGAACCGGACGGGCAGACAGGAAATCACCTGGGCCCTGAACGGTGTGTTGAGGGATTTTGGCACGTAGCCGTGCTTCGGTTTGAGTATGACCTTAGAGTCATTAGGTCCAAACTCCATGCATGACGCGCTCACTGAGAGCGCTTGCAAGTCCCCTACGCGCTTCACTGAAGCGAGAGCCATAAGAAACGCTGTCTTGAAGACAAGTGTTTCATGTCTGACGACTGGATTGGCTCGAATGGGGCACCTTTCATGGCCTCCAAGACCATGGAAAGGTCCCATGTCGGACTGAAGGGGGCCTGGGAGGGTTTAGCCTCCGAGCTCCTCTAAGGAAACGCACGACTAAGTCGTTCTTTCCTAGTGACTGGCCAGACACCGGTTTTACAAACGTTGCTATGGCCGCCACGTATACTTTGAGCGTGGAAGGGGTCCTGCCCTTATCCAGTAGCTCCTGAAGGAAGGAAAGCACTTCCGTAACCCCGCAGTCTACAGGTGAAAAGCTCTGCGCTTGACACCAAGCAGAGAACACAGACCACTTCGAGGTGTAGAGCCGTCTGGTAGACGGGGCTCTAGCCTGCGCGATCGTGTTTAACACTCCCTCTGGGAGGTCAGCGGGTACCCGTTGATGGCCCCTGCGTGCAGGGACCACAAATCCGGGCGAGGATGCCAAATCGAGCCTCCCGGCTGAGAGAGGAGGTCTCTCCTCAACGGTAAAGGCCATGGGGCAGCGCTGGTCAGCTGCATCAGGACAGGGAACCACGACTGGTTTGTCCAGAGCGGAGCTATGAGTAGCACTGGGCATCCCTCCCTCCTGATTCGCTCCAACACCTGAGGCAGGAGTGAGACAGGGGGAAAAGCATATAGGGGGCGGCGGGGCCAAACATGGGCCAGCGCCTCCCGGCATTTCGAGAAGAATCTCGGGCAGTGAGCGTTTTCTTGGGACGCGAACAGGTCCACCTGCGCTTTGCCAAACGTTTCCCACAGCAGCTGGATCGTCTGCGGGTGCAGAGACCATTCTCCTGCTGGGACGTTGTTTCTGGACAGCCTGTCTGGCCCCACATTTAGGTGACCAGGCACATGCGCCGCTCTCAGCGAGAGCAGGTTGTGCTGAGCCCAGACCAGGAGGCGTTCCGTCAGCCTGTAAAGGTTTCGGGACCTGACGCCGCCCTGGTGATTTATGTACGCCACCACTGACATGTTGTCCGACCGGACCAATACGTGGTGGCCTTTTATCTGGGGACAGAAGCGCCGTAGCGCTTTGTCGACTGCTATTAATTCCAAGCAGTTTATGTGAAGGAGCTTCTCCCGTACTGACCATAGGCCAGCTAGCGGTCTGCCTTCGAGCAGCGCTCCCTGCCCCGAAGTGGAGGCGTCCGTAGACACCACCTTCACACTCGAGGGGATCCCCAGACTCACACCTGACTGATACCAGTCGGTTGCTTTCCATGGTTTCAGAGCCGAAATGCACTGAAGGTCGACCCTGAGGCGAAATAGACCTGCGGTCCACGCCCTGGGGGGAACTCGTGCTTTTAGCCATAGCTGCAGTGGGCGCATGCGGAGCAGGCCCAACTGGAGTACGGAGGCTGCTGAGGCCATCAGACCCAGCATTTTCTGAAACCTTCTGAGCGGGACTATAGAGCCGTGGCGGAAGGATCTCGCGACGTGCTGAATATTCAATCCGCGCTCCGGTGACAGGCGTGCTGTCATGGATAGCGAGTCTAACACTGTTCCCAGAAAGGAAATTCTCCGACTGGGGAGCAGTGAGCTTTTCGCCCAACTGACTGTAAGGCCCAGCTCCTCGAGGTGCTCGAGTAATGCGGCCCTGTGTTCTATGAGCTCCGTTCGTGAACGAGCTAGAATCAGCCAATCGTCCAAGTAGTTCAAAAACTCGCATGCCCCGAAGTCTCAGGGGGGGCGAGGGCCGCGTCCATGCACTTCGTGAACGTACGGGGTGCTAGGGACAGGCTGAACGGCAGGACTGTGTATTGATATGCCTGGCCCTCGAAGGCGAATCTCAAGAATCGCCTGTGATGGGACGCTATTTGTATTTGAAAATAGGCGTCTTTCAGATCTATTGACATGAACCAGTCTCCTTGGCGCACTTGCGCGAGGATTTTCCTGGTCGTAAGCATTCTGAACTGGCGCTTCACAAGCGTTCTGTTCAGCAGTCGCAGATCTAGAATGGGTCTGAGCCCACCATCTTTTTTCGGTACCAGAAAATATCTGCTGTATAAGCCCCCTTCGCCCTGAGATAGAGGTTCTATAGCCCCTTCTCTCAGTAGTTTCGCTATCTCGGCTCGAAGTAGATGAAACACTTCGCTTTACACCGTAGTTTCGACTCGCGCCGTATAACGGCGGGGGCGTCGAGCGAACTGTAGCGAACAGCCTCTCGTTATAGTGTTCAACACCCATTCTGATACCCCGGGAAGCCTTGACCACGCATCTGCGTGAATAGCTAGGGGTAGAATGAAATCTGGGCTCTGGCCGCGGCAGGATGGCGGCTCGAGAGCCCCTGTGTACTGGGAACACAACACCGTGTTTACAGCGTTCGAGGCGGGGGGCGCGCTGATCACAGCGGGCAGCCTGGCCGCGCTCAGCTTCTCTATGGCGGGACGCGCAGAGAAAGCGAGCGGGGCGAATCCCGTGGGATTCGGCGCGTGTGAGGGAATGTGGGCACATTTACTACATGCGGGCACATTCACTACACTGAGAATACTGTCAGCTCGCGCCGACTAAATCACTGCTGTGTTTACAGCGTGCGAGGCGCGCGCTGATCACAGCTGGCAGCCTGGCCGCGCTCAGCTTCTCTGTGACGGGTTGTGCAGAGAAAACGAGCGGGGGGCGAATCCCGTGAGATTCGGAGTGTCTGTGAGAAATGCGGGCGCGAGACAGCGGGCACATTTTCAGCACGGAGAACACTCGGCTCGCGCCGACTGAATCAACGCTGTGTTCACAGCGTGCGAGGTGCGCGCTAATCACAGCGGGCAGCCTGGCCGCGCTCAGCTTCTCTGTGACGGGTTGTGCATAGAAAGCGAGCGGGGGTGAATCCCGTGGGATTCGGTGTGTCAGTGAGGAAATGCGGGACAGCGGGCACATTTACTGCACTGAGAACACTGTCGGCTCGCGCCGACTAAATGTGTGTTAGTTTCGTTTTTACAGAAACCAAGGGACACGCATCATGTAGTGTAAGCGGGCATTGTATGGGCGCGTTCACTACATTTTCTGCACAACCAACATGAGTTGGTTTTATTTGTGCTAGCCCTGCACCATGGCGGGCTGTGTCTGGGTGTGGGAATGGGCACTGGGACGTGGGCATTCTTACAACACTCGTAACACCATCGGCCGTGGCCGGGACACCAGAAAATGCACTCTTTATTGGATTTATCTGGGTAGCCATAGAAACGGCTTTTGTGCGCAGGCAAGCGGGCTGAGACACCGGCTGCTTCACTGCGAAATACACTGGGACAGTCACAACGCATGGAACTGAACGAGCGAGAAGTTTTGGTGGAAATCCGGCCGCAGCGGGATCTGAACACCGTCACTTTCCTAGAGAGACTAGGAAGGCCTTGAGACCTCGGGCTTTACCTCAATCCTCGGCCGGGGCCCGCGCTGAGGGGGGCGGCGTCCAGCAGAGCGAGAGCGCGGTGTTTGATCTCGGGCCTGGCGGCGCTGCTAGTTAGCCGAAACGACGGCCTTTGTGCGCAGGCAAGCGGGCTGTGGAACCAGCTTGCTCACTGCGAAATACACTGGAACAGTCACATTGCTTGGAACTGAACGAGCGAGAAGTTTTGGTGGAAATCCGGCCGCAGCGGGAACTGAACACCGTCGCTTTCCTAGAGAGACTAGGAAGGCCTTGAGACCTCGGGCTTTATCTCAATCCTCGGCCGGGGCCCGCGCTGAGGGGGGCGGCGTCCAGCAGAGCGAGAACGTCGAGGAACACGGAGCGCTCAGCTTCCGTCATCTCGGATAGTTAGCCACAAATGTTTCTCACCATTCAGGGGGGAAAGGCGCGGGTCTCGACTGTGACGGAGCTTCGTCTTTCCCGAGAAAGCGTCCGTCCAGCCTATTGCGCGTTAGTTGCGCGAGCGCCTTTCAGTCGAGGCCGATGTAATCCACGGCTTGAGAGAGCGGACGCATCGGCTCAGTTTCAATGCCGTCTCCGGTAAGTTCGTCGAGCTCAAGTGCGGACGCGGCGGCAGACGGCGGCCACTGTCCGTACCGTGGGCGACTCGAGCGAAGCCGGCGAAGCTGGCGGGCGAACCGGCGAGCTTTGGCGGGCTGGAAATAGCTCGGGCGCGCGCTGGGCGCGGCGCTTCTTGCGGCGCGGCGTCACGGCAGGCTGGGATGCGGGCTCGGATAACGCAGCTAGGCGAGTCCGCAGAGTCACCATAGGCAAACGTTCACAATGATGGCATCCGCCGTCAGCGAGCGCGATGGCCGCGTGATCCTCACCCAGGCAGGACACGCAGATGACATGGCGGTCCTCAGAGCTTAGGCTAACATTCCCTACAAGTTTGGTTAATGTTTGAAAACATTTGAAAGTAATGTCTAACTAATATTAAGGGCCCGAGCACCGATGGTGTGAGGACCCTCTTGGAATTTCTCTGTTTATTATTAGGGCCCAAGCCTTGAAAAGGCGAAGGCCCTATTGTTTTCCTTAGGATTATTTATAATTAGGGGCCCAAGCCTTGAAAAGGCGAAAGCCCTATTGTTTTCCTAAGGATTATTCTTTATTCTTCCGCATTATTATTAGGGCCCAAGCCTTGAAAAGGCGAAGGCCCTATTGTTTTCAACATAGTACATACAACTATTTTATCAGGTATGCCTATTGTATTTATATATAAATATATTAGGTATGTGGCAGTGAGGATATTTTCCGACCAGTTAACCGACGTGTGACACCAGCGAGGGCTTTTCAATCGCTAATATAAAAGTGAAAGTAAGTACGGGTGTCTGCACGGACATTGATTATGGTGGCGCTCACAGTGCCCTCGAATGAATTCCTATGAAAGTAGAAATTAACTAAAATTCATTCGCTCTGTTCTGCTCACTCCTTGCATTGGACGCTCACTGTTACGAAGGCCTGTGCAGCCGTGAGCTTTTTTAGTTTAATTTTAAAATTAGCGCCATTTCGGGGGGGGTATTGCTTGAATTTATGTGTGTGTGTGTGTGTGTGTGTGTGTGTGTGTGTGTGTGTGTGTGTGTGTGTGTGTGTGTGTGTGTGTTGTGTGTGTGTGTGTGTGTGTTGTGTTGTGTGTGTGTGTGTGTGTGTGTGTGTGTGTGTGTGTGTGTGTGTGGGGTGTGTGTGTGTGTGTGTGTGTGCTTGTTTTTGTGATATATGAGGACACAAATGTGTATAATGACATGGGTATTACACTGGTATTACAACTTACACGTGAAATATGAGGACATTGCATGCGTCCTCATATTTCAAACAGCTTAAAAAACATAAAAAACAATGTTTTTTTTAAAAATCCAGCATGTCTCCTGTAAGGGGTAGGTTTAGGGACAGGGGCAGTGTAGGGGGATAGAATATATTGTTTGTCCAGTATAAAAACCATTACGCCTAAGGAATGTCCTCATAAGTCACAAAAACAAACATGTGTGTGTGTGTGTGTGTGTGTGTGTGTGTGGTGTGTGTGTGTGTGTGTGTGTGTGTGTGTGTGTGTGTGTGTGTGTGTGTGTGTGTGTGTGTGTGTGTGTGTGTGTGTGTGTGTGAGTGTGATGAGAGAGAGAGAGAGAGAGAGAGAGAGAGAGAGAGAGAGAGAGAGAGAGAGAGAGAGAGAGAGAGAGAGAGAGATTGTGTCTGTTACAGTGACAAGAGTTTAACCCTTTAAGGCCTTGTCTTTTTGGATATATATCTTTTTTTTATTAAAAAGAAAATGTGCATACAACCCATATATTTTAAATGCATTGTTTGCTTTAAATTAAATTAAGATTGTATGTATGGTAATTGAACCTAAATAAATTTAAAATTAATGTGCTATATTTCAGATCAATATATTTGTTTTCCTTCATTTTAATCAACACTAACTTTATTCTCATCTGAATTATAAATAACTTATTTCTGTATAAAATAAAAAATCCCGAATAATCCAGACCAACCAGAGCGCACTATTTCTACAACATCATCAGTGCTGAAGCGGAACTAACAGAGCCGTTCGGCAGATAGCGAGCAGATATTTTGTGTCACGTCGTGCACATTAACCCTAAAGGCACCAGCTTTTATATATATATATATATATATATAGCTGCGAGCAGCGATGAAGGGCAAAAGCCGGCGGCACCGCCGCCCCGGTGCCTTTAGGTAACTAAAGGAACCGGGGTTGCGGTGCCACCGGCTTGGGCCCGTAAATTGCCAGGGGATTTTTGATATCTCGAACGGTTTGGCCGTGGCGAGGAAACGTACTCGGTTACTAACGTAACCTCGGTTCTCTCTAGAGAGGGAACGAGTACTGCGTAATATCTTACGCTATGGGGAAAACTCTTTTCCACGAGATATTGAAGCCAAAAATTATCCTTAATTTTTTATTAACGTAAAACGCTTTGCGGCAGCAAGCAGACATAGGCGAGACAGCTCGCGCGCCTATTGGCTGCCCTGCGGCAACAGCAGCAGCCTATCGAGAGAGGCTCTGCGTGACGTCACGATGAATGGGGGCCTTTCGCGCCCATATCGTCACGTCCCGCCAGAAAGGGCGTGGTCTCGCCCTATAAATAGGCTCGATAGCTGGTCTTACGTTGGTTTTCATCGCCGAAGTGAACCAGAGCGTATTCCAAGCACGGCAAGATACTCAGTACTCGTTCCCTCTCTAGAGAGAACCGAGGTTACGTTAGTAACCGAGTACGTTCTCTTACGAGAGTATCTCTCGTACTGCGTAATATCTTACGCTATGGGGAACACAATGCAACACGCCGTGCTGGTAGGGATCCAACACCAAAGTCCCAGGGGCCGAAGCCCGGGGCGCATATAGTGCATAATCACCATAAACTCACAGAGAGTGAGGGAAGAGAGGCTAGAAGCATCATTCCCTGTAAAATAGCATCCGAAAGGAGCTAATCATGTGACAAATAGTCCATACCGTCAGGGTGAACATTCAGCCTGAACTGGGTGGCCACATCTGTGTCAACATTTTAATGAGCTGCTGTACCGGTCAGTGAGCAATACGCAGGTCAAACTCAATATCCGAGCTGCACAGCGGGCAGATATCACTGAATTTTATACCGCCAAAAGCTTAGCTTGTAAGGCGGGAACCTCCAGGTTATAGTATTTTATAAATGTAGACGGCGAGGCCCAGCCCACGGCCATACAAATATCTTGCAGGGTAACCCCGCTAGACCATGCCCACGAGGAGGCCATGCCTCTTGTGGAGTGCGCTCTAACACCCAAAGGGCACTGTAGGCCCTTAGAAGTGTAAGCCAGCGCTATGGCACCAACTATCCATCTGGATAGGCTCTGTTTCGAAGCGGCAAGTCCCTTAGCACGGCCGCCAAACAAAACGAAAAGCTGCTCAGTCTGTCTGAAACCAGACGAGCAGAACACATAAGCCCTTAGTGCCCTGACAGGGCAAAGGAGACTTGCGTCCTTCTCCTCATTGAGAACCGGAGGGGCAGACAGGGAAATCACCTGGGCCCTGAACGGTGTGTTGAGGGATTTTGGCACATAGCCGTGCTTCGGTTTGAGTATGACCTTTGAGTCATTAGGTCCAAACTCCATGCATGACGCGCTCACTGAAAGCGCTTGCAAGTCCCCTACGCGCTTCACTGAAGCGAGAGCCATAAGAAACGCTGTCTTGAAAGACATGTGTTTCATGTCTGACGACTGGATTGGCTCGAATGGGGCACCTTTCATGGCCTCCAAGACCGTGGAAAGGTCCCATGTCGGGACTGAAGGGGGCCTGGGGGGGTTTAGCCTCCGAGCTCCTCTAAGGAAACGCACGACTAAGTCGTTCTTTCCTAGTGACTGGCCAGACATCGGTTTTGCAAACGTTGCTATGGCCGCCACGTATACTTTGAGAGTGGAAGGGGTCCTGCCATTATCCAGTAGCTCCTGAAGGAAGGAAAGCACTTCCGTAACCCCGCAGTCTACAGGTGAAAAGCTCTGCGCTTGACACCAAGCAGAGAACACAGAGCACTTCGAGGAGTAGAGCCGTCTGGTAGACGGGGCTCTAGCCTGCGCGATCGTGTTTAACACTCCCTCTGGGAGGTCAGCGGGTACCCGTTGATGGCCCATGCGTGCAGGGACCACAAATCCGGGCGAGGATGCCAAATCGAGCCTTCCGCCTGAAAGAGGAGGTCTCTCCTCAACGGTAAAGGCCATGGGGCAGCGCTGGTCAGCTGCATCAGGACAGGGAACCACGACTGGTTTGTCCAGAGCGGAGCTATGAGTAGCACTGGGCATCCCTCCCTCCTGATTCGCTCCAACACCTGAGGCAGGAGTGAGACAGGGTGAAAAGCATATAGGGGGCGGCGGGGCCAAACATGAGCCAGCGCGTCCCGGCTTTTCAAGAAGAATCTCGGGCAGTGAGACGCGAACAGGTCCACCTGCACTTTGCCAAACGTTTCCCACAGCAGCTGGATCGTCTGCGGGTGCAGAGACCATTCTCCTGCTGGGACGTTGTTTCTGGACAGCCTGTCTGGCCCCACATTTAGGTGACCAGGCACATGCGCCGCTCTCAGCGAGAGCAGGTTGTGCTGAGCCCAGACCAGGAGGCGTTCCGTCAGCCTGTAAAGGTTTCGGGACCTGACGCCGCCCTGGTGATTTATGTACGCCACCACTGACATGTTGTCCGACCGGACCAATACGTGGTGGCCTTTTATCTGGGGACAGAAGCGCCGTAGCACTTTGTCGACTGCTATTAATTCCAAGCAGTTTATGTGAAGGAGCTTCTCCCGTACTGGCCATAGGCCAGCTAGCGGTCTGCCCTCGAGCAGCGCTCCCCACCCCGATGTGGAGGCGTCCGTAGACACCACCTTCACACTCGAGGGGATCCCCAGACTCACACCTGACTGATACCAGTCGGTTGCTTTCCATGGTTTCAGAGCCGAAATGCACTGAAGGTCGACCCTGAGGCGAAATAGACCTGCGGTCCACGCCCTGGGGGGAACTCGTGCTTTTAGCCATAGCTGCAGTGGGCGCATGCGGAGCAGGCCCAACTGGAGTACGGAGGCTGCTGAGGCCATCAGACCCAGCATTTTCTGAAACCTTCTGAGCGGGACTATAGAGCCGTGGCGGAAGGATTTCGCGACGTGCTGAATATTCAATCCGCGCTCCGGTGACAGGCGTGCCGTCATGGATAGCGAGTCTAACACTGTTCCCAGAAAGGAAATTCTCCGACTGGGGAGCAGTGAGCTTTTCGCCCAATTGACTGTAAGGCCCAGCTCCTCGAGGTGCTCGAGTAATGCGGCCCTGTGTTCTATGAGCTCCGTTCGTGAACGAGCTAGAATCAGCCAATCGTCCAAGTAGTTCAAAACTCGCATGCCCCGAAGTTTCAAGGGGGCGAGGGCCGCGTCCATGCACTTCGTGAACGTACGGGGTGCTAGGGACAGGCCGAACGGCAGGACTGTGTATTGATATGCCTGGCCCTCGAAGGCGAATCTCAAGAATCGCCTGTGATGGGACGCTATTTGTATTTGCAAATAGGCGTCTTTCAGATCTATTGACATGAACCAGTCTCCTTGGCGCACTTGCGCGAGGATTTTCCTGGTCGTAAGCATTCTGAACTGGCACTTCACGAGCGTTCTGTTCAGCAGTCGCAGATCTAGAATGGGTCTGAGCCCACCATCTTTTTTCGGTACCAGAAAATATCTGCTGTATAAGCCCCCTTCGCTCTGAGCCTGAGATAAAGGTTCTATAACCCCTTTCCTCAGTAGTTTCGCTACCTCGGCTCGAAGTAGATGAGATACTTCGCTTTTCACCGTAGTTTCGACGCGCGCCGTGTAACGGCGAGGGCGTCGAGCGAACTGTAGCGAATAGCCTCTCTTTATAGTGTTCAGCACCCACTCTGATACCCCGGGAAGCCTTGACCATGCATCCGCGCGAATAGCTAGGGGTAGAATGAAATCTGGGCTCTGGCCGCGGGAAAGTGGCGGCACGAGAGTCCCTGTGTGCTGGGAACACAGCGCCGTGTTTACAGCGCTCGAGGTGGGGGGCGCGCTGATCACAGCGGGCACCCTGGCCGCGCTCAGCTCCTCTAAGGCGGGTGGTGCCGAGAGAGCGAGCGGGGCGAATCCCGTGGGATTCGGCGTGTCTGTGAGGAAATGTGGGCGCGGGGCTGCGGGCACATTTGCTGCACTGAAAACACTGTCGTTTAGGGCCGACTGAATGTGTGTTGGTTTCGTTTTTACAGCGTGTAGTGTAAGCGGGCATTGGGATATGGGCGCGTTCACTACATTGTTTGCACAATCGACCGGAGTCGATTTTATTTGTGCGAGCCCTGCACCGTGGCGGGCTGTGTCTGGGTGTGGGAATGGGCACTGGGACGTGGGCATTCTTACAACACTCATAACACCATCGGCCGAGGCCGGAACACCAGAAAATACACTCTTTATTGGATTTATCTGGGTAGCCGTAAAAACAGCTTTTGTGTGCAGGCAAGCGGGCTGAGACACCGGCTGCTTCACTGCAAAATACACTGGGACAGTCACAACGCATGGAACTGAACGAGCGAGAAGTTTTGGTGGAAATCCGGCCGCAGCGGGATCTGAACACCGTCGTTTTCCTAGAGAGGCTAGGAAGACTTTGAGGCCTCGGGCTTGATCTCAATCCTCGGCCGGGGCCCGCGGTGAGGGGGGCGGCGTCCGGCGGAGCGAGACCGCGGTCTCTGATCCCGGGCCTGGCGGCGCTGTGAGGCGGCGGCGGCGGGCGGTGCAGGCTGGGGCTGAGAGCTGCGAGCAGGCGGCTTGGTGCGACCTGTAGCGGAGCTCGAGCGCTTCGGCAGGAAGTGCTTCATAGCCTGAGAAGTCTTCTGCACCTCAACAAATCTGTCCGCAAAGTCCTTGACGACAGATCCGAAAAGGCCCGCTGGGGAAATGGGCGCGTCGAGGAACACAGAGCGCTCAGCTTCCGTCATCTCAGACAGCGTCAACCATAAGTGTCTCTCGGCGACGGCGAGAGAGGCCATATTCCGCCCCATGGCCAGTGCAGCAGCTTTAGAAGCGCGTAGAGCGAGGTCTGTATCACTTCTCAGGTCCGCTACGTAGATAGTGCCAGGTCCCTCCTCGTCCAGCTTGAGGAGAAGGTCTGCCTGGTAGATCTGCAGAATAGACATCGTGTGCAGCGCTGAAACTGCTTCCCGGCTGCGGTGTAAGCGCGTCCGTGCAGCGATGATGTCACCCGACAGGCTTTGGACGGGAGCGTCGTCTGAACACGCCGTCCAGCAGAGGGCGGGCAGAGATGTGACGCAACAGCCGTCTCCACCGGAGGAATGGCGAGGTATCCTCTATCTCCCGCACCGTCGACAGCGGAGAATGCCGCGGAGGTAGAGGTACGCATCCTGGCGGAAAAGGGGGCCTTCCACGACTTTGCAACCTCCTCGTGAAGTTCCGGGAGGAAGGGCGCGGGCCTAGACTTTGACGGAGCCTCGTCTTTCCCGAGAAAGCGTCCGTCCAATCTGTTGCGCGGCGGTAGCGTGGGCGCCTCCCTATCGAGGCCGATGCTTTCCACGGCCTGGGTGAGCAGACGCATCAGCTCAGCCTCAATGCCGGCTCTCTTCCCAGAGGGTTGGCGGGAAACGTTAGCGGAGGGGAGGTCCACGGAGCTCGCCCAATCCTCGCTATCCGAAGCCAAGAGAGAACATGCCTGAGTGTTATCGTCCAACTCGATGGCGGATCCGGCGGCAGACGGCGGCCGCTGTCCCTCCGGGAGCGACTCTAGCGAAGCCGGCGAAGCTGGCGGGCAAACCGGCGAGCTTTGGCGGGCTGGAGATAGCTCGGGCGCGCGCTGGCTTCTTGCGGCGCGGCGTCACGGCAGGCTGGGATGCGGGCTCGGAGAACGAAGCTAGGTGAGTCCGCAGAGTCACCATAGGCAAACGTTTACAATGATGGCATCCGCCGTCAGCGAGCGCGATGGCAGCGTGATACTCACCCAGGCAGGACACGCAGATGACATGGCGGTCCTCATCGCTGAGTGGGGCTCGGCAAGAACCACAGAAAGGCATCTTTAAAAAGACGCCGCTCTTTTAGAGGGGTGGGAAAAAAGGCAGATAATGCAATCACACACACTCTAAGCAGAGGAAAGGATATGTACGCCGGAAAGCGCAGCAGGTACGGCGGCTGAAGGCGGCGAGGCCAGCGACTCCAGGCTCGATGGCACGTCCCGCTGAAAGGCTACAATTCGACGGAGCGGCTTCTCACTCTGGATCCAGCGATGCGGGAGGCTTCGCTGAAGAGATTAAAATCAACGTAAGAGCAGCTATCGAGCCTATTTATAGGGCGAGACCACGCCCTTTCTGGCGGGACGTGACGATATGGGCGCGAAAGGCCCCCATTCGTCGTGACGTCACGCAGAGCCTCTCTCGATAGGCTGCTGCTGTTGCCGCAGGGCAGCCAATAGGCGCGCGAGCTGTCTCGCCTATGTCTGCTTGCTGCCGCAAAGCGTTTTACATTAATAAAAAATTAAGGATAATTTTTGGCTTCAATATCTCGTGGAAAAGAGTTTTCCCCATAGCGTAAGATATTACGCAGTACGAGAGATACTCTCGTAAGAGAACAAAATTATGGCGAGAAACATGAAACAAGAAGTGTGTTATAACTTCTGCATACATTAACTGATCTTGATGAAACTTCAGCAGTGTGTTTGATGTAAGATCCCAATCTCATGGATGTGACTATTCTGAGTCAAAGTTATAGCGCCACCAATTGGGCAGCAGGAAGTGTGTCACTTTCAAAATGCTTTGAAATCACCCTCTTATTTTTACCCGATTTGCTTCAAACTTGATGTGTATAATGTAAACACACAGCAGATGTAGACTTGTGAAAGGATTATTGATATCTTAAAAAAGTGTTGCCATGACAACGCATCAAACTTTAATATTCCTTTTTTTAAAGGTGCCCTAGAATGTTTCTTTTTATTATTTTATAATGTTTCCTGGGTTGCCCTTATAATGTTAGTATGTTTTTAGATAAAAAATAAGTCATAATTTAGAAATAAAAGGAATTTTTCCTAGCCTGATTTTAGTCTCTGATTTGAACACTCTGTTTGAAGGGGTCGTGTCTGCTGTGAGAACCGGCCACTGCTGTGATTGGCTGACATGCTTGCATATGAAATATGACATGTGAAACTCTCTCGAATACTTTCACTACAGCTGTACATTTTAACTATTACAACTATCGTGATGAACGAATCGTGAGATATTTTTAAAGTATTTAAATCTATTTCCATCACATAAAATGTTGCTGTGATGAGCATTGAGCAAGCAGATGACAGTCTGTTGATCGCGAGACAAAACAGTTTCTCTCTCTCATGCTTTCACCAATGCAAACGATGACATACAGTAAGAGCTTCGTTGTGCAGTGTAACAGTGTCATTGATTTCATAACGAGTTTGGCAAGAGAGATAAACTCGCGCTGTGTGGATTGTTCTTTGACCGCTTTCTGTATAGTTTATTCACTGAGAATTAGCCTATTTAACGTTAGTTATGTATGCTCGTTACTTGGAGTTTGCTATTACTGTACTAGGATCTTGCACTGGATCTAACACAGTGTAAATTATCGTTAATAAAATCACTACTTACCGGTTGCGGGAATATAGTTGGAATTACCCCCTTCTTCAGTTTGAGACGCTGAGAGAAGCTTGATATTGTCCCAGGTTGGAAAATAAGTCCGTGGTGAAATGGGCAGAGCAAACTAACAACTTCAAATTAAACTGTTGCAGTATCCGATTATATATAAACATCAACCACGCCTGTTGACATTTCTTTTCTGTGGGAAGGGTATGAAAAGACCTCACATTCCCTGCTCAGCCTGGAACATAGCATTTATTTCCATGATCTGCCATTTTCTCTCTGATCCTCGCTTGTTCCGATGGTTCGACTGTGCAGTGCTAGTCATTGAGGGCTGGGATATGTAAATCTTTGGAGGCGTGATCCCCGACTGTTGGATCACAGTCGGTATTATGTGGAGATTCGCCTGTTTTTCAGGGGTGTTTTTTAAAAACGAGATTTAAATAAGGAGAAAACAATGGTGTTTGAAACTCACTGTATGCCATGTCCATGTACTGAACTCTTGTTATTTAACTATGCCAACATAAATTCAATTTCACATTCTAGGGCACCTTTAAGCTTTTTCATGCTTTTTTATGCTTTCGGGCACTTTTGGGGTTCTTAACGTGCTCGAAAACTCTTGAAACTTTGCACACGGGTCAGAACCCGTGGCCATCAGGGCCGGGCTGAAGCTGGTACCCGGGCGTGGCAGGGGGGCTAAACAGCGCCCCCTTGAACGGGGTCTGACAATTTGGTCCATATATCCAACACGCTTTACCCGATTTGCTTCAAACTTGATGTGTATAATGTAGACACACGCCAGATGTAGACCTGTGAAAGGATTATTGATATCTTAGATGCTGTTGCCGTGACAACGCATCAAACTTTAATATTTTTTTTGGATACTTTTGAGACTCTCAGCGCACTTTTGGGGCCCTTACCGTGCTCAAAAACTCTTGAAACTTTGCACACGGGTCAGAACCCGCGGCCATCAGGGCCGGGCTGAAGCTGGTACCCGGGCGTGGCAGGGGGGCTCGACAGCGCCCCCTGGAACGGGGTCCGAAAACTTGGTCCATAAATCAAAAACGCTTGCATGTAATAATATGAAATTTGGTACACATATAGATCTCATCGATTCATATATCCTTTGTACTTTTACTTTTTACCCCAGCCCAACAGGAAGTCGGCTATTAAGGGTTGTTTGGAAAACGCATGCAATGGAATGTGAAATACTACTCCTAGAGAATTCAACCAATCGCCACGAAACTCGGTCAGCATGAAGTCAAGACACTGAGGATGAAAAATTGCCAGGGGATTTTTGATATCTCGAACGGTTTGGCCATGGCGAGGAAACGAATTTATGGCGAATAATGGAAACAGGAAGTGTGTTATAACTTCTGCATACATTAACTGATCTTGATGAAACTTCAGCAGTGTGTTCGCTGTAAGAGTCCGATCACATGGATGTGACTATTGTGAGTCAAAGTTATAGCGCCACCAACTGGCAGCAGGAAGTCTGTCACTTCCAAAATGCTTTGAAATCACCCTCTTATTTTTACCCGATTTGCTTCAAACTTTATGTGTATAATGTAAACACACGCCAGATGTAGACCTGAGAAAGGATTATTGATATCTTAGATACTGTTGCCGTGACATGATTTAACATTTAATCATTTTAACCTACTAGTCTCTATTTTCATGCTACTAGTACTTATTTTTTAGATACTAGTATCTATTCCATTAAGTACTAGTACTTATTCATTTGCGACTAGTGCTTATTCTTTAGTACTAGTGCCTATTCTTTAGATATTAGTGCTTATTCTTTAGATATTCTTTTGAATACGTATTACAGTTTTTTCCAATTGCTAACACACAATTTTGCAAACTAGTCTGGTTTTATCAAAATACTTAACACAATTCACAAAACCACACACC
Source organism: Chrosomus eos (assembly GCA_036326025.1). Lineage (NCBI taxonomy): Eukaryota > Metazoa > Chordata > Actinopteri > Cypriniformes > Leuciscidae > Chrosomus > Chrosomus eos. Next base: position 331,680 of record CM070841.1, read on the forward strand.
CAAACTGCAAAATACCTCATATCTCCTGCAAAATGAAGCACTGCAACCAAAACTACATATAGCATTATCAAAATCAAACTTTTGCACGAAATGGTACACACTTCATTCATATTACCAGATTTTTGTCTAACCAACTACAGACTGTTGGGCATAATGAAAAGCACTCTCATCTTTAGTATGCTTTGCTATAATACTAAAATAGTTCAAATTGTAGAAAATTCTTCAGATTGTTCACATGACAGAAATATTTGCAGATACACACACATGCTGTTGAAACATTTATTATTTTATTTTTCACCAAACAAGTCAGTGCAACATATGCACAGCAGATATATTTACATTGGCCTGAACAAAAATATGCTCACAAAAAACAGTAAACTGAAAAACAAAATTGCAGAAAAAATAAATGTATAAAAAAGAGGCAAGAAAATAATTAGGCAGCATCTTGCCGCACAGCTGGGTCAGGCCACATCACAGGCAATATCTTCCCTTGCCAGACATCGAGGGAAGAAGCGCCTTGAGTGCCTTATCCATCCCTGAATCACACACACATCACTCTCCTCATGCCTCTTCCATGGCCTGCACAAGAGGCATGCGCACACAGGGCTGCCGGGCTTCCACCGCCATGCTGAAAATAACTCTTCTAGGGGCTCCTACTCTTCCTCTTCTTTTCCTCTTTCTCTTCCTCCTCCTCTTCCTCTTCTTACTTTTCCTCTTTCTCTTTCTCTTTCTCCTCTTTCTCTTCCTCTTCTTACTTTTCCTCTTTCTCCTCCTCCTCCTCTTACTCTTCCTCTTCTTACTTTTCCTCTTTCTCTTTGTCCTCTTTCTCTTCCTCTTCTTACTTTTCCTCTTTCTCCTCCTCCTCCTCTTACTCTTCCTCTTCTTACTTTTCCTCTTTCTCTTTATAACTAATCTATCTTTCTTTCCTTATAACTGCTCTTTGTTTCTAACTAATCTTTCTTTCTTTCTAACTAATCTTTCTTTCTTAATAACTAATTTCCAACGTATTTTCTTTCTTTCTTTCTTCTCAACTAATCCATCTTTATATCTTTCTTTCTTTCCTTAAAAACTGCTCTTTCTAACTAATCTCTCTATCTTTCTTTCTAACTAATATTTCTTTCTTTTTTCACTAATCTTTCTAACAGATCTTTCTTTCTTTCATCTTAATAATCCTTCTGTCTTTATAACTAATCTATCTTTCTTTCCTTATAACTGCTCTTTCTTTCTAACTAATCTTTCTATCTTTCTTTATAATTAATATTTCTTTCTTTTTTCACTCATCTAAGTAATCTTTCTTTCTTTTTTTCTTTCTAAGTAATTTATCTATCTTTCTAACTTTCTTTCTTTTTAATAATCTATCTTTCTTTTTAACTAATCTTTCTTTTTTCTAACTTACCTATCTTTCTTTATAACTAATCTTTCTTTCTTAATAACTAATATCCAACTTTTTCTTTCTTTCTTTCTTTCTTTTCTTTCTTTTCTTTCTTTCTTTCTGACAAATTTAACTTTCTTTTTTAACTAATCTATCTATCTTTCTGACAAATTTAACTTTCTTTTTTAACTAATCTATCTATCTTTCTAACTTATTGACTCCGGATATTTCATCAGCCTTTCAGTAGTCCATATTTGACCTACTGAACAGTTTTCTGTCCAAAGAGTCCTCGATCTTGAACGATATATGATGAAGAAACATCAGAAGTCGGAAATGGCAGATTGCTTTGCACATCTCTTAAAACACAATGGATTCAAAAGCCAGACATTTATACATATTTTACCTATTTAACATATTTCTTGCCAAAGACTCCTCAAACTTATACATTCATGCTCGTTGACTCCTGATGATAATTTATTATCCAGACAGTAGTCGTTTCAATGTTTTATCTTTAAAAGTAATTTAAATCTTTAAGGGGGGAAGTGTTACGTACTCGTACGTAGTTTAGTGTTGCAATATGGACATGTTGGTGTGTTGTTGTTGTTGTGGTGTGTGTGTGTGTTTCAGGTGTCCATTGGATCAATCTACTGCCAATCTTAATGAAGGGCGATGACGTTTCGGTTCACCTCTGCCAATCACATCTCACTGCTGCAGTTAAATACCATGATTACTCCAATGTCGCACAGCTGTGTGCTCACTTTGTCTGTTGCACTTGTTTGACTTGCTGTCACTGATTTCTGTGTGTCTAACATTCGAGTTCTGTTTATTGTTGCATATAGTGTTTTGAAATTATACTGTTCAGCCTGATCATCTTACACGGAGTGTGTAAAAGCGGGAAGAGAGAGCAGGTTAGTAGGTCGCGCGACATACACTTTGCACTTAGGATGTTTTGAATTATGTTAGACACACTAGTTTAGGAGAGTGCCCAATTTGTAAGTTTTTGTTATTTAGTTAGTATAGTTTAATCAGAGCGTCTTGACGCCGAAGACTTTTCTTTTCTACATTTTTTGTTTGGTAGTTAGGTTAGTTGAATTAACTTTAGCTAGTTTGTTTTGTTTTATTGATTTCTTTGATTTGGCATCTCTCGTGCTCGCCTTCCACCTTGGGGTTTTTGTCTGTTTAAATGTTTATGATGTTTGTTGTTGTCATTCATTGTTTGTACATATTGTAAATATTATTTTCTTCAATCATTTATTATGGCCTTGAGGATTAATAAATCCCTTTGAGCTGAATTTGAAGAGTACGGTTTTCTTTTCTTGCTCTGTCCTGCACTTTGAGGTACACACACACCATTTTTAAAAGTGTTATTCCCTTATTCTCTAGACAACATTAAAAGGGACGTAACACTTTCTTTTTAATAATCTTTGTTTCTTTCTTTTTTCTAACTATCTTTTTAACAAATTTTTCTTTCTTTCTAACTTACCTATCTTTATTTCTTTATAACTAATCTTTCCTTATAACTGCTCTTTCTTTCTAACTAGTCTTTCTATCTTTCTTTAAACTAATATTTCTTTCTTTTTTCACTACTCTTTCTAACAGATCTTTCTATCTTAATAATCTTTCTGTCTTTATAACTAATCTATCTTTCTTTCCTTATAACTGCTCTTTGTTTCTAACTAGTCTTTCTATCTTTCTTTAAACTAATATTTCTTTCTTTTTTCACTACTCTTTCTAACAGATCTTTCTTTCTATCTTAATAATCTTTCTGTCTTTATAACTAATCTATCTTTCTTTCCTTATAACTGCTCTTTGTTTCTAACTAATCTTTCTTTCTTTCTAACTAATCTTTCTTTCTTAATAACTAATTTCCAACGTATTTTCTTTCTTTCTTTCTTCTCAACTAATCCATCTTTATATCTTTCTTTCTTTCCTTAAAAACTGCTCTTTCTAACTAATCTCTCTATCTTTCTTTCTAACTAATATTTCTTTCTTTTTTCACTAATCTTTCTAACAGATCTTTCTTTCTTTCATCTTAATAATCCTTCTGTCTTTATAACTAATCTATCTTTCTTTCCTTATAACTGCTCTTTCTTTCTAACTAATCTTTCTATCTTTCTTTATAATTAATATTTCTTTCTTTTTTCACTCATCTAAGTAATCTTTCTTTCTTTTCTTTCTAAGTAATTTATCTATCTTTCTAACTTTCTTTCTTTTTAATAATCTATCTTTCTTTTTAACTAATCTTTCTTTTTTCTAACTTACCTATCTTTCTTTATAACTAATCTTTCTTTCTTAATAACTAATATCCAACTTTTCTTTCTTTCTTTCTTTCTTTCTTTCTTTCTGACAAATTTAACTTTCTTTTTTAACTAATCTATCTATCTTTCTGACAAATTTAACTTTCTTTTTTAACTAATCTATCTATCTTTCTGACAAATTTAACTTTCTTTTTTAACTAATCTATCTATCTTTCTAACTTATTGACTCCGGATATTTCATCAGCCTTTCAGTAGTCCATATTTGACCTACTGAACAGTTTTCTGTCCAAAGAGTCCTCGATCTTGAACGATATATGATGAAGAAACATCAGAAGTCGGAAATGGCAGATTGCTTTGCACATCTCTTAATACACAATGGATTCAAAAGCCAGACATTTATACATATTTTACCTATTTAACATATTTCTTGCCAAAGACTCCTCAAACTTATACATTCATGCTCGTTGACTCCTGATGATAATTTATTATCCAGACAGTAGTCCACATTTGACCTATTTAACATATTACTTGGACAAAGTTTCGTCGAGCTTGAACTTTCAGTATACTCATAGACTTCTTCTGATGTTTCATTAGCCAGACATCAGCATTTGACCTACTGAACATATTTCTGGACAAATTTGGTCGATCTTGAATTCTCTATACATACTCCTAAACTCTCTCTGATGATTCAGTAGCCAGACAGTAATCCACATTTGACCTATTTAACATATTTCTGGACAAAGATTTGTTTGTTTTCAGTACTGTTTGTTTCTGAATATCCTCATTGGTATATTTGATCCTTGGCCTGTTTACCGACACTGATTTGGACTGCCCTTTTCAGTTTGTTTGCCTGGTTGTACATATTGTAAATACTGATTAATTTTTGGGAAAGTAGGGAGCTTGACACCATTATTTTCTTTATTGTAAACTGTTTAATCTCTGTTTTTGGTTAGGGAGATAGGTTTGTTGATTGTATTTTCATTTTCTTTTCTTTTTGGGTTAAGGTAAGAAGTTTAAATTTAAGGTTGTTTTGTTTGTTATTTTGGCTTTGTCAGCTACTGAATCATAAGTCCCAATTTAAGAAGAATAAATCTTTTTGTTCCAATTTCCTCGCATTTCGTTGACTCTTTCATGTTGCCCCTTTCCCCCTAGACGGGGTGTAACATCATCAGTGCAGAACACGAAATACAGGGGGAGGAGTTGGATCCAGATCCAACTCCTCCGACCTTACATATACCTAAACCTGCCTATCTCCACCCCTGATCCCTAAACCCACCCCTAATCCTACCCATCTCCATCCCCTGAACCCTAAACCCACCACTAATCCTACCCATCTCCACCCTTAGATCTGGATCAGACTGGATCCCTGGATCTCGTGTACTGTGCAATGAGGTGCTTCTGAACATTTTTCTGGCCAAAGTGTCCACGATCTTGAACTCTCTATACATAATCATAGACTATTTCTGATGATTCAATAACCAGACATTTATCTATATTTGACCTGTTTAACATAATTTTAGCCAAAGAATCTTCAAACTTGACCATTAAAGCTCATAGACTCGATATCTTGTTATTTCAGCCATACACGTTGCCCATATTTGTCACATTAAGAACATTTTTCTGGCCAAAGAGTCCTCGATCTTGAACTCTATAAATTGTCATAGACTCTTAGTCATGATTCAATAGCCAGACATATATCCATATTTGACCTATTTAACATATTTCTGGACAAATATTCGTCGATCTTGAAGAATAATCTCTCTGTATAGAACTTTCTATACATATTCATAGACTCCTTCTGATGATTCATTAGTCAAACATTTATCCATTTTTTACCTATTTAACTTATTTCTGGCCAAAGACTCCTCAAACTTGAACATTCAAGCTCATTGACTCCTTCTGATGATTCATTATCCAGACCACATAAATAATATCATCAGAAGATAATTTGTATATACAGTAATTTAATGTTCAAGAACTCTTGGGCCAGAAATATGTTCAATACGTCAAAAAGGGACCGCTCTATGGCTGATATAGCATCAAAGGGAGTCTATAAGTTTATATTGTTCAAAACTTTTTGAAGTCACTTTGACCTGAGTTCAATAGGTGAGATATTGACTTCAATATAGCTTATGAAGCAACAGAAGGAGTCTTTATGTATAGAAAGATCAAGATCAAGAACACTTGGACCAGACATATAGTAGGTCAAAAGGAACCTCTGTATCTCTGGGTCTATGAGTTTTAAAGTAAAAAAAAAAAAAAACATTTTTAGGACCCTTTTGCGAGAGATATGTTCAATAGATCAGAAATGGACTACTGTATGGCATAGGTAACATCAGAATGAGTTTTAAAGTAAAAAAAAGAAAAGTAAAAAAAAAAATTAGGACACTTCGGCGAGAGATATGTTCAATAGATCAGAAATGGACTACTCTATTGCTGAAAGTAAAAAAAAACAACACAAAAACATTTAGGACCCTTTGGCGAGAGTTGGGTTCAATAGATCAGAAATGGACTACTGTATGGCTGAGGTAACATAAGAATGAGTTTCAAAGTAAAAAAAAAAAAAAAAAAACTTTTAGGACCCTTTTGGTGAGAGAAATGTTTAATAGATCAATAATATAGGTCCCTTCGGCGAGAGATATGTTCAATAGATCAGAAATGGACTACTTTATGGCTGAGGTAACATCAGTAATTTAAAGGGTACCTAATATGGCATTTAAAATGTTCCTAATAATGTTCTGGGAGTCCCCAACAACAGTTTTACATGCATGCAATGACAAAAAAAAAAATGTTTTTTATTAATTTTTTGGCTCTGTGAAGCTGCCTTTGAAAATCCTACATAAGAGTTTTGGTTTAAAGCTAGGTATTTTAGATATCTTGAATATTGAAATGAGAACTTATTTTACTATCTGTGTCTGACAAAGATTTTCATCTGTAATTTGCAAATAATTCTAAACACTGTGATTTTAGCTTTGTCAATTGTGTTTGGTTAGGGTTTGAGCACTTTTAGATACACCTGCACGTTAGAACTGGAGTTGAAGTGCCCTTACATTCAGAAAATAAATGTTTTTATTTTGTGTCTGTACAGTTGCTATTGAATGGCTGCCTATGAGGGTCAAATTGACCCGCGAACATCACAAACGAAATAGTAATTTTGTTTGTATATGTCAAAACACCTCAGCATGTTGAAACTTTGCATGCATGTTCATCATGATAAATAAGAAAAAGTCACAAAATATCAAGAAAAAAAACAAAGGTTAACCAGTATAACTTCGGCGAGAGATATGTTCAATAGATCAGAAATGGACTACTTTATGGCTGAGGTAACATCTGAATGAGTCTTAAGGTAAAAAAAAAAAAAAAAAAAATTAAGTACCCTTTCGCGAGAGATATGTTCAATAGATCAGAAATGGACTACTGGCTGAGGTAACTCAGTAATTTAAAGGGTACCTATTATGCCATTTAAAATGTTCCTAATAATGTTCTGGGAGTCCCCAACAACAGTTTTACATGCATGCAATGACAAAAAACACTTTTGTTGTCTTATAATATGCATTTATTTTTACCTGATTTGCTCACCGACTCCCTAATGATTCGTTTGACGACTCATTTGTCCAAACCCATCCTTTGCGTGATTGGTCAGATGACGCAGTCAGTTATATTTTGCGTTAGCCCAAAGCTTAAACATATTGATAAAGCACTGCAGTACTACAATACGCTTCACATAGTTTCACATATTTCAAAAAACAAAAAAAAAGACATTGGAGACCTAGAAGCTGCTGAGCGTATCTCACTCTCTCACACACATACGCACGCACGCACACACACACAAACACACACATAAAAGCAACAATTATTAATAGTACTTACAGGTTGTGATTCGGAGGAGGAAGCTGATCCAAATAAACTTGGTATTGAATCTTCCTATATCAGCCGACTCGCGAATCCACACTTGAAAGCATTTGTGTTTGTGAAGCGATCGTCATTAAAATAACGCGAACACAGCTCAAGGTGGCTATATGCTACTTGTGTGGTATAGTTGTAAATATAAACTCTAGCCACTGAGTCTTCACATGCTTGTCCCTGGGCAGTGAAAAAAAAAGTTTGCTTTTGATTCGCACTTCAGAACAGAGTCTCGTCGACATGTTGTTGTCAGGTTTCTCTGTCTGCTCGGCGCGCGCACTGAGTGGGCGTGTCGAATTCAAATAACTTGTACAAGTGACGTACGAAAGTTAGAGAAAATGCATCGTTTGTCTATCGATTCATATCAGTGACTCAGAGTCGACTCTTACTTTTGAGAGACAATAACTTTGTATACGGTGAACTTTCATATTTAAAACTTTGCAGGATGTTTTTGTTCACTTAGATAGATCTATGTTACACACTACATGAAAGGTAATTTTCAAAATTCCATGATAGGTACCCTTTAAGGGTCCTAAATTTTCTTCTTTTTTTTAAGACCCTTCGGCGAGAGATATGTTCAATAGATCAGAAAATGGACTACTGTATGGCTGAGGTAACATCAGAATGAGTTTTAAAGTTTTAAAAAAAAATAAAAAATAAAAAATTTAGGACCCTTCGGCGAGAGATATGTTCAATAGATCAGAAATGGACTACTGTATGGCTGAGGTAACATCAGAATGAGTTTTAACCCTTGTACACTATCTTTCGAATTCTGTGTACACCCTTTATGGAGCCGGTCAAATTGACCCTAATTGGATTCAGTACAATTCCTCAAACATCACACTATGAAAAACAACAAAGATTTAGATACAAACTGTAAACTTTTAATATCAACATTTGTCAAACATTACAAAAACATTATATCTGAAAATATGATTTATAAAAATGTTTTTAAACCATTTTTTAAACAAATTTTTGACAAAATTGGAAAATAAACAGTATACTGACTTTTTTTGCATATGCATTTTTTTTATTTGACATCGTAACTGAACAATAAAATTTTGCTATGTAATGAAATATTTTAATTTTCCTAAGTTAACTTTCCCTAGTTTCCTAAGACCTAGTTCCCTAGTTTCATTATTCACTCACAGGGAAGTGAGAAACCAAACATAACAAAAACATACATCAAATAAATGTTTTTTATTAATTTTTTGGCTCTGTGAAGCTGCCTTTGAAAATCCTACATAAGAGTTTTGGTTAAAAGCTAGGTATTTTAGATATCTTGAATATTGAAATGAGAACTTATTTTACTATCTGTGTCTGACAAAGATTTTCATCTGTAATTTGCAAATAATTCTAAACACTGTGATTTTAGCTTTTTCAATTGTGTTTGGTTAGGGTTTGAGCACTTTTAGATACACTTGCACGTTAGAACTGGAGTTGAAGTGCCCTTACATTCAGAAAATAAATGTTTTTATTTTGTGTCTGTACAGTTGCTATTGAATGGTTGCCTATGAGGGTCAAATTGACCCGCGAACATCACAAACGAAATAGTAATTTTGTTTGTATATGTCAAAACACCTCAGCATGTTGAAACTTTGCATGCATGTTCATCATGATAAATAAGAAAAAGTCACAAAATATCAAGAAAAAAAACAAAGGTTAACCAGTATTTCCAACAACTAGAAAATCGAAACGGGTCAAATTGACCCGCAACATAAAACTTAAAGTAAAAAAAAAAAACATTTAGGACCCTTCGGCAAAAGAAATGTTCAATAGATCAGAAATGGACTACTCTATGGCTTGATTCAATAGATCAAAAATTTAGGACCCTTCGGCGAGAGATATGTTTAATAGATCAGAAATAGACTACTGTATGGCTGAGGTAACATCAGAATGAGTTTTAAAGTAAAAAAAAAAAAAAAAAAAATGAGGACCCTTTGGTGAGAGAAATGTTCAATAGATCAAAAATTTAGGACTTTTTGGCGAGAGATGTTCAACAGATCAGAAATTGACTACTGTATGGCTGAGGTAACATCAGAATGAGTTTTAAAATAAAAATAAAAAAATATAAAAATGTAGACTCAGAAATGTTTAATAGATTAAAAATGTAGGACCCTTCGGCGAAAGATGTGTTCAATAGATCAGAAAAGGACTACTGTATGGCTGAGGTAACATCAGAATGAGTCAATGAGTTTGTATAGAATGTTTAAGATCGAGTACTCTTTGGCCAGAAATATGTTCATTAGGTCAAATGTGGACTAAATGTATGGCTGACGTAACATCAGCAGGAGTCTAAGAGTTTTAAAGTAAAAAAATATATATTACACATTTTTAGGACCCTTTGGTGAGAGATATGTTCAATACATCATAAATGTACTACTGTATGGTAACATCAGAATGAGTTTTAAAGTTAAAAAAATAATAATAAATCAAATAAATTAGGACCCTTCGGCGAGAGATATGTTCAAGGTATCAGAAATGGACTACTGTATGGCTGAGGTAACATCAGAATGAGTCTTAATGAAAAAAAAAATGAAAAAAATGATGTATGTAATGTTTAAGAGCGAGTACTCTTTGGCCAGAAATATGTTCATTTGGTCAAATATGGACTATTTTATGGCTTACGTAACATCAGAAGAAGTCTATGAGTTTTAAAGTAGAAAAAAAACATTTCAAGCAATCAAGATTGAGGACGCTTTTGCCAGAAATATGTTCAGCAGGTCAAATATGGACAATTCTCTAGCTGATTTAACATCAGAAAGAGTCTATGAGCATATATGGTATTTTCCCCTTTGTCAAACTCAGGCTGCCTGAAGAAACAAACAGAATTCGGAAATGGCAGATTGCTTTGCAATCTCTTAATGCACTTTCGGAATAGTTATTGAATGCATTGCAATAAAAAAGTGCATATTGCTTACACGTTATTCTTCACTGCACAACGCTTGATCGTAAGTGCAATACAATGCAACAGCAGGTTACATTGCACATATCTTTAATGCATTGAGGATTGAATTAGTTCTTGAATGCATTGCAATGCAGCATAGTGCATTATGTTATATATATTTTTTTTTAATGGAAAACGCTTGATGCATTGTTTGAGTGCAATGCATTGCAATCTCTTCAATGCATTTTGGAATGAGTCAATTAAATGCATTGCAATGCAAAAAAGTGCATATTGCTTATACGTTATTCTTCAATGCACAATGCTTCATCGTAAGTGCAATGCAATGCAACAGCAGGTTACATTGCACATCTCTTTAATGCACTAAGGAATGAGTTAGTTCTTGAATGCATTGCAATGCAATATGGTGCATAATGGTATATGTTCTTCAATGCAAAACGCTTGATGCATTGTTTGAGTGCAATGCATTGCAATCTGCATCAATGCATTTAGGAATGAGTTAGTTATTAAATGCAGTGCAATGCAAAAAAGTGCATATTGCTTATACGTTATTCTTCAATGCACAACACTTGATCGTAAGTGCAATGCAATGTAACAGCTGGTTAAATTGCACATCTCTTTAATGCACTATGGAGTGAGTTAGTTCTGAATGCATTGCAATGCAACAAAGTGTTTAATGCTTATTCTTCAATGCACAACTCTTGATTGTATGTACAAATCATATATGTTATTTCTAACTAATCTTTCTTTCTTTCTGCCTTTCTTTCTAACTGATCTTTATTTCTAACTAATCTTTCTTTCTAACTAATCTTTCTTTCTAACTTATCTATCTTTCTTTCTTTACAACTAATCTTTCATCTTTCTAATTTATCTTTCTTTCTTTATAATTTATCAACTTTCTTTCTAACTAATCTTCTTTTCTACCTTATCTTTGTTTCGTTCTTTCTTTCTAACTAATCTTTCTTTCTTTCTAACTAATCTTTCTTTCAACTAATCTTTCTTAATTTCTATTTTACTAATCTTTCTCTTTCGTTCAAACTAATCTTTATTTATTTATTTCTAACTAATCTTTCTATATTTCTATTTTACTAACCTTTCTGTCTTTCTAATTTATCTTTCTTTTTTCTAACTTACATATCTGTTTCTTTCTAGCTAATCTTTTTTTCCTTATAACTGATCTATCTTTCTTTATAACTAAAATTTTTCTTTTTTCACGTTTCTTTCACTAATCTTTCTGTCTGTCTTTCTTTCTAACTAATCTTTCTGTCTTAACTAATCTTTCTTTCTTCATAACTAATCTTTCATTATAACTAATCTTTCTTTCTTTCCATATAACTGCTCATTCTTTCTAACTAATCTTTCTGTCTTTTTTTATAACTAATATTTCTTTCTTTTTTCTTTCTAAGTAATCTATCTATCTTTCTTTTTAATAATCTTTGTTTCTTTCTTTTTTCTAACTATCTTTTTAACAAATTTTTCTTTCTTTCTAACTTACCTATCTTTATTTCTTTATAACTAATCTTTCCTTATAACTGCTCTTTCTTTCTAACTAGTCTTTCTATCTTTCTTTAAACTAATATTTCTTTCTTTTTTCACTACTCTTTCTAACAGATCTTTCTATCTTAATAATCTTTCTGTCTTTATAACTAATCTTCTTTCTTTCCTTTTTAACTGCTCTATTTTTCTAAACTATATTCTTTCTTTTTCTTTTCTAACTAATCTATTCTTTCTTATAACTACATTTTTCCAACTATTTTCTTTCTTTCTTTTCTTTCTTTCTTTCCTATTTCTTTCTTTCTTTCTTTCTCTAACTAATCCATCTTTATATCTTTCTTTCTTTCTTAAAAACTGCTCTTTCTAACTAATCTCTCTATCTTTCTTTCTAACTATATTCTTTCTTTTTTCACTAATCTTTCTACAGATCTTCTTTCTTTATCTTAATAATCCTTTTCTTTATAACTAATCTATCTTTCTTTCCTTATAACTGCTCTTTCTTTCTAACTAATCTTTCTATCTTTCTTTATAATTAATATTTCTTTCTTTTTTCACTCAAGTAATCTTTCTTTCTTTTTTCTTTCTAAGTAATTTATCTATCTTTCTAACTTTCTTTCTTTTTAATAATCTATCTTTCTTTTTAACTAATCTTTCTTTTTTCTAACTTACCTATCTTTCTTTATAACTAATCTTTCTTTCTTAATAACTAATTTCCAACTTTCTTCTTTCTTTCTTTCTTTCTTTCTTTCTTTCTTCTTCTTTCTTCTTTCTTTCTTTGACAATTTCTTTCTTTTTCTTTCTATCTATCTTTCTACTTTCTTTCTTTCTAGACAAATTTACTTTCTTTTTGACCTAACTATCATATTTTAACTTGATCAATTCAAGCCTTTCAGTAGTCCATTTGACCTACTGAACAGTTTTCTGTCAAATCCTCGATCTTGAACGATATATGATGAAGAAACATCAGAAGTCGGAAATGGCAGATTGCTTTGCACATCTCTTAATACACAACGGATTCAATAGCCAGACATTTATACATATTTTACCTATTTAACATATTTCTTGCAAAGACTCCTCAAACTTATACATTCATGCTCGTTGACTCCTGATGTAATTTATTATCCAGACAGTAGTCCACATTTGACCTATTTAACATTTACTTGGACAAAGTTTCGTCGAGCTTGAACTTTCAGTATACTCATAGACTTCTTCTGATGTTTCATTAGCCAGACATTAGTCCATTTTTGACCGGATTAACATATTCATGGCCAAAAAATCTTTAAACTTGACAATTCAAGCTCATTAACTCCTTCTGATGTTTCATCAGCATTTGACCTACTGAACATATTTCTGGACAAATTTGGTCGATCTTGAATTCTCTATACATACTCATAAACTCTCTCTGATGATTCAGTAGCCAGACAGTAATCCACATTTGACCTATTTAACATATTTCTGGACAAAGATTTGTTTGTTTTGAGTACTGTTTGTTTCTGAATATCCTCATTGGTATATTTGACCCTTTGCCTGTTTACCGACACTGATTTGGACTGCCCTTTTCAGTTTGTTTGCCTGGTTGTACATATTGTAAATACTGATTAATTTTTGGGAAAGTAGGGAGCTTGACACCATTATTTTCTTTATTGTAAACTGTTTAATCTCTGTTTTTGGTTAGGGAGATAGGTTTGTTGATTGTATTTTCATTTTCTTTTCTTTTTGGGTTAAGGTAAGAGGTTTAAATTTAAGGTTGTTTTGTTTGTTATTTTGGCTTTGTCAGCTCCTGAATCATAAGTCCCAATTTAAGAAGAATAAATCTTTTTGTTCCAATTTCCTCGCATTTCGTTGACTCTTTCATGTTGCCCCTTTCCCCCTAGACGGGGTGTAACATCATCAGTGCAGAACACGAAATACAGGGGGAGGAGTTGGATCCAGATCCAACTCCTCCGACCTTACATATACCTAAACCTGCCTATCTCCACCCCCTGATCCCTAAACCCACCCCTAATCCTACCCATCTCCATCCCCTGAACCCTAAACCCACCACTAATCCTACCCATCTCCACCCCTTAGATCTGGATCAGACTGGATCCCTGGATCTCGTGTACTGTGCAATGAGGTGCTACTGAACATTTTTCTGGCCAAAGTGTCCACGATCTTGAACTCTCTATACATAATCATAGACTATTTCTGATGATTCAATAACCAGACATTTATCTATATTTGACCTGTTTAACATAATTATAGCCAAAGAATCTTCAAACTTGACCATTAAAGCTCATAGACTCGATATCTTGTTATTTCAGCCATACACGTTGCCCATATTTGTCACATTAAGAACATTTTTCTGGCCAAAGAGTCCTCGATCTTGAACTCTATAAATTGTCATAGACTCTTAGTCATGATTCAATAGCCAGACATATATCCATATTTGACCTATTTAACATATTTCTGGACAAATATTCGTCGATCTTGAAGAATAATCTCTCTGTATAGAACTTTCTATACATATTCATAGACTCCTTCTGATGATTCATTAGTCAAACATTTATCCATTTTTTACCTATTTAACTTATTTCTGGCCAAAGACTCCTCAAACTTGAACATTCAAGCTCATTGACTCCTTCTGATGATTCATTATCCAGACCACATAAATAATATCATCAGAAGATAATTTGTATATACAGTAATTTAATGTTCAAGAACTCTTGGGCCAGAAATATGTTCAATACGTCAAAAAGGGACCGCTCTATGGCTGATATAGCATCAAAGGGAGTCTATAAGTTTATATTGTTCAAAACTTTTTGAGGTCACTTTGACCTGAGTTCAATAGGTGAGATATTGACTTCAATATAGCTTATGAAGCAACAGAAGGAGTCTTTATGTATAGAAAGATCAAGATCAAGAACACTTGGACCAGACATATAGTAGGTCAAAAGGAACCTCTGTATCTCTGGGTCTATGAGTTTTAAAGTAAAAAAAAAAAAACATTTTTAGGACCCTTTTGCGAGAGATATGTTCAATAGATCAGAAATGGACTACTGTATGGCATAGGTAACATCAGAATGAGTTTTAAAGTAAAAAAAAAAAAAGTAAAAAAAAAAATTAGGACACTTCGGCGAGAGATATGTTCAATAGATCAGAAATGGACTACTCTATTGCTGAAAGTAAAAAAAAAAAAAACACAAAAACATTTAGGACCCTTTGGCGAGAGTTGTGTTCAATAGATCAGAAATGGACTACTGTATGGCTGAGGTAACATAAGAATGAGTTTCAAAGTAAAAAAAAAAAAAAAAAACTTTTAGGACCCTTTTGGTGAGAGAAATGTTTAATAGATCAATAATATAGGTCCCTTCGGCGAGAGATATGTTCAATAGATCAGAAATGGACTACTTTATGGCTGAGGTAACATCAGTAATTTAAAGGGTACCTATATGGCATTTAAAATGTTCCTAATAATGTTCTGGGAGTCCCCAACAACAGTTTTACATGCATGCAATGACAAAAAAAAAAATGTTTTTTATTAATTTTTTGGCTCTGTGAAGCTGCCTTTGAAAATCCTACATAAGAGTTTTGGTTTAAAGCTAGGTATTTTAGATATCTTGAATATTGAAATGAGAACTTATTTTACTATCTGTGTCTGACAAAGATTTTCATCTGTAATTTGCAAATAATTCTAAACACTGTGATTTTAGCTTTGTCAATTGTGTTTGGTTAGGGTTTGAGCACTTTTAGATACACTTGCACGTTAGAACTGGAGTTGAAGTGCCCTTACATTCAGAAAATAAATGTTTTTATTTTGTGTCTGTACAGTTGCTATTGAATGGCTGCCTATGAGGGTCAAATTGACCCGCGAACATCACAAACGAAATAGTAATTTTGTTTGTATATGTCAAAACACCTCAGCATGTTGAAACTTTGCATGCATGTTCATCATGATAAATAAGAAAAAAGTCACAAAATATCAAGAAAAAAAACAAAGGTTAACCAGTATAAACTTCGGCGAGAGATATGTTCAATAGATCAGAAATGGACTACTTTATGGCTGAGGTAACATCTGAATGAGTCTTAAGGTAAAAAAAAAAAAAAAAAAATTAAGTACCCTTTCGCGAGAGATATGTTCAATAGATCAGAAATGGACTACTGGCTGAGGTAACTCAGTAATTTAAAGGGTACCTATTATGCCATTTAAAATGTTCCTAATAATGTTCTGGGAGTCCCCAACAACAGTTTTACATGCATGCAATGACAAAAAACACTTTTGTTGTCTTATAATATGCATTTATTTTTACCTGATTTGCTCACCGACTCCCTAATGATTCGTTTGACGACTCATTTGTCCAAACCCATCCTTTGCGTGATTGGTCAGATGACGCAGTCAGTTATATTTTGCGTTAGCCCAAAGCTTAAACATATTGATAAAGCACTGCAGTACTACAATACGCTTCACATAGTTTCACATATTTCAAAAAACAAAAAAAAAAGACATTGGAGACCTAGAAGCTGCTGAGCGTATCTCACTCTCTCACACACATACGCACGCACGCACACACACACAAACACACACATAAAAGCAACAATTATTAATAGTACTTACAGGTTGTGATTCGGAGGAGGAAGCTGATCCAAATAAACTTGGTATTGAATCTTCCTATATCAGCCGACTCGCGAATCCACACTTGAAAGCATTTGTGTTTGTGAAGCGATCGTCATTAAAATAACGCGAACACAGCTCAAGGTGGCTATATGCTACTTGTGTGGTATAGTTGTAAATATAAACTCTAGCCACTGAGTCTTCACATGCTTGTCCCTGGGCAGTGAAAAAAAAAGTTTGCTTTTGATTCGCACTTCAGAACAGAGTCTCGTCGACATGTTGTTGTCAGGTTTCTCTGTCTGCTCGGCGCGCGCACTGAGTGGGCGTGTCGAATTCAAATAACTTGTACAAGTGACGTACGAAAGTTAGAGAAAATGCATCGTTTGTCTATCGATTCATATCAGTGACTCAGAGTCGACTCTTACTTTTGAGAGACAATAACTTTGTATACGGTGAACTTTCATATTTAAAACTTTGCAGGATGTTTTTGTTCACTTAGATCTATGTTACACACTACATGAAAGGTAATTTTTTAAAATTCCATGATAGGTACCCTTTAAGGGTCCTAAATTTTCTTCTTTTTTTAAGACCCTTCGGCGAGAGATATGGTTCAATAGATCAGAAATTGACTACTGTATGGCTGAGGTAACATCAGAATGAGTTTTAAAGTTTTAAAAAAAAATAAAAAATAAAAAATTTAGGACCCTTCGGCGAGAGATATGTTCAATAGATCAGAAGAGGACTACTGTATGGCTGAGGTAACATCAGAATGAGTTTTAACCCTTGTACACTGTTCGAATTCTGTGTACACCCTTTATGGAGCCGGTCAAATTGACCCTAATTGACCGTTCGCAGGCCCCTCCCCCAAAACGGCCATTGTCCAATCACACATCATAGCAACCGTTACTATGTGAGCAGCTCCGTCAAACATTGACTCCAAGCAAGCTGCTGAAGCGGTGCGCCCACAGCGTTTGTAAACCGGACACTAAGTTAGATACTCCGAGAGATTGTCTGGAGGAGTTGTGTTCTTTTCGTTCCCAAAGCCGAAAACACAACGTGAACGGTGCCTACGATGGATAAAACAGTGTGGATGGCCCCACTCCCAGTTACATGTGTCAAACATGGTTCACTCGCGAACAGCGTGCGTGAGACTGACACACTGAGATTAGTCAAAGAAACATGGAGAGAGCAGATCAAGAGGATCCACAAAGGAAGTACGTTTTCTAAAGGGTTGTTGTTAACGTGATATTTTCGGGGGGAAATGAGCAGCAGTCACTAGCAGTGCAGGACCTGTAGACTACAGTTTAGAAGAGTGCACGCTCGCAACGGGGAACGCATGAAGCTTACTTGACAACATCAGTTCATATAACGTAATCAATATCGTAATGAATAGAAATAACCTTAAATGTATATCTGCATCTTTCCGTCTCTTATGTATAGTTACTTTTTAAACACGAAAATCGGATTCAGCATGACACGCAAGCGGTTGCCGTGGTAATGAAAAACCTGCTTGTTAAAGCGAATGTATAATCCTGTATCTGAGGCAAAATTACTAAATATGCAGCGCAAATTATATATTTCTAACTCCACACAATTAGCGACTGAACCAGCGTATTAAATCTTCTTCAAGGCTGTAATTTACTGGTTGCATTTGAGGTACAGGTCATGGGGTTTCTCAGATTTCGCTTGAGACCGGTATATTAGCCTCAATAGTAGTCATGTCTCCTTCATTGCGTATTTTTATATTTTGAATATATCCCTCCACTGCATACTGTAACCCATTTTGCCTCGATCTGGAGGATATCGCGGAGGTAATTGCTCGAAAAAAGGTCACTGACACGCACGGGTATACCTCTTCCATTCATGGCAATCTGTGGCGCTGGTCGTGTTTGACCATTTGTTTTGACGGGCGTAGCAACAATAACTAGGGGGCGTGGCTTTTGCGAACGGTCAATTGGATTCAATACAATTCCTCAAACATCACACTATGAAAAACAACAAAGATTTAGATACAAACTGTAAACTTTTAATATCAACATTTGTCAAACATTACAAAAACATTATATCTGAAAATATGATTTCTAAAAATGTTTTTAAACCATTTTTTAAACAATTTTTTGACAAAATTGGAAAATAAACAGTATACTGACTTTTTTTGCATATGCAAATTTCATTATTCACTCACAGGGAAGTGAGAAACCAAACATAACAAAAACATACATCAAATAAATGTTTTTTATTATTTTTTTGGCTCTGTGAAGCTGCCTTTGAAAATCCTACATAAGAGTTTTGGTTAAAAGCTAGGTATTTTAGATATCTTGAATATTGAAATGAGAACTTATTTTACTATCTGTGTCTGACAAAGATTTCATCTGTAATTTGCAAATAATTCTAAACACTGTGATTTTAGCTTTTTCAATTGTGTTTGGTTAGGGTTTGAGCACTTTTAGATACACTTGCACGTTAGAACTGGAGTTGAAGTGCCCTTACATTCAGAAAATAAATGTTTTTATTTTGTGTCTGTACAGTTGCTATTGAATGGCTGCCTATGAGGGTCAAATTGACCCGCGAACATCACAAACGAAATTGTAATTTTGTTTGTATATGTCAAAACACCTCAGCATGTTGAAACTTTGCATGCATGTTCATCATGATAAATAAGAAAAAGTCACAAAATATCAAGAAAAAAAATGTTAACCAGTATTTCCAACAACTAGAAAATCGAAACGGGTCAAATTGACCCGCAACATAAAACTTAAAGTAAAAAAAAAAACATTTAGGACCCTTCGGCAAGAGAAATGTTCAATAGATCAGAAATGGACTACTGTATGGCTTGATTCAATAGATCAAAAATTTAGGACCTTTTCGGCGAGAGATGTTCCACAGATCAGAAATTGACTACTGTATGGCTGAGGTAACATCAGAATGAGTTTTAAAATAAAATAAAAAAAATATAAAAATGTAGACTCAGAAATGTTTAATAGATTAAAAATGTAGGACCCTTCGGCGAAAAGATGTGTTCAATAGATCAGAAAATGACTACTGTATGGCTGAGGTAACATCAGAATGAGTCAATGAGTTTGTATAGAATGTTTAAGATCGAGTACTCTTTGGCCAGAAATATGTTCATTAGGTCAAATGTGGACTAAATGTATGGCTGACGTAACATCAGCAGGAGTCTAAGAGTTTTAAAGTAAAAAAATATATATACACATTTTTAGGACCCTTTGGTGAGAGATATGTTCAATACATAATAAATGTACTACTGTATGGTAACATCAGAATGAGTTTTAAAGTTAAAAAAATAATAATAAATCAAATAAATTAGGACCCTTCGGCGAGAGATATGTTCAAGGTATCAGAAATGGACTACTGTATGGCTGAGGTAACATCAGAATGAGTCTTAATGAAAAAAAAAATGAAAAAAATGATGTAATGTTTAAGAGCGAGTACTCTTTGGCCAGAAATATGTTCATTTGGTCAAATATGGACTATTTTATGGCTTACGTAACATCAGAAGAAGTCTATGAGTTTTAAAGTAGAAAAAAAAACATTTCAAGCAATCAAGATTGAGGACGCTTTTGCCAGAAATATGTTCAGCAGGTCAAATATGGACAATTCTCTAGCTGATTTAACATCAGAAAGAGTCTATGAGCATATATGGTATTTTCCCCTTTGTCAAACTCAGGCTGCCTGAAGAAACATCAGAAGTCGGAAATGGCAGATTGCTTTGCACATCTCGGAATGAGTTATTGAATGCATTGCAATAAAGTGCTTATATAATATTCTTCAATGCAAAACGCTTGATGCATTGTTTGAGTGTAATCTCTTCAATGCACTTTCGGAATAGTTATTGAATGCATTGCAATAAAAAAGTGCATATTGCTTACACGTTATTCTTCACTGCACAACGCTTGATCGTAAGTGCAATACAATGCAACAGCAGGTTACATTGCACATATCTTTAATGCATTGAGGATTGAATTAGTTCTTGAATGCATTGCAATGCAGCATAGTGCATTATGTTATATATATATTATTTTTTTAATGGAAAACGCTTGATGCATTGTTTGAGTGCAATGCATTGCAATCTCTTCAATGCATTTTGGAATGAGTCAATTAAATGCATTGCAATGCAAAAAAGTGCATATTGCTTATACGTTATTCTTCAATGCACAATGCTTCATCGTAAGTGCAATGCAATGCAACAGCAGGTTACATTGCACATCTCTTTAATGCACTAAGGAATGAGTTAGTTCTTGAATGCATTGCAATGCAATATGGTGCATAATGGTATATGTTCTTCAATGCAAAACGCTTGATGCATTGTTTGAGTGCAATGCATTGCAATCTGCATCAATGCATTTAGGAATGAGTTAGTTATTAAATGCAGTGCAATGCAAAAAAGTGCATATTGCTTATACGTTATTCTTCAATGCACAACACTTGATCGTAAGTGCAATGCAATGTAACAGCTGGTTAAATTGCACATCTCTTTAATGCACTATGGAGTGAGTTAGTTCTGAATGCATTGCAATGCAACAAAGTGTTTAATGCTTATTCTTCAATGCACAACTCTTGATTTTATGTACAAATCATATATGTTATTTCTAACTAATCTTTCTTTCTTCTTTCTGACTTTCTTTCTAACTGATCTTTATTTCTAACTAATCTTTCTTTCTAACTAATCTTTCTTTCTAACTTATCTATCTTTCTTTCTTTACAACTAATCTTTCATCTTTCTAATTTATCTTTCTTTCTTTATAATTTATCAACTTTCTTTCTAACTAATCTTCTTTTCTACCTTATCTTTGTTTCGTTCTTTCTTTCTAACTAATCTTTCTTTCTTTCTAACTAATCTTTCTTTCAACTAATCTTTCTTAATTTCTATTTTACTAATCTTTCTCTTTCGTTCAAACTAATCTTTATTTATTTATTTCTAACTAATCTTTCTATATTTCTATTTTACTAACCTTTCTGTCTTTCTAATTTATCTTTCTTTCGTTCTAACTATCTACTATTCTAATATCTGTTTCTTTCTAGCTAATCTTTTTTTCCTTATAACTGATCTATCTTTCTTTATAACTAAAATTTTTCTTTTTTCACGTTTCTTTCACTAATCTTTCTGTCTGTCTTTCTTTCTAACTAATCTTTCTGTCTTAACTAATCTTTCTTTCTTCATATCTAATCTTTCATTATAACTAATCTTTCTTTCTTTCCATATAACTGCTCATTCTTTCTAACTAATCTTTCTGTCTTTTTTTATAACTAATATTTCTTTCTTTTTTCTTTCTAAGTAATCTATCTATCTTTCTTTTAATAATCTTTGTTTCTTTCTTTTTTCTAACTATCTTTTTAACAAATTTTTCTTCTTTCTAACTTACCTATCTTTATTTCTTTATAACTAATCTTTCCTTATAACTGCTCTTTCTTTCTAACTAGTCTTTCTATCTTTCTTTAAACTAATATTTCTTTCTTTTTTCACTACTCTTTCTAACAGATCTTTCTATCTTAATAATCTTTCTGTCTTTATAACTAATCTATCTTTCTTTCCTTATAACTGCTCTTTGTTTCTAACTATCTTTCTTTCTTTCTAACTAATCTTCCTTTCTTAATAACTAATTTCCAACGTATTTTCTTTCTTTCTTTCTTTCTTCTCTATACTAATCTTTCTTCTTTATAACTAATCTTCTTTCTTTCCTTAAAACTGCTCTTTCTAACTAATCTCTCTATCTTTCTTTCTAACTAAATATTTCTTTCTTTTTTCACTAATCTTTCTAACAGATCTTTCTTTCTTTCATCTTAATAATCCTTTGTCTTTATAACTAATCTATCTTTCTTTCCTTAAAACTGCTCTTTCTTTCTAACTAATCTTTCTATCTTTCTTTATAATTAATATTTCTTTCTTTTTTCACTCAAGTAATCTTTCTTTCTTTTTTCTTTCTAAGTAATTTATCTATCTTTCTAACTTTCTTTCTTTTTATAATCTATCTTTCTTTTTAACTAATCTTTCTTTTTTCTAACTTACCTATCTTTCTTTATAACTAATCTTTCTTTCTTAATAACTAATTTCCAACTTTTCTTTCTTTTTCTTTTTTCTTTCTTTCTTCTTTCTTTTTCTCTTCTTCTTTCTTTTCTTCTTTCTTTCTTTCTTTCTTTCTTTCTTTCTTTCCTATTTCTACAAAATTTAACTTTCTTTTTTAACTAATCTATCTATCTTTCTAACTTATTGACTCCGGATATTTCATCAGCCTTTCAGTAGTCCATATTTGACCTACTGAACAGTTTTCTGTCCAAAGAGTCCTCGATCTTGAACGATATATGATGAAGAAACATCAGAAGTCGGAAATGGCAGATTGCTTTGCACATCTCTTAATACACAACGGATTCAATAGCCAGACATTTATACATATTTTACCTATTTAACATATTTCTTGCCAAAGACTCCTCAAACTTATACATTCATGCTCGTTGACTCCTGATGATAATTTATTATCCAGACAGTAGTCCACATTTGACCTATTTAACATATTACTTGGACAAAGTTTCGTCGAGCTTGAACTTTCAGTATACTCATAGACTTCTTCTGATGTTTCATTAGCCAGACATTAGTCCATTTTTGACCGGATTAACATATTCATGGCCAAAAAATCTTTAAACTTGACAATTCAAGCTCATTAACTCCTTCTGATGTTTCATCAGCATTTGACCTACTGAACATATTTCTGGACAAATTTGGTCGATCTTGAATTCTCTATACATACTCATAAACTCTCTCTGATGATTCAGTAGCCAGACAGTAATCCACATTTGACCTATTTAACATATTTCTGGACAAAGATTTGTTTGTTTTGAGTACTGTTTGTTTCTGAATATCCTCATTGGTATATTTGACCCTTTGCCTGTTTACCGACACTGATTTGGACTGCCCTTTTCAGTTTGTTTGCCTGGTTGTACATATTGTAAATACTGATTAATTTTTGGGAAAGTAGGGAGCTTGACACCATTATTTTCTTTATTGTAAACTGTTTAATCTCTGTTTTTGGTTAGGGAGATAGGTTTGTTGATTGTATTTTCATTTTCTTTTCTTTTTGGGTTAAGGTAAGAGGTTTAAATTTAAGGTTGTTTTGTTTGTTATTTTGGCTTTGTCAGCTCCTGAATCATAAGTCCCAATTTAAGAAGAATAAATCTTTTTGTTCCAATTTCCTCGCATTTCGTTGACTCTTTCATGTTGCCCCTTTCCCCCTAGACGGGGTGTAACATCATCAGTGCAGAACACGAAATACAGGGGGAGGAGTTGGATCCAGATCCAACTCCTCCGACCTTACATATACCTAAACCTGCCTATCTCCACCCCCTGATCCCTAAACCCACCCCTAATCCTACCCATCTCCATCCCCTGAACCCTAAACCCACCACTAATCCTACCCATCTCCACCCCTTAGATCTGGATCAGACTGGATCCCTGGATCTCGTGTACTGTGCAATGAGGTGCTACTGAACATTTTTCTGGCCAAAGTGTCCACGATCTTGAACTCTCTATACATAATCATAGACTATTTCTGATGATTCAATAACCAGACATTTATCTATATTTGACCTGTTTAACATAATTATAGCCAAAGAATCTTCAAACTTGACCATTAAAGCTCATAGACTCGATATCTTGTTATTTCAGCCATACACGTTGCCCATATTTGTCACATTAAGAACATTTTTCTGGCCAAAGAGTCCTCGATCTTGAACTCTATAAATTGTCATAGACTCTTAGTCATGATTCAATAGCCAGACATATATCCATATTTGACCTATTTAACATATTTCTGGACAAATATTCGTCGATCTTGAAGAATAATCTCTCTGTATAGAACTTTCTATACATATTCATAGACTCCTTCTGATGATTCATTAGTCAAACATTTATCCATTTTTTACCTATTTAACTTATTTCTGGCCAAAGACTCCTCAAACTTGAACATTCAAGCTCATTGACTCCTTCTGATGATTCATTATCCAGACCACATAAATAATATCATCAGAAGATAATTTGTATATACAGTAATTTAATGTTCAAGAACTCTTGGGCCAGAAATATGTTCAATACGTCAAAAAGGGACCGCTCTATGGCTGATATAGCATCAAAGGGAGTCTATAAGTTTATATTGTTCAAAACTTTTTGAGGTCACTTTGACCTGAGTTCAATAGGTGAGATATTGACTTCAATATAGCTTATGAAGCAACAGAAGGAGTCTTTATGTATAGAAAGATCAAGATCAAGAACACTTGGACCAGACATATAGTAGGTCAAAAGGAACCTCTGTATCTCTGGGTCTATGAGTTTTAAAGTAAAAAAAAAAAAAACATTTTTAGGACCCTTTTGCGAGAGATATGTTCAATAGATCAGAAATGGACTACTGTATGGCATAGGTAACATAGAATGAGTTTTAAAGTAAAAAAAAAAAAAGTAAAAAAAAAAATTAGGACACTTCGGCGAGAGATATGTTCAATAGATCAGAAATGGACTACTCTATTGCTGAAAGTAAAAAAAAAAAAACACAAAAACATTTAGGACCCTTTGGCGAGAGTTGTGTTCAATAGATCAGAAATGGACTACTGTATGGCTGAGGTAACATAAGAATGAGTTTCAAAGTAAAAAAAAAAAAAAAAAAAACTTTTAGGACCCTTTTGGTGAGAGAAATGTTTAATAGATCAATAATATAGGTCCCTTCGGCGAGAGATATGTTCAATAGATCAGAAATGGACTACTTTATGGCTGAGGTAACATCAGTAATTTAAAGGGTACCTATTATGGCATTTAAAATGTTCCTAATAATGTTCTGGGAGTCCCCAACAACAGTTTTACATGCATGCAATGACAAAAAAAAAAAATGTTTTTTATTAATTTTTTGGCTCTGTGAAGCTGCCTTTGAAAATCCTACATAAGAGTTTTGGTTTAAAGCTAGGTATTTTAGATATCTTGAATATTGAAATGAGAACTTATTTTACTATCTGTGTCTGACAAAGATTTTCATCTGTAATTTGCAAATAATTCTAAACACTGTGATTTTAGCTTTGTCAATTGTGTTTGGTTAGGGTTTGAGCACTTTTAGATACACTTGCACGTTAGAACTGGAGTTGAAGTGCCCTTACATTCAGAAAATAAATGTTTTTATTTTGTGTCTGTACAGTTGCTATTGAATGGCTGCCTATGAGGGTCAAATTGACCCGCGAACATCACAAACGAAATAGTAATTTTGTTTGTATATGTCAAAACACCTCAGCATGTTGAAACTTTGCATGCATGTTCATCATGATAAATAAGAAAAAGTCACAAAATATCAAGAAAAAAAACAAAGGTTAACCAGTATAACTTCGGCGAGAGATATGTTCAATAGATCAGAAATGGACTACTTTATGGCTGAGGTAACATCAGAATGAGTCTTAAGGTAAAAAAAAAAAAAAAAAAAAATTAAGTACCCTTTCGCGAGAGATATGTTCAATAGATCAGAAATGGACTACTGGCTGAGGTAACTCAGTAATTTAAAGGGTACCTATTATGCCATTTAAAATGTTCCTAATAATGTTCTGGGAGTCCCCAACAACAGTTTTACATGCATGCAATGACAAAAAACACTTTTGTTGTCTTATAATATGCATTTATTTTTACCTGATTTGCTCACCGACTCCCTAATGATTCGTTTGACGACTCATTTGTCCAAACCCATCCTTTGCGTGATTGGTCAGATGACGCAGTCAGTTATATTTTGCGTTAGCCCAAAGCTTAAACATATTGATAAAGCACTGCAGTACTACAATACGCTTCACATAGTTTCACATATTTCAAAAAACAAAAAAAAGACATTGGAGACCTAGAAGCTGCTGAGCGTATCTCACTCTCTCACACACATACGCACGCACGCACACACACACAAACACACACATAAAAGCAACAATTATTAATAGTACTTACAGGTTGTGATTCGGAGGAGGAAGCTGATCCAAATAAACTTGGTATTGAACCTTCCTATATCAGTCGACTCGCGAATCCACACTTGAAAGCATTTGTGTTTGTGAAGCGATCGTCATTAAAATAACGCGAACACAGCTCAAGGTGGCTATATGCTACTTGTGTGGTATAGTTGTAAATATAAACTCTAGCCACTGAGTCTTCACATGCTTGTCCCTGGGCAGTGAAAAAAAAAGTTTGCTTTTGATTCGCACTTCAGAACAGAGTCTCGTCGACATGTTGTTGTCAGGTTTCTCTGTCTGCTCGGCGCGCGCACTGAGTGGGCGTGTCGAATTCAAATAACTTGTACAAGTGACGTACGAAAGTTAGAGAAAATGCATCGTTTGTCTATCGATTCATATCAGTGACTCAGAGTCGACTCTTACTTTTGAGAGACAATAACTTTGTATACGGTGAACTTTCATATTTAAAACTTTGCAGGATGTTTTTGTTCACTTAGATCTATGTTACACACTACATGAAAGGTAATTTTCAAAATTCCATGATAGGTACCCTTTAAGGGTCCTAAATTTTCTTCTTTTTTTTAAGACCCTTCGGCGAGAGATATGTTCAATAGATCAGAAATTGACTACTGTATGGCTGAGGTAACATCAGAATGAGTTTTAAAGTTTTAAAAAAAATAAAAAATAAAAAATTTAGGACCCTTCGGCGAGAGATATGTTCAATTGATCAGAAATGGACTACTGTATGGCTTGATTCAATAGATCAAAAATTTAGGACCCTTCGGCGAGAGATATGTATAACCCTAACCCTAACCCTAACATCAGAATGAGTTTTAACCCTTGTACACTGTTCGAATTCTGTGTACACCGTTTATGGAGCCGGTCAAATTGACCCTAATTGGATTCAATACAATTCCTCAAACATCACACCTATGAAAAACAACAAAGATTTAGATACAAACTGTAAACTTTTAATATCAACATCTGTCAAACATTACAAAAACATTATATCTGAAAATATGATTTCTAAAAATGTTTTTAAACCATTTTTTAAACAAATTTTTGACAAAATTGGAAAATAAACAGTATACTGACTTTTTTTGCATATGCATTTTTTTTATTTGACATCGTAACTGAACAATAAAATTTTGCTATGTAATGAAATATTTTAATTTTCCTAAGTTAACTTTCCCTAGTTTCCTAAGACCTAGTTCCCTAGTTTCATTATTCACTCACAGGGAAGTGAGAAACCAAACATAACAAAAACATACATCAAATAAATGTTTTTTATTTTTTTTTGGCTCTGTGAAGCTGCCATTGAAAATCCTACATAAGAGTTTTGGTTAAAAGCTAGGTATTTTAGATATCTTGAATATTGAAATGAGAACTGATTTTACTATCTGTGTCTGACAAAGATTTTCATCTGTAATTTGCAAATAATTCTAAACACTGTGATTTTAGCCTTTTCAATTGTGTTTGGTTAGGGTTTGAGCACTTTTAGATACACTTGTTAGAACTGGAGTTGAAGTGCCCTTACATTCAGAAAATAAATGTTTTTATTTTGTGTCTGTACAGTTGCTATTGAATGGCTGCCTATGAGGGTCAAATTGACCCGCGAACATCACAAACGAAATAGTAATTTTGTTTGTATATGTCAAAACACCTCAGCATGTTGAAACTTTGCATGCATGTTCATCATGATAAATAAGAAAAAGTCACAAAATATCAAGAAAAAAAACAAAGGTTAACCAGTATTTCCAACAACTAAAAAAATCGAAACGGGTCAAATTGACCCGCAACATAAAACTTAAAGTAAAAAAAAAAACATTTAGGACCTTTCGGCAAGAGAAATGTTCAATAGATAAGAAATGGACTACTGTCTGGCTTGATTCAATAGATCAAAAATGTAGGCCCCTGCGGCGAGAGATATGTTTAATAGATCAGAAATTGACTACTGTATGGCTGAGGTAACATCAGAATGAGTTTTAAAGTAAAAAAAACAAAAAAAATGAGGACCCTTTGGTGAGAGAAATGTTCAATAGATCAAAAATTTAGGACCTTTCGGCGAGAGAGGTTCAACAGATCAGAAATTGACTACTGTATGGCTGAGGTAACATCAGAATGAGTTTTAAAATAAAAATAAAAAAATATAAAAATGTAGACTCAGAAATGTTCAATAGATTAAAAATGTAGGACCCTTCGGCGAAAGATGTGTTCAATAGATCAGAAAAGGACTACTGTATGGCTGAGGTAACATCAGAATGAGTCAATGAGTTTGTATAGAATGTTTAAGATCGAGTACTCTTTGGCCAGAAATATGTTCATTAGGTCAAATGTGGACTAAATGTATGGCTGACGTAACATCAGCAGGAGTCTAAGAGTTTTAAAGTAAAAAAATATATATACACATTTTTAGGACCCTTTGGTGAGAGATATGTTCAATACATCATAAATGTACTACTGTATGGTAACATCAGAATGAGTTTTAAAGTTAAAAAAATAATAATAATCAAATAAATTAGGACCCTTCGGCGAGAGATATGTTCAAGGTATCAGAAATGGGCTACTGTATGGCTGAGGTAACATCAGAATGAGTCTTAATGAAAAAAAAAAATGAAAAAAATGATGTATGTAATGTTTAAGAGTGAGTACTCTTTGGCCAGAAATATGTTCATTTGGTCAAATATGGACTATTTTATGGCTTACGTAACATCAGAAGGAGTCTATGAGTTTTAAAGTAGAAAAAAAACATTTCAAGCAATCAAGATTGAGGACGCTTTTGCCAGAAATATGTTCAGCAGGTCAAATATGGACAAATCTCTAGCTGATTTAACATCAGAAAGAGTCTATGAGCATATATGGTATTTTCCCCTTTGTCAAACTCAGGCTGCCTGAAGAAACATCAGAAGTCGGAAATGGCAGATTGCTTTGCACATCTCTTAATGCACAACGGAATGAGTTATTGAATGCATTGCAATAAAAAAGTGCATATTGCTTACACGTTATTCTTCACTGCACAACGCTTGATCGTAAGTGCAATACAATGCAACAGCAGGTTACATTGCACATATCTTTAATGCATTGAGGATTGAATTAGTTCTTGAATGCATTGCAATGCAGCATAGTGCATTATGTTATATATATAATTTTTTTAATGGAAAACGCTTGATGCATTGTTTGAGTGCAATGCATTGCAATCGCTTCAATGCATTTGGGAATGAGTTAGTTATTAAATGCATTGCAATGCAAAAAAGTGCATATTGCTTATACGTTATTCTTCAATGCACAATGCTTCATCGTAAGTGCAATGCAATGCAACAGCAGGTTACATTGCACATCTCTTTAATGCACTAAGGAATGAGTTAGTTTTTGAATGCATTGCAATGCAATATGGTGCATAATGGTATATGTTCTTCAATGCAAAACGCTTGATGCATTGTTTGAGTGCAATGCATTGCAATCTGCATCAATGCATTTAGGAATGAGTTAGTTATTAAATGCAGTGCAATGCAAAAAAGTGCATATTGCTTATACGTTATTCTTCAATGCACAACACTTGATCGTAAGTGCAATGCAATGTAACAGCTGGTTAATTTGCACATCTCTTTAATGCACTATGGAGTGAGTTAGTTCTGAATGCATTGCAATGCAACAAAGTGTTTAATGCTTATTCTTCAATGCACAACTCTTGATTGTATGTACAAATCATATATGTTATTTCTAACTAATCTTTTTTTCTTACTTTCTGCCTTTCTTTCTAACTGATCTTTATTTCTAACTAATCTTTCTTTCTAACTAATCTTTCTTTCTCACTTATCTATCTTTCTTTCTTTACAACTAATCTTTCATCTTTCTAATTTATCTTTCTTTCTTTATAATTTATCAACTTTCTTTCTAACTAATCTTCTTTTCTACCTTATCTTTGTTTCGTTCTTTCTTTCTAACTAATCTTTCTTTCTTTCTAACTAATCTTTCTTTCAACTAATCTTTCTTAATTTCTATTTTACTAATCTTTCTCTTTCTTTCAAACTAATCTTTATTTATTTCTAACCAATCTTTCTATATTTCTATTTTACTAACCTTTCTGTCTTTCTAATTTATCTTTCTTTCTAACTTACCTATCTGTTCTAGCTAATCTTTTTTTCCTTATAACTGATCTTTCTTTCAAACTAGTCTTTCTATCTTTCTTTATAACTAATATTTTTCTTTTTTCACGTTTCTTTCACTAATCTTTCTGTCTGTCTTTCTTTCTAACTAATCTTTCTGTCTTACTAATCTTTCTTTCTTCAAACTAATCTTTCATTATAACTAATCTTTCTTTCTTTCCATATAACTGCTCATTCTTTCTAACTAATCTTTCTGTCTTTTTTTATAACTAATATTTCTTTCTTTTTTCACTACTCTTTCTAACAGATTCCGGATATTTCATCAGCTATTCAGCCATTAGTCCATATTTGACCTACTGAACATTTTTCTGTCCAAAGAGTCCTCGATCTTGAACGATATTTCTGATGATTCAATAGCCAGACATTTATACATATTTTACCTATTTAACATTGTCAAAGACTCCTCAAATTTATACATTCATGCTCGTTGACTCCTGATGATAATTTATTATCCAGACAGTAGTCCACATTTGACCTATTTAACATATTACTTGGACAAAGTTTCGTCGAGCTTGAACTTTCAATATACTCATAGACTTCTTCTGATGTTTCATTAGCCAGACATTAGTCCATTTTTGACCGGATTAACATATTCATGGCCAAAGAATCTTTAAACTTGACAATTCAAGCTCATTAACTCCTTCTGATGTTTCATCAGCATTTGACCTACTGAACATATTTCTGGACAAATTTGGTCGATCTTGAATTCTCTATACATACTCATAAACTCTCTCTGATGATTCAGTAGCCAGACAGTAATCCACATTTGACCTATTTAACATATTTCTGGACAAAGATTTGTTAATCTTGAACTCTCTTTCTTTCTTTCTTTCTTTCCATATAACTGCTCATTCTTTCTAACTAATCTTTCTGTCTTTTTTTATAACTAATATTTCTTTCTTTTTTCACTAATCAGTCTATGTAATCTTTCTTTTTTCTTTCTAAGTAATCTATCTATCTTTCTTTTTAATAATCTTAGTTTCTTTTTTCTAACTATCTTTTTAACAAATTTTTCTTTCTTTCTAACTTACCTATCTTTATTTCTTTATAACTAATCTTTCCTCATAACTGCTCTTTCTTTCTAACTAGTCTTTCTATCTTTCTTTAAACTAACATTTCTTTCATTTTTCACTACTCTTTCTAACAGATCTTTCATTCTATCTTAATAGTCTTTCTGTCTTTATAACTAATCTATCTTTCTTTCCTTATAACTGCTCTTTGTTTCTAACTAGTCTTTCTATCTTTCTTTAAACTAATATCTTTCTTTTTTCACTACTCTTTCTAACAGATTCCGGATATTTCATCAGCCATTCAGTAGTCCATATTTGACCTACTGAACATTTTTCTGCCCAAAGAGTCCTCGATCTTGAATGATATTTCTGATGATTCAATAGCCAGACATTTATACATATTTTACCTATTTAACATATTTCTTGCCAAAGACTCATCAAACTTATACATTCATGCTCGTTGACTCCTGATGATAATTTATTATCCAGACAGTAGTCCACATTTGACCTATTTAACAAATTACTTGGATAAAGTTTCGTCGAGCTTGAACTTTCAATATATACTTATAGACTTCTTCTGATGTTTCATTAGCCAGACATTAGTCCATTTTTGACCGGATTAACATATTCATGGCCAAAGAATCTTTAAACTTGACAATTCAAGCTCATTAACTCCTTCTGATGTTTCATCAGCATTTGACCTACTGAACATATTTCTGGACAAATTTGGTCGATCTTGAATTCTCTATACATTCTCATAAACTCTCTCTGATGATTCAGTAGCCAGACAGTAATCCACATTTGACCTATTTAACATATTTCTGGACAAAGATTTGTTAATCTTGAACTCTCTTTACATACTCATTGATCTCCTTCTGATTCATTAGCAAGACAGTAGTTCATATTTGACCTATTTAACATATTTATGGCCAAAGACTCTTCAAACTTGAACATTCAAGCTAATTGACTCCTTTAGATGTTTCAATCCAACGCAGTCTCATGAAAGTGCATATCAATACCACGAATGTCATTTCTCGTGGCATGTATACGCCAAAAGTGATTTTGGCATATAAATGCTACGCACTGAAAATCCCTTGGGTAGGATTAGGGGGAGGGGGGGATGGGGGTGCGTGCGTATTACACGCCATAAAGCACGCGAAAACTTCGTATCATATACACGCAAAAACTGATTTTGGCGTATAAATGCCACGAGAAATGACATTCGTGGTATTGATACGCACTTTCATGAGATCGGGCTGTTCAATCAGCCATACACATATTTGACCTACTGAACATTTTGAGATGGTCCTCTGTTACGACCCTATGGTTGTATTTTGTTATCTCTGTTGTTTTGTCAGTCTCTCAGTGTGTCTGTTTAGGAACGTCAGCTGATTGGTTCCTGCCAGATGATTGGAATGTCCATCTGATTGGTTCCTGCACGATGATTGCTGCTCGATCCTGATTGGTGCAGCGTGTTTTAAAAAGAGACATCACTTCCCTTACAGGAAGTCAGCAGATATTGTGTTTAGAGCAGAGTTCAGTGTTTGTGATTTGAATGTAAATAAATTATGATTTGAGTGTCACGAGTTTTAAGACCGAGTAGCCTTGTGTTTGTTTGTTTGATTTGAAAGAGTTTGTGATTTGAGACTGTTAAGAGTTTTTGAGACTGTGAGTACCGTTTGTAAGTTTGTTTGTTTTGAGTACTGTTTGTTTCTGAATATCCTCATTGGTATATTTGACCCTTTGCCTGTTTACCGACACTGATTTGGACTGCCCTTTTCAGTTTGTTTGCCTGGTTGTACATATTGTAAATACTGATTAATTTTTGGGAAAGTAGGGAGCTTCACACCATTATTTTCTTTATTGTAAACTGTTTAATCTCTGTTTTTGGTTAGGGAGATAGGTTTGTTGATTGTATTTTCATTTTCTTTTCTTTTTGGGTTAAGGTAAGAGGTTTAAATTTAAAGGTGCCATATGTCAAAAAATCCATTCATACTCCACATATTCCATACCAGATGGGGGCAGTATACCTCCAGAAAGTTGGCCTACTCTAGTCTGTTTTTTAGTTTCAGGTTGTTAATCTTCTAAAACCGTCAAATAGTCCGCTTTGTCCCGCCAAAGCCTATTTTGATCGGTGAGGGATGTAGACTAGAATGACTGCTGCCGCTGCGCTTGACAGGGCGCGTTACGAGCAGAGAGAGAGAGAGAAAGAGAAGAGAGAGAGAGAGAGAGAGAGAGGAGAGAGAGGAGAGAGAGAGAGAGAGAGAGAGAGAGAGCCCCGGCCACGCGCGCGCACTCGCACGTCTTCAAACAACACGAGAGCGGTCCTGCTCTCTCTCCCTCGCGCATATTAATCAAATCAATTGACACGATAGTAAGACCGCAGTTTCACGTGGAGCATTTGGAGATTTTTAGTGATTAAAGAGATACAAGCAGTGCGAGTTATTCGTGTGTTGCAATTTGGCTGGTGGTTATGTATGTTGCCCGCATTCCGCCTCCCATGGCCGAAACTGGTATTACGACACCTGTCGGGCCGGAGCTAGTGATTTAGCATGCTAATTTAGGTTTATATCTCGGCAGCATTGCTTGTCAATTTTTTAATGACATCATTGCACTTATTTCTTCTCATTCTTTTGATGCGTGTAGCTCATTTTTTGGATATTTTTACCTCAATTTTTACATATGGCACCTTTAAGGTTGTTTTGTTTGTTATTTTGGCTTTGTCAGCTCCTGAATCATAAGTCCCAATTTAAGAAAAATAAATCTTTTTGTTCCAATTTGACTCTTTCATGTTGCCCCTTTCCCCCTAGACGGGGTGTAACATCCTCACTGCAGAACACGAAATACAGGGGAGGAGTTGGATCCAGATCCAACTCCTCCGACCTTACATATACCTAAACCTGCCTATCTCCACCCCTGATCCCTAAACCCACCCCTAATTTCTGATGATTCAATAACCAGACATTTATCTATATTTGACCTGTTTAACATACTTATAGCCAAAGAATCTTCATACTTGACCATTAAAGCTCATAGACTCGATATCTTGTTATTTCAGCCATACACGTTGCCCATATTTGTCACATTAAGAACATTTTTCTGGCCAAAGAGTCCTCGATCTTGAACTCCTCTATAAATTGTCATAGACTCTTAGTCATGATTCAATAGCCAGACATATATCCATATTTGACCTATTAACATATTTCTGGACAAAGATTCGTCTATCTTGAACTTTCTATACATATTCATAGACTCCTTCTGATGATTTATTAGTCAAACATTTATCCATTTTTTACCTATTTAACTTATTTCTGGCCAAAGACTCCTCAAACTTGAACATTCAAGCTCATTGACTCCTTCTGATGATTCATTATCCAGACCACATAAATAATATCATAAGAAGATAATTTGTATATACAGTAAGTTAATGTTCAAGAACTCTTGGGCCAGAAATATGTTCAATATGTCAAAACGGGACCGCTCTATGGCTGATATAGCATCAAAGGGAGTCTATAAGTTTATATTGTTCAAAACTTTTTGAGGTCACTTTGACCTGAGTTCAATAGGTGAGATATTGACTTCAATATAGCTTATGAAGCAACAGAAGGAGTCTTTATGTATAGAAAGTTCAAGATCAACAACACTTGGACCAGACATATAGTAGGTCAAAAGGAACCTCTGTATCTCTGGGTCTATGAGTTTTAAAGTAAAAAAAAAAAAACATTTTTAGGACCCTTTGGCGAGAGAAATGTTCAATAGATCAGAAATGAACTACTGTATGGCTGAGGTAACCTCAGAATGAGTTTTAAAGTAAAAAAAAAAAAAAATTAGGACCCTTTTGGCGAGAGAAATGTTCAATAGATCAAAAATTTAGGACCCTTCGGCGAGAGATATGTTCAATAGATCAGAAATGGAGTACTGTATGGCTGAGGTAACATAAGAATGAGTTTCAAAGTAAAAAAAAAAAAAAATGAGGAGCCTTTGGAGAGAGATATGTTCAATAGATCAGAAATGGACTACTGTATGGCTGAGGTAACATCAGAATAAGTTTTAAAGTAAAAAATAAATAAATAAATAAATAAAAAATGTGGGACCCTTTGGCGAGAGAAATGTTCAATAATGGAATGGACTACTCTATGGCTGAGGTAACATCAGAATGAGTCTTAGAGTAAAAAAAAAACATTCAGCACCCTTTGGCGAGAGATATGTTCAATAGATCAGAAATAGACTACTGTATGGCTTGAGGTAACATCAGAATGTGATTTAAAGTAAAAAAATAAAATAAATAAATGTAGGACCCTTTGGCGAGAGAAATGTTCAATAGATCAGAAATGGACTACTGTATGGCTGAGGTAACATCAGAATGAGTCTTAAAGTAAAAAAAAAAAAAAAAAAAAACATTTAGGACCCTTAATCGAGAGATATGTTCAATAGATCAGAAATGGACTACTGTATGGCTGGCTGAGGTACCATCAGAATGAGTTTTAAAGAAAAAAAAAAACATTTAAAAAAATAAAAACAAATGTGGACCCTTTGGCGAGAGAAAGGTTCAATAGATCAAAAATGGACTACTGTATGGCTGAGGTAACATCAGAATGAATTTTAAAGTAAAAATAAAAAAATGAGGACCCTTTGGCGAGAGATATGTTCAATAGATCAGAAATGGACTACTGTATGACTGAGGTAACATCATAAAGAGTTTTAAAGAAAAAAAAAAGAAAAAATGAGGACCCCTTTGTCGAGAGATATGTTCAATAAATCAGAAATGGACTACTGTATGGATAAGGTTATATCAGAATGACTTTTAAAGTAAAAAATAAAAATAAAATAAAAATATAGCTGCGAGCAGCGATTATGTCATTATTCAAAAGAATATCTAAAGAATAAGCACTAGTATCTAAAGAATAAGCACTAGTCGCTAATGAATAAGTACTAGTACTTAATGGAATAGATACTAGTATCTAAAAAATAAGAACTAGTAGCATGAAAATAGAGACTAGTAGACTTGATTGATGATTGATGATTAAATGTTAAAACGGCTTGCCATATTGGCTCAGAGAGAGAGAGTGAGAAAATGACCATATTCAAACCAAAATATCTAACTTCCTCTTGGTCTGAGCTAATGACAGTTAATTAGAAAGTTGTCCGGCTTGATCTGAACAATATGCATACCTGTGTCTGTCGAGTTTCATGCAATTTCAAGCATGCTAAGAGTCTCAAAAGCATCAAACAAGAATATTAAAGTTTGATGTGTTGCCACGGCAACAGTATCTAAGATATCAATAATCCTTTTACAGGTCTACATCTGCCGTGTGTTTACATTATACACATAAAGTTTGAAGCAAATTGGTTAAAAATAAGAGGGTGATTTCAAAGCATTTAGGAAGTGACACACTTCCTGCTGCCAGTTGGTGGCGCTATAACTTAGTCTCACAATAGTCACATCCATGTGATGAAACTTACTTGCTGAAGTTTCATCAAGATCAGTTAATGTATGCAGAAGTTATAACACACTTCCTGTTTCCATTATTCGCCATAAATTTGTTTCCTCGCCACGACCAAACCGTTCGAGATATCAAAAATCCCCTGGCAATTTTTCATCCTCAATGTCTTGACTTCACGCTGACCGAGTTTCGTGCCGTGTGTTTGAATTCTCTAGGAGGAGTATTTTACATTCCATTGCATGCGTTTTCCAAACAACCCTAAATAGCCGACTTCCTGTTGGGCTAGGGTAAAAAGTAAAAGTACGAAGGATATATAAATTTATTCGCCTTTTCAAGGCTTGGGCCCTAAAAATAATCCTTAGGAAAACAATAGGGCCTTCGCCTTTTCAAGGCTTGGGCCCTAAAAATAATAAATAATCCTTAGGAAAACAATAGGGCCTTCGCCTTTTCAAGGCTTGGGCCCTAATAATAATAATAAATAATCCTAAGGAAAACAATAGGGCCTTCGCCCTTTCAGGGCTTGGGCCCTAATAATCCTAAGGAAAACAATAGGGCCTTCGCCCTTTGGGCTTGGGCCCTAAAAATGAGGACCCTTTGGCGAGAGAAATGTTCAATAGATCAAAAATTTAGGACCCTTCGGCGAGAGATGTTCAACAGATCAGAAATGGACTACTCTATGGCTGAGGTAACAACAGAATGACTCTTAAAGGTGCATAACGCAGGTTTCTGAGTTTTTGCAGAACTACGGCCCCTCTGGCGACAAGCGAAACAGCAACCAGAGATGTGCACGCTCATGGAGCACACGTACGCACACTTGCACGAGCACGAGCTGTTCATAACCAAAGCAGCATCAGCCGCACACATCTTTTGTTTACAGTCATAATGTCTTCAGATGTAATAAAGTTATAAATCTGCAAGTCATTTTAAATATATGAAAGGAAAGGCATTTGAGTAAATTACACACTTGTGTGTGAGGGGAAAACGGGGGTAAAAGAAAACTTCGGTTTTTGTTTCCATCTATCTCCATGTTGAACTGTTTTATGTGTTTACTGTATCCACTTATGATTGTATTATTATGGATGATTGTATTATTATCGAAACACGTTCATGAACAATATAAGTTATTACTTTGTAAAAGTTCAAAATAATAATCATGCCATATACAGTTGGTCAACAAAGTAGCCTACACTCAAATGTCTCCAGGTAATAAACAATCAAATGACACTGTAGCCGCTTTCCGACCAAGTAGTTACAGGAAATTAGTTATAACTGTCCACTTCTAAACAGTTCTAAGAACGACTCTCCCCCAAACTCGGTTTTGCTGTTTGCGGTCGCACTGGCCGCCAGTGGCCATGGGAACCGAGGGGTAAGAGAGTGACGCGAGCACGGCGGCGGCGGCGCCACATACAACAACAAACCAGCATGGAGGCTATCTGCCTCGCCGGGACCTTAATAACGGAGTACGAATGGCGGCGTTTAAAGACTATGCTTGAGTTCTGTTCAGAGAAACACAGAAGACGAAGGCTCCAGCGTAATATAATCTTAAGTAATATGATGGATGAAGAAGAGCAGAGCGCAGGCAAAGGATGTTAGCAAAGGACACAAGGCTACGTTACCGGTAGGCCATACACAAATCCGAAGACAATTCCTAGTTTATGAACCTGTTCACTGACAATGGTAGTAAAATCAATTCTGATTGTACATTTATCTAGCTTACGCTAAAGCATTACAATAAAGCATTTACGTATCGTCATTTGTTGTCATATATTTGCCGTATCAGACATTAGAGACTGGGGTATATCTTACCGTTTTATCAAGAAAAAAGCCAACTGAGGGTCCAGTTTGAGTCCTAGAGCACACCGGAGATCTATCCATTTGTTGAAAGCCTTCCCGATGCTGACTCGTCTTATTCTGACGCCTGACTCCAATTTTGCCCTTTTGGTCAATAACTAGACAAAAGTTTTCTTTGTCTTACGTGGAGTTTGCGTTGGGGTTTGGAATGAACTACAAGCCGGTCTCTTTGAATCCATCTTCTACTTTTGAAGTAGTTTAAAGTTGACTAAAGTTTTGTCGCTCAGTTGTCTTCGCTGATACGAGAATGGCGGCTAACAATAACAAACCTGCGAGACATCGCCTGGTGAGCGTGAACGCGCATGACGTCACGCCCAGTCTCACATTCGAGCCCGAATCCCTCTTATATATTTTACTGTACAGGATTATAGAGGCAATCTCAGTGAGCAGAGAAGGGCTCATTCATCCATCAGGCAGTTCTTTAAGCATGTATAGGATAGAAAACGGGTATTTTTAACACGAAAAGTTGCACAATGCACCTTTAAAGTAAAAAAGAAAAAAAAATATTTAGGACCCTTCAGCAAGAGATATGTTCAATAGATCAGAAATGGACTACTGTATGGCTGAGGTAACAACAGAATGAGTCTTAAAGTAAAAAAGAAAACAAAAGTTATTAAGGACCCTTCGGCAAGAGATATGTTCAATAGATCAGAAATGGACTACTGTATGGCTGAGGTAACAACAGAATGAGTCTTAAAGTAAAAAAGAAAACAAAAGTTATTAAGGACCCTTCGGCAAGAGATATGTTCAATAGATCAGAAATGGACTACTGTATGGCTGAGCTAACATCAGAA
The DNA here is from genome assembly GCA_036326025.1 of Chrosomus eos. Taxonomy (NCBI): domain Eukaryota; kingdom Metazoa; phylum Chordata; class Actinopteri; order Cypriniformes; family Leuciscidae; genus Chrosomus; species Chrosomus eos. The sequence goes on from CM070841.1 coordinate 371,437, forward strand.
TGAGTTTTAAAGTAAAAAAAAAACATTTAGGACCCTTTGGCGAGAGAAATGTTCAATAGATCAGAAATGGAGTACTGTATGGCTGAGGTAACATCAGAATGAGTTTTAAAGCAAAAAAAAAAAAAAAAAAATGAGGACCCTTTGGCGAGAAAAAAAACTGTAGGACCATTTGGCGAGAGAAATGTTCAATAGATCAAAAATTTAGGACCCTTCGGCGAGAGATATGTTTAATAGATCAGAAATGGACTACTGTATTGGCTGAGGTAACATCAGAATGAGTTTTAAAGTAAAAAAAAAAATGTAGAACCCTTTGGCGAGAGATATGTTCAATAGATCAAAAATTTAGGACCCTTCGGCGAGAGATATGTTCAATAGATCAGAAATGGACTACTGTATGGCTGAGGTACCCATAGAATGAGTTTTAAAGTAAAAAAAAAATAAAAAATTTAGGACCCTTTTGGCGAGAGAAATGTTCAATAGATCAAAAATTTAGGACCCTTCGGCGAGAGATATGTTCAATAGATCAGAAATGTAGTACTGTATGGCTGAGGTAACATGAGTTTTAAAGTAAAAAAAAAATAAAATTAAAATGTAGGACCCTTTGGCGAGAGAAATGTTCAATAGATCAGAAATGGAGTACTGTATGGCTGAGGTAACATCAGAATGAGTTTAAAAAAAAAAAAAAAATGAGGACCCTTTGGTGAGAGAAATGTTCAATAGATTAAAAATGTAGAACCTTTCGGCGAGAGATGTTCAACAGATCAGAAATTGACTACTGTATGGCTGAGGTAACATCAGAATGAGTTTTAAAATAAAAATAAAAAAATATAAAAATGTAGACTCAGAAATGTTCAATAGATTAAAAATGTAGGACCCTTCGGCGAAAGATATGTTCAATAGATCAGAAAAGGACTACTGTATGGCTGAGGTAACATCAGAATGTCAATGAGTTTGTATAGAATGTTTAAGATCGAGTACTTGTTGTAGAAATTTTAATAGTCATTTATTCCTAATCTATTCAATGTGTAAAAGTATATGTGTGTACGTGCTTGTGCGTGACGTTTCAGGAATATATGGGACAGGACGTCTTGACCTTAGGTCAGATTTGGCTAGTTTATTCCAGTACCAGTTTGTGTCCTTAAGAAACTGAACAGCAGTGGGGGCCTTATCTGAGTGGGGGAAAAGTACAGCGAGTGAGAAGGAACCTTGAAAAGAGTATAAAAGCTGTCTCATGTCTTCCTGTTTTGCGCCACTCACTTCACAGAATGTAACGGCTGTGATGGCGACTTGGCCTTCTTGCAAGAATAAATATTTTTCTTTTTATTAATTTGACTCTGAGTGTCTCTTACGCAGTGATGATGTTTGATAGAAGTTTTGCCACAACAATTTGGTGTCAGAAGAGTGGGATTCCTTGGCAGTGCCTTCTGGACCTGAGAGCGGACGGTGTTTGGCCACCTGGACTGAGCAGTTCCAGCTCTACCTCGTAAGTTTCAGAGAGAGGGGCCGACCGCTATCGGGGCCAGGAGAGGCTCCACTGGAATCAGATGAAAACGAACCCGTGGCAACTCAAGACATCTCTGGTAAGAGACGGCTAAAATATTTTTCTTTTGGGCTAAAATATTTTTCAAAGAGTGAAACTGAACCATATTGGCTGAGGGCTGTTTCTGTGGTACGTAATCTGAGATTAATTGAGATCTATATAGATCAAGAAATTTCAAACAGATACGAGGGAAAATATTCTGAGATTAATTGAGGTCTGTGACAGATCAAGAAATTTCAAGCAGATAAATAATCTGGGATTAATTGAGAACTGTGACAGGTCAAGAAATTTCAAACAGATAGGCAACCTGAAAATTAGTTGTTCCACCACGGAGCAAATTGTTTTTAGGTGCAGAGGCTAATTAGGGGGAACCAGAACAGTCATAACAGATTTTTTGGTGAACCATAATTAGGAGGGCAGTAATAGTGCAACCCGACCGATTTGGGTTAAAAGAAAAATCGGGTCTGTTGGGGACACCTAACAGATCAGGAAAACGCGCGTTGAAGAGAAATCCACAGAGAACAGAGAAGCAGCCAGTATGGGGATGTCTCAAAAGCAAGCTTGCGAAATTTGGTAAACCGTTTTTTTCTGTCAAATGAGATAAAATTAAGGGCAGAAATGTATGATATTGAGCGCCACAAGATTAAAGGTGGCGTGGGAAGCAGTTGAACAGGGCAGTGAGAAACAAAAAGTTGTTGTGTCTGCGTTCAACATGTGTGTAAAAAATGTGAACAGATAATGGATTGTTGGCTTGAAGATAAAATGTCGAACTGCCAGGAGAAATAAAGTTTTTACTTCTTCATCCAGCAAATGGATGCATGACATTAGATGTCTATAGAACTTAAAGTTATATGATAAGGATTGAAGTAGCAAGCAGCAATAAGGCTGTCTGTGTGAAATGTGATAGTAAGTGAGAGATTTCGTGGAAGAAATAAAAATAAAGTTAGAATTAATAAAATACCATGATTTCCCTAACGAGGGAACTTTTAGTGTCACTAGGCTGACAGTGGTGAGAGACTGGGTGGATGTGAAAAACAAAACGGTTGGTGTGTGAGATATGTTTATATGGGGATTGTGCAAACAATCATGTACTGGTTAGATAATGAAGGAACTGGCATGTTTGAGAAAAGAAAGGCGAGGATACAGAATGAAAATGGCATGTAGGGGAAGATTGAGATGAAATATAGTAGAAAACTATGTGATGAAAATAAAATGTCTGACAGAATTTATGGAAGTCAAATGAACTGTTTAATTGGTATGAAAATTCAGTTTTAGAATAAAATAAGGCATTGTATGATTGGCAGGGAACATGATATGAAGAATGTTTTAAGGAGATGTTAAAATAAAGATTGAAATTATGGTTAGTTTTAGTTTGACAATCATTGTGTTTTGAACCAAAAGGGTCTATATAATGGGGGTAGTGAAAAGGAATGGAGTTACCATCCATCTTCGTTTATTATGAAAGGAATTGGAAATTATAGTTTTATAAAAAAACAAATGCATATCCTGGTGTTCATGATTATAGACAATGTCTGTATTTAATATCTGAGGAGTGACTGAGGGTCCAGCTATATGCTGGGAGTACAGCAGCAGTGTTTGCTTATTCAGCCCGGCTTTTTGGATGTTAGATATGTACTTGTTCTGTAATCAGTGTTGTTGATGATAATACCAAATTAGTAAAATGTAAAGAGAGCTATGTCCAGAGATTCTGGAAATCAATAATGTATAATGTTGATATTAAGTCATTGAAGCGAAAGATATTGAAAACAAATTAGAATATAATGAGCATTTCCATGCAGCTTATGAAAATTAATGTTGTGTCTGCCACTGGTGGACTGTAAAAGAATACAGAGAACTGCTTATCAGTGGCTCTGTTTGCATTCCTGAATGAAACAGTGCTTCAAGGGTGTGCAGTAAGTTAGAGCAAAAGGAGAGTGTTTTAATTGTGGTCAGCAGGACCATTTAACATGTAAATGCCCACTGAGAAGGTGTTTGAAAATGTGATAGTGACACATTTCTGGTAATAATGTGGGTTTGAAAGTAGATCAGTGTTTAAAGGTGCATTGCGCAACATTTCATGTTAAAAATACCCGTTTTTTAACCCATACATGCGTAAACAATTGCCTGATGGGCTGAATGAGCCCTTCTCTGATCACTGAGATTGCCTCTATAATCCTGTACAGTAAAATAAATAAGAGGGATTCGGGCTCGAATCTGAGACTGGGCGTGATGTCATGCGCGTTCATGCTCACCAGGCGATGTCTCGGAGGTTTGTTATTGTTTGCCGCCATTCTCCGTATCAGCGAAGACAACTCGAGCGACAAAACTTTAGTCAACTTTCCACAAAAGTAGAAGATGGATTCAAAGAAACCGGCTTGTAGTTCATTCCAAACCCCAACGCAAACTCCACGTAAGACAAAGAAAAGAAAACTTTTGTCTAGTTATTGACCAAAATGGCCAAATTGGAGTCAGGCGTCGGAATAAGACGAGACGAGAGTCAGCTAACGTCCTTTGCCTGCGCTCTGCTCTTCTATCTTCTTCCTTCATATTACTTTAGACTTTCCACCATAGTCTTTAAACGCCGCCGTTCGTACTCCGTTATTAAGGTCCCGGTAGGCAGAACGGGAACATTGCGATAGCCTCCATGCTGGTTTGTTGTTGTTGTATGTGGCGCCGCCGCCGCCGTGCTCGCGTCACTCCCTTACTCATCGGTTCTTGCCACTGGCCAGTGCGACCGCAAGCAGCAAAACCGAGTTTGGGGGAGAGTAGTTCTTAGAACTGTTTAGAAGTGGACAGTTCCTATAACTAAGTTCCTATAACTACTTGTTATGAAAGCGGATATAGTGCCATTTGATTGTTTATTACCTTGAGACATTTGAGTGTACTTTGTTGACCAACTGTGTATGGTATGTTTATTATTTTAAGCTTTTACAAATTAATAACTTATATTGTTCATGAACGTGTTTCCATAATAATACAATCATAAGTGGATACAGTAAACGCATAAAACAGTTCAACATGGAGATAAATAGAAACAAAAACTGTTTTCTTCTACCCCCGTTTTCCCCTCACACATAAGTGTGTAATTTACTCAAATGCCTTTCCTTTCATATATGTAAAAGGACTTGCAGATTTATAACTTTATAACCTCTGAAGACATTATGACTGTAAACAAAAGATTTGTGCGGCTGATGCTCCTTTGGTTATGAACAGCTCGTGCTCGTGCAAGCGTGCGTGTGCGTGTGCTCCATGAGCGTGCACACCTCTGGTTGCAGTTTCGTTTGTCGCCAGAGGGGGTGTAGTTCTGCAAAATCCAGAGACCTGCGTTATGCACCTTTAAGTGAAGACGATATTAACATTTTCGTCTGAGAGAGAATAAGAGATAAAAACAAGGTCAAAAGATTGAAGTCTTAAAGTGAATCCTTTTGAAGAAAAGATCTATAATAGTAATTTTTATAAGTGAATTGATGAATACAGTTTGATGTAAAATTAATGACTCCAACAAATGTTAGTTGCAGAAAGGAAAAAGTAACTAAAAGGATGATTGTGTTTTAATTAAACATTTTAAAAAAGGGTTGATGTTATATAGAGAGACAAATCTCACAGATGATTTATAATAACTGCAAAAGATGCAGAGTAGCCTTGTCAAACTTAGTGTGAATCCTGATTGGAGATTGATAAACTCCTAGGAAAACTTTGAAATCAGATTAAGCTATGGTAATTGAGAACTTGACAACTAAAATTGAGATGAAATGTGAAACGTTATTGAGAACTAGAATAATTATTTTTATTTAAGATCAAATAAGTAGAAGCAGTAGGCTACTGAATTAACAGTTGCTAAATGTAAAATGTGTAGAAAAGCATCTGATTAAACAAACAGCTTGAAAAGTGTTGACCATGAGAGGTAGAAGCTGATGTTTTGCTTTCAAAAGATAAGTTTGTTATTGGCTGTAATGAAACAGCTCGGTTATCTAATTCTGATGTCTGCTGTGGCTGTAAACGGCCAGTACGACAGATAATCAATCTGAGTGGAAATTTGTAATGTCTAAATTCCCTGAAATATGGGCAAAAGACAACTATAAAAATGATGTTCATTTGGAAACAAATGTAATTTCTGGCAAAGATGCCTTAAGCTGGGATAGTTAAAAGATGATAGATAAAAGTCTGATGTTAGAAGTATATGAAAGTGCAGTCTACCAGTCCTGAACGTCTCAGAGTCTCTCTCAGTCACTGTCAGCTAACAGGCTGTTATCTGAGCCTGTGTCATAAGTAATAAGAAGCTATTTAGAGTAAAAGCACAGTGTTTCAGTTGAAAAATCAGACACAGAGATGTTAAAGAAACCATTGCCATTAAGAGTGCAATTTGTATTTGTGAATGTTTTAAATGTAAAACTGAATGACTTTAAAGAAGTCTTTAAAATAAGAATGCAGACCTTAAATGATAGAAATGACATTTTTGATTAGTTTATTGTAGGACTAGTAACTTCTTTGTCTTATCTTAAGTCTCCACCATTGAAACAGGCCCAAAGGCTACAGATGTAACAGTACACTGAATGTATGGTTGTGATCTAAATTCACTGAGTATAATCTAAATAGCTAGGTTGATGATTTTAAGATGGTTAAGGGATTTAAGTGATTAAATACTGCTGTTATTAACCTGTCTCCCTGTGTGAACACTATTAGGCAATCAGGAATGGCTCTGGTGACTCTTGAACGTGCCTTTCCTAAGCCCCAGAAAACAGCTAAGTTCTGTTGAAGAAAACTGATTGTGTGATGGGAGAGAGCGGTCACCAGTGTGTACGGGGCTACTCAAGGACGGGATGATCCTCCTGGCCAGGGGACAGCCTAACGCAGGGGGTCACGGACATTGGGCACCTCAGGATGGGGGTGTGTTATATGCGAGAAAGGTATGAGAGTTGAGCGCTGACTACTGGAGGCCACCGGGGTCAGCAGAGCATTGAGAGGTGAGATGCGCTGTGACGAGTTACGGCAGTCTGACCCAGAGAATGTGAGTTCCTCCATACCACTTGCCAGAAGAAACCGCATTAATTGCATGGCTTGTGTCTGCAGATGTGCCAGGGGGACAACACCCTGAAGAGAAAAGTATAGATAAAGAGCTAAGGGAAATGGGCTTTCAAGAGCCAGCTGAGCAATGAGGGGATTGCCATTGTTTGTTGTGGAGACAGGAACAAAACTTTTTATGTATTGGCTGCCTCATGGGCAAGAATAAGAAAATTTATAGAAGTGTTGATTTTGAACTAATATGTTTATAACATAGTTTTAACTCCTGAAGGTCGTTTGACAGGGTGGGGGCTAAAGATGAAGACAGCTTTTGATTTAGAAAAAAGAAAAGTCTGGATAACAAAAATGGTAAAAGGTTAGTGATGAATTTAATACTGCATTCTGTCTAAAATTTACTCTTAGATGACTGTTGAAAATATTATTGGCTTATGGTGAGAGAGACTGCTTGAGTGGAGGAAGGGATGGTAAACTGTGTCTGTCTTTCTGTTGTCAGCCTGCTAGAGCAAGCTGAAGCAAAATAATGATAAGGAAAATTAAACAAAACAACCCAGCTGACTTGTCTGAAAATCAAATGAATAATAAACAGACAGGCTTTGGAACTGGTTTAGAGACCATGTAAAATTAGGTAAAAGCTACAGGAAAATGTGAAGTTTAAAATCTTATTTAAAATTTAAATCTTTTTAGCAATAATATAAAGAAAAGTGAACATTGAAAATGAGCAGTTAACATATGTGTGTCTAGTATGAGTGTGTGTGATGGTGACAGCACTTTATGTCTTGTATGTATTACTTTGAGGTACTAATATTCCGCCTGAATAGTGAGTATATTGTCTCATCATTACAGATGAGTTAAGGCGAATGACAAATTTTAAAGAAGCTGATAACTGTGAGTGTATCCGATGAAAAGATGATACAGAAGAAGGACGAGCTTTAAATTGATTGGTCATCAAGCTCTGTCTGGTATTAATTACTTTAGTCTTTTATGATGTTGATTTGAATTACGTTCTGGATCAGTTTAAGTATATGTGTAAATTGGAATTGTGGAGTTGTAGATCACCATCTGGCATGGGCTGAGATAAATGAAAATGTTATAGATTTGATGGCAACAACAAGGTGACATATTGGCTAAGTCAAACATGAAATTATCAAGAGAACCCCTAAAAATGTATGATTATTGTGGGCAGAAGGATGAGAATGTTATTTGACTGACATTGGCCAAGTGACCAAGTCTGTACACCACGACCTGACTTGATAGAAATAATTGATGACTATGAAAATGTTTGTGGATGACTGAATTAAGAGACCAAACAACTGGCCTGAAAAGCAGGATAGGCTGTGAGGCTCAGGGTCTTTGCCCTTAAAATACTTCGTTGAGCAGATGAGATTGTGGCTTTAAGTGAGAATGTAATTAGGGCTGGGCGATATGGCCTAAAAAAAAAATCCCCGATTTTTTGACAAAAAATCCGATTTACGATTTAAATCGATTTTTTTCTCTCCCTACTTAAAATCAATCCTCAGATGACAAAGAAATTGTTCAAAACAAGTTTTTACTTTATTTTGTTTTGATATTCCCTTCTGGGATATTATCTGGATTAAAGTGCAATCAGAAACAACAAGCCAAAAAGACCAGAGGGTCCTGTCATTGTAAATAGCCTAGTGTAAATGTAACATAAAATAAAATGGGTGGATTGGGGGGGATGTGTAAAGAAAAAAAAAACTTGCATCACAAGAAGTTTGGTAATTATTTATTAATTATTTGGTAACTAAACATCATTTTATCAAGTTTATTAACTATGTAAACACAATGTTTACATGCATAAAGACTGGTATGCTACTGTTTTTATTATTGCTTAACACAAATTTCACAATTTCAATTCATGTGATTTTGATTCTGATATTGATTCAATATCAATTTCTTCGGATAAATATTAGGTACAGTAGATATGTTAATGTGTTATGTTAATTGTTCTCCAAAAATAAATCACCTAATGCTGTAAACAGAGAGCCCTGTCAGCTGGTATTATTAAAGGTTAAAACTAACTCAAATTAAACATAATGCGTTTTTTTATAATAACAAACAACGTTATAATATTTTAATGATATAGGTAAAATATAATAAATGTGTAATATAGTTATCATATTTAGCCAAATACTCCTCTCTATAGCAATTATTTTAAGTCCAACTAACATGCGTGCTATGGGTCATTAAAAGGCATCCTGAGGTAAATGTAACGTTACGTGACACATGTTGTTCTCCAGCTGTTTTATGGACATCTTTCCGCGGTTGAAAAACACTGATCGATTGATTTTATTAGCTACATTTGGGTAAGTTAGTAGTGAAGAGTAACAGATGATCGGTTCATGTGTCGCTTGAACTGAGATCTGTCAGCGATCTTTCACGTCACATTTACAAGCGCCAAAACGGTGTTTATTGTTTGAATTTCGTAATAAAATTAACAGAATCTGAGAGACGAGAATCTGTTTCATATCAACAGTAACCTGCTCTGTCTTGTATGTCGGTGTCAGTGTCCTCTTTGCTTCGCGATGTTTCTCTGCGTGAGGAAATGGATGTGTGTGTGTGAGAGCGTGTAAAAAGTGACAATTGCGTGTCTCTCAGTGAACTCGTGAGAGTTGGCGGCCCTGCAGATTCAGTTTGTAAATGTTTTCGGCGGGTGTGCTTCTGCTGCCGCGGTTTTGTTCATTTGCCATGTTGTTTGTGTATCTCTATCATGGCAAGCGCGGAGCGCGGTCGGAACTACGGGAGCCCATATGGGCGCGTCGGCGGTTGTTAAAGAGAAAACCGATTTTCATTCAAAAAAATCGGCGTAAACTCGCGTAAACTACACATTCGAGTTAATCGATAAAATCGATTTATCGCCCAGCCCTAAATGTAATATCTTGTTTCAGAGACAGAGAAAGATGTCTGGAGGAAATTTGTCTGAAGGACAACGTTTGGGTTAGTGTTGATGCAAACTTTATCAAAACACTATGAATAAACATTATGTTAAATTGATGCTCGAGTTGTGTCGTACATAAAGAGGGAGATGGTATAACAATTGCAAATATGGTTTATTAAGCGGTTCACATTTGCTGAATAAATGTTGGGATAACAATAGGGGTAATTGGATAAAAGCCCTGAAAGAAGCCATTTTTCTGCCTAACAAAATTGATGTCTGTGAGTGTGCCGCACACACCAATAACAAAGATTGTTTCAACAGGAAACGCCAGGGTATCGAAGGCCCCGGGCCTGTTCAGTAGACAAAAGAAACTACGTGTACTTTACTATCTGAAGAGGGTTAAAAGCTGTGCTTATTCGCTATGAGATAAGGTACAAGGAGAGGGTTTGAAATGAGGGACTTTATTCTACTTTTATTCTTTGTATTTTGATGACCTGTTGAAATAGCCAGTGTGAATTGATGGTTTTGTTTTGTTTTTCCTAACTAATCTGTACACTATTTCTTGTTTAACTGAGGTGACTGAGGGTTCGATCAAGGTCGAGAGTGCAATAGCAGTGTCTATTCATTCAGCCCGGATTCAGATGAAATTCTTTACTTGCTTGCTAATATTTAAGGGACTGTCCTTACAAAAACAGCCTAAGCTTTTTATTTTCAAAATGCTATTTTCACAAATGTTTAAGAAGAGTGATCAGTTATGTGAAAACCAGAGATGAAGAGTAGTGTGATGATATGACTTAAATTTTGTCTTTTTGTTATTATTGTGATTATGGGTAATTTGAATGATAAAAAGTGGGGAATTGTTGTAGAAATTTTAATAGTCATTTATTCCTAATCTATTCAATGTGTAAAAGTATATGTGTTTACGTGCTTGTGCGTGACGTTTCAGGAATATATGGGACAGGACGTCTTGACCTTAGGAATGGTCAGATTTGGCTAGTTTATTTCAGTACCAGTTTGTGTCCTTAAGAAACTGAACAGCAGTGGGGGCCTTATCTGAGTGGGGGAAAAGTACAGCGAGTGAGAAGGAACCTTGAAAAGAGTATAAAAGCTGTCTCATGTCTTCCTGTTTTGCGCCACTCACTTCACAGAATGTAACGGCTGTGCTGGCGACTGGGCCTTCTTGCAAGAATAAATATTTCTATTTTTATTAATTTGACTCTGAGTGTCTCTTACGCAGTGATGATGTTTGATAGAAGTTTTGCCACAACATACTCTTTGGCCAGAAATATGTTCATTAGGTCAAATGTGGACTAAATGTATGGCTGACGTAACATCAGAAGTAGCCTAGTCTATGAGTTTTAAAGTAAAAAAATATATATATACATTTTTAGGACCCTTTGGCGAGAGATATGTTCAATACATCAGAAATGTACTACTGTATGGCTGAGGTAACATCAGAATGAGTTTTAAAGTTAAAAAAATAATAATAAATCAAATAAATTAGGACCCTTCGGCGAGAGATATGTTCAAGGTATCAGAAATGGACTACTGTATGGCTGAGGTAACATCAGAATGAGTCTTAAAGTTAAAAAAAAATGTATGTAATGTTTAAGATCGAGTACTCTTTGGCCAGAAATATGTTCATTTGGTCAAATATGGACTATTGTATGGCTTACGTAACAACAGAAGGAGTCTATGAGTTTTAAAGTAGAAAAAAAACATTTCAAGCAATCAAGATTGAGGACGCTTTTGCCAGAAATATGTTCAGCAGGTCAAATATGGACAATTCTCTAGCTGATTTAACATCAGAAAGAGTCTATGATAGGGTGACCATATTTTGTCCTGAAAAAACAGGACACTCGGCCCGGCAAACAGATAGGCCTACTCAAATGATACTCGAAGTTTACTCAAAGAAACCTTATTAATTTCAATACATTTAAAGTAGGTTATGCCTCCTCTGTATGGATAGAAATTTGTTATATTGTTATATGAAAACAGGACATGTCCTGGGAAAACAGGAGAGTTGGTCACCCTAGTCTATGAGCATATATGGTATTTTCCCCTTTGTCAAACTCAGGCTGCCTGAAGAAACATCAGAAGTCGGAAATGGCAGATTGCTTTGCACAGCTCTTAATGCACAACGGAATGAGTTATTGAATGCATTGCAATAAAGTGCTTATATATTATTCTTCAATGCAAAACGCTTGATGCATTGTTTGAGTTAATCTCTTCAATGCACTTTCGGAATAGTTAAAATAAAATGCAATAAAATGCAATAAAAAAGTGCATATTGCTTACACCAGTGGTTCTCAACTCCAGTCCTCGGGACCCGCTGCTCTGCACATTTTGTATGTCTCCTTATTCAACACACCTGATTCAGATCATAAGCTCGTTAGGAGAGACTCCATGAACTGAACTGAGTGTGTCAGATAAGAGAGACATACAAAATGTGCAGAGCAGCGGGTCCTGAGGACTGGAGTTGAGAACCACTGGCTTACACGTTATTCTTCACTGCACAACGCTTGATCGTAAGTGCAATACAATGCAACAGCAGGTTACATTGCACATATCTTTAATGCATTGAGGATTGAATTATTTCTTGAATGCATTGCAATGCAACATAGTGCATTATGTTATATTATTTTTCAATGGAAACGCTTGATGCATTGTTTGAGTGCAATGCATTGCAATCTCTTCAATGCATTTTGGAATGAGTTAGTTATTAAATGCATTGCAATGCAAAAAGTGCATATTGCTTATACGTTATTCTTCAACGCACAATGCTTAATCGTAAATGCAATGCAATGCAACAGCAGGTTACATTGCACATCTCTTTAATACACTAAGGAATGAGTTAGTTCTTGAATGGATTGCAATGCAATATGGTGCATAATGGTATATGTTCTTCAATGCAAAACCCTTGATGCATTGTTTGAGTGCAATGCATTGCAATCTCTTCAATACATTTCAGAATGAGTCAGTTATTAAATTCATTGCAATGCAAAAAATTTGCGTATTGCTTATACGTTATTCTTCAATGCACAACTCTTGATCGTAAGTGCAATACAACGCAACAGCAGGTTACATTGCATATCTCTTTAATACACTTCGGAATGAGGCAGTTCTTGAATGCAATGCAATGCAACAAAGTAAATGATGCTTATATGTTATTCTTCAATGCACAAAGCTTGATCATATGTGCAATGCAATGCAACAGCAGGTCCAGCCAAAGCCTATTTTGATCGGTGAGGGATGTAGACTAGAATGACTGCTGCCGCTGGGCTTGACAGGGCGCGTTACGAGCAGAAGAGAGAGAGAGAGAGAGAGAGAGAGAGGAGAGAGAGAGAGAGAGAGAGAGAGAGAGAGAGAGAGAGAGAGAGAGAGAGAGAGAGAGCGAGCCCCGGCCGCGCGCGCGCACACTCTCACGTTTTCAAACAACACGAGAGCGGTCCTGCTCTCTCTCCCTCGCGCATATTAATCAAATCAATTGACACGATAGTAAGACCGCAGTTTCACGTGGAGCATTTGGAGATTTTTAGTGATTAAAGAGATACAAGCAGTGCGAGTTATTCGTGTGTTGCAGTTTGGCTGGTGGTTATGTATGTTGCCCGCATACCGCCTCCCATGGCCGAAACTGGTATTACGCCACCTGTCGGGCCGGCGCTAGTGATTTAGCATGCTAATTTAGGTTTATATCTCGGCAGCACTATAACTTGTCAATTTTTTGATGACATCATTGCACTTATTTCTTCTCATTCTTTTGATGCGTGTAGCTCATTTTTTTGATATTTTTACCTCAATTTTTTACATATGGCATATTTTTTACATAAGGTTGTTTTGTTTGTTATTTTGGCTTTGTCAGCTCCTGAATCATAAGTCCCAATTTAAGAAAAATAAATCTTTTTGTTCCAATTTGACTCTTTCAGTGTTGCCCCTTTCCCCCTAGACGGGGTGTAACATCCTCACTGCAGAACATGAAATACAGGGGGAGGAGTTGGATCCAGATCCAACTCCTCCGACCTTACATATACCTAAACCTGCCTATCTCCACCCCCTGATCCCTAAACCCACCCTAATCCTACCCATCTCCTCCCATCCCTGAACCCTAAACCCACCCTAATCCTACCCATCTCCACCCCTTAGATCTGGATCAGACTGGATCCCTGGATCTCGTGTACTTCAATGAGGTGCTACTGAACATTTTTCTGGCCAAAGTGTCCTCGATCTTGAACTCTCTATACATAATCATAGACTATTTCTGATGATTCAATAACCAGACATTTATCTATATTTGACCTGTTTAACATACTTATAGCCAAAGAATCTTCAAACCTGACCATTAAAGCTCATAGACTCGATATCTTGTTATTTCAGCCATACATGTTGCCCATATTTGTCACATTAAGAACATTTTTCTGGCCAAAGAGTCCTCGATCTTGAACTCCTCTATAAATTGTCATAGACTCTTAGTCATGATTCAATAGCCAGACATATATCCATATTTGACCTATTTAACATATTTCTGGACAAAGATTTGTCGATCCTTGAACTTTCTATACATATTCATAGACTCCTGATGATTCATTAGTCAAACATTTATCCATTTTTTACCTATTTAACTTATTTCTGGCCAAAGACTCCTCAAACTTGAACATTCAAGCTCATTGACTCCTTCTGATGATTCATTATCCAGACCACATAAATAATATCATAAGAAGATAATTTGTATATACAGTAATTTAATGTTCAAGAATGGGCCAGAAATATGTTCAATAGGTCAAAAAGGGGCCGCTCTATGGCTGATATAGCATCAAAGGGAGTCTATAAGTTTATATTGTTCAAAACTTTTAGAGGTCACTTTGACCTGAGTTCAATAGGTGAGATATTGACTTCAATATAGCTTATGAAGCAACAGAAGGAGTCTTTATGTATAGAAAGTTCAAGATCAAGAACACTTGGACCAGACATATAGTAGGTCAAAAGGAACCTCTGTATCTCTGGGTCTATGAGTTTTAAAGTAAAAAAAAAAAAAAACATTTTTAGGACCCTTTGGCGAGAGATATGTTCAATAGATCAGAAATGGACTACTGTATGGCATAGGTAACATCAGAATGAGTTTTAAAGTAAAAAAAAAAAAAAAGTAAAAAAAAAAAAATTTAGGACCCTTCGGCGAGAGATATGTTCAATAGATCAGAAATGGACTACTCTATTGCTGAGGTAACATCAGAATGAGTCTTAAAGTAAAAAAAAAAAAAAAAAAACATTTAGGACCCTTTGGCGAGAGTTGTGTTCAATAGATCAGAAATGGACTACGGTATGGCTGAGGTAACATAAGAATGAGTTTCAAAGTTAAAAAAAAAAAAAAACTGGCAGCAATTACATGCATTAGTCGGACAAAACATAAAATTATCGGTTTATTCACCTCTTACAAATAATCCCAGCATCCCAGCAGATCTAGCTGATGGAATTTTAGAAAACTGGGAGAGAAAAGGAGTAAAAATTGTCAGTGATCTTTATATTAATAATGTCTTTTTAAGTTTCAGTCAAATGTCAGAAATTTATGATATAGATAAACATAACTTTTTCAAATATTTTCAAATTAGAAGCTGGATCAAGAGTCAAACTAAAGATATCTTTCCACACAGACCCGAGGAATCTTTGCTTGAAAAATGCATCTTTAATCCCAAGCACAACAGAATTAAAGGGTTAATATCTACAGTGTATAAAACTACAATTGAAAACTTATTGATTTATGATAGACACACAAATAAAGTAAGGTGGGAATCTGATCTTGGGTGTACCTATACAGACGAGAATTGGAACAGATTATTGGAATTGGCACAAACAAAATTGGTGTCTACTAAACACAGACAAATTCAATTCAATATTTTCCATAGAACATATTTTACACCATACAGGTTAAGTAAATTTGGAAATGACATCTCCGATCAATGTCAAAGATGCACCATTTCTGTCGGAACTCTTGTCCATATGCTATGGAGTTGTTCCCGTTTGAAACTATACTGGGCTTACATCATATCAGTAATTTCTCGGGTTTGTGGACAGCCTCTGGATGCTGGATTTGGTTACTGGGGGACATAACCCTATTGAAGCTGAACTCAAATATGAAGCATTTTGTGTTATTGGCAGCAACGGCTGCCAAAAAGTGTATACTGAAGGATTGGAAGAGTGTCACCCCCCCCAGCCAAAAACACTGGGCCAATGAACTCCTGTCGTACTGCACACCAGAAAAAAATCTTCACTCTATCCGAGGAAAACTAGATGTCTTTGAACTGACTTGGACTCATTTCCTGAACATCCTGACCCAACTTGATATGACCACAGACAAATTGTAAATCTACGTTTATTACTGCTTTTTTTATTTATTTATTTTATTTTTTTTTATAAATAGTCAATACCTTGCTTGTGGAGAGAGGGCTGTTTTTTTTGTGTGTGTGTTGTTGGTGTTTCTTGTTTTTGTTTTGTGATAATGTAAAAAATTATAAATAAAATGATAAAAAAAAAAAAAACTTTTAGGACCCTTTTGGTGAGAGAAATGTTTAATAGATCAAAAATGTAGGACCCTTCGGCGAGAGATATGTTCAATAGATCAGAAATGGACTACTGTATGGCTGAGGTAACATCAGAAGGAGTCTTAAAGTAAAAAAAAATAAAAATAATTTAGGACCCTTCGGCGAGAGAAATGTTCAATAGATCAGAAATGGACTACTTTATGGCTGAGGTAACATCAGAATGAGTCTTAATCGAGGGATATGTTCAATAGATCAGAAATGGACTACTGTATGGCTGAGGTAACATCAGAATGAGTTTTAAAGCAAAAAAAAAAATGAGGACCCTTTGGCGAGAGATATGTTCAATAAATCAGAAATGGACTACTGTATGGATGAGGTTACATCAGAATGAGTTTTAAAGTAAAAAAAAAAAAAAAAAAAAAAAAAAATGTAGGACCCTTTGGTGAGAGAAATGTTCAATAGATCAAAAATGTAGGACCCTTCGGCGAGAGATATGTTCAATAGATCAGAAATGGACTACTGTATGGCTGAGGTAACATCAGAATGAGTTTTAAAGTAAAAAAAAAAAAAAAAAAGAGGACCCTTTGGCGAGAGATATGTTCAATAAATCAGAAATGGACTACTGTATGGATGAGATTACATCAGAATGAGTTTTAAAGTAAAAAAAAAAAAAAAATTAAAAAAATTAAAATGTAGGACCCTTTGGCGAGAGAAATGTTCAATAGATCAAAAATATAGGACCCTTCGGCGAGAGATATGTTCAATAGATCAGAAATGGACTACTGTATGGCTGAGGTAACATCAGAATGAGTTTTAAAGTAAAAAAAAAAAAAAAAAAAAGGGACCCTTTGACGAGAGAAATGTTCAATGGATCAGAAAAGGACTACTGTATGGCTGAGGTAACATCAGAATGAGTTTTAAAATAAAAATAAAATTAAAAAAATTAAAAAAAATTAGGACCCTTCGGCGAGAGATATGTTCAAGGTATCAGAAATGGACTACTGTATGGCTGAGGTAACATCAGAATGAGTCTTAAAGTAAAAAAAAACAAACAAAAAAAACATTTAGGACCCTTTGGCGAGAGATATGTTCAATAGATCAGAAATGGTCTACTGTATAGCTGAGGTAACATCAGAATGAGTCTTAATGATGTTACGTGGGAGTGTATATTGTGTTGTTGGGGTTTTCCCTTGTGTTCTTTCTCTGTCTCTCTCTAATCATTCTCAGGTGGAGCTGTTAATGAGGGACCATGATTGGCGACGGGAGTGATTGCCGCTACATTTAAGTCTCCGGAAACCATGGATCGAGAACTCCCCGCTCTCATGGCTTGTTTGGCGGTCAGCAGTGTTGATTTGTGCTTATGTACATGTTAAAGACATTTGATGTGAACCACAACCTTATGTTTAAGTTGTGTTTAGTTCTGTTAAACCGTTTTGGAGCATGGTAGGGAGGTGGGTGCCCCTTTTATTTACTATTCATTTTCTCCTGTTTTTGATAAGTAGGGAGGGCAGTTTTTGTATCTTTTTGTTTGTTATCTGATTTCCAGGTTAGTTTCTTATATCAGTTAGCTTTGTTTTGTTATTTGTTTTGGCTTATTCCCCTCCTGAACGTTGTGGCTTGCTAGCCATTAATGTAATAAATATACTTTTTTTGCACTTTAAGAATGTTTTAGTGTTTTTGAAGCCTTGGGAGTGAGAGCGGGGACTCCAGGGATCTTGTTGAACAGATCCCTGTTAATTGTTACGAATGGTTTTATTCTCTTTGAGTAGGGATATCATTTAAATTCGTAACAAATGGGGGCTCGTCCGCTTGTTTTTTTTTTTGTGTATTGATTTAACGAATGATTGTTTTTCTCTTTTTTAGTTAATAAGTGGAAGTGTCCGCTGGTTAAATTTGTACGTGTACTAAGCCTAATGAGTACCATGTCTGTCATCTTGGTGAGTAAAATGTACTCTTATTTTGTCTTGCTGATTTAAAGTGTAAAGCAGTAACGAACATTAATAATGGAGGTAGATATAAGATCATTTATTGCAAAACCTAATATACAGCAATTTCATGCATTTCGAAAGAAAGATCTAATACAGATTGCTGAAAGTTTGGAGGTTTCTGTATTAAGCTCTGCACCTAAAAAGGTTGTTAAAGCTGAAGTTTATGCTAAACTGGTTGAGCAAGGTTTTTTTTCTGGTGAGGATAGCGAAATTGAAAAGAGTGATGTGTTAGAGACTGCTGAAACAGATTTGACATCTCAATCAGATCCGTTGCTCTTGTTAAAATTGAAAGAAATGGAGTTACGAATAAAACGACAAGAGCATGAAAATCGTATGTTACATCTACAGTACGTGAGCTGGAGATGGTGCACAGGGAAAAGGAAAGAGATTGTGCGTTTAATACTGTTACACCTGTTGTGAGTCCAGTGCATGCTTCATGTCACAGGCCGGTGGGGGGTTGCGTGTGTGGCGGGGACCCTGCTCGTCAACCGCCCCTCCCTCCTCCTACTGTACCTTCCCCCCCTGGGGAGCTACCCCGCAGCTCAAGGACGACGGACAACAGAATAAAAGTAATCTCAAGTTTATTTATTCAATTAAAAGGCAATCTCAAGGGGAGAGGACAGGCCAACCATTCCTCCTGTGTCGACAAGTCCGGCTTGGATGACAGCAGTGGAGGATGCGGCTCGGTCCAAAGGCTCGGTGGGACTTCAGTATTGACTGGTGAGCAAAGCTTATTTAGTATGTATTCAATATGCTTACTCCTCCTCAGATACCGGGCTGGATGCAGCAGCGAGAATGTGGCTTGGTATTCTGGCTCCGCGAGACTTCAGCATAGACTGGTAAACAAGCAGGTTAGTATGGATACAATATGCTCACTCTTTTCCAGGTACAAGGCTGGATGTAGCAGCGAGGATGTAGCTCAGTATTCTGGCTCAGTGGGACTTCAGCATAGACTGGTAAACAAGCAGGTTAGTATGGATGCAATATGCTCACTCTTTCTCAGATACAAGGCTGGATGTAGCAGCGAGGATATGGCTCAGTATTCTGACTCGGCGAGACTTCAGCATAGACTGATAGACAAGCAGGTTAGTATGGATGTAATATGCTCACTCCTTCTCAGATATAGGGCTGGATGCAGCAGCAAGGATGTGACTCAGTATTCTGGCTCAGCAGGACTTCAGCATAGACTGGTAAACAAGCAGGTTAGTATGGATACAATATGCTCACTCTTTCTCAGATATAGGGCTGGATGCAGCAGCAAGGATGTGGCTCAGTATTCTTGCTCAGCGGGACTGCAGCATAGACTGGTAAACAAGCAGGTTAGTATGGTTACAATATGATCGCTCTTTTCTCAGATATAGGGCTGGATGCAGCAGCAAGGATGTGGCTCTGTATTTTGGCTCAGCGGGACTTCAGCATAGACTGGTAAACAAGCAGGTTAGTATGGATACAATATGCTCACTCTTTCTCAGATATAGGGCTGGATGCAGCAGCAAGGATGTGGCTCAGTATTCTGGCTCAGCGGGACTTCAGCATAGACTGGTAAACAAGCAAGTTAGTATGGATACAATATGCTCACTCTTTCTCAGATATAGGGCTGGATCCAGCAGCAAGGATGTGGCTCAGTATTCTGGCTCAGCGGGACTTCAGCATAGACTGATAAACAAGCAAGTTAGTATGGATACACTATGCTCACGCTTTCTCAGATATAGGGCTGGATGTAGCAGCGAGGATATGGCTCAGTATTCTGACTCGGCGAGACTTCAGCACAGACTGATAGACAAGCAGGTTAATATGGATATAATATACTCACTCTTCCTCAGAAATAGGGCTGGATGCAGCAGCAAGGATGTGGCTCAGTATTCTGGCTCAGCAGGACTTCAGCAGAGACTGGTAAACAAGCAGGTTAGTATGGATACAATATGCTCACTCTACAACAATGCAGAATACGAGTTCTTCAGGGTTCTGTTCGTTCGGATGCCGCACAGGCCGCAGCTTGTTTTCCCTCACTCGTGCATCCACTACAACACACTCAACTGCCCACGTGATTAGAACGACTGGCACTGCACTCGTAAACTTCACCCACCACAATCAGCATGCGGGCCGCTGACGACAGCCTCGACGAACAGAATCTCTATGACATGTGTAAACAAACTCTGCAGTCGCAGTCCCGTTGCAACCTCTTCAAGAAACAAAGCGAAGTAAATCTTCCCCCCAAGAATACTATAACAGACCCTAGTGCTGCATTCGGTGAAAGGAGATCATCACTTATCTCTTTTAAGCCCCGTGCATTCTACCGCTGGCCGCTCTCTCGCTGTCCCGTCACCCGACCTCTGCTGCTTCTCTGTGATTCACTTCTCGCCCCGCTGCTTTTTTTGCTTCCTCTCCATATCAACGCCTTTTATGTTCCTCATGGTCCAATCTTTCCCCGCTGAACAGCTGACAACAATCGCGCTTGTCAACTCTCCTTACTTCCGTGTTTTCCCCGGAGCCGGTCTCGTGTTACGCCGGAAGTGTTCCCCGGGCCCCATTTCCGCAACTAAGGTTCCGCTTTTAGTCACCCTGTGACACTCTCCCCCACCAATGAGTTCTAGTCCCTAGAACTCCCGAGCTGAAACCCACTCGCCATACCTTGCTGGTGGTTGTCCTCGAGTGTCTCGCTGGGAGCGCCGTGGCGGAGATGGGCGAGCCTCTCCTATTGCCACCGGTTCCGGTCCCACTGGGACCACCGCCCATCCTACCGCTGGTAGTGCAGGAGTCCTTGGGGCCAGGGGTCCCTCCCCTGTAGACCTCGAGTAGTTGGGACAAGGTCGAAGTAGGTTACGATGTAATACCCGCTCGGGGCCCAACCTTCCTTCCGGCCGGACCGTGTACACAGGTAAGTCCGGGTCTCACTGTCGTTCTACCACATATGGCTTAGCCTCCCACCGGTCGCTCAGCTTGCCCTTCCCTGGCCGTCGTACATCTCTGACAAGGACCCGCTCCCCGGGCAGCAATGGGGCCTCTCGTGCCGTTCGATCGTATAACCGTTTGTTTTTCTCAGCCGCTCCCCCAATTCGAGCTGTAACTCGCTCATAGGCCCGACGGAGCTGCTGATGATGCCGTCCCACCCATTCGGTGGTACTCCGAATGCCTGTTGCCGGGACAGTCCCCAATAGCAGGTCAGCAGGTAGACGTACATGTCTCCCAAACATCAAATAGGACGGAGCGTGGCCTGTAGTGCTATGTACACTGTTATTATATGCCTGCACTAATGAGGGGAGACAGTCTGCCCATGAGCCCTGCTGTTCCGCTTCAAGGGTCCCCAGCAAACTCAACAGGGTCTGATTAAACCTTTCACACCCTCCGTTCCCTTGGGGGTGATATGGGGTCGTGTGGGTCTTACGGCATCCATAGAGTTAGCACAGTTCCGAGATCACCCTCGACTCAAAATTCGGACCCTGATCTGAATGGAGAATCTCAGGGCATCCAAAGGGCTGAAACACAGCCCCCCAAAGAGCGGGGGCGGTAGTGGTCGCCGTCTGATCAAAAGTAGGAATGGCCCAAGCATATTTTGTGAACAAATCTGTGGCCACTAAGATGTTCTGATAACGATCCGCTGGCCGTCCCAACGTCAGGAAGTCCACCCCTATGATGTGCATTGGGGCCCGGGGCCGCATCGGGACTAGCGGAGCTCACACCTCTTTCCGGGTCTTGAACAGCAAACATCGGGGGCAGCCCTGAATAAAGTCTCCAACAGCCGCATCCATCCTGGGCCAAAAGAAGCACCTCCTCAATAAAGACAATGTCCTCCCCTGCCCCTGATGTCCCATCTGGGTGTGATAAGCACGTAACAGCGGCTGAATCTGGGCATCAGGTACCACCACCTGTTCTAAACTTTCTCTGGTTGCCGGGTCCTGGATGGAGCGGCATATTACTCCCTCCTTCAGGCGAAGCCTCCCCCATAGTCCCAAGAGTCGTCGCACCGCTGCTGTCTGTGTTCGCCTCTCGGCGGCGTGAGGCAAGCAGCCTTTGTCCAACCAGGACCGAACCACCGCTAGGTCTCTGTCCCTTCCCTGCAGCTCTCTCCACCGCCCTGAATGCCACCCCCAATTCGCAGGAATATCCCCCTCGTCCGACCCTGGGGCTTCCACGATCCCCACCAGGAGCCCTTCTCGGGTGTCGTTGGGCAGAGACAAGGCTGTACTTCCTGGATCCGCCGCTGGGAGCCTCGAGAGCACATCTGCATTCACGTGTTCCCGTCCTGGCCGATATTGCAGCTGATAGTCGTAATTCGCCAACTGAGCCACCCACCACTGTTCGACCGCCCCCAACCTAGCCGTGCGTAGATGGACCAGAGGGTTATTATCCGTTATGACCAGTACTTTAGCCCCCCACAGATAATCTTTAAACTTTTCGCTCATTGCCCACTTCATTGCTAAGAGCTCAAGCTTGAAGGAGCTGTAGTTCGCATCATTCCTCTCTGCCGGATGAAGGCTCCGGCTCGCATAGGCGATCACTCTCTTCCATGCCTTGCTGCCTCTGGGCCAATACTGCTCCCAGCCCCAGATTACTAGCGTCAGTGTAGAGAATAAACGGCTGGGTAAAGTCAGCATAGGCGAGGATCGAGGCCTGCAACAACTCCTGTTTAAGGGTTTGGAACGCTGTCTCACAAGTTGAACTCCAAGTCACTGAAGGGGACCCCCGGCCCCGCGGCCGTGCAGTGCCCACGAGAAGCTGGTTTAGGGGCTTGGCAGTTTTCGAAAAGTTTTTAATGAACCGCCGGTAATAACCGACGAAACCCAAGAAGGATCGCACCTGTCGGACCGTCGTAGGGGGCTCCCACCCTTGTACTGCCGATACCTTCTCCGGATCTGGGGAAATTCCCGCAGCGCTGACGCAGTGGCCCAGAAACTTTACCTCCTTCTGGAACAGGTGACACTTTTCTGGTCGCAATTTCAGTCCGTATCTTTCCATGGCCTGGAACACTTGCTCAAGATGAAGCAAATGGGTCGTGAAGTCTGGAGAGAAGACGATGATGTCATCTAGGTATACCAATGTTGTATCAACCAACTGTCCCCCCAGACAGTGCTGCATGAGCCGCTGGAAAGTGGCCGGAGCGTTGCAGAGCCCGAAGGGCATCCTATCCCACTCGAAAAGCCCGAAAGGGGTGGTAAAGGCAGTCTTCTCGCGATCTTCTTCTGCCACCTGGACCTGCCAGTATCCACTAGCTAAGTCCAGCGTTGAATACCAGGCGGCTTGAGTTAAGCTGGTAAGTGAATCCTCAATCCGTGGTAAGGGAAAGGCGTCTTTCTTAGTCACGTTGTTCAGCTTCCGGTAATCAACGCAGAACCTCCAAGTTCCAGTCTTTTTCTGTACTAGGACGATCGGAGCCGCCCAAGGACTGCTGCTCTCCCGAATGATGCCCCCCTCTAACATTCCCCTCAGCAGGGTAAGGATCTCCACATATAGAGTTGGAGGTACAGGACGGTACCGCTCCCGGCTTGGGGCTGCATCGCCTGTAGGGATCTGGTGCCTCACCACGCCCGTGCAGCCATAGTCCTTGTCATGCGTTGAGAACACATGCTGCCACCGGCTCAGAAAATCCTGGAGCTGGCTTTGCTGATCTTCCTCCAGTCCCTCTCCCTTCAGGGATCCTCCCATCAGGTGTTTCGGCACTCCGCTCCCACTCGAGCCGACCCGCAGTTCTTCCTGGACAATGGCCATTTCAACCACTGACACATCCACTTGACTGAAACGCACATCCCGGCTTTCTCTCACTTGCTGGGGCTCTATCGATGTAACCCGGGCCAATCGTTGGTGCCGACGGAGGGTGATCGGATATAAACTGGTGTTTCTTACCCTAAAGGACACCCGTCCCCGGTGAACCACGGCAAGCCCTCGGGCAACCTCAATCGCTTGACAATCCCAATGGGGCTCTACGAGGACCCAGTCGTCTGTTCTATCTGGGCGAGCCGGCAACCGAGCCCATACGATGGCTTCACTCCGTGCTGGAACAGTTAAGGCATACCGGCAAGCCACTCGACCAACATCCTCCCGATCCCACTGGGCTCTAGCGGCATGGATCCTACGGCAGTCTGCCATTATATGTTCCCACTTCCGCTCCTCCGTAGAAGGGGGTCTTGGGGCGGCCCGACTCCGAAACAACTCCTCCCAACACTCCGAGATGATGTTCATGCCCAACAGGGCTCGATGGGCTCCCAGGCACTGGTCCCGGACGATGACAACTCCCTTCTGCGGGACACGGACCCCATGAATGTGAAAGTCGGCCACTGCATATCCAACATAGGGGATGTCCAATCCGTTTGCCCCCCGGAGAGTGAGCCAAGGTGGTTCCATCCCCTGCTCTTGATAATCCTCAAAGAGTTCCCTAGACAGGCTTTCTGTGACCAAAGTCACTTGGGAGCCAGTGTCCACTAAGCACTGGAGCCTCTTGCCGTTAACTTGGACCTCGACAGTAGGACAGTGTCCGACCAATTGGCCCCGGGGAGTAGGCAAAGAATGGGGGTCAATCAAAGGGGTCCCGACCACTTGACCCACAGTGGCCGGCGAACCTAAAAACCCCCTTGCGAACCACGCCGTGGACCACACTGACGACTCATATGTCCTGGCTCTCCGCAGTGATTACAAATTGGTCACCCCTGGTCATCCCACTGGAATTTAGCAGATTTGGGTCGTCCAGGGCGGTGTCCCACCACTCGGCTCCCCTCAGAGTAAGACCGCTCGCGGGGCAAAGGTGTCTCCCCAAGTCGTCCCCGGTGAAGTTCTGCCAAAAGTGTCTGAGAGAGTTCGGCCATCTGCTCCTGGACATTCTTCATAAGTTCTGTACATAGCTCCTGTTTCCAGTCCATCTGCACTGAAGCAGCAGGGGTAAGAGTCCCGCTGGCAGCCATGCAGGCGGTGGAAGCAATGGCTTCGGTGTGATCGATTTCCTGAGCCAAGGCTTCTAGACGAAGATCGTCGAACGTCAACAAGGGATCCTGTCGCAGTTGTAGCCGTAAATTCTGTCGTATTGGCCCGTCCCGGAGCCCCAAGAGGAATTGATCCCGTAATAAGGTATCTTCATCACCGAGTCCATTGTTATGCCTCCCTTTCAAACGAGCAAACTGCTCTCGGAGCCGCAAAGAGTACGCTTGGAGGTCCTGTTGGGGGCCTTGATGGTAATTAAAAAACTTAAAAACACCACTGTGGTGGTATCCCCATATAGTTCAGCCAGGAAGTCGAAGACATCCGCTGCATTAGCTCGGGTAGCCGCTGGAGCAGCTTGAACCTCTCTCTTGGCCTCTCCTTCCAGGGACCCCAGTACGAACTGTACCCTCTGTTGTTCATTCAGCCCTTGTAGACCGGCCAAGTATTCAATTTGTGCCTTCCACTCCGACAGTTTCAACTCCGAGCCAGGCCGTCCGAACCTTTGCGCCCATGGGGCCCCCATGAAGACCGGCATAACTTGGGGTCTGGCAGCCGGTGCATCTTCGTCTGCCATTTCCTGAACTACGGGTGCTCAACTCAGGGAAGGCAAACCCTGCCGACTACGCCAATTGTCACAGGCCGGTTGGGGGTTGCGTGTGTGGCGGGGACCCTGCCCGTCAACCGCCCCTCCCTCCTCCTACTGTACCCCCCCCCCCCCCCCCCACCCCCTTAGCCAGTATTCTGGCTAAGAGAGACTTCAGCATAGACTGGTAAACAAGCAGGTTAGTATGGATACAATATGCTCACTCTTTCTCAGATACAAGGCTGGATGTAGCAGCGAGGATATGGCTCAGTATTCTGACTCGGCGAGACTTCAGCATAGACTGATAGACAAGCAGGTTAGTATGGATGTAATATGCTCACTCCTTCTCAGATATAGGGCTAGTTGCAGCAGCAAGGATGTGACTCAGTATTCTGGCTCAGCAGGACTTCAGCATAGACTGGTAAACAAGCAGGTTAGTATGGATACAATATGCTCACTCTTTCTCAGATATAGGGCTGGATGCAGCAGCAAGGATGTGGCTCAGTATTCTTGCTCAGCGGGACTGCAGCATAGACTGGTAAACAAGCAGGTTAGTATGGTTACAATATGATCGCTCTTTTCTCAGATATAGGGCTGGATGCAGCAGCAAGGATGTGGCTCCGTATTTTGGCTCAGCGGGACTTCAGCATAGACTGGTAAACAAGCAGGTTAGTATGGATACAATATGCTCACTCTTTCTCAGATATAGGGCTGGATGCAGCAGCAAGGATGTGGCTCAGTATTCTGGCTCAGCGGGACTTCAGCATAGACTGGTAAACAAGCAAGTTAGTATGGATACAATATGCTCACTCTTTCTCAGATATAGGGCTGGATGCAGCAGCAAGGATGTGGCTCAGTATTCTGGCTCAGCGGGACTTCAGCATAGACTGATAAACAAGCAGGTTAGTATGGATACAATATGCTCACGCTTTCTCAGATATAGGGCTGGATGTAGCAGCGAGGATATGGCTCAGTATTCTGACTCGGCGAGACTTCAGCACAGACTGATAGACAAGCAGGTTAGTATGGATATAATATACTCACTCTTCCTCAGATATAGGGCTGGATGCAGCAGCAAGGATGTGGCTCAGTATTCTGGCTCAGCAGGACTTCAGCATAGACTGGTAAACAAGCAGGTTAGTATGGATACAATATGCTCACTCTACAACAATGCAGAATACGAGTTCGTCAGGGTTCTGTTCGTTCGGATGCCGCACAGGCCGCAGCTTGTTTTCCCTCACTCGTGCATCCACTACAACACACTCAACTGCACACGTGATTAGAACGACCGGCACTGCACTCGTAAACTTCACCCACCGCAATCAGCATGCGGGCCGCTGACGACAGCCTTGACGAACAGAATCTCTATGACATGTGTAAACAAACTCTGCAGTCGCAGTCCCGTTGCAACCTCTTCAAGAAACAAAGTGAAGTAAATCTTCCCCCCAAGAATACTATAACAGACCCTAGTGCTGCATTCGGTGAAAGGAGATCATCACTTATCTCTTTTAAGCCCCGTGCATTCTACCGCTGGCCGCTCTCTCGCTGGAAGAATAAGAATGGTGCCTTCAAGCCTAAAAGTGTAGCTAATATTGTTCTTGAGCCAATGACTGGTGCTGAGAATTTTTCTGACAGTTCTGCATTTACTCCCTTTGTGTTTAAAGGTAGTGTGTTGGTTTCTCTGGATGGTACTATGAATTCGATCACGATTTTGAGGGATACGGGGTCAGCTCAATCATTTATACTGAAAAGTGCATTACCATTCTCAGATGTGACATACACTGGAACTGATGTGTTGGTTCGTGGAATCGAATTGAACTGTGTTAAAGTTCCTCTTCATACTGTGTTTTTGACCTGTGATCTTGTTTCAGGTCCTGTAAAAGTGGGGGTACGCTCAAGACTGCCTGTAGAGGGCTAAGCTTAATTTTAGGAAATGACCTGGCTGGAGCCAAAGTTTTTCCTCACCCAATTGTAGCGAAGACTCCGCTTTGTGATGTGGAGCTGGCTAGTCGATTCCCATCAACATTTTCAGCATGTGCTGTTACTCGTGCTCAGGCACGCAAAAATGAAGATGTGATTGATCTGTCTGACACTTTTATTGTTTCTTCAGATTCTCCCTCTGAGTTCAAGTTATCTGTGTGTTCCAGTATTGGTAACACCGGTAGTGAGAGTCCTGATCAAGAACCATCTTTGGTGATGGGTAGAGAACAGCTTGGTAAAACCCAAAAGTCTGATCTTTCTCTAATGCGCTGTGTTGAGGTTGTGGAGGATAAAGTGAAAGGAGGTAAAGTTGATGGGGTACGGTATTTCTGGGACAGAGGCGTCTTAATGCGTGAGTGGCAGTCTCGTAATGCGAAAGAGGCTGGATTGAGTCCAGAGTATCAGATCGTACTACCCTTCGGGTATCGAAAGACTGTGCTTAAACTTGCTCATGACCACCCACTGTCAGGTCATTTAGGCAGTACTAAAACATTTAATCATGTGGCTAAATATTTTTTTTGGCCCGGTTTAAGATCTGCGGTGTCAAACCATTGTCGTTCATGTCATGTGTGTCAACTCGCTGGTAAACCCAATCAAGCAATTCGTCCAGCTCCTCTGCAGCCTATTCCAGTAATGGGAAAACCATTCGAGCGACTCATTCTAGACTGTGTTGGTCCCCTACCGAAATCAAAGGCGGGTTATCAATATATTTTGACGCTAATGTGTGCGGCGACTCGTTTTCCAGAGGCAATACCATTGCGTAACATCAAAGCAAAGACAATTGTGAAAGAGTTGATTAAATTTTGTTCAACGTTTGGGTTACCTCGTGTGATCCAGACCGATCAGGGAACAAATTTTAAATCTAAGGTATTTGAGGATGTGTTGAAAGGAATTTCCATTAATCACGTAGTGTCGAGCGCGTATCATCCGCAGTCGCAGGGAGCTCTAGAGCGATTTCACCAGACGCTCAAATCAATGATGCGGGCGCACTGTGTAGAAGCCGGTAAGGACTGGGCTGATGATCTCCCGTTGCTTTTATTCGCGATAAGGGAAACCGTTCAAGAATCATTGGGGTTTAGTCCGGCGGAGCTCATTTTTGGACATACGGTTCGGGGTCCTTTAAAACTGGTATGTGAGCAACTTGTTAGTGATAAAACACAGTGCGTGCTAGTATCGGAGTATGTTAGCTCTATTCGTGAACGCCTTCGTCGAGTTGGTGAGCTGGCGAGGAAAAATTTGGCTGAAACGCAGTCTGAGATGATGGAGCATTATGACCGCAAAAGTGTCGCTCGTTCTTTTCAG
Organism: Chrosomus eos; assembly: GCA_036326025.1. NCBI lineage: Eukaryota > Metazoa > Chordata > Actinopteri > Cypriniformes > Leuciscidae > Chrosomus > Chrosomus eos. The sequence continues at coordinate 400,190 of CM070841.1, forward strand.
CCTGGTGAATCTGTATTGTTGTTAATGTCAATGCCAGGGTCTGCTCTGCAGCCAAGATTTTCAGGTCCTTATAGGGTGACAAAAAAATTGAGTGACACGAACTATTTGATTTGCACGCCTGAACGTCGGCGGAAGACACGGATGGTTCATGTTAATATGTTAAAGTCGTACGTGACAGACGAGTTTATCCTTGTTGTCAAACCGAGTGTTGTATCGTCTGTAGCAAACGAGGAGGAACAGGATTTTTCTGTACCTTGTGGTCGCTTGTCGAACTCTGCAGTTTTAAATGAGTTGGAGTCTCACTTAAGTTATTTAGCTCCGAATCAAAGGAAAGATATCGTTGAGTTAATTGAAAGTCATCACTCACTCTTTTGTGACATTCCGTCTCAGACTACAGTACTTCGGCATGATATCGATGTGGGATATAAAGCAGCCCATAAAACAGCATCCGTTTCGACTTAACCCGAAAAAGCGTGAGCTAATGAAAGCTGAGGTCGACTACTTGCGTCGGAATAACTTTGCGAGTCCCAGTCAGAGTGCGTGGAGTTCGCCTTGTTTGTTGGTTCCCAAGGCTCCTCAGTTCGTTTCTGCACTGACTATCGCAAAATCAATGCAGTAACTAAGGCTGATTCTTTCCCACTTCCACGTATGGAAGACTGTATTGATCGAGTTGGTCCTGCAAAATTTGTCACAAAATTAGATCTTCTTAAGGGGTACTGGCAAGTTCCTCTTACTCCTCGGGCCTCTGAGATTTCAGCGTTTGTGACCCCTGATGATTTTATGCAGTACTCCGTTATGGCGTTTGGGATGCGAAACGCACCGTCAACATTTCAAACGCTTAATGCGTATTGTACTGAGTGCAGTTCAGAAGTGGAGTTCAGAAGGCTTATCTGGATGATGTAGTAATATATTCTTCTTAACCAATTCACCAGTTGAGATAAACAAGATATTTCAAGATTACTATACAAAATTATACTCATCTGATCTGGACCCAAACCAAGAAGACATAACCCAATTCCTCGATAACACCATTCTACCAAAACTCAACATGGAACAAGTAAACACACTAGAATTACCAATCACAGAAAAGGAACTTCACTCCGCATTGAAAAGCATGCAAAATAATAAAGCACCAGGTCCAGATGGCTTCCCTGCTGAGTTCTACCAACATTTTTGGTCAACCTTATACCCATTATTTAGCAGAACAATAACAGAAATAAAACATAACGCGAAGTTCCCTTCCCATATGAATACAGCACTTATATCACTCATTCCTAAACCTAACAAAGACCACACCTTCACATCTAACTATCGTCCTATCTCACTTATAAATGTCGACATAAAAATTATTAGCAAAGCACTAGCCCATAGAATTGAACAAATTATACCATATATAATCCACCCTGATCAGACCGGCTTTATAAAGGGTAGACACGCATCCAATAACACCCGCAGATTATACAATTTAATGCACTACTCATCAGTACAACAGAAAGATACTCTCATTGCCACATTAGACGCCGAAAAAGCTTTTGATAGGGTCAACTGGAAATTTTTATTCACCACGTTACAAAAATTCGGCTTTGGAGAGTCATTTATTAACTGGATCAAGATTTTATACACATCACCATCGGCCACGGTCACAACCAATGGACTAACATCACAAAGCTTCACACTGCACAGGGGGACGAGGCAGGGATGTCCACTCTCTCCATCCCTATTCACGATTTTTATTGAACCTTTAGCAGCAGCTATCCGTCAAAACCCAGCAATCAAAGGTATTGAAACACCACAACAAACACATAAAATCTCACTTTATGCAGATGATATCCTACTATATATACAAGAACCCCTAGCATCTACTCAAGAAATAATTAAAACAATCCAATCCTTCTCAAAAATATCAGATTATGCAATAAACTGGAATAAATCTTTCATCCTCCCTCTACATAAAACCAATGTGGCACACCATCAATCACCGATACCTATATGTCATGATCACATCACTTACTTAGGCATTAAGATTTCCTCCAGACTGTCAGAGTTGGTAACACTCAACTTCACTCCACTGCTAAAAAAAATAGAAGAAGATTTGCTCAGGTGGCTCAACCTTCCAATCTCCATAATCGGCAGGATAGCAGCAATAAAAATGACGATTTTACCGAAAATTAATTACTTATTTTCAATGATTCCAACCCACCCCACACTCACCTGGTTTAAATCACTAGACTCCATTATAACTCGCTTCTACTGGAAAACTAAAACACCAAGGATTAAACTCACTACACTACAAAAAAGTAAGGTTCAAGGAGGACTAGAAGCACCAAATTTCCAATATTACTCAATGGCTAACCAACTGCAATACATATACAAATGGATTCACCCCACCCAATCTGATATTATATGGCTAGATATAGAACAATCACTATGCAAAGAATTAAATATAGCTGACATACCGTTCCTCACCAAATCAATTAAAAAACACACATGTTTTAATGCAGTAACTATATCTGCCACTCTGACAGCCTGGTGGAAATTTCACCAAATCACTAATTCTACATTAGCTCCATCTAACCTCACCCCACTGTGGAACAACCGTGACTTTATAAGCAATAAAAAAACATTGAATTTTCACACATGGGCGGGAAAGGGTATCACCCACATTAAGCACATTTTCAAATCTAACACATTTACACCATTTCCGCAACTGGCCCAGGAGTATGGCATCGGGAGCAACGAATTTTTAAAATACCTACAACTCAAATCTTCTGTTCTGACAAAAATCAACATCAGAGACACAAATTTAGAACTTCCACCGGCAATATCAGACTTGGTCAGCATTTCATCCCCAAAGAAACTTCTCTCTAAAATATACAAAATGATTTCAAACCAACTTCAGACCATATACTTACCAACAATAAAATGGGAAAACGATCTTTCAATAGCCCCTGATGCCAACTTCTGGACCCAAATCTGTAAAAACATCTATCTCATGTCCAAAAATGCGAATCTTCAGTTAATACAATACAAAATACTTCACAGAACACATTACACGGGCAGCAGATTAGCTAAAATGGGTTTCACATCAGAAGTTTGCACACATTGCAATCACAATTCTACAGATACATACATCCATGCAACCTGGCACTGCACTCCAATCAAACACTTTTGGGAAGAGGTCACACAGTCACTATCCACTATAGTCGGCTGCCACATCCCACTGTCGCCTTCTCTTTGCTTGCTGGGGGACCTGACAACAATCACTGATAAAACTATAAACTCTAAAATACTCCTCATAGCTCTAACCATCGCCAAGAAAACTATCCTCATGAACTGGAAAACTAGAAATAAATTACACATTAACATTTGGAAAAATCTTATTACAGACTTCATTGCAATGGAATACGCATCTCCCCTTCATAATTACGCATCTTTCTGACCTCTTACAGCTATGAATCCTTTCTCTGTTTTTCAACTCCGACTCCTCCCACCTTCTTAACCAACCCACGAATATTAATGCATTTTAGTTATTTGAACTTGTTTATGTCATCATTGTTATTACTATCTTCACTGTTATTGTTATGATTACTATTTTCACTTTTATCTTTTCATTGTTGTAATTGCTGTTGTTGCTGTCTTTTGCTCTCACCATTGCGGTCACCACTGCCATCATCATTATCATTTATTAATAATATTATTATTATCATTATTATTATAATCATCAATATTGCCATTGTCAATGCTGTATTGGAATTAAATGTCATTATCATCACTACTGCAATAATTCCCCCTTATCTCTTCATGGGTTTTTAATGCACCACAACATAGAATGAAAAGAAAAAAAAAAAAAAAAGGAATATGTATATATGGAAAACCTCACAAACACCAGGGCAGGCAAGACAGAAGAGAAGTGGTTTCAACGGGACAGCATCTCTGTCCCAATTTGAGACACTCTCGCACTGTACTCCCTCTTTTAATGCACCTTAGACATTGCACATAACACACAAAAAAATTAGGAAAAGATAGGGACTGCTGAGATGTGGGGGAAGGTTATCTTATATTATCTTATCATCTTATTATACCATCTTTTATTTTATGCGGCATTGACAATGGCAATTGTTACATAGGAGGAAGGATGGAAATAAAAATCGACCAACACAATATTGGCAATATGGTGGTAGTGGGGAGTGGGGTGGTGATGGTAATGACAATGGTAATAAATAATAAATGGTTACTTTGTTTACGCATACACACACATACACATACCCACACTCACACCCGCTCAAATACACACTTAGATCAAACAATTATATCACTTTTATGTCACTTCTGGAATTATGGATTTACAAGATTGCTCACTACTGTACTATGTTGGTTTGTATGTATGTCTGACTGTTAAATAAAAAAAAAAAAAAAAAAGTAATATATTCTTCTAGTTGGGAAGAACATGTGAGCTCTTTACGTGAAGTGCTTTCACGGTTTTGTGACGCATCTTTGACTTTGAACCTATCCAAATGTGAGTTTGCCAAGGCAACAGTGGTTTACTTGGGGAAAAGAGTGGGTCAGGGTCAGGTATGCCCGGTTGACGCGAAGATTGCATCTGTCGTGAAGTTTCCAGTGACCGTGAATAAAAGAGAACTACGCTGATTTTTGGGGATAGCCGGATACTACAGAGGGTTCTGTCGTAACTTTGCCAGTGTTGTATCCCCATTAACCGATCTCCTCAGCACAGCTAGAGTTTTCGTGTGGTCTCCTGCTTGTGAGCGGGCTTTTCGAGCAGCTAAGGATTTACTGTGTCATGCTCCTGTTTTGGCGGCGCCAGAGTTTACGCGCTCTTTTCCCTAGTGAAAAAAAAGTATACTTTATTGTATTTGGTATTTGTAATATATCCCCTGTTTTAATAGTACATTTCAAATATACTAATAAAAAAATGTACTTTTTTTAAATATACAAAAAGTATATTAGCAGCATACTTTTGACTATTTTCAAAATACAATTTTTAACACACTTTAATTGTAATTTAGTATATTTTCTAAAAAATATATTTTACAAAAATATACTTGAAGTGAAAGTTCTGTTTATTTTTTATAAGTATATTTATTTGCACTTTTCTTAAATATATTTTATGCATATTTTTTTAACTATGTGCTGAAAATGATTATTGTAACAATGCATTGAAAGTATACTTTCAAAGTACATTATTAAATAACCTGAAGTTGTAGTAATAAATTATGGGATTTTTTTAAGTGTATTTCGTCATGCTTGCAATTCACTTAATTGCTACTTTCAGAAAGTAATAAAACATATGATAAATGCATTGAAAGCTTTGGGGAAGAAAGTATACTCTAAAAAATATGTCAGTGGCTTAATTAGTAAATATCACAGTAATAATTAACTTTATTAGCCTAAAATCTCTGAACATCATTTACTTGATTGGAGTTGAACATACAATAATAATTGACTAAAAATCCAACAGTTAATTTTGTTTAAAATTTCCAGTTATATTTAAGTTTTTTCACTAAAAGAATTTAGTATTTGACTAACCAATTATTTATTTACAATATACTTAATCTATTTGTGAAATTTCCATCCAAATATTTTGAGAATGGATAATTAAACTGATCTGTTTTTAAGAACCACAAATATTACTTTATTCAAATCAATATTATTCATATTTAACAGTAACACACACATAATAAATTGAGTAAGTTTACTCAATTAAAACAATGTGCCCCTCCCCCACCCTCTAATGTGACGACGACTCAACAGTTGAGTAAGCGCGGGCGGGCTGTTTGTGTTTGAATTCTCTCAGTATCCGGTCTTCTCAGAGCAACAACAGTTTTCTCTTCTCGGGGTCGCAGAATTGGTGTATTTCCTCTGTGAAATTCAGGTTTGTGTATGTTTTATTTTATCTATAGAATCAATACTGTGGTTTAAATCATTTTATTTAAAGCAAAAGAACATACATATGTGACTCACCTAAGTTAAACGAGTGTCGCGACTGTCTTTTCTATTGTAACTATAACAAGACTATATATTCCTAAAGATAATGAATATAACTAATTTGGATGATAAAATGTTCTCAGAACTGTGCACTGTTTGTTTATTACTGTGCGTTCACACCGCCGCCGGCGAGAGCGTCAAAGTGGCCGGAAGTCATTCATTTTCAATCAGAGCCGGCGGCGAGCTCCGGCGAGAGCGGCGCGGAGCGTCTTGGACGGTGAGAGCGGCGAGGAGATTTATCCAAAATAGCACACTTCAAGTTAACTAATCATTAACACACTTGAAGTATACTGACAATTGGTCTGGCTGCAAGTATACTTAGCATACTTTTTTTCACTAGGGTGTATGAACTGAGTAAATGCAAGTAAAAAAAATAAGTAGATATGTTACTGCATTTGGTACATTAACAAATAAAATTGAGTAGAAATAATACAACATATAAATAAAAATGATGTTGATATTACTCATAAATATTGTTTTTTTTTTTAAGTAATAGCCTACTAACTTTTGCATTTCCTTTAAACCTTTGTAAAAAACAAAAAAAAAAAAAAAAATTCCATACAACCACCGAAAGTCATTGCAATCTCTTCAATGCATTTTGGAATGAGTTAGTTATTAAATGCATTGCAATGCAAAAAAGTGCATATTGCTTATACGTTATTCTTCAATGCACAATGCTTCATCGTAAGTGCAATGCAATGCAACAGCAGGTTACATTGCACATCTCTTTAATGCACTAAGGAATGAGTTAGTTCTTGAATGAATTTAAATGCAATATAGTGCATAATGGTATATGTTCTTCTTCAATGCAAAACGCTTGATGCATTGTTTGAGTGCAATGCATTGCAATCTGCATCAATGCATTTAGGAATGAGTTAGTTATTAAATGCAGTGCAATGCAAAAAAGTGCATATTGCTTATACGTTATTCTTCAATGCACAACGCTTGATCGTAAGTGCGTAAGTGTAACAGCTGGTTAAATTGCACATCTCTTTAATGCACTATGGAGTGAGTTAGTTCTTGAATGCATTGCAATGCAACAAAGTGTTTAATGCTTATTCTTCAATGCACAACTCTTGATTGTATGTACAAATCATATATGTTATTTCTAACTAATCTTTCTTTCTTTCTTTCTTTCTTTCTTTCTTTCTTTCTTTTCTTTCTTTTCTTTCTTTCTTTCTTTCTGCCTTTCTGCCTTTCTTTCTAACTGATCTTTATTTCTAACTAATCTTTCTTTCTAACTAATCTTCTTTCTAACTTATCTATCTTTCTTTCTTTACAACTAATCTTTCATCTTTCTAATGTATCTTTCTTTATAATTTATCAACTTTCTTTCTTTCTAACTAATCTTCTTTTCTACCTTATCTTTGTTTCGTTCTTTCTTTCTTTCTTTCTAACTAATCTTTCTTTCTTTCTTTCTTTCTAACTAATCTTTCTTTTTTTCTTTCTAACTAATCTTTCTTTCAACTAATCTTTCTTAATTTCTATTTTACTAATCTTTCTCTTTCTTTCAAACTAATCTTTATTTATTTATTTCTAACTAATCTTTCTATATTTCTATTTTACTAACCTTTCTGTCTTTCTAATTTATCTTTCTTTCTTTCTAACTTACCTATCTGTTTCTTTCTAGCTAATCTTTTTTTCCTTATAACTGATCTTTCTTTCAAACTAGTCTTTCTATCTTATATTTTTCTTTTTTCACGTTTCTTTCACTAATCTTTCTGTCTGTCTTTCTTTCTAACTAATCTTTCTGTCTTAACTAATCTTTCTGTCTTCATAACTAATCTTTCATTATAACTAATCTTTCTTTCTTTCCATATAACTCTCTTTCTCAAACTAATCTTTCTGTCTTTTTTATAACTAATTTTTCTTTCTTTTTTCACTAATCTAAGTAATCTTTCTTTTTTCTTTCTAAGTAATCTATCTATCTTTCTTTTTAATAATCTTTTTAACTAATTTTTCTTTCTTTCAACTTACCTATCTTTATTTCTTTATAACTAATCTTTCCTTATAACTGCTCTTTCTTTCTAACTAGTCTTTCTATCTTTCTTTAAACTAATATTTCTTTCTTTTTTCACTACTCTTTCTAACAGATCTTTCTTTCTATCTTAATAATCTTTCTGGCTTTATAACTAATCTATCTTTCTTTCCTTATAACTGCTCTTTGTTTCTAACCAATCTTTCTCTCTTTCTTTTTAACTAATCTTTCTTTCTTAACTAATTTCCAACTTATTTTCTTTCTTTCTTTCTTTCTTTCTTTCTTTCTTTTTCTTCTTTCTTCTTTCTTTCTTTTTCTTTCTTTCTTTCTTTCTTCTTAACTAATCAATCTTTATATCTTTCTTTTTTTCCTTATAACTGCTCTTTCTTTCTAACTAATCTTTCTATCTTTCTTTATAACTAATATTTCTAACTAATCTTTCTTTCTAAGTAATCTTTCTTTTTTTTAACTAATCTTTCTTTCCTTTTTCTTTCTAACTAATCTTTCTTTATATTCTTTCTTTATTATCCATCTTTCTAACTTTCTTTTTAATAATCTTTCATTCTTTCTTTTTTTCTATCTTTCTTTCTACCTAATATTTCTTTATAATTAATCTTTCTTTCTGTCTTTCTACCTTATCTATCTTCTTTCTGTCTAACTAATCTTTCTTTCTTAATAAATAATCTTTCTTTCTTAACTAATTTCCAGCTTATTTTTCTTTCTTTCTTTCTTTCTTTCTTCTTTTTCTTTTTCTTTCTTTCTTTCTTTCTTTCTTTCTTTCTTTCTTTCTTTCTTTCTTTCTTTCTTTCTTTCTTTCTTTCTTTCTGACAAACCTATCTTTCTTTCTAACTAATCTTTCTATCTTTATAATTAATATTTCTTTCTTTTTTCACTCATCTGTCTAAGTCAGGTGTGCCCAACCCTGCTCCTGGCGATCGACTGTCCTGCACAGTTTATCTCTAACCCTGATCAAACACACCTGCCTTTAATTTTCAAGTACTCCTGAATACCTTAATTGGTTGTTAAGACCTTAATTGAAGACCTTCAGGTGTGTTTGATTAGGGTTGGAGAGGAACTGTGTAGGACAGTCGATCGCCAGGAGCAGGTTGGGCACACCTGGTCTAAGTAATCTTTCTTTCTTTTTTAACTAATCTTTCTCTTTTTCTTTCTAAGTAATCTATCTATCTTTCTAACTTTCTTTCTTTTTAATAATCTATCTTTATTTTTAACTAATCTTTCTTTTTTCTAACTTACCTATCTTTCTTTCTTAATAACTAATTTCCAACTTATTTACTTTCTTTCTTTCTTTCTTTTCTTTTCTTTCTTTCTTTCTTTCTTCTTCTTTCTTTCTTTCTTTTCTTTCTTTTTTTCCTTTCTTTCTTTCTTTCTTTCTTTTCTTTCTTTCTTTCTTTCTTTCTTTCTTTCTTTCTTCTAATTTTCTTTTCTTTCAAACTAATTGACTCCGGATATTTCATCAGCCATACAGTAGTCCATATCTGACCTACTGAACATTTTTCTGTCCAAAGAGTCCTCAATCTTGAACGATATTTCTGATGATTCAATAGCCAGACATTTATACATATTTTACCTATTTAACATATTTCTTGACAAAGACTCCTCAAACTTATACATTCATGCTCGTTGACTCCTGATGATAATTTATTATCCAGACAGTAGTATACATTTGACCTATTTAACATATTTCTTGGACAAAGTTTCGTCGAGCTTGAACTTTCAATATATACTCATAGACTTCTTCTGATGTTTCATTAGCCAGACATTAGTCCATTTTTGACCGGATTAACATATTCATGGCCAAAGAATCTTTAAACTTGACAATTCAAGCTCCTGATGTTTCATCAGCATTTGACCTACTGAACATATTTCTGGACAAATTTGGTCGATCTTGAATTCTCTATACATACTCATAAACTCTCTCTTATGATTCAGTAGCCAGAAAGTAATCCACATTTGACCTATTTAACATATTTCTGGACAAAGAATTGTTAATCTTGAACTCTCTTTACATACTCATTGATCTCCTTCTGATTCATTAGCAAGACAGTAGTTCCTATTTGATCTATTTATGGCCAAAGACTCTTAAAACTTGAACATTCAAGCTAATTGAAGTCAGCAGATATTGTGTTTTGAGCAGAGAGAGTTTGTGATTTGAATGTTAAGAAATTATGATTTGAGTGTTAAGAGTTTTGAGACCGAGTAGCCTTTTGTTTGTTTGTTTGTTTGATTTGAAAGAGTTTGTGATTTGAGACTGTTAAGAGTTTTTGAGACTGTGAGTACAGTTTGTAAATTTGTTTGTTTTGAGTACTGTTTGTTTCTGAATATCCTCATTGGTATATTTGACCCTTTGCCTGTTTACCGACACTGATTTGGACTGCCCTTTTCAGTTTGTTTGCCTGGTTGTACATATTGTAAATACTGATTAATTTTTTAGAATGTAGGGAGCTTGACGCCATTATTTTCTTTATTGTAAACTGTTTAATCTCTGTTTTGGTTAGGGAGGTAGGTTTATTGATTGTAATTTCATTTTCTTTTCTTTTTGGGTTAAGGTTTAGGTAAGAGGTTTAAATTTAAGGTTGTTTTGTTTGTTATTTTGGCTTTGTCAGCTCCTGAATCATAAGTCCCAATTTAAGAAAAATAAATCTTTTTGTTCCAATTTCCTCACATTTCGTTGACTCTTTCATGTTGCCCCTTTCCCCCTAGACGGGGTGTAACATCCTCACTGCAGAACACGAAATACAGGGGGAGGAGTTGGATCCAGATCCAACTCCTCCGACCTTACATATACCTAAACCTGCCCATCTCCACCCCCTGATCCCTAAACCCTCCCCTAATCCTACCCATCTCCATCCCCTGAACCCTAAACCCACCCCTAATCCTACCCATCTCCACCCCTTAGATCTGGATCAGACTGGATCCCTGGATCTCGTGTACTGCAATGAGGTGCTACTGAACATTTTTCTGGCCAAAGCGTCCTCGATCTTGAACTCTCTATACATAATCATAGACTATTTCTGATGATTCAATAACCAGACATTTATCTATATTTGACCTGTTTAACATACTTATAGCCAAAGAATCTTCAAACTTGACCATTAAAGCTCATAGACTCGATATCTTGTTATTTCAGCCATACACGTTGCCCATATTTGTCACATTAAGAACATTTTTCTGGCCAAAGAGTCCACGATCTTGAACTCCTCTATAAATTGTCATAGACTCTTAGTCATGATTCAATAGCCAGACATATATCCATATTTGACCTATTTAACATATTTCTGGACAAAGATTCGTCGATCTTGAACTTTCTATACATATTCATAGACTCCTTCTGATGATTCATTAGTCAAACATTTATCCATTTTTTACCTATTTAACTTATTTCTGGCCAAAGACTCCTCAAACTTGAACATTCAAGCTCATTGACTCCTTCTGATGATTCATTATCCAGACCACATAAATAATATCATAAGAAGATCATTTGTATATACAGTAATTTAATGTTCAAGAACTCTTGGGCCAGAAATATGTTCAATAGGTCAAAAAGGGACCGCTCTATGGCTGATATAGCATCAAAGGGAGTCTATAAGTTTATATTGTTCAAAACTTTTTGAGGTCCCTTTGACCTGAGTTCAATAGGTGAGATATTGACTTCAATATAGCTTATGAAGCAACAGAAGGAGTCCTTTATGTATAGAAAGTTCAAGATCAAGAACACTTGGACCAGACATATAGTAGGTCAAAAAGGAACCTCTGTATGGTTGATTTAACATCAGAAGGAGTCTATGAGTTTTAAAGTAAAAAAAAAAAAAACATTTTTAGTACCGTTTGGCGAGAGATATGTTCAATAGATCAGAAATGGACTACTTTATGGCTGAGGTAACATCAGAATGAGTTTTAAAGTTTAAAATAAATAAATAAATAAAACAATTAGGACCGTTCGGCGAGAGATATGTTCAATAGATCAGAAATGGACTACTGTATGGCTGAGGTAACATCAGAATGAGTTTTAACCCTTGTGCACTGTTCGAATTCTGTGTACACCCTTTATGGAGCTGGTCAAATTGACCCTAATTGGATTCAATACAATTCCTCAAAAATCACACTATGAAAAACAACAAAGATTTAGAAACAAACTGTAAACTTTTAATATCAACATTCGAAGGACGACTCAACCCTTCGGCAAGAGATATGTTCAATAGATCAGAAGTGGACTACTGTATGGCTGAGGTAACAACAGAATGAGTCTTAAAGTAAAAAAGAAAACAAAAATTATTTAGGACCCTTCCGGTCGTGCGAGGGAGACATAATATTTGTTTTCAAATAGAATCAGAAATGGACTACTGTATGGCTGAGGAAACATCAGAATGAGTTTTAAGGTAAAAACAAAAACAAAAAACATTTAGGACCCTTCGGCGAGAGATATGTTCAATAGATCAGAAATGGACTACTGTATGGCTGAGGTAACATCAGAATGAGTTTTAAAGTTTAAAAAAAAATAAAAAAAATTGGGACCCTTTGGCGAGATATATGTTCAATAGATCAGAAATAGACTACTGTATGGCTGAGCTAACATCAGAATGAGTTTTAAAGTAAAAAAAAAACATTTAGGAATCTTTGGCGAGAGAAATGTTCAATAGATTAGAAATGGAGTACTGACTTCCGGTTATGGCGTCGAGCTGAACAACAGCACTTATCTCCGCTCCGTCGCTGAACTTCAGATAATTGCTGCAAAACCGCCCAACTGCTATCCTATATCCTATAACTACTTAAAGTTAACCTAATGCCATTATAAGTTAAACATGCCCAGGGAGCATCGAGGAACAAGCCTAAGAAATCCTTTAACTCTCTGGATCTTCAAGTTAGCGAAGATAGTGTCTCTGAACCCGAGCACGGTGAAGGAGACGCCATGTCGGTAGACACGGACAGCACGCAGGTGAACGACGTAACCAGCGCCGATATTATGCAAGCCATTAAATCCCTCAAAGATGACTTTCATACAGAAATTAGCGGTGTGTTAACGGCTATTAAGGATGTTCAGGCGAACATACGTGAATGTAACGGGCGCATCACACAGGCTGAAGAGCGGGTATCCTCGGCGGAGGACTCAATTAGCTGTCTGCAAACAAAAGTTGGTGCGCTGGAAGGAAAGGTGAAGTTTTTGGAAACGAAGGCAGATGATCTGGAAAACAGAAGCCGCCGCAATAACATGAGAATCGTGGGCATACCTGAGAGGGAGGAGGGGACGGATCCTTGCGCCTTTATGGAAAAATGGTTTACCGAAAATCTGAGTGTGCAACCGCCGGTAATATTGGAGAGGGCTCACCGCATTGCCGGATCGACGCGCGTCCCCGCTTCCTCCGCGCGAACCTTCATTGTGAAGTTTCAAAACTATCGAGATAAGGAGCGCGTCTGGAGAGCATCAAGAGCAAAAGGCCAGCTGATCTACAAGAATAACAACATCAGGTTCCACCCGGATTTATCGGCCGAAGTATATAAACAACAGCGAGACTTCTATGAAGTGCGGCAGAAGCTGAGAGAGAGGGGAGTCGACAAACAAAGGATGCTTTTCCCAGCCAAGTTGCTTGTTACCCACGGAGGACGCACACACACTTTCAACACGCCTGCTGCAGTCTATCAATTTATTGCTGGTCTGGGAGAGGATGCATAATGAAACTATGGTGACATCACTTCTCTCTCATGACTTTTTTCTTCTTGCTCCCCCTAATAACTTAACTCGCGAACTTGTTGTGGAGCATAGGAACTTTAAAGGCTAATATCTCTACAACTACTGCATTGGGAATGACAGAACTGTAAAAACTATTTAGATTGGTAAGCTTGCCTCCGGTGTGTAACAGTTAGTGGGCACAACACAGAAGGGGAAGAGAGAAGTAATAAGATGGGACTCGGTTTCTGTCTTGTTGGATGATTACTTCATGGGTGTAAAGATGATGGCATTAAACTCTCTCCAGTGGCGGATTAAGAATAATATTAAAAAATATATAAATATATATATATTAAAAAATGCTTGCGACAAGAGTGGGAGACATAAACGCAGGACGTCTGTGATGCTTGGAGGGGACACAGATCTACTGCGGGACTGCAATAACGAACTTGCAGTCAAGGCCCAGATTCCTTTATGGAGGTTCTGGATAATCCTTCACTTCCTTGCAAAAAAAACTTTTTTTCTTGGTCAACTCGAGTGCACTATATTGTTCTGTTAATGTTATTGCAAGGAAAACCCATAAGTTTATGGGTGACCAACTTGGAAGTCTGGATACAGAATGTTATTATGTATATAGTTATAGTGTTTGTGTTAATGTATTATTTTACAACATGGGATATGTATAACAATGAGCCTCAAGGTCACATAGAACTGCAATGTGTAATATACAGTTTGCATACGTAGGCTAAGCGCTAATGGATAGTATAAGAGTAATTAGTTATAATGTTAAGGGCTTACATAGTCCCATAAAGAGGAAGAAAATTCTCAACGAGCTTAAACATCTTAAATGTACAATAGCCTTTATACAAGAAAGCCACCTATCAGATTCTGAACATACGAAACGTAAGAAGTCATGGGCCAGCCAAGTGTATTTTTCATCTCATGGTTCAGGGAGAAGACGCGGGGTGGCAATATTGTTGCACAGCTCGCTGCAGTTTTGTTTACATTCAGAAATTACTGATAAAGAGGGGAGATTTATTTTGGTGAATGGGTCTATTTGCGGTGTGACTGCCTCTATGCTGAATATATACGCTCCAAATGAAAGCAATCCTAAATTTTTTAAGAAAATTAGTGAAATGATTATAGAAAAAGCTAATGGAATCATTTTGATTGGAGGCGATTTTAATTGCATTTTGTCAAATAGGATGGATAAAAACCCACCATCATTTGCCGCACCTTCAGGGGCCAGTAGGATCCTAAAGCAAATGATGGAGGACCTGGGTCTTATTGATACATGGAGACATATACACCCAAGAGACCGGGATTATACATTCTATTCAAATCCACACTCCTCATATTCCAGGATTGATTATTTCTTTGTCGCTAAAAATGACTCTTACAGAGTCCTGGATTGTAAAATACATAACATAACCTTAAGTGACCATGCCCCAGTTAGTTTGATTTGGGATTTGGGTAGATGTTATAATCCAAGCCTATGGCGTCTAAATGTATCACTTCTAAATGATAATACATTTAAAGATCATATAAAGGCAGAATTGGCACAATATCTTCACTTTAACGATACGAGTGAGACATCACCTGTGGTAAACTGTGGTAAACACCACCATAAGCCCTTTCTGTATAAACAGGATGAGATATCAGGAGCTTTTGCCACTTTTTATAAGAAATTGTACTCAAATATGGACACGTGCACAGAATTTGAAAAAATCGATGCCTACTTAGAGGGCATAAACCTGCCAAAGTTGTCAGAGGAAGACTCACAAGCAATAGATCGACCCATTACAAGAGAAGAAATTGTGGAGACAATCAAGGGGTTAAAAGTCCGGGCTCAGATGGTGTTGAAGATTTTATTTATGAACTATATGAAAAACAATAGGAATATATGGATTAAAGCACTTCTGTTAATGAAAGCAGAAAGGACACCACTCAGCCCACTTGACCTTTTACAGGGAACATCAGACACAATAGGACAGAGGAGCAAATGATTGAAATTATATGTTGTTGTCACTAACAAAAATAATTTAAGATTATTTTTTGTAAAGCTTTAATTTACAGATAGCAGCAACTCAATTCCAGGCCGGTTTCTGGGACAAGGCTAAAAATTAATAAATAAAAAGAACCATTAACTGTGCTTTGCAATTTCAGAAGAAGCTTGTGCAGAGATCAACAGGTGACACTTGACTCCATGCCAACTTAAAATACACCAATAGACGTCAGAAAACCCCCACAACTGAAGTGAGGGATCAAGGGTGCTGACAATGACTGAAAAAGTCCATTGACCCAAGAATCATCCTGATGAAAGATGAAGGACGAGAAAGCCAACAGAGAAATCATATCATGAATGGAAAAAGACCATAAACGCAGGAATGAGAAGACCTGTGCAAAGAAGTTGAGTAAAAACCTCAAACAATAGTCAACATCAACCAAACTTTCCTATGATTGAATGTTAAGCCCTTGAATAAAGTCAGTAACAACTTAATAATAACCCCACCAGAATAAAAATGATTGAAGAAAAAAATATATTAAAGCAACGTAAAAACAATAATAATGACAAGTTAAGAGAATAAACTAAAATAATGATAACGATTAATTTAAGAAATTGACATAGCATAGTGTGAATTAAGACAATTCATGAAGGGAAAAATTAGAACTAAAAATAACTTTTAAAATAAATCTTAATGGATACACAGATGCAATTAGGCAATACAAGGGTATACAAAATTAATTTAAGGCTACAGTTGAAATTGAAGCAAGTATTAACATTGGGTATTAACAAATTAGATTTTAATTAATAAGCTTATGAAATGATTCAATATGCTATTGACTAATTATAAAAATATATCAAGCAGTGTTATAGAAAGTTTATAGACTTACAGGAAGTTATTAAAACAATAACAAACAGGCCATGTAAACAATTTAAATTGCACCAGAGGGGGGTCCAAAAATGAATATTTGGCATTCACATGAAGCATAGATTATTGAACCATACTTTATATATTCTCAATCCAAATGCGCAATGGTATTAAACCAGTGCGCATAGGGTGGAGTAAGATAAGGAATTAAAATTAAAATTAAGGCTAAATTAAAAAATTAAAAATTAAAATTAAGGAAAATTAATTAATTAAGAAGAATAAGGAAAATTAATTAAATTAAAAGTAATTAAGAATAATGAAATGAAATTAAAATTAAGTTAAAATTAAAGGCATTTTAAATTAAGGTAAATTAAGGCAGTGTAAATTAAAAGGCATGATTGCAAAGTTTTGTGACATTTGTGGCAAAAACAAAGTTAAGATAAGAACATCGACAAAAATAGGCCATATGTCAGTATCAGAAAGAACTATTAAAACATGTGGTAAGGAATATGTATCATGATATAGATGGGTAAAAGCAATGAAATCAACAGAGGAGGGTCAGG
Source organism: Chrosomus eos (assembly GCA_036326025.1). NCBI lineage: Eukaryota > Metazoa > Chordata > Actinopteri > Cypriniformes > Leuciscidae > Chrosomus > Chrosomus eos. Next base: position 417,290 of record CM070841.1, read on the forward strand.
AACAGAAATCAAATCTCAAATCTCTAGAGAAGTGATCCTTAGATTGGAAGTCTATCAGAAATAAGGTCAGATAAAGAGTCAGCTAAACAGAAGTATTGAAGATTAAAAATAAGTTGCATAGGAACACAAGGAAGTTTTGATATTAAAGAAAGGTTTTAATAATAATTAAGTTATAATGCTAATGGTTTAAATGGTTGATATAAAAACTTTTAGATTGTTAGAGATACAGAAAAAGAAATGTACATATAAGGAATATGTGAGAGTGCAAAAAGTTGTTCTCTAGAGTTATTTTTCTAATTGTCTAAAGAGTTTATTGAATGACTTTTATGAGGTAAATGTAACATTGCTCTGAAGCTTAGTTAGAGTTTATGAGACATACCGATAATTAGTTTATTCATGATAGTTTATTTAGAAATTAGTAGAAAAGAAGAAAAAGTATTCAGTTAAGGTAGTCTTGAACTGAAGAGCTACATAAGAGAATAGGAAGCAACACGTGAGATTAAAAAGTCAAAATGGTATTTACTGTTTAAATTTGGTATTAAAATAGACAGAATGTGAAATTTAAAACTTTAACAAAACGCAAAACAGTGTGATTTATTGAATAGAAAGGTACACTACAATGTTCTGTTCGTTCATCAGCTAAAAATTGACTGACTAAAAGATGGATTCTTTGAATTTAAGAATTGATATTCCTTCATAAAAAGTGATAAAAATGAAAGAGTTATTTTTACCCAGCCATATTTTGAATTAATAGTCATATGAATCGTGCAAAACAAAAATGCATAATGAATCAATTAGACAACTATAATAAGCAGAGATTTATTATAAAGCTTTGTCTGAATTAGGAGAAAAACAATTATGTGAAAAAAGTAGAATGACTTATTTTAGGAGATCATTATTGCAGTTTACTAAATAATATTGCGCAGTAATTACGATTAAGTTAAAGAAAACTTAAGAGTAGAAGTTAAGGAAAACTTAATGTAAAGTTAAGAGAATTAGGAGCATAACTAGGCTCAAATAGGAATGTTTTTTGGTAATGCAATATTGAAAGTTTGTTATTATTCTGTTGTGTACTTGTATATTAAGATCACTAGTTGGAAAATCACGGTTAAGCGAATGGAAATGCGGAAAAAAGATAATGAAAACTAATTTGAGGGCAACCAAATTGATATCTACAACCCTGGATGTTGATTCAAGTACCTCGAGAAGGAGGACGAAGAAGATGATGATGCGTAAAGTTTCTGGGTCGAAAAAGTCTACACTGCAAGAACACTTTTAATAGTATAAGAGACTTTTATGTGTGACATATTCTACATAACTGTAGCAATAACAGACAATGCTGAACCAATTTCATCCTCGCACTTGTAATTGCTGGTTAATTGATTAAGGAGAACTCACGTCTTTTACTTCTTCCAGTAAAACAAGAAAGAACGACTAAAAGAAATACAAATATATGGAAGAAGATGTTTGGCTCTGAGTGCTCCTCCGGAGTGTGGTGGCTTAATCCAGTCATTGGAAAGAAGAATGGGTGACTCAAATTGAGTCACTAGGTAGCATAACTGAAGGAGCTGGATTTTGAAACTACACTCGGGAAAATGATAGTGAATGTGGGGCTTGTAAGCCCCAGAGGAGGGAATGTTGAAGATTTTATTATTTACAAAACAAGTAATTTAGCCTTATAAGAATACACAATTATTTCTTGTATGAGTCCTCTAATAGGACTCTGTGACTTTGAAAGACTGCAAGGCCTAAAATGCTGGGGTGACTGTAAGAGGAGAAGGCTGAGACAACAGAGTGTTATTTCAGTATGTCACATGGTGCAAAACCTTCACCCAAAATCTATCTATAGGGTGTGTTACCTTCAATGGAAGATGATGTATGTATTTAACTCTGAACCCAAAAAGACTCTGGAGCGCCAGTGGGCCGGATGGCCAGAGCGCTCGGCTTGGTTGGAGCGCCGTTCTATGGAACGGAACGGCGTTCCAGAATAAAGTCTAATTGTTTCTGAATCAAAGATCTCTGCGAAGTTATTTACAGAAAAGTTGAAACCACTTCAATGGATACTGTAACGAATTTTATAAAACCTTTGTAGACGACATAAGCCCTCTTCTAGAGAAAGCCTACACTTATGCATTTAAAAAAGGGGGAATTCCCACCAAATTGGAAAGAGACAATAATTTCGGTTATTCATAAGGAGGGAAAAGACCCTACAGAGTGCAGTTCATATAGACCCATAGCACTTCAAAACTCTGATTGTAAAATATTGACCTCCATACTGACAAAGAGACTTAAATCGGTTATTACGACTCTAGTGCACCCAGACCAGACAGGCTTTATTACTGGTCGTCAGCTGTCTGATAATATTCGTCGGTTACTGAATATTATGTCTTATGCCAAATCGAAACCAGTGCCATGTATGGCTCTGGCCCTGGACGCGTTATATTGGCATTATATGCCAATATAACGCGGCGTTCGATCGCCGCGTTATATTGAACAGGCGTTCGATCGTGTCTCCTGGCCGTTCCTTTTTAGAGTTTTGAGGAAATACGGTTTGGGTCCTGGCTTCGTTAAATGGGTTCAATGTTGTGCTCATCTCCAAAAGCATCAGTAAGGGTAAATGGGTGTTTCTCACAAAAATTTCAGTTGGGGAGGGGTTGCAGACAGGGGGACCCTCTTTTCCCTCTCCTTTTTGCCCTCAGTATAGAAAAGGCGTTCGATCGTGTCTCCTGGCCGTTCCTTTTTAGAGTTTTGAGGAAATACGGTTTGGGTCCTGGCTTCGTTAAATGGGTTCAACTGTTGTGCTCATCTCCAAAAGCATCAGTAAGGGTAAATGGGTGTTTCTCACAAAAATTTCAGTTGGGGAGGGGTTGCAGACAGGGTTGCTCTTTTCCGTCTCCTTTTTGCCCTCAGTATAGAACCCCTTGCACAATGAATACGAGATAGCACAGATATTAGTGGTATTGAGGTGAGCGGAGAGGAACACAGATTGTCACTATATGCAGACGATGTAATTGTGTATATCTCAGACCCTACAAAGTCTGTCCCAAATTTAATGAAATGTACTGAGACCTTTGGATATTATTCAGGTTACAAAATAAATGTGACTAAGACAGAAGCACTCCCCATGAACAATTTAGTTTCTCCACAGATGAAATTAGCTTTTTCATTTAGATGGCCCAGGGAGGGAATTAGGTATTTGGGAATAAACATACCCCCTGACCTTAGTTTATATCAAAGTAACTATGTTAAATTAATAGATAAAATTAAGCTAGATTTGAGCCGCTGGACTACACTTCCTCTTACTTTAATAGGTAGAGTGGAAGCTGTTAGAATGAATGTTCTCCCAAGGCTCCTTTTTCTTTTTCAAACTCTACCAATCTCGCCACCTAAATCTACTTTTGGTCTTTTGGATCGTCTCATCTCTAGATTTATATGGCAGGGTAGGAGACCCAGAGTCAGGTATAAAATCCTACAACTGATAAAAACTGAAGGGGGTCTAGGCGTACCTAACTTGAAGCATTACTGGTTAGCGTCACAATTACGTGCAATGATAGTGTGGTTATTAGATGATACAAGTACAAGATGGCACGGTATGGAAAAAAGTTACAGTCCTGATATGCCCTTGTCAGTGATCCCCTTTAATAGGACTAAATCCACCAGAGATATTTTGGGAGAATGGTCAAACACAACATGTGTAGCTTGGAAGGAAATACAACAAATGTTTAAGTGGGCAGGCGATCTCTCCGTTTTGAGTTCAATTACTTGCATTGGAGATTTTGTTCCTTTGAGACTTGATACAGGATTCAAAAAATGGAAACTTTTGAACCTTCATTATGTGCACCAATTATTTAGTAATAACAACTTAAAATCATTCGAACAACTGAGAACAGATTTTAAATTACCAAGAACAGATTTTTTCAGGTATCTACAATTAAGGAGCTTTATACTTAAGCACCCAAACTGGAACAGATTAATAGAGCCCTCCCTTATAGAAAAATATTTATTAAAAATTCAGGGGGGAGAGCATATGAGGAAACCAATAACCAATGTTTATAAAATCATTGCTTCAATGACAAAAGATAATTCATTTTATGTGAAAGACAAGTGGATTAGGGAACTACGGCTTGAAATAAGTGAAGAAGTTTGGTTGGAGATATGTACTCAGGCTCATAAAGTCACGAATGCCAATATGTGGAAGGAATTTCAATGGAAGATAAATAACAGATTTTTCAGAACACCACAAGTTGTGGCTAAAATGAACCCAAATCAATCAAGTCATTGTTGGAGGGGGTGTGGAGAGACAATGGCTACTCACTCACATATTTTTTGGCAATTGTTAGATAATTTTTGGAAATTCATTTTTACATATATTAATAAAGTATTGAATATTGAACTGATAAGAGACCCTCTGATAGCAATTCTAGGAATGAAACCAGTTGTGATACACAGTAGGAAAAATATGTATTTATTACAGATATTACTGGTAGCAGCAAAGAAAGCAATTACAATAAAATGGCTTAAAAAGGAGCCACCAAACCAAGCTGATTGGCTAACAATTTTAAGAAATATTTACATTATGGAAAAAATTACATATTCATTAAGATTACAAAAGGAACTTTTTATTGAAAGATGGGCACCACTAATGACGGTGATGGAGGACCGTTAGAACTAACTCTGATTATAACTGCTAGGGCAACTTGTATACAACCCATGTTTTGTTTTAAGTTGATGTTTGTTCTGTTGACATTATTTTAAATGTTTTTAATTATTTTTTGTTTATTCTTTGTTTATTTTTTATTTTTTTCTTCTCTCCTTGTACTTCTGGACATATTCTCCTCATCTTGTGGATTTGAATATACATTTGAGAGCGTGTAAATGTTATGACCCATTGTACAGGATATTGTTTCTGAGTGGAAGTAATTGCTGTAAAAGGAGATCTGAAGAACATTCAAAATAAAAAAATAAGTTGTAAAAAAAAGAAATGGAGTACTGTATGGCTGAAGTAACATAAGAATGAGTTTTAAAGTAAAAAAAAAAAAAAATGGAGAACCCTTTGGCGAGAGATATGTTCAATAGATCAAAAATTTAGGACCCTTCGGCGAGAGATATGTTTAATAGATCAGAAATGGACTACTGTATTGGCTGAGGTAACATCAGAATGAGTTTTAAAGTAAAAAATAAATAAAAATGTAGGACCCTTTGGCGAGAGATATGTTAAATAGATACAAAAAATTAGGACCCTTCGGCGAGGGATATGTTCAATAGATCAGAAATGGACTACTGTATGGCTGAGGTAACATCAGAATGAGTTTTAAAGTAAAAAAAAATAAAATATTTAGGACCCTTTTGGTGAGAGAAATGTTCAATAGATCAAAAATTTAGGACCCTTCGGCGAGAGATATGTTCAATAGATCAGAAATGGACTACTGTATGGCTGAGGTAACATCAGAATGAGTTTTAATGTAAAAAATAGATTAAAAAAAAAATGTAGGACCCTTTGGCGAGAGAAATGTTCAATAGATCAAAAATTAAGAACCATTCGGCGAGAGATATGTCCAATAGATCAAAAGGGTCGCCAAAGGGTCCTACATTTATTAGGGCCCAAGCCTTGAAAAGGCGAAGGCCCTATTATTTTCCCAAGGATTATTTATTAGGGCCCAAGCCTTGAAAAGGCGAAGGCCCTATTGTTTTCCTAAGGATTATTAGGGCCCAAGCCTTGAAAAGGCGAAGGCCCTATTGTTTTCCTTAGGATTATTATTAGGGCCCAAGCCCTGAAAGGGCGAAGGCCCTATTGTTTTCCTTAGGATTATTTATTATTATTATTATTATTATTATTATTATTTTACTACCTTTTGGACACTTTTGGAGGCCTTAACATGCTCAAAAACTCTTGAAACTTTGCACACGGGTCAGAACCCGCGGCCATCAGGGCCGGGCTGAAGATGGTACCCGGGCGTGGCAGGGGGGCTCGACAGCGCCCCCTGGAACAGGGTCCGAAAACATGGTCCATAAATCAAACACACTATGGAGCTTATAATATGAAAAAATGATTTGAATTTGAATTGTGTAAATTTGAATTATTTGCAAGTGTAATCTAACAAAACTGAATTTTAAATAGTTCTGAATTTGAATTTTTTTGGAACGAATATTGAACATCTGAAATTTAACATACTGAAAGGTTTTTATGGCTGAATTTTATAGACATGTATTTTCAAACAGCTAGTTTTTGTGTTCTGAATTCAAATACTGCAAATATTCAGTTTAAAAAAATAAGGATTCAAGTTTTCAAGATGAAGAAATTCGGAACTTCAAATTCAGTTTTCTAAAATTCAATGTCGAAAATTCAATGTCAAAAATTCAGGTCTTACAGAAAGTAGGTCACAGGGAAGAGTAGATGATCTCAGAAAAGTCGAACAGAGTATTTTGGCGAATTAGGGACTGCAGAAGTTTTCCAGCGAACGTGGTGGTGGTTCAAGAGGTTGCCACTCTCTGACAACGGTCTCTGGTGTTTGTTTTAAAGTATATTTTGTGTCATATTTTTGTTTTCAGTCTAGACCGGATGCGAGCGGTGCCACCAGGGTGCGACGCGACCCGTGAAATCCCCAACAGCACACGGATTCCTCATCCTATTTCTGACCTAGTCCCAGCTCCTGGCAACAGTCACTTCAAGCACAGTGTTTCAGGGCGCTCACATCCGTAACATTGTTTTTTCCTCATATGCGAACTGAAATGTATATCAGTTCATGGTTTGTGTGTGGATGCTATAAGAGAGAAAGAGAACTTGAGATTAAATAAACTGCTTAAGTAGTGATCTTGTATTAATTCTCACATGCAGTTACACATTGTCGATTAAAAACAAGAAATTGGCTGGTAAAACATTGAGTGGCAGTAGATTTTGAAATCCACCAGCCACAGTGGCCAGTGGACAAAAAAGTTAACTTCCATCCCTGTGTTGTCTTGGCGTTCTACTCAATTTTTACACAAAATATACTTTAAAACAAACACCAGAGACCACTTTGACAAAAATGTCTCACGTGCTGAGAACGTTAACCTTTAAACACAAAATCATTCATGTTTAAGAATCCTTAAATCACTTAAACTTAAGAATCACTAACAGTTCCCGATGGACAAAATCAAGTCCCGCCCTACAATTTTTTCATGTTTATTTTCAACGCAACACACAAAAAAATCTAGCATTTCGAGATTAAAGTTGAAACATTACGATTAAGTCAAAACATTACGAGAATACAGTCTTCGTTGAAGTTGCGTGTGTGCTTGCCGTTGTTTCACATGCATTCATAACGGTCTCTGTGCGAGCGAGTTTTTATGTGTGTGTAAAGAAATGCGTTCGTGAAGTTGAACTGCCTCGGACATATATCTTTTTACTTTTAGCTGGGCTTTCAATAAAAGGAAATTATAGGTGCTGATCTATGACATATTAACCTACCAGTTCTTTTAGGATGTTACAAAATACTGCGACGGAGACTTTAGCCTACCTGTAAAGATATCTTTTTGAATCAATGAATGAGGCATTTATACAGCGGTTTCATGTTTACACCCATGAAACCGCATATATATATACAGTCGTGCTCAGAATTAATGGTACCCCTGGTAAATATGATCAAAAATGGCTGTAAAAAATAAATCTGCATCGTTTATCCTTTTGATCTTTCATTTAAAAAATTGGCAAAATCCTAACCTTTCATTGAAGTAAAAGATTTGAAAGTGGGGGGGGAAATTACATTATAAAATAAATGTTTTTTCTCCAAAACACGTTGGCCACAATTATTCATACCCTTTTATTAAATACCTTTTTGCAATCTCCTTTTGCCAAGATACCAGCTCTGAGTTTTCTCCTATAATGCCTGATGAGTTTGGAGAACACCTGACCTGAGATCAGAGACCATTCCTCCATACAGAATCTCTCCAGATCCACAAGATTCCCAGATCCATATTGGTGCTTCTTCTCTTCAGTTCACCCCACTCATTTTCTATATGGTTCAGGTCAGGGAACTGGGACTGTCAAGTCAAGTCAAGTCACCTTTATTTATATAGCGCTTTTTACAATACAAATTGTTTCAAAGCAGTTTTACAGAGATAACAGGACAACACTCATTTTCTATATGGTTCAGGTCAGGGAACTGGGACTGTCAAGTCAAGTCAAGTCACCTTTATTTATATAGCGCTTTTTACAATACAAATTGTTTCAAAGCAGTTTTACAGAGATAACAGGACAACAATGTTGTAATAGTATTGTTCAATTGAAAATTAAATGTCCCCAACTAAGCAAGCCAAAAGGCCATCAGGTGACAGAATGGAGAAAAAAACCTTGGGAGAACCCAGGCTCAGTCGGGGGGCCAGTCCTCCTTTGGCCAACGAATGAACAGTGTATGATTATGAGTTAGGCAGCATAATGTCAGGAGTCAGATGGGATCAGAACTTTCACGATATTATCCAGTTCATCTGGTTGGGTTGGGTCATCCCGCCGGTGAGGAGATGAGTGTGGTGAGGTGTCCATGGGCCTTCACAGCCCTGATAATGCGTGTCGTCGTGTCCATGTGATGGTCCTTCATCAGATCTGGATATGCCCTGGATCCGGCGGTCTGCGGTAAACCTCGGGATAAACAGAGAGACTAATATTAGCGTAGACGCCATCCTTCTTATGATGTACAAAGTACATCAGGAATTTGGGAAGTGTTCCCGGTTCCGGCTGATCTAATCTATGCAGCCTAACATTGAATTATAGAAATCTATAATGTATTATGTGTATGCTAAGCCAAAGAGATGTGTTTTTAGTCTAGTTTTAAACTGACAGACTGTGTCTGCTTCCCGGACAATGGTAGGAAGATTGTTCCAAAGTTTTGGTGCTAAATAGGAAAAGGATCTACCGCCAGCAGTCGATTTTGATATTCTAGGTATTATCAACTGGCCAGAATTTTGAGATTGCAATAGACGTGAAGGACTATAATGCATTAAGAGCTCGCTCAAGTACTGGGGAGCTAAACCATTTAGTGCTTTGTAAGTAATCAGCAATATTTAAAAATGTATACGATGTTTAATAGGGTGCCAATGCAGTGTTGACAGAACCGGGCTAATATGGTCATACTTCCTGGTTCTGGTAAGAACTCTAGCGGCTGTGTTTTGAACTAGCTGTAGTTTGTTTAATAAGCGTGCAGGGCAACCACCCAGTAGAGCATTACAATAATCTAGCCTTGAGGTCATGAAAGCATGAACTAATTGTTCCGCATTTGTCAGTGAGAGCATATGACGTAATTTAGATATATTTTTAAGATGGAAAAATGCGGTTTAACAGATACTAGACACGTGACTTTCAAATGAAAGATTGGTATCAAAGAGCACACCCAGGTTCCTAACTGACGTCGAAGACTTAACAGAGCAGCCATCAAGTGTTAGACAGTATTCTAGGTTATTAGGTGAGGAAGTTTTTTGTCCAATGATTAGAATCTCTGTTTTTTCAGAATTTAGTAATAGGAAATTACTGGTCATCCAATTTTTTATATCAGCTATGCATTCCGTTAATTTTGTGAATTGGTGAGTTTCGTTAGGTTTTGAAGAAATATACAGCTGAGTATCATCAGCATAGCAGTGAAAGCTAATTCCATATTTCCTAATGATATCTCCTAATGGTAGCATGTACAGAGTGAACAGCAGCGGTCCTAGTACTGAGCCTTGTGGTACGCCATACTGAACTTGTGATCGATAAGACATCTCTTCACTTACTGCTACAAACTGAAAACGGTCAGATAAGTATGATTTAAACCATGCTAGTGCAATTCCGCTAATGCCAACAAAGTTTTCTAGTCTATTTAAAAGAATGTTGTGGTCGATAGTATCAAATGCAGCACTAAGATCAAGTAACACTAATAGAGAGATACAACCACGATCGGATGATAGGAGCAAATCATTTGTGACTTTAATGAGAGCAGTCTCAGTACTATGGTACGGTCTAAATCCGGACTGAAAATCCTCGCAGATATCATTTCTTTCTAAAAAGGAACACAGTTGTGAGGATACTGCTTTTTCTAGTATCTTTGACAGAAAAGGCAGATTCGAGATTGGCCTGTAATTGACTAATTCTGTAGGATCAAGTTGCGGTTTTTTAACAAGCGGTTTAATCATAGCCAACTTAAAGGTTTTTGGTACGTATCCTAATGACAAAGATGAATTAATGATATCTAGAAGAGGATCTATGACCTCTGGAAGCATCTCTTTCAGTAGCTTAGTCGGTATAGGGTCTAGCATACAAGTTGTCGATTTAGATGAATTAACAATTTTGCAAAATTCTTCCTCTCCTATAGCAACAAATGAATCAAAATGTTCCTCACGGAGACTACAATATACTCCCTGATGCGATACTGTAGTAGACGGTTGCATAGTTATAATTTTGTCCCTGATATTATCAATCTTATAAGTGAAGAAGTTCATAAAGTCATTACTGCTGTGTTTCTTATAAACTTCTGGGCTTGAAGCTTTCTTTTTCGTTAGTTTAGTCACTTGTTCAAATAAATACCTAGGATTATGTTTATTTTCTTCTAATAGGGTTGAAAAATAATTAGTTCTAGCATCTTTTAAGGCCTCTCTGTAAGCAATCGAGCTCTCCTTCCATGAAATCCGAAATACCTCTAATTTTGTTTTCTTCCAGTTGCGCTCCATTTTTCTGGCTGCTCTCTTAAGGGCCCGGGTGTGCTCATTGTACCACGGCGTTGGACTATTTTCTTTAATCTTCTTTAAGCGCAGCGGAGCAACTGTGTCTAAAGTGCTGGAAAAGAGAGAGTTAAAAGTTTCTGTTGCAATATCAAGTTCTTCTAAGCTATCTGGGATGCTGAGATTATGAAACTGATTTGGAAGATTATTGATAAAGCAATCTTTAGTGGCAGAAGTGATAGGTCTAACATATTTATAACACGGAGTCGGCTTTGCAGCCTTGGCTAAATGTAATTTACACGAGACTAGATAATGATTCGACTGTCATGGCAGAAGCTTCATTTTGTGCTCCCTAACACATTTTTGTGTTGATTTTGATGTTTGTTTTGGATCGTTGTCCTGATGGAAGATCCAACCACAGCCCATTATAAGATTTCTAGCAGAAGGATTCAGGTTTTGATTTTTTATCTGTTGATATTTGATAGAATCCATGATGCCATGTATCTGAATAAGAAGTCCAGGACCTCCAGCAGAAAAATAGGCCCACAACATTAAAATGCCTACACTATATTAAATTGTACACATGGGGTACTTTTTATTCTTGTGTGCACCAAACCCATCTAGTGTGTTTGCTGCCAAAAAGCTCTTTTTTTAGTTTAATCTGACCACAGAACCCTGTGCCTTTTGAAGTTCTAGTCGTGTCTGACCACTGAATATGCTGGAGTTTGTATTTGGAGGAGCAAGGAGGATTTTTCTTAAAACCCTCCCAAACAACATGTGGTGATGTAGGGGTTGTTTGATTTTTTTTAATAGGCTTTCTGACCCCAAGACTCAACTAATCTCTGCAATTCTCCATCTGTGATCGTTGGAGAGTCTTTGGCCACTCAAACTTTCATCCTCACCGTCCATTAAGAAAATAAAGACACACGTCCTCTTCCTGGCAGAATTGTAACATATTTAGTTGATTATAACTTCTTAATTATTGCCCTGATGATCAAAATGGGATTTTTCAATTCTTTAGCTATTTTCTTACATCCACTTTCTATTTTGTGATGCTTAACAATCTTTTGATGCACATCAGAACCATGTTCTGTGGTTTTATTCATTGTGATGTATGATTAAGGGAATTTGGCCTTTGTGCTTCCTCATATTTAAACTCCTGTGAAACAAGAAGTCGTAGCTGGACAGTTTCATGTTCCTAGTCACCCTGGTGTGCTAAAAAAAGGTAAATATTAATGGAAATAAACTTCATAGATATTTTATTCATAAGAAATTCTAGGGTATGAATAATTGTGGCCAACGTGTTTTGGAGAAAAATATTTTTATAATGTGATTTTTTCTCCCCATTTTCAATTCTTTTACTTCAATGAAAGGTTAGACTTTTGCCATTTTTTTAAATGAAAGATCAAAAGGATAAATGATGCAGATTTATTTTTTACAACCATTTTTGATCATATTTACCAGGGGTACCATTAATTCTGAGCACGACTGTATATATATATATATATATATATATATATATATATATATATATATATATATATATATATATATATATATATATATATATATATTCATAACGCGACCGTTATAAATGCATGTGAAACAACGGCAAGCACACACGCAACTTCAACGAAGACTGTATTCTCGTAATGTTTTGACTTAATCGTAATGTTTCGACTTTAATCTCGAAATGCTAGATTTTTTTGTGTGTTGCGTTGCGGTTCAGGGCTAGTTTAGCATATCATGCAGTGAATGAGCCAGATATGAATTAAACATGATGTATGCAATTAATGAAAATTACATCTCTGTCTGTAAACGTGAAAAAATTATAGGGCGGGACTTGATTTTGTCCATCGGGAACTGTTAGTGCTTCTTAAGTTTAAGTGATTTAAGGATTCTTAAACATGAATGATTTTAGGCTAACGTTCTCAGCACGTGAGACATTTTTGTCAAAGTGGTCTCTGGTGTTTGTTTTAAAGTATATTTTGTGTAAAATTGATTAGAACGCCAAGACCGGACGCGAGCGGCGCGACGCAACAACGCAGGGATGGAAATTAACTTTTTTTGTCCACTGGCCACTGTGGCTGGTGGATTTCAAAATCTACTGCCACTCAATGTTTTACCAGCCAATTTCTTGTTTTTAATCGACAATGTGTAACTGCATGTGAGAATTAATACAAGATCAATACTTAAGCAGTTTATTTAATCTCAAGTCTCAATGAAATACTGGCATTTTCTCTTTCTCTCTTATAGCATCCACACACAAACGATGAACTGATATACATTTCAGTTCGCATATGAGGAAAAAACAATGTTACGGACGTGAGCGCTCTGAAACACGGTGCTTGAAGCGACTGTTGCCAGGAGCTGGGACTAGGTCAGAAATAGGATGGGGAATCCGTGTGCTGTTGGGGAATTCACGGGTCGCGTCGCACCCTCGTGGCACCGCTCGCGTCCGGTCTAGACTGAAAACAAAAATATGACACAAAATATACTTTAAAACAAACACCAGAGACCGTTGTCAGAGAGTGGCAACCTCTTGAACCACCACCACGTTCGCTGGAAAACTTCTGCAGTCCCTAATTCGCCAAAATACTCTGTTCGACTTTTCTGAGATCATCTACTCTTCCCTGTGACCTACTTTCTGTAAGACCTGAATTTTTGACATTGAATTTTTGACATTGAATTTTTGACATTGAATTTTAGAAAACTGAATTTGAAGTTCCGAATTTCTTCATCTTGAAAACTTGAATCCGTATATTTTAAACTGAATATTTGCAGTATTTGAATTCAGAACACAAAAACTGGCTGTTTGAAAATACATGTCTATAAAATACAGCCATAAAAACCTTTCAGTTTGTTAAATTTCAGATGTTCAATATTCGTTCCAAAAAAATTCAAATTCAGAACTATTTAAAATTCAGTTTTGTTAGATTACACTTGCAAATAATTCAAATTTACACAATTCAAATTCAAATCATTTTGTCATATTATAAGCTCCATAACACACTTGCATGTAATAATATGAAACTCGGTACACATGTAGATCTCATCGTTTAATATATACTTCGCACTCTTACTTTTTACCCCAGCCCAACAGGAAGTGGGCTATTTAGGGTTGTTGGTAAAACACACGCAATGGAATTTGAAATACTCCTCCTAGAGAATTCAAACACACGGCACAAAACTCGGTCAGCGTGAAGTCAAGACATTGAGGATGAAAGTTTGCGAGGGGATTTTTGATATCTCAAACGCTTTGGCCGTGGCGAGGAAACAAAATTATGGCGAGAAACGTGAAACAAGAAGTGTGTCATAACTTCAGCAAACATTAACTGATCTTGATGAAACTTCAGCAGTGTGTTCGCTGTAAGAGTCCGATCACATGGATGTGACTATTGTGAGTCAAAGTTATAGCGCCACCAACTGGCAGCAGGAAGTGTGTATAATGTAAACACACGCCAGATGTAGACCTGTGAAAGGATTATTAATATCTTAGATACTGTTGCCGTGGCAACGCATCAAACTTGAATATTCTTGTTTGATGCTTTTGATGCTCTGAGCCAATATGGCAAGCCGTTTTAACATTTAATCATTTTAACCTACTAGTCTCTATTTTCATGCTACTAGTACTTATTTTTTAGATACTAGTATCTATTCCATTAAGTAATAGTACTTATTCATTAGCAACTAGTTTTTATTCGTTAGTACTAGTGCCTATTCTTTAGATACTAGTGCTTATTCTTTAGATATTCTTTTGAATACGTAATAGTAGCTAATAATAAGTACTGATATCTATTTAATAGGTACTAGTATGTAATGAGTTAGAACTAGTATTTATTGAAATACTGAGCCAATATGGCAAGCCGTTTTAACATTTAATCATTTTAACCTACTAGTCTCTATTTTCATGCTACAAGTACTTATTTTTTAGATACTAGTATCTATTCCATTAAGTACTAGTACTTATTCATTAGCGACTAGTGCTTATTCTGTTTAGAATATTCAAAGTGCTTATTCAATTTTTATGCTTATTTATATTTTCAGAGCAGAAAATCCGATTTTTCTGCTTATTCAATATTGCATCTAAAATGTAAGTGACTTGACGTGTGTGTGTGTGTGTGGTGTGTGTGTGTGTGTGTGTGTGTGTGTGTGTGTGTGTGTGTGTGTGTGTGTGTGTGTGAGAGAGAGAGAGAGATTGTGTCTCTTACAGTGACAAGAGTTTAACCCTTTAAGGCCTTGTCTTTTTGGATATATATCTTTTTTTTATTAAAAAAAAGTGCATACAACCCATATATTTTAAATGTATAAATTAAATTAAGATTGTATGTTTGGTAATTGAACCTAAATAAATTTAGAATTAATGTGCAATATTTAAGATCAATATATTTGTTTTCCTTCATTTTAATCAACACTAACTTTATTCTCATCTGAATTATAAATAACTTATTTCTGTATAAAATAAAAAATCCTGAATAATCCAGACCAACCAGAGCGCACTATTTCTACAACATCATCAGTGCTGAAGCGGAACTACCAGAGCCGTTTGGCAGATAGCGAGCAGATATTTTGTGTCACGTCGTGCACAATAACCCTAAAGGCACCAGGGTGGCGGTGCCACCGGCTTTATATATATATGTATATATGTATGTATATATATATATATATATATATATATATATATATATATATATATATACATATAAATATATATAAATATAGCTGCGAGCAGCGATGAAGGGCCAAAGCCGGCGGCACCGCCACCCCCGGTGCCTTTAGGTAACTAAAGGCACCGGGGTTGCGGTGCCACCGGCTTGGGCCCGTAATCGCTGCTCACAGCTATATTTATTATTAGGGCCCAAGCCTTGAAAAGGCGAAGGCCCTATTGTTTTCATTAGGATTATTAGGGCCCAAGCCTTGAAAAGGCGATGGCCCTATTGTTTTCCTTAGGATTATTATTTATTATTCTTCTTCTTTTTATTATTATTATTTCACTACCTTTTGGGCACTTTTGGGGGCCTTAACGTGCTCAAAAACTCTTGAAACTTTGCACACATGTCAGAACCCGCGGCCATCAGAGCCGGGGTGAAACTGGTACCCGGGCGTGGCAGGGGGGCTCGACAGCGCCCACTGGAACGGTGTTTGAACACTTGTCCATATATCAAACACGCTTGCATGTAATAATCTGAAACTCGGTACACTTATAGATCTCATCGGGCCGAACAACTTTCGCGCTCTGAGTTTTACGTCAGCCCAACAGGAAGTCGGTTATTATGGGTTGTTTGGAAAGTCATTTTCTATATTTTTCTTATGACTATTTGGGCAATTTTGGGGCCCTTAACGTGCTCAAAAACTCTTGAAACTTTGCACATGGGTCAGAACCCGCGGCCAGGGGGGGCAGGGGGGCTCGACAGCGCCCCCTTGAACGGGTCAGATAATTTGGTCCATATATCCAACACGCTTTACTAGGCTTGGGAATCGGTTCCAGGTTCCGGTTTGGAACCGGTTTCAAACGTTCCGATCCATCGGAATCGTACACGTCCACACGTTAACGTTTCCACTAACGATTCCGTATGTTCCGTTCCATCCATCCGTTCCGCGGCATGACGTTACAGTATGCGAATGGATTTTTAAATCCCCCAAAAGCGCGATGGCTACGAGACGTAAATGATCGAGAGTGTGGCTTCATTTTAAATGCAGACCGGGGGAAGCAAATCTGGGCGACACAACCCCTCCCGTCCTTTCAGCTCCAATGACGGCATCAAAACAATGAAAGCATGGCGAAGCGGATCTCCACGGCTCTGCTTTCGTCGGCGAAAAAGTTAAGAAACTCGTCGCTATAAGCCCTCAGTACCCAGCCGAGCAGTTCACAAGTGACTTTTATGCAGTGTTTCCCACACATAGACTAATTCGCGGCCACAAAATCAACTCCGGCCGCCACATATTGCGTTTTGTTAATTTTTTTTATGCTATTTAAAACACGCAGCGTATACTTTCCGTTGTATTTCCTTTCCCCGCTCTCCCTCCGTCTCTTAATCACTCACGCGTCTCTCTCACATACACGCACACACTGTCTATGAGGCGCCGGACTGGACAAAAGCGAAGCGAACTCCGCGAGCGACAATGGGCGAGAGAGAGACAGAGTGTGACTTTTATTTAAACTTATATAAACTAATATAATTTATTTTACTGGACAGTTTAAAGCTCATAACCATATTTTGTTATTACTTGAAGAGTGCAGTGTCATGTTGCATGCAGTATTTGTCCTGAAAAGGCTACTCAGTAAATGTCTGTAATTTAAGGTCATTTCTATTTTATTTGTATACATTTTAATCATTAACTTTAAAGGTGCCCTAGAATGTGAAATTGAATTTATGTTGGCATAGTTAAATAACAAGAGTTCAGTACATGGACATGACATACAGTGAGTCTCAAACACCATTGTTTTTTCCTTCTTATTTAAATCTCGTTTTTAAAAAACACCCCTGAAAAACAGGCGAATCTCCACATAATACCGACAGTGACGCAACTGTCGGGGATCACGCCTCCAAAGATTTGCATAAGCCAGCCCATGTTCAATGCCAGGCGGAACTGCGCAGCCGAGTCATCGGGACAAGCGAGGATCAGAGAGAAAATGGCAGATCATGGAAATAAATGCTATGTTACAGGCTGTGCAGGGAATGTGAGGACTTTTCATACCCTTCCCACAGAAAAGAAATGTCAACAGGCGTGGATGATGTTTATATATAATCGGATACCGCAACAGTTTAATTCGTTGTTGTTAGTTGTTAGTTTGCTCTGCCCATTTCACCACGGACTTATTTTCGAACCACGGACAATATCAAGCTTCTCTCAGCGTCTCAAACTGAAGAAGGGGGTAATTCCAACTATATTCCCGCAACCGGTAAGTAGTGATTTTATTAAAGATAATTTACACTGTGTTAGACCCAGCGCAATAGCAAACTCCCAAGTAACTAGCCTAGCTGCTACATAACCAACGTTAAATAGGCTAATTCTCAGTGAATAAACTATACAGAAAGTGGTCAAAGAACAATCCACACAGCGCAAGTTTATCTCTCTTGCCAAACTCGTTATGAAATCTGACGCTGTTACACTGCCAACGAAGCTCTTACTGTATGTACATCGTTTGCATTGGTGAAAGCATGAGAGAGAGAAACTGCGTTGTCTCGCGATCAACAAACTGTCATCTGCTTGCTCAATGTACATCAAAGCAACATTTTATGTGATGGAAATAGATTTGAATACTTTAAAAACATCTCACGATTCGTTAATCACGATAGCTGTAATAGTTAAAACGTATATAAAAGCTGTAGTGAAAGTATTCGAGAGAGTTTCACATGTCATATTTCATATGCAAGCATGTCAGCCAATCACAGCAGTGGCCGGTTCTCACAGCAGACACGCCCCTTCAAACAGAGTGTTCAAATCAGAGACTAAAATCAGGCTAGGAAAAATGCCTTTTATTTCTAAATTATGACTATTTTTGATCTAAAAAACATACTAACATTATAAGGGCAACCCAGGAAACATTATAAAATAATTTAAAAAACCATTCTAGGGCACCTTTAAAAGCACACTCTTTTTATGACTAAAATAACAGTAAAGGGTAAAAAAAAAAAAAAGAATTCCCAAAAATTAAAACGGAAAAAAACGGAATTTGGGAAAAAATAAAACTGATTTCATAGGGCCCTAAATATTGCACACTTGTTTTTCATTCTCTAACACCACTTTAAATTAGACATTCAAAGCCAACAACTCTCTAAGCCACACTGTAAGTGTTCAGCAAATGGTACAGGAATCGATATGGGAATCGATAAGGAATCGCATCGATAAGCAGACTCGACAATGGCATCGATATCGATAATTTCTTAACGATGCCCATCCCTACGCTTTACCCGATTTGCTTCAAACTTGATGTGTATAATGTAGACACACGCCAGATGTAGACCTGTGAAAGGATTGTTGATATCTTAGATGCTGTTGCCGTGACAACGCATCAAACTTTAATATTCTTTTTGGATACTTTTGAGATTCTTAGCGCACTTTTGGGGCCCTTAACGTGCTCAAAAACTCTTGAAACTTTGCACACGGGTCAGAACCTGCGGCCATCAGGGCCGGGCTTAAGCTGGTACCCGGGCGTGGCAGGGGGGCTCGACAGCGCCCCCTGGAACGGGGTCCGAAAACTTGGTCCATAAATCAAACAGGCTTTACCCGATTTGCTTCAAACTTGATGTGTATTATGTAGACACACACCAGATGTAGACCTGTGAAAGGATTGTTAATATCTTAGAAGCTGTTGCCGTGACAATGCATCAAACTTAAATATTCTTTTTGGATACTTTTGAGACTTTCACCGCACTTTTGGGGCCCTTAACGTGCTCAAAAACTCTTGAAACTTTGCACACGGGTCAGAACCAGCGGCCATCAGGGCCGGGCTGAAGCTGGTACCCGGGCGTGGCAGGGGGGCTCAACAGTGCCCCCTGGAACGGGGTCCGAAAACTTGGTCCATAAATCAAAAACGCTTGCATGTAATAATAAGAAACTTGGTACACATATAGATCTCATCGATTCATATATCTTTTGTACTTTTACTTTTTACCCTGTCTGCCTCGCTGCCTGCTGTTGTGTGTGAGTGTGTTTGCTCCGAGGCTGTTAGCTCCGTCTAAGCCTCGCATTTCTTTCTGTTTTGAACCATCGTTTACTATCATTTCTAGTTGTTTATACTACTAATTACAGCTTACCTAACATCGCTAGCTTCCGTTATTGTTAGCACAACACGCTAGTATCTCGCTAGCCTGTTAAGGCGCCACCCGTGCGCTCAGTTATTTATTTATTTTTCTCGTGCGCGCCCGCACATCTGAGTTCATAAAAAGCCCAGGTGAGTAAGAATCAGTCAACAAACACGGTGAGTAATGTCTTGTCCTGTTATTGTCACTTGCACATCATGCCATATGTTTACCATAGCCTTCCCCGTCGGCATAGGGTTTATATGTGATAAATGCAAGGAGACAGTCAGGCTGACGGAGAAGATTTCAGAATTAGAGACACGCATCCAAACTTTAATTGAGGATAGTAAGTGTGCTCGAGCTTTAGATACTACTTTGGATGCGCCTAGCATAGTGAACCATTTACATGATTCGGTTCCGGCTGAGTTATTGCCTGTGCAGCCAGGCAGATGGGTGTCGGTGAGAAATCGCTCTAGTCGCGGATCAAAAAACCACTCTTCTGTTCCGGTTACCATAACAAATCGATTTGCCCCTCTCAGTGAAACACCCACTGAGAATGCTGTTGATTGTGCCCTGGTAATTGGCGATTCTATTACACGGAACGTGAAAATAGAGACACCAGCCACCATAGTCACATGTTTGCCGGGAGCCAGAGCGCCTGACATCAAAGCAAATTTAAAAGTGCTGGCTAATGCTAATCGTAAATTCTCTAAGATTGTTATTCACGTCGGCACTAATGATGTTCGACTTCGCCAGTCGGAGATCACCAAAATTAATATTAAAGAGGTGTTTGAACTCGCAAGTACGATGTCAGGCACTGTAATCTGCTCTGGCCCCCTTCCTGTTCGAAGGAGTGATGAGATAGTTAGTAGATTGTGTTCACTCAATGGCTGGTTGTCTAATTGGTGTCCGCAACATAATATAGAATTCATAGACAATTGGAAAAGTTTTTGGGGCAAGCCTGACCTGTTGAAAAGAGATGGTATTCATCCCTCTTGGGATGGTGCTGCTCTTCTCTCTAGTAATTTGGCTCATAGTCTTAGAGATAAAACATGACAATCTGGGGCTCAGGTCAGGAAGCAGACAAACTGGCTAAACCGACCGTCTGCTAGCGGCCTCACGTCACCAAGGTCAGATAAATCTCATCACATAGAGACTCTTTCACCTAGATATCATCATATAGAGACTGTGTCTGTTCCCCGAATTTGGAAATCCAAAAAACTGCCAAACCTTTCTAAGGTTAAAAATCTAATTGATGTTCAACAAATAAAAAACAGATATAATACAGATGAGCAAACGATAAAGCTTGGGTTGCTGAATATTCGATCCCTTAATTCAAAATCGCTCATAGTTAATGATAAGATTAAAGACTATAACCTAGATGTGCTGTGTTTGACAGAAACCTGGCTAAAACCAAACGATTACATTACTTTAAATGAGTCCACTCCGCAAGATTATTGTTATAAACATGAGCCTCGTCCGAAAGGCAAAGGGGGAGGTGTTGCTGTAATTTATAGTAATATTCTGAAAACCACTAAGAAATCTAGTTTTAAATATACTTCTTTTGAAGTGTTGGTGCTTAATGTAAAAATTTATAGTGTAAACAATAAATCACGTTTGAGAATTCTGCTGGCTACTGTATACAGGCCACCAGGGCACCATAAAGATTTTATCAAAGAATTTGCTGACTTTCTATCAGAATTAGTATTGGCTGCAGATAAAGTCCTAATTGTTGGTGATTTTAATATACATGTAGATAATGAAAAAGATGCATTGGGATTGGCATTTAAAGACATTATAAACTCAATTGGAGTGAGACAACACGTGTCAGGACCTACTCATTGTCGTAATCATACTCTTGATCTAATATTATCACATGGAATAGATGTTGATGGCGTTGAAATTCTGCAGCAGAGCGACGACATCTCCGATCACTATCTAGTCTCGTGTAAATTACATTTAGCCAAGGCTGCAAAGCCGACTCCATGTTATAAATATGTTAGACCTATCACTTCTGCCAGTAAAGATTGCTTTATCAATAATCTTCCAAATCAGTTTCATAATCTCAGCATCCCAGATAGCTTAGAAGAACTTGATATTGCAACAGAAACTTTTAACTCTCTCTTTTCCAGCACTTTAGACACAGTTGCTCCGCTGCGCTTAAAGAAGATCAAAGAAAATAGTCCAACGCCGTGGTACAATGAGCACACCCGGGCCCTTAAGAGAGCAGCCAGAAAAATGGAGCGAAACTGGAAGAAAACAAAACTAGAGGTATTTCGGATTTCATGGAAGGAGAGCTCGATTGCTTACAGAGAGGCCTTAAAAGATGCTAGAACTAATTATTTTTCAACCCTATTAGAAGAAAATAAACATAATCCTAGGTATTTATTTGAACAAGTGACTAAACTAACGAAAAAGAAAGCTTCAAGCCCAGAAGTTTATAAGAAACACAGCAGTAATGACTTTATGAACTTCTTCACTTATAAGATTGATAATATCAGGGACAAAATTATAACTATGCAACCGTCTACTACAGTATCGCATCAGGGAGTATATTGTAGTCTCTGTGAGGAACATTTTGATTCATTTGTTGCTATAGGAGAGGAAGAATTTTGCAAAATTGTTAATTCATCTAAATCGACAACTTGTATGCTAGACCCTATACCGACTAAGCTACTGAAAGAGATGCTTCCAGAGGTCATAGATCCTCTTCTAGATATCATTAATTCATCTTTGTCATTAGGATACGTACCAAAAACCTTTAAGTTGGCTATGATTAAACCGCTTGTTAAAAAACCGCAACTTGATCCTACAGAATTAGTCAATTACAGGCCGATCTCGAATCTGCCTTTTCTGTCAAAGATACTAGAAAAAGCAGTATCCTCACAACTGTGTTCCTTTTTAGAAAGAAATAATATCTGCGAGGATTTTCAGTCCGGATTTAGACCGTACCATAGTACTGAGACTGCTCTCATTAAAGTCACAAATG
Source organism: Chrosomus eos (assembly GCA_036326025.1). Taxonomy (NCBI): domain Eukaryota; kingdom Metazoa; phylum Chordata; class Actinopteri; order Cypriniformes; family Leuciscidae; genus Chrosomus; species Chrosomus eos. Next base: position 439,691 of record CM070841.1, read on the forward strand.
ATTTGCTCCTATCATCCGATCGTGGTTGTATCTCTCTATTAGTGTTACTTGATCTTAGTGCTGCATTTGATACTATCGACCACAACATTCTTTTAAATAGACTAGAAAACTATGTTGGCATTAGCGGAATTGCACTAGCATGGTTTAAATCATACTTATCTGACCGATATCAGTTTGTAGCAGTAAATGAAGAGATGTCTTATCGATCACAAGTTCAGTATGGCGTACCACAAGGCTCAGTACTAGGACCGCTGCTCTTCACTCTGTACATGCTACCATTAGGAGATATAATTAGGAAATATGGAATTAGCTTTCACTGTTATGCTGATGATACTCAGCTGTATATTTCTTCAAAACCTAACGAAACTTACCAATTCACAAAATTAACGGAATGCATAGCTGATATAAAAAATTGGATGACCAGTAATTTCCTATTACTAAATTCTGAAAAAACAGAGATTCTAATCATTGGACAAAAAACTTCCTCACCTAATAACCTAGAATACTGTCTAACACTTGATGGCTGCTCTGTTAAGTCTTCGACGTTAGTTAGGAACCTGGGTGTGCTCTTTGATACTAATCTTTCATTTGAAAGTCACGTGTCTAGTATCTGTAAAACCGCATTTTTCCATCTTAAAAATATATCTAAATTACGTCATATGCTCTCACTGACAAATGCGGAACAATTAGTTCATGCGTTCATGACCTCAAGGCTAGATTATTGTAATGCTCTACTGGGTGGTTGCCCTGCACGCTTATTAAACAAACTACAGCTAGTTCAAAATGCAGCCGCTAGAGTTCTTACCAGAACCAGGAAGTATGACCATATTAGCCCGGTTCTGTCAACACTGCATTGGCTGCCTATTAAACATCGTATAAATTTTAAAATATTGCTGATTACTTACAAAGCACTAAATGGTTTAGCTCCCCAGTACTTGAGCGAGCTCTTAACGCATTATAGTCCTTCACGTCTATTGCGATCTCAAAATTCTGGCCAGTTGATAATACCTAGAATATCAAAATCGACTGCTGGCGGTAGATCCTTTTCCTATTTAGCACCAAAACTTTGGAACAATCTTCCTAACACGGTCCGGGAAGCAGATACAGTCTGTCAGTTTAAATCTAGACTAAAAACACATCTCTTTGGCTTAGCATACACATAACACATTATAGATTTCTATAATTCAATGTTAGGCTGCATAGATTAGATCAGCCGGAACCGGGAACACTTCCCATAATTCCTGATGTACTTTGTACATCATAAGAAGGATGGCGTCTACGCTAATATTAGTCTCTCTGTTTATCCCGAGGTTTACTGCGGACCGCCGGATCCAGGGCATATCCAGATCTGATGAAGGACCATCACATGGACACGTCGACACGCATTATCAGGGCTGTGAAGGTCCATGGACACCTCACCACTCATCTCCTCACCGGCCGGATGACCCAACCCAACCAGATGAACTGGATAATATCGTGAAAGTTCTGATCCCATCTGACTCCTGGCATTATGCTGCCTAACTCATAATCATACACTGTTCATTCGTTGGCCAAAGGAGGACTGGCCCCCCGACTGAGCCTGGGTTCTCCCAAGGTTTTTTTCTCCATTCTGTCACCTGATGGAGTTTTGGTTCCTTGCCACTGTTGCCTTCGCCTTTTGGCTTGCTTAGTTGGGGACATTTAATTTTCAATTGAACAATACTATTACAACATTGTTTTCCTGTTATCTCTGTAAAGCTGCTTTGAAACAATTTGTATTGTAAAAAGCGCTATATAAATAAAGGTGACTTGACTTGACTTGACTACCCCAGCCCAACAGGAAGTCGGCTATTATGGTTTGTTTGGAAGCGTATGCCCCTGGAATTCGATATACTCCTCCTAGAGAATTCAACCAATCACCATGAAACTCGGTCAGCATGAAGTCAAGACATTGAGGATGAAAAATTGCCAGGGGATTTTTGATATCTCGAACGGTTTGGCCGTGGCAAGGAAACGAATTTATGGCGAATAATGGAAAAAGGAAGTGTGTTATAACTTCTGCATACATTAACTGATCTTGATGAAACTTCAGCAGTGTGTTCGCTGTAAGAGCCCGATCACATGGATGTGACTATTGTGAGTCAAAGTTATAGCGCCACCAACTGGCAGCAGGAAGTGTGTCACTTTCAAAATGCATTTAAATCACCCTCTTATTTTTACCCGATTTGCTTCAAACTTTATGTGTATAATGTAGACACACGCCAGATGTAGACCTGTGAAAGGATTATTGATATCTTAGATACTGTTGCCATGGCAATGCATCAAACATTAATATTCCTTTTTTTAAGCTTTTTCATGCTTTTTTATGCTTTCGGGCACTTTTGGGGTTCTTAACGTGCTCGAAAACTCTTGAAACTTTGCACACGGGTCAAAACCCGCGGCCATCAGGGCCAGGCTGAAGCTGGTACCTGGGCGTGGCAGGGGGGCTCGACAGCGCCCCCTTGAACGGGTCAGACAATTTGGTCCATATATCCAACACGCTTTACTAGGCTTGGGAATCGGTTCCAGGTTCCGGTTTGGAACCGGTTCCAAACGTTCCGATCCATCGGAATCGTACACGTCCACACGTTAACGTTTCCACTAACGATTCCGTATGTTCCGTTCCATCCATCCGTTCCGCGGCATGACGTTACAGTATGCGAATGGATTTTTAAATCCCCCAAAAGCGCGATGGCTACGAGACGTAAATGATCGAGAGTGTGGCTTCATTTTAAATGCAGACCGGGGGAAGCAAATCTGGGCGACACAACCCCTCCCGTCCTTTCAGCTCCAATGACGGCATCAAAACAATGAAAGCATGGCGAAGCGGATCTCCACGGCTCTGCTTTCGTCGGCGAAAAAGTTAAGAAACTCGTCGCTATAAGCCCTCAGTACCCAGCCGAGCAGTTCACAAGTGACTTTTATGCAGTGTTTCCCACACATAGACTAATTCGCGGCCACAAAATCAACTCCGGCCGCCACATATTGCGTTTTGTTAATTTTTTTTATGCTATTTAAAACACGCAGCGTATACTTTCCGTTGTATTTCCTTTCCCCGCTCTCCCTCCGTCTCTTAATCACTCACGCGTCTCTCTCACATACACGCACACACTGTCTATGAGGCGCCGGACTGGACAAAAGCGAAGCGAACTCCGCGAGCGACAATGGGCGAGAGAGAGACAGAGTGTGACTTTTATTTAAACTTATATAAACTAATATAATTTATTTTACTGGACAGTTTAAAGCTCATAACCATATTTTGTTATTACTTGAAGAGTGCAGTGTCATGTTGCATGCAGTATTTGTCCTGAAAAGGCTACTCAGTAAATGTCTGTAATTTAAGGTCATTTCTATTTTATTTGTATACATTTTAATCATTAACTTTAAAAGCACACTCTTTTTATGACTAAAATAACAGTAAAGGGTAAAAAAAAAAAAAAGAATTCCCAAAAATTAAAACGGAAAAAACGAAATTTGGGAAAAAATAAAACTGATTTCATAGGGCCCTAAATATTGCACACTTGTTTTTCATTCTCTAACACCACTTTAAATTAGACATTCAAAGCCAACAACTCTCAAAGCCACACTGTAAGTGTTCAGCAAATGGTACAGGAATCGATATGGGAATCGATAAGGAATCGCATCGATAAGCAGACTCGACAATGGCATCGATATCGATAATTTCTTAACGATGCCCATCCCTACGCTTTACCCGATTTGCTTCAAACTTGATGTGTATAATGTAGACACACGCCAGATGTAGACCTGTGAAAGGATTGTTGATATCTTAGATGCTGTTGCCGTGACAACGCATCAAACTTTAATATTCTTTTTGGATACTTTTGAGATTCTTAGCGCACTTTTGGGGCCCTTAACGTGCTCAAAAACTCTTGAAACTTTGCACACGGGTCAGAACCCGCGGCCATCAGGGCCGGGCTGAAGCTGGTACCCGGGCGTGGCAAGGGGGCTCGACAGCGCCCCCTGGAACGGGGTCCAAAAACTTGGTCCATAAATCAAACACGCTTTACCCAATTTACTTCAAACTTGATGTGTATTATGTAGACACACACCAGATGTAGACCTGGGAAAGGATTGTTAATATCTTAGATGCTGTTGTCGTGACAACGCATCAAACTTTAATATTCTTTTTGGATACTTTTGAGACTTTCAGCGCACTTTTGGGGCCCTTATCGTGCTCAAAAACTCTTGAAACTTTGCCACACGGGTCAGAACCAGCGGCCATCAGGGGGGCTCGACAGCGCCCCCTGGAACGGGGTCCGAATACTTGGTCCATAAATCAAACACGCTTGCATGTAATAATATGAAACTCGGTAAACATATAGATCTCATCGATTCATATATCCTTTGTACTTTTACTTTTTACCCCAGCCCAACAGGATGTCGGCTATTTTGGTCTGAATGTGGATGTTTTGCAAACCAGCTTCTACATTTTTACTCACTCCTCTTAAGTGGTTTATTTTATTCCCACCAAACTTTTTCAACATGATGAAAATACATTAAAGATGCTAAATTGTGAACGGATATTGAATATTTCAAATGGTTTTGCTATGGTGAGGGATTAAAGTAATGTCAAAAAGAATCAGGAAACGTCTCATATCTTTCTAAAATGTAATTATACACCATTTAGTTTTATATAAAATTATACAAATATTAAACTAAACCCATTTTAATCTTTTTTTTTCAATTCAAGAAGTATGAAAAAGTTTAAAACAGGCTATTTAGTGCTATCTGGTCAAACAAAAAATCATTCATAGGGCTATACTGCCCTATACTGCCCACTCTTGTGTCCAAAATGGTACCAACATACTACATAAAACTATTTTATCAGGTATGCCTATTGTATTTATATATAAATATATGTGAGAATATTTTCCCACCAGTTAACCGACGTGTGACACCAGCGAGGGCTTTTAAATCGCTAATATAAAAGTGAAAGTAAGTACGGATGTCTGCACGGACATGGTTATGGTGGCGCTCGCAGTGCACTCGAATGAATTCCTATGAACAGGGTTTCCGCGGGGTCATAAAACGTCTTAAATTTAATAATAAGAATTTTAGGCCATAAAAAGTCATAAAAACGTCCGTCTTTTCCATACAAGGTCATAAATTACATTTAGCCACGTCTTAAATTGATATGCTCATTCATTCATTATCGCGATTTAATTTTTTGTCTATAAAACGATATCAAGAGTTCGATAAATGTTATATCATGTTTATGCGCCAAAATCGGAACGAAACTCATTTGAACCGTGCGCGCCTCACGGACTGTTTATCCGCTCGGCTCAAAGTCCAAACGGCAGCTCAGCGCGAGCTCACTAGAGCAGAAGCGTTCTTTTACTGTCTATGGTTAACTCTGATCAGTCTCGATCACGAGATCCAGTGAGAAGCACTTGAAATCAGCGAAGAACACAAATGTCTCAGTGATTTAAACCAGTTTAAAGGCAGATGAAACAGCGCTGAGGAACAGGAGAAACACTGTGCGCAACTATAAAACGATATCAAGAGTTCGATAAATGTTAGATCATGTTTATGCGCCAAAAGCGGAACGAAACTCATTTGAACCGTGCGCGCCTCACGGACTGTTTATCCGCTCGGCTCAAAGTCCAAACGGCAGCTCAGCGCGAGCTCACTAGAGCAGAAGCGTTCTTTTACTGTCTATGGTTAACTCTGATCAGTCTCGATCACGAGATCCAGTGAGAAGCACTTGAATTCAGCGAAGAACACAAATGTCTCAGTGATTTAAACCAGTTTAAAGGCAGATGAAACAGCGCTGAGGAACAGGAGAAACACTGTGCGCAACTATACAGTCAGAAAGATTTTCCATCTACAAATTCCCATCATTTACCATGGTTTTACTGTAACGTTAGCCTAGTAATATTAACTGCACCATGAAATGTGGGATATACATATTGAATTGTATTATATTATTAATGTAGACAATGTATTAAAGGACTAATGGAATATAATTACAGTATTTATATATTTAGGCTATAGCCTAGGCTACTGTTTTTCATACATTTCATAAAGATACGTGCCATCAAAGTCGAGATGGTCCTCACTGCAGAACATGAAATCCACGGGGAGGAGTCGGATCTAGATCCGACTCCTCCCACCTTACATACCTAAATCTACCCAGCTCCACCCCTTATCCCTAAACCCACCCCTAAACCTACCCAGCTCCACCCCTTATCCCTAAACCCACCCCTAAACCTACCCAACCCCACCCCTTAATCTGGATCCGACTCCGCCCCCCGGATCTCGTGTACTGCAATGAGGTGCTACTGTCAAAGTCAGGCAACACAAACCTCTTTCAAGACTTGAAACAATATCCCCCATTAGCACAAGCATGAACTAAGAAATTAATTTTGAAATAAAGATATTATTTTTGTTAAGGAAAAATTACAAATGTTTGAATGTTCTACCTCAGATTTGTGAAATGTTCTCCTGTTTGGCAAGTGTTTGTCATGATATGTTCTGACAGTAAAGAGTAGTTTAAAACCACAATTAACTGTAACGAATAAAGTTCGGAAGCAATAGCAAGTAAACTCTGTTTATTAATGGAAAGTCACAAAAGGTATATCCACGGGCAGCAGGCTAGCGGCGCAGGGACTCCGATGGTCAGATGGTCAGATGTAAACCCAGGTGCAGGAAGTGGTGAAAGTGACGATCAACAGAACGAATCTAGGACATCCACGGGAAGACACGACAGGAACAACGAAGGACTGAGACTGGAACGTAGAGGGATCAACACCAAACACCAACAAACAACGATCTGACAATGGAAATGAGAAATTGATGAGATTATATACACAGGAATGGATTGACTGCAGCTGGTGATGAGGTGATGAGTGATTAGCTGAACAAGCGCTGATGAGCAGCCACGCCCCTCAGATCAGCACACACACATACAACAACAGAGACACGAGACAAGAAGAAGACATAGGATTTACCAACCGTGACAGTACCCCCTTCCCTAGGAACGCCTCCTGGCGTTCCCAGACTCCCTTACCTGCCGATTGTAATCATCGATAAGGGAGTGATCCAGGATGTCTCTAGCCGGTACCCAACTTCTCTCCTCCGGACCGTAACCTTCCCAGTCCACCAAGTACTGGAATCCGCGCCCCCTCCGCCTCGAGTCCAGAACACGATTGACCGAATAAGTGGGTTCCCGTCTACGAGACGCGGCGGGCACTAGTAACGAAGAAGGAGCCTCCGCGTGGCTAGTCGTCTTTGGTAGGTCGCGCCCACGAAGATCCAGGCTTTCAGTCGGTGACACCTATGACGAGTCGGCGACCGCGACTTATTGGCTGGAATGGTCCTGGTAACTACACCACTCAAGGTATAGACGTGGAGACACTGGCACAGTGTGGCGTATACTGACGTTCTGGATCCAGAGAGGATCTTGGCATAACTGCAACGTCGTCAAATCCTGGTTCTTCAGTGCCAGTGGGATGGAACCCGAACAGACTGGGCCCCAAGAGTTTAATTCGCCATTTGGACCATTGGGTAGACTCTGCTGGCACTGAATAGCTGTCCGACATCACGCTGTTTGGCTTTAATTTGCAATGAAAATGCACTTGGACTGGTCACCCGTAAAACTACTTGACCTTGTATGTAAAATAGCGTTGCATAATACAGGTGACCACTGGACTTGGATACCCTGCAACAGAGCGGCTTGGTGTGGCGTACCATGATACCACAGAACTTGTCAACTCCATGAGAACGATTTAATCAGACTTAGGAGACAAATTGCAGTGTCAGATACTGGACCTATCCGACACGGTTTGGGCAACGAGCTGGAGGCGTATTCTAGGCGACTGATGAATCCCAGGAGTGTGGTAAAAGGGTCTCTGGAACATTGGAAGCGATCGGATGAAATTAGCAGTGGTTTGTGTAACCGCGTCACAGAGTACAGTCAGTCAAAAAGGCCCCGATCTGGAATGTTCGTCAGTTAAATCTTTATTAAAATCGACTTAATGTTAGTTTGCCAAAATTTGATGTGTATATGTGACAACGATGAGACAAAGAATCATCTGTTGAGCAGGCTGATAAACATAACCTTAGCTGTCATGCTCAAAACTCGTGAGTTCTGGGGTTGAATGGGCTGAAACTAGACTTCAGGCAACCCAGCTTTGCTGGGACACGAGTCGTTGGATACGTGGCAGGTGGGCTGAATGCGATGAACGCGTCAGAAAATTGGCCAATACCCATAGGCCTTACGGGGACGGTGGTCGTTTAACCAGGCATAGTAATTCGATTCCAACGGAATTGACTCAAAGAAACTTGCATGAAGCATTTCCGCTGACGATTCCTCCACGTCACGGATCGACGTTCTAAGTTGAGAGACGATAAATCCAAAATTCTCCGTAACATATGATGTGCATTCGCACTTTAAACTGAGACCTGGGGTGATAGCGAATCGGAGAACAACATTAAACGCATCGGATGCGCCATGAGCTCAATCAATTGGAAGATGGCTTGAACCTCGAGGTACTGCCTTCACGCATGGTGTAAACCGTGATGTCAACCACCGGGATCTATGCAGGTCCAAATCACTTTCTCGCCACAATTAACGCGCTGGAGAGAGCGTGAATTCGTTTCTGAAGAACCGAGATGTTTTCGATGAACCTTCGCTCTCCGAACGGTTAATTTCCTAGCAAGACTCTCATAAACCAACACAGTAAGGCGCGGTGGACAAGCGAATGCGAACTCACGAATCGGTCGAATGTGGGAGAGAAAATTGACTTTCTCTGTAAATGAACAATCACGACAATCAAATTATATTTCAGCTACTGTTTGAGCTCATTATTTTGTTTGTAAAGAGTGACAGACATGATGAGCGATGCGGAAAGAAGGTGATTCAAATGTCTCGTAATAGGTATTTCATCTTGGTATATGTTCATTCTTAATTTAAGCACATCTTTGATGGAAGACAATTAACAGTATGGGTAGCTCTCCAAAATTAAACGGACGCATCTGTGAAAATAATAACCTATGCTGGCCTAGAATGAGCCACTGTTGTCTCTACAACACCAGAATAACTTCTAGCCGCGCTCGAAGGCCCACGAAGGTCACAAGGTTGAAAGCGTATATGCGTACGCAGGTGGCATATAAGCAGACTCGGGATGATATCGAAATGTCTTAAGATCATCTATCTTACTCACTTGATTAAATTGATTGCTTATTGACACAGCATGTGACCTTGAAGAGGATTGGAATTTAAGCTCGTTGCTAGATACGATCGAATGCTATATCTGGATGTCTATTAGGCGTATTACATATTGCACTTTGTGGAATACTGCATATAAAACTTGCTACGAGTAAGGGTATGGGAGTTAAGCGTTGAAGCTACCTCAAGGGTCTCTACAGAGCCTGACCGTGCCAAATTGAATAACCAAACAGCTTGTCCATTACTTATACGAGGCTGATCTAGAAACTACACACAGCGACCGAATGGATTTGGTAAAATACTCGCATGTGTCTGAGTACTGAAATTTTTTCAGGATTTTTCTGGTCCTCAAGCCATTGTGGGGTCCTATCGATGTCAGAACGCTTGATTTCACGTGGCAATCAGAGTCAGCGAGGGAAGGTGAAGAAAGAGATCAGGTGAATATGTGTATCAAATTCAATAAAACATTGAGGATAATCTTGATCTCAGAAAACAATAGATTGCATCGAATTCCTTTGAACTTGTACGTCTTTAGATTTCGACCCTACAGGCGCCTCAACGCTGTCGTGCATGCATGTAGCTTTTTTCTGAGTTGTTCAGATCAACTCACAAAATGCATGGTAAAATTGAAGCGGGTTTAGGGTAAAAGAGCACAAGAGGATTAAGTGATCGGAACCCTATAAGTCAATAGGGATTCATGATTAATGGGTCTTGGAATGAAATAAAATGATTAATACTGGAATCACTAAAAATAAAAACAATGATATTTACCTTGATGCAATATGTTACAGACTTTCCCATTCATGGCCTCATAAAGTTTGAGATAGAACGTTAGTGAACGCAATTTCATCCCTAATCGACATTGATAACTCACTCGCCCTAAAATGTTGAAAGACATGAAAAATAGGAGGTATTATTAAATTAATAATTTATTCTACATTTTTAAATTTGAACAGCCTTTAAAATTTTGGGTAAAGGGGACCGACAAAAGGGGGTGAAAAATTCCATGCGGGGCCCCTGATTGAAATCAAAATTTAAATAAACCCAACCCTTAATAAATTAAACAAAGGTAATTTCCAAAACGATAAACGGGAAAAAAAAATTAAATTTTGCCTAAAAAAACTCCCGGGTTAAGGGACAGTAAAATAAATTAATTCATTGGTTCCGGGTTTGGGTCTTAATTAGTAGGTTAAATCAATAAGCCGCGTCATAAAGCTTTTAGGACGTATATTTTTGTCACCCTGGCCGTATTTGCATAAAATTAATGGTAATTAAGATTTTTATAATAAAAGGGGCAAACCTAAATTTTAATGAAAATAAAAAAATTTACCTAAACCCCCTAGGAATGGGAGTAAATTAAGTCGGTTAAAGGAACCGGCGCGAGGAGCTAGAAAGGTTAAATTCAGTTTATTATTTAATTGGTAAAAGGAAGGAAAATTTTTTGGGAATTCATTATATTTACAAATTTTGATGTAAAAATGAAAGGGAAAAACAAAATTGGGGTTTGGGCCCCCTTCCAAAACCCCAACCTGCTTCCCACTTTAAAAAATTCAATACGTATTACACCTTTTAAATTTTCCGGAAGTAATTTCTGGTTTTTAGGTACAATGAGATTTACCATTAAGGATGACTAAACAAAAAAGGCTATTTGTGTTCCTGTCAAAAATTTTTTGGAGATTGGAAAAAATTTTAATTAAAATTTCTAACATATAATTTCTTAATTATTAAAAAATAACTTTATAAAACCCTTAATTATAATTGCTCCCAAGGAGTTTATTAACTGTTTATTTATTTAAAGTCAAGCGTTTTGTTTAATAATCTATGGCATATTACAACATTGCTACAGTAGAGCTGGGGGTTGTTAGGGGGGGCTTCTTACATTCGCTTCATAAACACACGCACACTAGCACACACATGCAATCTTTTTTCTGCACCCGATGGATAGACTCATAATTTTCAAGCCCCACTGCCCCCATCGCCCCAACACAATGCTAATGAAATACGCAACAAGCTTAAAATGTTCCAATTTATTGAAGTAACAAGTAGGCTAGTATCTAAATACAAACTAAACAAACAAAAACAAAAATAGAGAAAATTAAAGTGCTGCTGTGTCAAAATGTTAAAAAAAAGAAAAGAAGAGAAATCCATTTGGCAAGACAAAAAAATTAAAAAATTAAAATAGACATAACATAGGCTAATGTGTTTTATATGGGATTAAAATTATGGGCAGTGCATGAGATATAAACTAATGATTAATTATGTCAAAATTCCTTTGTTCCGATCAGAGCATGTGAGCATTTCTGGATATTCCTCGGCTCGCTCATTCCGCTCAGGGTCGCGCGCTCATGCTGTCTCCGACTAGTTTTTTTCTAGTCAACTAGTAGCCTAGTTGTTTATTTAAGCCATCAGTGGACAAATCACCCCTTTATATTTATTTAATAACTTAAATAGGCTATACAGGGTAATGAGTGAGTGTTATAAAGCTGCACTCAAGCGCACGACCGGCAATGGTGAATGTGTAAAAAATAGCAAGGAGACATTTCATTGTTTATTAATAAACTGGTGTTTTCTGCGTCGCTGCAAAGATGAAGATGCGATGTAGACTCGCCATGAACGAATAAAGATATAAAGGCATAAAAAGGAAAAGTTCCTCCCGTTGGCGCGCCCAACCTGTCACTTCTCTAGGCTATTTCCCACCCATAGAGGGGCGCGCCCCACACTTTGAGCGGCAACTACCATCTGTAGTTAGGGGGGATCTGGCCGGTGTTCTGTCTCTCCCTCTCTCTGCCGTGCAAGCGGCCGCGCGCTACACAGTTTGAACCTGTCTATGGTTTGAATAATCACGTAGCCTTTCGAAAACCGGGACATTCATTGTCCCGGGAGAGTGCTTAAATTTCCCGGGACAGGTTATTAAAAAGAAGGACAATCCCGGTAAAACCGGGACCGGTGGCAACCTAACTTGCATTTAGACTTTATTTCCATGCAAAAAAGAAACACACAATCTTATTCTTGCTACATTTTAAATTTGTTTTGCCAAAGAAATTGCAGCTAAATTAAACGAAACGGTACAAATCGAAAATAGTCCACAGCAACATAAATTAAAAACATGAGTTTTGCCTCTCTCGCGCTGGATCTCAGCAAGTTTATTTAGTCTCCCTTGCTCAAACATTCTTAAACTCTACAGAACCAGTTGAAACAACTGGATTGAACACTTCAATTTAAATTTGTGTGTGAAAACACTTTAAATAGGCTACAATAAATAAACTACAATATTTATAATTTAATCAAATATGGGGACACATCGAGAGATGTAGCCTATCCTTAAAATAATTTTGCCTTTGCCATCGGGCTGGCTATCCGACACTCTCCATATGAATGAGGAACATTAACACCTATTGTCTGTGACTGTCCCTCCAAACCCCCCACAGGCTCTCTGAGTCTGAGTCTGACTTAAAATAAGGAGAAGTCGCAATTCACACTTAAATCGCTCTAGCATTAGGCTATAAAAGTGTTGATAATGAAAGAATTAAATGATTTAAGCTACATGTTGTGGTATTTCTGTCATAAAAGTTTATTACTAAATATTTCATTATTTAAATAATTTAAGAAATAAAACTGGTTTGGGCCAGCTTTTTCCAAGCAAAACTAAATATAATCTTCGAACGCATGTTCATTTTGTTGTCATGAACAAAATGCTCAACTCAATATTAAATTCTACAGGGATCTTTCGGTCCAGGCATGTAAAATGTGAATTAGTTATTTTTTAAATTATTATTATTCAAATAAATATCGGTGCTTCGTGGTAGCCTACTGCTGATAAACTAAATAACATTTAGATAATAATTATGAACTTTAAATGAAACAATATAGCAACACTTCGACGAATAAATGATTTGATCTGTTTTTACATTTTAATTCAGGGCGATTTTAATTAAACGAGATTTTCACCTTGTCATTTTCTCATTGCGAGGCGCTCATAAACATATTTGAGCAGATTCTCTGTAGCTCTCGTTTTCATATGGATTACATAATCAGATAACATTTATTAACCTAAATATATAGACATTTAAAGGCTTTAGACATAGCCGATTTCCTATCTGACTGAGCTGAGGCAAGTGGCTTTCGGTTTATTTTTGTGACGCGCAGTTCCCGGAGACCGAGAGAGACGACAGATAAACTTTTGTCATTAGCCTAAAAAAAAAGTTTACAGTTTTGAACGATGTAGGCTACTCTACTCTTATCTGTATGACCAAAAAAAAATCACGTATAGCCTATTAAGTTATTTTAGCTGTTATGAGAAAAATAAATCAAATGAACGCGCTGCCTCGTTTGTCGAAAACTTTGCTTAAAACCATGTTTTTAAAAACTCTATGTAGGCTATAGGGAATACAACAAATATAGATATATATAGGCCTATATATCTTTTTTTTTATACAAAACTGCTTTTGAACAATTGGTATTATTAGCTACAGATCTAAAGTCGTTCTGTTGGATAGCCTATTTGTTCCTTAGTGTAAAATGGAAATGCATGGTAATATTATTTTATAAATATAAGCAAAAAAAATATATGGTGTAACAGAGTTTTAGAACTAAACAAATCTGCATTAATAGCCTAAAAATATATATATTTTTACATAAGTCCATGTTTGTTCGGGATTTGAACGCAGGTCTTCCGATTGATGAACCGTCAGCTCTACCACTCGGCCATGTCGAAGCTCACTGAGAAAAGCCCAAACGTTTATGCAGTGTGTGTTCGCTCAAATGAGTGAGAATGTTTTGTAGTTAGCCTATTGTGAGTGTAGCCTACTTTACATGAATAAAATAGACCTTTTACAGTTTTAAAATATGATATCCTATCTGTATGACCAAAAATAACGAAGTAGGCTATAGCCTGTTATTTTAGCAGAAAAAGAAATTCAAGTGAATGCGGCGTTTGTCGAACTCTAATTCAGTGGCAGAAGAAAACCCCATTTTAGAATACGCACTAGGCGTGGTGTGTCAAAATACTTAATTATAAACTTCAATATTTCGTTCAAAACCACATCAAAACGCTTTGTGACATTTTAAAAAGCCGTGAATGTATTAATACAATTGGAACCAGGATCGTAACTGAAATGCGCTGCATGTTATCTCTCAATACAGGAGCAGAAGCGCTGGTTCAGATTTTATTGTTTGTTGTTTAAACGTGCGTGTTTTAGGCTATATTTAAAATATATATATACTATATTTGATAAGGTCTATTTAGGGTAGGCCTATTCGCTATAGCCTACTGTGGAGGGGGGAAATCACCCACCGGCAAATCGCACCTTGCTTAACCATGTTTTTTAAAATTATTTCTGCATATGGAAAGAATTCCAGTCCTGCTGTCTGCTGTCCTGTCCGTGAAGTTTTTTTTGTTTGTTTGTTTATTTTTTAACAGAACTGTTTTTGAAGACGTAAATTCAGTCAATCTGTTGGATGAGATTTGTTCCTTAGTGTAAAATGGAAATGCATGGTAATTATATAAAAAACATATTTATTCGGGTTTCGAACCCGTGTCTTTGTACTGTTTAAACATTCAGCTCTACCACTCGACCACAAGCTCGGTTGCTCACGCGTCAGTGTGCCCACAAACGACAGATGCACTCTTCAATCTTCTCATTCCTCAATAGTTTAGCATCATTGATTGCACCTAATTTATTTTCACTGACTGCGAGATAGGCCTCCTTTAAATTTTGATTCATAAAATGTTCTGCTCTAAAAGTTTGCTATATTCTATTTAAAATGTAGGCTACTTTTACATACGTTTTGCTTTCGCTAAATGTCCCTTTGCGCCACCTGGCGGTCATTTCGCGAATGACTTAGAAATGCGACTGTTTTTTTTTTGCCGCGGTGAATTCACCGCGGCAGACGCCGCGGCGGCAATAGGCATTCTGGTTGGCTACCTACTGTACATATTCCTTCAACCTTTCCAAAAAAGGTCATACATACATATAGATATTTTGAGAAATACTTTTGTACCATGTGACATACTGAAATAACACTCTGTTGCCTCAGCCTTCTCCTCTTCCAAAGTCAAATAGGCCTTGCAGTCTTTCAAAGTCACTCCAAAGACAGAGAAATAATGGTGTATTCTTATAAGGCTAAATTACTTGTTTTGTAAATAATAAAATCTTCAACGAAGTTCTTGGCCATTGAGAGCGTGTACTGCAATCTGATGGGTGAGTGGTTTGAGGGGAACCTGGTGGTTGAGTGCAAAGGTGTGGTCCATGAAATTACCTTCGCGCGCCCGAGTCCAGAAGTGCGTGGCAGTCGTGACGGTGGTTGGACCATCGGAGTCTAACCGGAAGTAGAGTCGATGTTGATGAGGTCTTTTCGGCGGAGATCCCACCCGACAGTAGCCTCATACTTACTGTCGGGCTGGGCCTTTTAAAGGACAGTTGTAGGCGAAGTGTCCAGTTCCTCCACAGTACATGCAGAGGCCCTGGGATCTCCGCCTTTCCTTCTCCTCCCGGGAAAGCCGGGCTCTACCCACCTGCATGGGCTCGGGATCGTAGACATGGCTGACCGCGTCCCCGCCTCCAGAGCGTTGGCCTTCGGATTCCGCCGAAGAGCGGATAGTGGGCACTCGCCGTTCCGCTCGTGACAGTCTGGCGTCCACTCTCAGTGCTAAGGCGATTAACTCGTTGGGTTTAGGAGGTAAGTCCATGGCATATATCTCCTTCTGGACGCGGTCAGCCAGCCCATGCAGGAACATATCCCACTGCGCCTCCTCATTCCATTGGCTCTCCGCCGCTAGAGTCCGAAACTCAATCGAGAAGTCCGACACGGATCGCTGTCCTTGACGCAAATCGGCCAGCACTCTGGCTGCTTCTATGCCGGCCACTGCACGGTCAAAGACTCGCTTCATTTCGTCGGAGAGCGCTTGGAACGAGGTGCAGCAATCTTCCTGGTTTTCCCACACCGCCGTTCCCCATAGAGCCGCTCTCCCAGTCAGAAGGGTTAGCACGAAGGCGACCTTGGTTTTCTAGGTTCTAGGTTGAAGAGAAAAGTGCATTGAGCATCTTGTTAGAAAAGCTTGACAGAAGTTGGGTTCACCTGAGTATGCCTCCGGTGCTGGTAGATGGGGCTCTGACTGGGAGGGGTCCGCTGGTGGTGGTTGGGGAATCGGCGGTGGGTTGGGCGCAGTGGGAATGCGCAGCTGTTGTACTTGCTGGGTGAGCCCGGACACCTGCGCCACTAACGCCTGAACAGCGCAAGCTGTCTCGTTGAGATTTTTCTCTTGGTTATCCATCCGGCGTCTGCTGTTATTGATGAACTCGTCCAGGCTCTCTGCAGAATTACTCGCTGCTTCCATCTTGGGTCAGATCGTTCTGTAACGAATAAAGTTCGGAAGCAATAGCAAGTAAACTCTGTTTATTAATGGAAAGTCACAAAAGGTATATCCACGGGCAGCAGGCTAGCGGCGCAGGGACTCCGATGGTCAGATGGTCAGATGTAAACCCAGGTGCAGGAAGTGGTGAAAGTGACGATCAACAGAACGAATCTAGGACATCCACGGGAAGACACGACAGGAACAACGAAGGACTGAGACTGGAACGTAGAGGGATCAACACCAAACACCAACAAACAACGATCTGACAATGGAGATGAGAAGTTGATGAGATTATATACACAGGAATGGATTGACTGCAACTGGTGATGAGGTGATGAGTGATTAGCTGAACGAGCGCTGATGAGCAGCCACGCCCCTCAGATCAGCACACACACATACAACAACAGAGACACGAGACAAGAAGAAGACATAGGATTTACCAACCGTGACATTAACGCTCTGGTTTCTACAACTTTCAGTTAGAAACAAAAATCTGCCTTTAAAGTTGAAAGAAAAAAAGATTTGACATTTATGGTCATAATTATCGATATTGACTGATATATTATCGTGATAATTGTTAAGTGTTGTTCCTGTGTTATTGATACTTAGGAAAAGGGAGCCTTCAGTTTGTTACTCTTAAGAAAATGGAACCTTTAAATAATGAAAGTAACGTATTACTTTTAATGAAAGAAAATTGCTTGAATTTATTTTACAAAAACATGTGCTTTAATTCAGATCAATATATTTGTTTTCCTTGAAATTATTCTCATCTGAATTACAAATAATTTATTTCTGTATAAAATAATACTATATGACTAAAAACGCATTTGATGTTTCTTTTCTTTTTTAATCAATAACTTAAAAATAAACAGATTAGTGAGAAAGAAATTAAAACCAATGCAATATGGTGAATGTTTAAAAGATGGCACCGACAGACTGTTTTCAACAGGTTAGATAAATATTTCTTTCTTTTAAACAGGTGTGTGTGTGTGTGTGTGTGTGTGTGTGTGTGTGTGTGTGTGTGTGTGTGTGTGTGTGTGTGTGTGTGTGTGTGTGTGTGTGTGTGTGTGTGTGTGTGGGTGTGTGGGTGTGTGAGAGAGAGAGATTGTGTCTGTTACAGTGACAAGAGTTTAACCCTTTAAGGCCTTGTCTTTTTGGATATATATCTTTTTTTTATTAAAAAGAAAATGTGCATACAACCCATATATTTTAAATGCATTGTTTGCTTTAAATTAAATTAAGATTGTATGTTTGGTAATTGAACCTAAATAAATTTAAAATTAATGTGCTAAATTTCAGATCAATATATTTGTTTTTCTTCATTTTAATCAACACTAACTTTGTTCCCATCTGAATTATAAATAACTTTTTTCTGTATAAAATAAAAAATCCAGAATAATCCAGACCAACCAGAGCGCACTATTTCTACAACATCATCAGTGGTGAAGCGGAACTACCAGAGCCTTTTGGCAGATAGTGAGCAGATATTTTGATATTTTTGTCACGTCATGCACAATAACCCTAAAGGCACCAGGGTGGCGGTGCCACCGGCTTTTTTATATATATATTAGGGCCGGGACTTTAACGCGTTAATTAAGATTAATTAATTACAGACTTTAACGCGTTAATTAACACAAAAAATTATTTTAATCGCACTTATTTTTGCACCGCGGAACGTTTCTCACTGGATGACTTTCGGCGGACCGATTATACTGGAGCACCAACTAGCGTTCATGATCTGACGAAGAAGCTGACGGGATCGCGCTTCATAGACATGTTCAATCGCCTAGATCGCTTTGGTTGGCCCCGTGGATGGGAAATTTTGTTATAAAAAACTAACTTTGTTGTGAGATGTGTCTTTAATGTGTTCAGTTCGGGACAGCTCAGTGTGTGTGTGACCGAGAGTGAGCGAGTGCGCTTGTCGAAGGCGCACGCGCGCCCCTTTGTTGTTGTTCCCCGCGAAGCAGCGGATGAGTGTGTGTGAGAGTAATTTGGTGATCCGTGCAGGTATAGCTATGTGCAGTCTACTTCAGTGCAGTCAGTCAAATAAATCATCTAAACTCTTCTGCAAGACGGCCTCGTTGTCCTTTTATATGCTACCATCACACCAAACAGCGTGAAGTTTAGGGAGTTAACCCCGGGAGGAGAATTACCGGCCCTGGAGAAGACGAATCTCCCCCTGTGTCTCCCAACCACGGTTAGGAGACAGAAGCAGGAAAGGTTAACACAAATTGCACTGGTCTGCTGGACTTGGTTGAACAAAAAAAAACAATATGTTGTTGCTTAAGCTTATGTATTCAGTCATTATTTATATTCATTATTAGTCAGTATACTAAAAATCCATGTGAAAAAATTACTTCTCACTGTTCTCAGGTCAAATATTTATGTGATTAAAATGCGATTAATTTCGATTAATTAATTACAAAGCATCTAATTAATTAGATAAATTTTTTTAATCGAGTCCCGGCCCTACTATATATATGCAAGCAGCGATGAAGGGCCAAAGCCGGCGGCACCGCCACCCCGGTGCCTTTAGGTACCTAAAGGCACCGAGGTGGCGGTGCCACCGGCTTGGGCCCGTAATCGCTGCTCGCAACTATATATATATATATATATATATATATATATATATATATATACATATATATATATATATATATATATATATATATATATATATATATATAATATTTATATATTTATATATATATTATTTATTTATTTATTTATTTATTTATTTATTTATTTATTTATTAGGGCCCAAGCCTTGAAAAGGCGAAGGCCCTATTGTTTTCCTAAGGATTATTCTTTATTCTTCTTCTTATTATTATTATAGCTGGCAGTAATAAAACCTCTCATTAAGAAACCGCAATTAGATCCAAATAACCTAGCAAATTACAGACCCATCTCAAATCTTCCATTTATGTCTAAAATACTAGAAAAAATTGTGTCCGCTCAATTGTGCTCTTTCTTGCAAGAAAATGATATCTATGAAAAATTTCAGTCGGGATTCAGACCGCATCATAGCACAGAAACTGCGCTAGTTAAAATTACAAATGATTTACTCTTAGCCTCTGACCAAGGCTGTATCTCAATACTAGTTCTACTTGATCTTAGTGCTGCGTTCGACACTATAGATCATAAAATACTCTTAGATCGACTACAAAACTACACTGGTGTTCAGGGACAGGCATTAAACTGGTTTAGATCGTACTTATCAGACCGTCACCATTTCGTCTGTTTAAATGGGGAAAAATCAAAGATAACATCAGTAGACTATGGAGTGCCGCAAGGATCTGTCCTAGGCCCTCTGCTATTCTCAGTATATATGCTGCCACTTGGTAATATTATAAGAAAACATGGAATTAATTTTCACTGTTATGCTGATGATACTCAATTATATATCTCATCACGACCAGATGAAAACACTAACTTATCTAACTTGACAGAGTGTCTAAAAGATATAAAATGCTGGATGACGTGTAATTTCCTGCTATTAAATTCAGATAAAACGGAGGTATTACTTATTGGTCTAAAAAACTACCCACAAAATCCCTTACAATACAACTTTAATTTAGAAGGATGTCCTGTTACTTTATCCACTACAGTAAAAGACCTGGGTGTTATGCTAGACCGCAACTTGACTTTCGAAAATCATATTTCATATGTTACAAGAACAGCCTTTTTCCACCTTAGAAAAATTGCTAAGCTACGTAACATGCTATCTGTTTCAGATGCAGAAAAGTTAGTTCATGCATTCATGACCTCGAGACTAGATTACTGTAATGCTTTATTAGCTGGTTGTCCTGCATCCTCAATAAACAAGCTACAGTTAGTCCAAAATGCAGCCGCTAGAGTTCTTACTAGATCAAGAAAATATGATCATATAACACCAATTTTATCATCTCTACACTGGTTACCTATTAAGTTCCGTATCACTTACAAAGTATTACTACTGACTTATAAAGCTCTAAATGGTTTAGCTCCTGTGTATTTAACAGACCTTCTATCGCCCTACAATCCATCGCGCTCTTTAAGATCACAAAATTCGAGGCTTCTGGTCATTCCTAGGATATCTAAGTCTACTAAAGGAGGGAGGGCGTTCTCACATTTAGCTCCTAAACTCTGGAATAGCCTTCCTGATATTGTTCGAGACTCAGACTCGCTGTCCCAGTTTAAAACTAGATTAAAGACGCATCTCTTTAACCAAGCATTCACTTAATGCTTACCTTTTATACTACTTCTGAATCAGTTCGAATGCATTAATATTATGAACATCAGCTATGCTAATTATCTCCCATCTGTCTTTCTGCGGTAAATAGCGTTCATCAGCTCCAAGTTTGTATCCAGCCTCTCACGAAGACTTCAGATGCCCCAACACCTGTGATGAGATGACTAAACGCCTGTGGAGAGACGACTCGACGCCTGTGAAGAGACGACTAAACACCGGCGATATTATGCATTTAATGATTAATCTGAATTTGAAATCCAAACAAACACGGTACCAACCGGCACGAAACTCGGTCAGCGTGAAGTCAAGACACTGAGGATGAAAAATTGCCAGGGGATTTTTGATATCTCAAACGGTTTGGCCGTGGCGAGGAAACGAAATTATGGCGAGAAACGTGAAACAGGAAGTGTGTTATAACTACTGCCTACATTAACTAATCTTGATGAAACTTCAGCAGTGTGTTCGTTGTAAGAGCCCGATCACATGGATGTGACTATTGTGAGTCAAAGTTATAGCGCCACCAACTGGCAGCAGGAAGTGTGTTACTTTCAAAATGCTTTTAAATCACCCTCTTATTTTTACCCGATTTGCTTCAAACTTTATGTGTATAATGTAGACACACGCCAGATGTAGACCTGTGAAAGGATTATTGATATCTTAGATGCTCTTGCCGTGACAACGCATCAAACTTTCATATTCTTTTTGAAACTTTGCACACGGGTCAGAACCCGCGGCCATCAGTGCCGGGCTGAAGCTGGTACCCGGGCGTGGCAGGGGGGCTCGACAGCGCCCCCTGGAACAGGGTCCAAAAACTTGGTTCATAAATCAAACACGCTTGCATGTAATAATATGAAACTTGGTACACGTATAGATCAGCCGATGAAGTCGGCTATTATGGTTTATTTGGAAGCATATGCCCCTGGAATTCGATATACTCCTCCTAGAGAATTCAACCAA
The DNA here is from genome assembly GCA_036326025.1 of Chrosomus eos. Classification (NCBI taxonomy): domain Eukaryota; kingdom Metazoa; phylum Chordata; class Actinopteri; order Cypriniformes; family Leuciscidae; genus Chrosomus; species Chrosomus eos. The sequence continues at coordinate 461,441 of CM070841.1, forward strand.
TTGCCACGAAACTCGGTCAGCATGAAGTCAAGACATTGAGGATGAAAAATTGCCAGGGGATTTTTGATATCTCCAACGGTTTGGCCGTGGCGAGGAAACGAATTTATGGCGAATATTGGAAACAGGAAGTGTGTTATAACTTCTGCATACATTAACTGATCTTGATGAAACTTCAGCAGTGTGTTCGCTGTAAGAGTCCGATCACATGGATGTGACTATTGTGAGTCAAAGTTATAGCGCCACCAACTGGCAGCAGGAAGTGTGTCACTTCCTAAAATGCTTTGAAATCACCCTCTTATTTTTACCCGATTTGCTTCAAACTTGATGTGTATAATGTAAACACATGCCAGATGTAGACCTGTGAAAGGATTATTGATATCTTAGATACTGTTGCCGTGACTTTAATATTAACTTTAATATTCTTTTTGGATGCTTTTGAGACTCTTAATGCACTTTTGGGGCCCTTAACGTGCTCAAAAACTCTTGAAACTTTGCACACGAGTCAGAACCTGGGGGCCATCAGGGCCGGGTTGAAGCTGTTACCTGGGCGTGGCAGGGGGGCTTGACAGCGCCCCCTGGAACGGGGTCCGAAAACTTGGTCCATCAATCAAACACGCTTGCATGTAATAATATGAAACTCGGTACATTTATAGATCTCATCGATTCATATATCCTTTGTACTTTTACTTTTTACCCCAGCCCAACAGGTAGTCGGCTATTTTGGTCTGAATGTGGATGTTTTGCAAAACCAGCTTCTACATTTTTACTCACTCGTCTTAAGTGGTTTATTTTATTCCCACCAAACTTTTTCAACATGATGAAAATACATTAAAGATGCTAAATTGTGAACGGATATTGAATATCTCAAATGGTTTTGATATGGTGAGGGATAAAAGTAATGTCAAAAAGAATCAGGAAACGTCTCATATCTTTCTAAAATGTAATTATACACCATTTAGTTTTATATAAAATTATACAAATATTAGAACTAAACCAATTCAAGAAGTATGAAAAAGTTTAAAACAGGCTATTTAGTGCTATCTGGTCAAACAAAAAATCATTCATAGGGCTATACTGCCCTCTTGTGTCCAAAATGATATCAACATAGTACAAAAAACTATTTTATCAGGTATGCCTATTGCTTGAATTTATTTTACAAAAACATGTGCTATATTTCAGATCAATATATTTGTATAAAATAATACTATATGACTAAAAACGCATTTGATGTTTCTTTTTTAATCAATAACTTAAAAATAAACAGTGTGTGTGTGTGTGTGTGTGTGTGTGTGTGTGTGTGTGTGTGTGTGTGTGTGTGTGTTTGTTTTGTGATATATGAGGACACAAATGTGTATAATGACATGGGTATTACACTGGTATTACAACTTACACGTGAAATATGAGGACATTGCATGCGTCCTCATATTTCAAACAGCTTAAAAAACATAAAAAACAATGTTTTTTTTTAAATGTTAAAATCCAGCATGTCTCCTGTAAGGGGTAGGTTTAGGGACAGGGGCAGTGTAGGGGGATAGAATATATAGTTTGTCCAGTATAAAAACCTTTACGCCTATGGAATGTCCTCATAAATCACAAAAACAAACGTGTGTGTGTGTGTGTGTGTGTGTGTGTGTGTGTGTGTGTGTGTGTGTGTGTGTGAGAGAGAGATTGTGTCTGTTACAGTGACAAGAGTTTAACCCTTTAAGGCCTTGTCTTTTTGGATATATATCTTTTTTTTATTAAAAAGAAAATGTGCATACAACCCTTATATTTTAAATGCATTGTGTGCTTTAAATTAAATTAAGATTGTATGTTTGGTAATTGAACCTAAATAAATTTAAAATTACTGTGCTATTTTTCAGATCAATATATTTTTTCCTTCATTTTAATCAACACTAACTTTATTCTCTTCTGAATTATAAATAACTTATTTCTGTATAAAATAAAAAATCCCGAATAATCCAGACCAACCAGAGCGCACTATTTCTACAACATCATCAGTGTGAAGCGGAACTACCAGAGCCATTCGGCAGATAGCCAGCAGATATTTTGATATTTTGTGTCACGTCGTGCACAATAACCCTAAAGGCACCAGGGTGGCGATGCCACCGGCTTTTTATATATATATATATATAGCTGCGAGCAGCGATGAAGGGCCAAAGCCGGCGGCACCGCCACCCCGGTGCCTTTAGGTAACTAAAGGAACCGGGGTTGCGGTGCCACCTGCTTGGGCCCGTAATCGCTGCTCGCAGCTATATTTATATATATATATTTATCTTTCTTTTTAACTAATCTTTTTTTCTGACTAACTGATCTTTCTTTATACTAGTCTTTCTTTTTAGTACATAAAACTATTTTATCAGGTATGCCTATTGCTTGAATTTATTTTACAAAAACATGTGCTATATTTCAGATCAATATATTTGTTTTCCTTAAAATTATTCTCATCTGAATTACAAATAATTTATTTCTGTATAAAATAATACTATATGACTAAAAACGCATTTGATGTTTCTTTTTTAATCAATAACTTAAAAATAAACAGATTAGTGCTCTGTTTGAGAATCCTGGAACTGGATTTGAACACTTGGTCCACAAATCAAACACGCTTGCATGTAATAATATGAAACTTGGTTCACAAATAGATCTCATCGGTTCATACTTTGTACTTTTATTTTTTACCCCAGCCTAACAGGAAGTTGGCTATTATGGTTTGTTTGGAAGCGTATGCCCCTGGAATTCGATATACTCCTCCTAGAGAATTCAACCAATCGCCATGAAACTCGGTCAGCATGAAGTCAAGACATTGAGGATGAAAAATTGCCAGGGGATTTTTGATATCTCGAACGGTTTGGCCGTGGCGAGGAAACAAATTTATGGCGAATAATGGAAACAGGAAGTGTGTTATAACTTCTGCAAACATTAACTGATCTTGATGAAACTTCAGCAGTGTGTTCGCTGTAAGAGTCCGATCACAAGGTTGTGACTAATGTGAGTCAAAGTTATAGCGCCACCAACTGGCAGCAGGAAGTGTGTCACTTCCTAAATGCTTTGAAATCATCCTCTTATTTTTACCCGATTTGCTTCAAACTTCATCTGTATAATGTAAACACACGCCAGATGTAGAATTGTGAAAGCATTATTGATATCTTAGATACTGTTGCCGTGACAACGCATCAAACTTTAATATTCTTGTTTGATGCTATTGAGACTCTTAGCATGCTTGAAATTGCATGAAACTCGATAGACACATCACATTTATTTGCCAGTAGACATATGCAAAGTTTCAGAAACGGGCGTGGCAGGGGGGCTCAACAGCGCCCCCTTGAACAGGGTCCGACAATTTGGTCAATATATCCAACACGCTTGCATGAATTAATATTAAACTCAGTACACATTGTAGAGTATTTGGGGTGAACCATTAGATCCTGAACTCCAAATCAACAGACACACATTCCACCACACACACATCCCCCAGCGTGGTGTCAGCTTACAAGACACCAAGACTGGAATGTGGAATGTGCCACAGGAAGTGAATGCTACAGAGAAAAGAAACTTCTCTTTTTAAAAGACATTTTAAACAGAAATATTCAATGTGTTTTATGTGTTTGTTTGTTCATGTTACATTGAAATAACTGAGTTTACCATTATGTATTTTTACATGTAACTGCGTATTCCCTAGAATTCTAACGAAGGAGAAATGAATTCTGCATTCATATATATTCTATTATACTTCCCCTTTAGAATTGTACAAACAATGTATCTAATCTCATCTTACGATTTGTCTTTTAGGGGTTTGATCTATGTGTTGGGAAACTAATGGTATAAGGTCTTAAACTTTGCAAACTGTTTAACCAAATCCGTTTTTGGCAAGTTTGGTCTTGATAAACTCCAATCTTCGTTCCCCATTTGTTAATTGACATTACATTTTGCTAAACTTGGTGACACACTAGTATTATAAAAATTGTGAAGATTCTTCCCTTAAACACCCAATGAAATTAGGGAGTCAAATGCCTGGTTAGAATACAATGGGCCATAAAACCTCCCTCCAAAGAGAAAGCTCCTGATTGGACCCTCTTCCAAAAGAAGGCGGAAAAGTCAGGGCTTCAAAAGGACTGAACACCAGTTTAAACACCCCCTTCGTCCATGTCCGCGTGTCATGATGTAACGTCTCGCCTCCTGGCGAGCTTTTTCGCCTTTCTTTTATGTGTTCTAGTTTAGTTTGTGTTTTTCAGTCTTAAGATAAGTCCCCGGGTTTAATTCCGATCGACGAGTGAAAAGAACCCCGCGTGACATATCTCTTCAGCAAATCCAACTACAAGGGACACTCCAACAAACGCGCGCTCTCTCTGAAGAAGAAGCACGCGCACGTAACCACGTGACGCGTCGTACTGAGAGATGCCCACGCGCTTCTCTGGGATCTCCCTTCGGAGATTTTTCGTTCCTGTTAGTCAAAGTTTTGTTTTTGTAGTCGACTCTGTTCACTTCCACAAAGTGAAACGGACTCAGTCGAACTATTTTCCGTTGGTAATGTTAACTCAAAGACTTCCAACCGCTGTTCAAAGACTCGCGCCGCATCACGTGACTATCCAAGGAACCAAGGATTCAGCTCACGCACGCGCACGGAGAACAAAAGATCTGCCGTCCAAAACGCGGCTAGACCTTGCAGGCCGCTCAAGGAACACAGCAACGCATGAGAGAATCATTCCACATGCAAGTAAAATTAGGTTACCCTGTTTTCAGAGCATTAAGAATGTGTTTTGTGTTGTTTCAGAGAGGTTGTCTGTCTAGGTGAATGTAACTCCCTTTCTCTCTCTCTTACTCGCTCTCACGCGTGTAATTTATCCCTATCTCTATATCTCACACACTCACTCGTTCATTGATGTCTTATTGTTTGTGTACTTCTATGTGTTTGTAAATACATATATACCCCGTGTGAACGTAGTAAATATATAAGTAGACATGCCTTTATTAAATACACTATATTGACCGATGGATTCATTCTCTTTGCTCATTCTCAAGTCCCTTAAGTGCCAAAGATCTAAACTTATGCTACACGCTTTACAAATGAAACATACTTTAATTAGTATGTGTTTATAGGGCAGGAAGCCCAATTCTTCTGGCCAGAGAATTGCGTTTCCTGAAATCCTATAAAGTAAGACAATATTGGGGAACCCCCACAATATTATTCTGACAATTGAGCTAAATTAATTTTACCTGCTTTGTAAGACGTGATCTGTGTAATTAACTGCAATCAACTTGTCGTTAAAATGAAAAGATTCACATGTATACATTCAGGTAAAATGACATTCTCCCTTAGAGGGAGATTTATTAACATGTAAGACTGATCTAATCCAAACATGTATGAATAATTATTAATTACCAATTATTAATTATGATATGCAAATTCCCCGAGGATTAGACCCGCCCAAAAGTCTTTACAGAATGGTGGAGAAATATGCTAGGCACACTTTAAACTTGTTTTTGAGCAAAAGAGATCAGTTTTCAATCTGTCTATATTGTGATTTAATATTGTACGTGCACCTCGGTTGAGCGAACGCATTGCGAACTCACCGTGACTGATTAAAGGCAAAAAGCCATTTCAGTCCAGCGAAACTAAGAAGTAAACTGCAGTTTTCATAGTTTCACAGTATTAAATTTGTCCTATAAAAGACGAAGAAACCTCTTTTGAACGACGACATTTTTAATATTAAACTCCTCTGTCCGAACGATGTTCTTCTGTCAGGGTGAAGACAAGATTTAGTGAAACGATGCTCTTTCACTATTCTTAAAAAGGCCTTATATTAAATCGTTAGATTAACGGTAAACTCCTGGTTAGACATTGACTTAGCTACTCAATTGTAAAACCTAAAGCATATCTAATCATAAGTGCTATTTGATTATATGTTATGGGAGTCGAAAAAACAGACGATAATTCCTGTTTTATTTATGCGCAGCGCAGAAGCCCTGCCAGACGTGTTTGTTAGAATATAGCACAGGAAAATCCAAAACCTTAAAACATTTTAATCATTAAATGCTATTTGATAAATGTTATTTGGATTCGAATGACAGACGTATAATTCCTGTTATCTATATTAATGTGGGGAAGCGAAGAAATCCTTCCGTGCACACGTGTCGAAAAAAGAAAAACCCACCGAGGTTTGAAATTTATAAGCGAACACGTATGAATCATAGTGCTAATTATTTGTGGGAAGCGAAAAACAGATGCCTAATTCCTGTGAACCCTATGTGTGTGTGTAGGAAAAAAATCTTGCCACGCTGTTTAGTGAAATATAGCACCAAAAAAAAAAAAAATCCAAAACCTCCAAAACATTTTAATCATTAAATGCTATTTGATAAATGTATTTGGATCCAACCGACAGACGTATAATTCCTGTTTTCTCCTACATAGCGCAGAAAAAAATTTCTGCAAGTCGTGTTTGTTAAAACATAGCATCAAAAATCCGCTGAGATTTAGTTTTGATAAGTGTGATCGCTACAGAAAGCAAAGCGTCTGCACGCTCAAATTTGAATCACACATGGAAGCAGGCCGGTTGTTGTTCCGCTGACAAACACTAGAGGGCAACCCTTAGGCCTAAGTGCTTGACAGTTCTCGCACCGCCCCCTGACTTCATCCTGCATGAGCGAAATGTCGCCATCGTGTGGACACTAGTAACAAGGTCATCCTTTCCTAAACATTTTCTCTCATCACAATTTCAGATTTTTCCAGTGAATTCCTGAAATTGTGTTTCCAACTTTCAATGCATGTGCAAGTTCCAGTGTTACTAACATGATTTTTCACTCCTGACTGTGTACACTTATTTTCAATTTAGTTCAAACCACATTTGAATTTAAAAAAAAAAAAAATTCAAAAGTAAGTATTAACAGTCCCTGATGAACACTTAGTGGTGCGGCCCCCTTGTGGCCCTCCTCTGCTAAGTCAGCTCATCTTTTATTTCTACTCTTTCTGCTTTGAAGTGGCGTTCTCTCAGTTGATTTTATGTTGGATATTATCCTCATCATACATAATGCCAACCTTAAATTTCCTACACTTATTCAAATTTGATTTGAAACAAACAAATTTCAAGATTAATGTGAATTAAGTCTCCTTCCCTGTGGGGAAGAGTTTTATGGCTTTACTTCTATATTTCCGGTCTCAAATTATTTTTAATAATTTTGATTTGATATGTTATGACAACAATTCTAGAAGTTACTTAACACCTATGCATACGCTCGATTTGAAGTGTATTTAAACCAGTTTGAATGCAATTCAAATCAAGTTCTCGGTCAGCCAGGTTGACCACTAGGAGGAAGTGACCCAAACCCCTTTGTGGCCCAAACGCGCCACTACTGCCTGTCTTCTCCCGGGGTCCATCCTACTTTATTACTTTTAATTATTAATTTTTATTAATAGTAAAAGTAATAATAATAAAAGGAATTTAATAAAAAAAATATATATATATTTTTTTTTTTTTAGGAATTTTTTTTTTTGGGTTAAGTTATTTTGATAATTAACACCATTTTCATAATTTCCTTTTTACCATTATTTAGGAAAACCTTTGCTTCTATTTTCTACATACATAATTACTCAATTCAGTTTAAACAAGAAAGCTTTCAATCACTGTTAAGCTTCACACTGTTCTGTATTTATAGGTAGAAACCACTAAAGAGCTGTGGTGATTTGACAGGCATCTCTGCTTGGAGTCAAGCACGCTGGTTCATCTGACCTGCGTCACCAGCACTGACTGAGCGCGAGTCTCGGACTTTCCTGTATCTCTCCGTTAGTGCGGCCCGCAACACGACATCACCAATTTGGCACTGCCGGTTGTGATTCAAAGTCAGGTTGCGTGAGAGGGAGCACATCGGTACAGATACACGAAAGGCCCGGGACACTGCTGTCAAGCGTTTGGGGACGACAGAAAGACCAACCACGATGCTGACTCCAACCCAAATGACCTCATTCCACCCCAGGCAAACTAGACAAAGGTATTAAACCCATCCACTTAATATTTGCTACAGAATCTAGAGATTCCCCCGGTTATTGAAGTGTTTGGCTCCCTCCTCCTCTCCGAGCCACAAACCGCAGGCTTAGGCCTCCTCTTCCCCTGTAACACTTCCTGTGTACTCTTAATGCCATTTCATTACAGACCTTCCCATCTTGGATGGTTGCATGTTACTTCAAACTCTGCTATCTTGCCACTGCTCTTTTCTGTCGTGCTCTGTTCTTTTCAGTTCACCTAGAAGACAGAACCTATCTGAGACAACAAGGAACGCTGAATAATAATTAGACAACAAGCCGCTAGCATCAACAGGTGACCCCTAAGCTACCGCCCTGTTAAAATTTCATTCAGGCCCATGATGACCTAACCAAATTGTCCCACAGAATGATTTAACTGTCTGCATCAGTTAACCACAATTTGCATACGCGGCATAGCCCGTATTATAGCTCGTTAAACGTAGAACAACTTGCTTGGTCTCTCTGTGTGTGTTGTGTTCCTCTCGCCCACAGTCGAAACCAGTATGTTCCGGTCCTACAGTCCCACAACCGCTGGGACAACCTGGACACATGGCTGAGATTCATGAGACCTCCATTCCTGCCCAAGGTCGCCAGTGACTCAGAGCTCCAAAGCCAAGAGCGACGTAAGCTGATGGCGCACAAACCAAGCCAAAGCTCCCACGACAAAGACCGGCCAGACACGTCCAAAACCTCGCTTGCCAGCTCATCGCACCAGCACGTCTCCATGAAAGGAGCCGCATAGCCCTGGAGCACGAAGTTGCAACGCTAAGGATGCAAGCCGAGGATGACAAAGACCCCGAGCTACAGAAGGAAGTGAAAAGACTTCAACCTGCCCTGTCTGATCTTCAACACACAGACCGCAGAGAACAGTCAGAGAAAAGAACCAGAGAGGAACTCAACGAGAAACTCCGACAAAAGTGAAGCCCCTTTTGCAAAGAGCAGAGGCCGAACTTAAAGAGACTCGAAAGCCACGGCCTGAAAAAGGAAAAAAACTTGCAAGAGGCCCGTGCTACCAGCCACAAGCTCGTTCAGCAGAGACTGAACCCAAAGAAAGAGACACTAAAGCCAAGGCTTTTCAAGCCACTTACACACGGGCCGAGCTGAAATCCATGAACTTACTCAACAGAGACACGATCTCAAAGCCGAACTTGACATTTTTCCCACAGAGTTGAAACACTCTTATAGACTACCAGCCGCTGCGGCAGGCCTTCATTAAAGAATTCTCTGATCCAGAATCCGAAAAGACTTTGAAAAACCCCACGATCTACTGTCTCTGAACACTACTCAGAGATGCCTCCAGAGGGCGCCCCATAACACCATAGCCCTGTTCACAGAGAGTCGAGTCCGTTCCAGGCCACTGGTAAGCCCAAGCCTGAGCACGCATCAGACAAACACAATGCCGCCACGTCTGAGACAGCCGAGACCCTGAAGTCGCTGAAAAGCTTCTTCACAAAAGACTTTCCAAAAATTCAAGAGGTACGAGCTTTACATCCTATACCTGAGCGTAAGACCTACAGGCACACAGAACACTGCTCGTCAGCCACAGACACAGAGCAAACTGTCACATCACAAAGTGACAGCGGCACACAGCCACCACAGCTGACAGCTGCACAGCCTGAGTGAGACCGCACAGTTTCCCACAGCTGGGTCCGAAACCCCAAAAAAACTGATCAAAAGGGGTGTGGCCCGGAAACTTTACCTACCCATCACTCCAGACAATGAGGTGAGCCTTGAAACCCTGGTTGAAACCCGGCTCAGACCTCACTTTAATGTCAGCTCAACTCTTTGAAAGACTCAGTGTTAAAGCTAAGAGCGAAGATCGAACTCTTATACCCCACATGTGTGAGCTGAACGTGCAGTCGTACAACCAGAACGACCTCCGGCTAGAACAGAGAGCTCCCACTTACCTGACAATTGGTCCTTTGAGGCCTACCCACCCAGTGTACATCTCACAAATGAGCACGCACCCCTTTCTGATTGGCAAAGACCTGCTAGAATGCTCTAAGCTTTATTAGACTTCAAACACCTGACCGTCTGGGCCCTCCAGTCACACTGGTCACCAGAGCCAGACTCCAAGGTCAGAGTTCCCAAGAACTCCAGCAGCCATCCAGGGGTACACAGCCTCAGCACCAAGTCAAGGTTCCAGTTCGCTAACCTGCACCTTCCAGCTCGCCAAAGACCACGCAATGCTTACTCAACGATGTGTGACCTAATGCAGAAGGCCTCTAACACAGAAAGGCTCCTCAGAAAGAATTCCTAAAACCCCACTGACTTTGAACTGCAAAACCAGAAGACACTGCACGAACACAGTGCAAGACTCTGCTAAAAGGGTCCCTGATCAGCATAGAACATAGAACTTTTAAAAGTAGATGAAAATGTCTGCTCAAAGAGTTGCAAGACTCTGCATTCGTAAAATTAGAATTTTACTGACTTAAAGAAAATCTTGAAAAGTAGATGAAAAGGTCTGCTCAAAGAGTTGCAAGACTCTGCATTCGTAAAATTAGAATTTTACTGACTTAAAGAAAATCTTGAATGGACGTGTAAGCCTCACCTGCCAACAGACTATGCACGACTCTTTCGAACCAAGCATTTGCAACATGCTGGTTGAAATGACACTGCTAAACATTAGTTTCTATGACAATGAAGGGTTACAGGAAACGCTAGCTCCAAATAGGGCATACGTCACTGCGACGTCAGAGTTGAGTGAAACCACCTGAGCTTTAAACTACAGTTAACCTATGGGCGTGCATTTAATCGTTACGATCCAACTAAAACACAATGTGCAGTACGCATTTTTGATCGCTGGCTTGTCTAAATGCAGATAAACGATTGCTGGAATTGACATCTCTACTTTAAGTAAAATAGCCTTAGATTTCCAACTAAAATTAGCATGTTAAGCAGTAAAGCGTAAGTCTGTTTGATGAAGAAACCTCATCTCAGCAGCCTGTAAACTGTACCGATGTTTATTCTGCTTTGCTTAAAAGAAATCCAAATTGCAGTATGACTAAACCTGTGTCTAACAAAGAAAGCTCAGGACAAAGTTATATCTAGGTAGATCTGGGCGACGCTCCCCTTTCTACAAATGTAAAGGCCTTACAAATTATTGTTTGATTGATGTAATTCACCTAAACTTTAGCTGCATCTACAAACAGAGAGCTACCTAGTGATCAAAACTGTTTTAATCGCTGAAAAGTCAGCAGTAGTGCACAAGAGGGACGTAACTATATATGCTTAGACAAGCTTTGACTCCCAGCAAATCTATTTCCTTACTCTGTAAACAAATAGAATAAGTTGCTTAAAATAAAGAGAAGAGTTCCATGAGTAAAATTAGCTAATGCCAAAACACATCTGCATTTTACTTCATGTAACACTGAGTCCTAGAAAGACTTAAAATAAAGGTGCACCCTGTTAACTCGTCTAAACATGCATAATTCATGTAAAATGTACAGACAGCCTTTAGGGACTGTTTGAATTGTCTGACATGCTCTAGTTTCCATGACAACGACTTGTCACAGGAAGTGCTAACTTGTGATGTCACTTTGTAAACAAACCAGCCTAGGTGGCTACGCTAACCTAGCATCCTTCCAGCTCACGCTAAGCTAAACTAACATAGCATCCAGCTAGCTTACGCTACGCTAAGCTAACCTAGCATCCTTCCAGCTCACGCTAAGCTAAACTAACATGGCATCCAGCTAGCTTACGCTACGCTAAGCTAACCTAGCATCCTTCCAGCTTACGCTACGCTAACCTAACCTAACATCCATCCAGCTTAGGCTAAGCTAAATAATAACTTCTACAATTAGCAGGTAGCATAATTTACTTGAACCCTTAATCACCACTTGTGTTTACACAGTGCACAGTATTCTAAAATACTTTCCTTAACACCAGTTAGGGTTCCTAATTATTCACATTCCGTGTTTGCAATTCTTCTTAGCTAAAGTTCACCTTCACTAGTTGAGGCATAGCCCTTGCTAACCGTCTTGCTAACTTTGAAGATACCCTGTTAATTAAACTTAAGTTAACTACATGTAAACTGTGTAGCTAGAGAAGAATTCATATAGCAATAGGAATCTTCATCGGCAGGTGACTAATCCTTTGATGGGACACACACGATGTGGCCTCGAACAAGCAACCGTTATAACCCACTATAAAGTGTTGGCCCAGGCAAATCCAAAGTTTAGTCACTAATGCCACTGATTATTCTCGCCTTCAGATCATTCCCATTGTTTTGATCACTTTGTTTCTGCTTTTAATTTTAATTTTTTTGCTTTTGGCTCTTTAATTTTAATTTTATTTTATTCTTTGACCTTGATATTAATAGCACTCAGCTATTCCCTTTACTTTTCGGTCATCTATATGATTTAAAATTTATTTTATTTCCTCTCTTGTTCAAAGGTGGTTCCATTTCCCATAGGGCCCAGAAAGGAAACAGAGACACCTTTATTTGTGATTTTGTTTTATTTTCAACAAGTGTACTCATTTTTGTGACCCTGCAACACAAGTAACTTCAACAAGTTACTAGGGCACAACTATAGTCCAGAGGATTGATAATAAGCATAATTTGAATAGGAAAGCTGTCCTTTTTTCCCCATCATTCACTTCGTCAAGCCGTAGTGAACCACTAGTTAAGTCCAGAGAAATAATTTAGTCATAAGAACCATCTTAAGGCATTTATTTCATCTCGGCTATGCCCTTTCCATGGAATAATCTCGGAACCACATACCTCTTAGCCTCCTAACATCCACAGCTAAGATAAGATACAAGACACACTTCACTAGCTAGCTACATGTGAAACACCTAGCTTTATGCTACATACCTAGCGAACCAATTAAACCATGGTTCTGAACTTTTAGGGTCATGCATTAGGCTCTCACCACAAGACAAAAATGTCACAGAGCCCCTGCTTCACCTGACCTTAACCTTCCAGCTTACCAAAGACTGACGACAAAACAACGGACACTATGAGAAACCACCTCTCATACCCCTCCTACCACCCACGAACGCCGTCTGCACCCACCGACAGCCGGTGCCCCAGACAACCTAAGTCAACAAGAACATGCCACGTGCACTAGACAAACATTTAGCGTTCTGCACCTGTTGCCATCACCGCGCCACAGCTTGTGGTGCCACAGTGCAAAAGGGGGGTTATGCCAATATATGCCCTATGCCCATGATGCACCGTGTGCTGCACACCGCAGCACCAGAGACAATTGCAAGACACCGAAGCAAGTGGCATACCGGCGTCCTCAAAGCGAAAAGACTGTCCTAGCCAACCAAGGACGACACTCGCTGAAATTTTTCCTCCCTTTCACTCTTCTCTCTCCCTTTCACTTTTACCAGGATGCTGCTGTGCCTCCAGCCAACCAGAGGACAGCCGCAATCGGACATCTCACCAGGTCCGGCACCAAGCATCGTCCTAAGGGAACAACCAGGACTCCCTTTTCTGCCGGACCCGCACTCAGGTCTGTGCCACCTGATCCTCGCAACGCCTACAGAACGCACTACCCCGGCGTAACGACACAATACAGCTGGGTAGGTGCCACCGGACAGAGGAGGCCCTCACGCACACTGAGGCCGATGTCGAACACATGCTCGACCAACTTGAGAAAATGACTGTCACGCTAGCGGAGCCAGGTGGCCACAACCGCCGCCGCACTGCCGTCAGAACTCTGTTTAACACCTGTATGTCCAGCATGAATGCAGTAAACCTTGCCAACGTTGGACGGCATGTAGCCGAAATTCAAACTAAGATTCCACAGATAACAGAGCCACTCACAACAGAGTGCATCCCTGCAGCCCATCGACAAGACAATAGGGAACTGTGGTAACTTTCAACACTCACAGCGTTCTGCTGACCCCGACAGTGAACTCCATGAAACAGCTGTTTACCGTCTTCCAGAATGACTTTGCTCAAACTCAGCTGGTAACAGCCCTGATGACAAACCTGCTAAGGGGGGTGAACTCCTCCATCGACAGCCTCGCCATGGGTAGAATCCCACCGCACCTGATACCCTTAGGCCTCATGCAAACCGTGCTGGCGTCCGCCATCACCATGCCAACTGACACCTTGCCTACTCTCATGGGTAGTGCCATCCCACTCTGCATCACCACAAGCAGAGAAAAGGGGACGTTCCCCTAAACTTACCCATCACAGTCAAGCCGAATCCACCGGCTCAAGAACATTGTCCATGTCAGATTTTGAAAGGCAGCACTCACATCAAGATCCGCATGCCGTACGTGATTGCCTTGCATGACAGCGACACCAAGCTGTCCCCAGCTCCGAATCCACACATGTACACATTGACCAAAGACATTCACTATCTCTGCCTAACAAATCTTTCCTCAGAGACAACCCTGACGGAACCTGCGGGCTGCAGATCAGCGGCACAAGCTGCCCTGCTAAAGCCAAGCCTCGCACTCAAGTCACCGAGACCCAAGCAGAGATGGTAAGTGACGGGGGCTCGCTAACACTCCGGTGCAAACAGCTGCACTCACTTACGACCAGAAGGACACTGACCTCTGGGTCACCTTGCTCAACCAGGGCAGGACATCCAAGTACCAAAAAGCCCCATCCTTCAAGAACCACACTTTCACCCTAACTCCAGAAAGGGAATTGTGGTTTGCAAAAGGGGGATCCCAGCTAATTGACATTGTTTCTATCAACACAGCCTTCCGAGCTTTGTCTCAACTGCCCGCCTTAACTGCTTCACCTGCTGTCCAATCCTGGACTGCAGCCGATCCTACACAGGGTACATCTATCAACCACACCCTGACACTCGACAGTCATCCTGCACAGGAGGCTCAACGAGATGCGAACATCTACAGCCAAGCCCACGGGACCCTCAGGAAGAGGGTACCACGCTGGAGGCTGCGTCGAACTTTATCAAGCTGAGCCCTCAGCCTCAGCCTAACAGCACCTGCTACCCAATCATGATTCACCTGTCACCCGTCCATTGTGATTATTGTTGTCCAATTAAGTCCACACAGGGACTTCACCAGACAAAAAGGGGGATTGTAGAGTATTTGGGGTGAACCATTAGATCCTGAACTCCAAATCAACACACACACATTCCACCACACACACATCCCCCAGCGTGGTGTCAGCTTACAAGACACCAAGACTGGAATGTGGAATGTGCCACAGGAAGTGAATGCTACAGAGAAAAGAAACTTCTCTTTTTAAAAGACATTTTAAACAGAAATATTCAATGTGTTTTATGTGTTTGTTTGTTCATGTTACATTGAAATAACTGAGTTTACCATTATGTATTTTTACTTGTAACTGCGTATTCCCTAGAATTCTAACGAAGGAGAAATGAATTCTGCATTCATATATATTCTATTATACTTCCCCTTTAGAATTGTACAAACAATGTATCTAATCTCATCTTACGATTTGTCTTTTAGGGGTTTGATCTATGTGTTGGGAAACTAATGGTATAAGGTCTTAAACTTTGCAAACTGTTTAACCAAATCCGTTTTTTGGCAAGTTTGGTCTTGATAAACTCCAATCTTCGTTCCCCATTTGTTAATTGACATTACATTTTGCTAAACTTGGTGACACACTAGTATTATAAAAATTGTGAAGATTCTTCCCTTAAACACCCAATGAAATTAGGGAGTCAAATGCCTGGTTAGAACACAATGGGCCATAAAACCTCCCTCCAAAGAGAAAGCTCCTGATTGGACCCTCTTCCAAAAGAAGGCGGAAAAGTCAGGGCTTCAAAAGGACTGAACACCAGTTTAAACACCCCCTTCGTCCATGTCCGCGTGTCATGATGTAACGTCTCGCCTCCTGGCGAGCTTTTTCGCCTTTCTTTTATGTGTTCTAGTTTAGTTTGTGTTTTTCAGTCTTAAGATAAGTCCCCGGGTTTAATTCCGATCGACGAGTGAAAAGAACCCCGCGTGACATATCTCTTCAGCAAATCCAACTACAAGGGACACTCCAACAAACGCGCGCTCTCTCTGAAGAAGAGGCACGCGCACGTAACCACGTGACGCGTCGTACTGAGAGATGCCCACGCGCTTCTCTGGGATCTCCCTTCGGAGATTTTTCGTTCCTGTTAGTCAAAGTTTTGTTTTCGTAGTCGACTCTGTTCACTTCCACAAAGTGAAACGGACTCAGTCGAACTATTTTCCGTTGGTAATGTTAACTCAAAGACTTCCAACCGCTGTTCAAAGACTCGCGCCGCATCACGTGACTATCCAAGGAACCAAGGATTCAGCTCACGCACGCGCACGGAGAACAAAAGATCTGCCGTCCAAAACGCGGCTAGACCTTGCAGGCCGCTCAAGGAACACAGCAACGCATGAGAGAATCATTCCACATGCAAGTAAAATTAGGTTACCCTGTTTTCAGAGCATTAAGAATGTGTTTTGTGTTGTTTCAGAGAGGTTGTCTGTCTAGGTGAATGTAACTCCCTTTCTCTCTCTCTTACTCGCTCTCACGCGTGTAATTTATCCCTATCTCTATATCTCACACACTCACTCGTTCATTGATGTCTTATTGTTTGTGTACTTCTATGTGTTTGTAAATACATATATACCCCGTGTGAACGTAGTAAATATACAAGTAGACATGCCTTTATTAAATACACTATATTGACCGATGGATTCATTCTCTTTGCTCATTCTCAAGTCCCTTAAGTGCCAAAGATCTAAACTTATGCTAGACGCTTTAAAAATGAAACATACTTTAATTAGTATGTGTTTATAGGGCAGGAAGCCCAATTCTTCTGGCCAGAGAATTGCGTTTCCTGAAATCCTATAAAGTAAGACAATATTGGGGAACCCCCACAATATTATTCTGACAATTGAGCTAAATTAATTTTACCTGCTTTGTAAGACGTGATCTGTGTAATTAACTGCAATCAACTTGTCGTTAAAATGAAAAGATTCACATGTATACATTCAGGTAAAATGACATTCTCCCTTAGAGGGAGATTTATTAACATGCAAGACTGATCTAATCCAAACATGTATGAATAATTATTAATTACCAATTATTAATTATGATATGCAAATTCCCCGAGGATTAGACCCGCCCAAAAGTCTTTACAACATATAGATCTCATCGGGCCGAACATCTTTCCCCCGGTCAAGTTTTACGCCAGCCCAACAGGAAATCGGCTATTATGGGTTGTTTGGAAAACGCTTGCTGTGGAATTTGATGTACTACTCCTAGGCAATTCATTCAATCATCGCCAAACTCGGTGTGCATGAAGTCAAGACATTGAGGATGCTAAATTGCAGACAGATTTTTGATATCTCGAACGGTTTGGCCGCGGCGAGGAAATCAATTTTCATGACTAAAAAAGGACATATAAAGTGTGTTATAACTTGCTGAGTTTTGTAACAGTTGGTAAAACTAACTGTTTATATTCTTCTCCTCAAGCTGAACAACTTTCTAATTTATAGTCATTACCTCCGACCCTCAGAAAGTCAGATATTGTGGTTTGAATATGGTCATTTCTCTCTCTCTCTCTCCTTCTCTCTCTCTCTCTCTCTCTCTCTCTCTCTCTCTCTCTCTCCTCTCTCTCTCTCTCTCTCTCTCTCTCTCTGAGCCAATATGGCAAGCCGTTTTAACATTTAGTCATTTTAACCTACTAGTCTCTATTTTCATGCTACTAGTACTTCTTTTTTAGATACTAGTATCTATTCAAATAAGTACTAGTACTTTTTCATTAGCGACTAGTGCTTGTTCTTTAGTACCAGTGCCTATTTTTTAGATACTAGTGCTTATTCTTTAGATATTCTTTTGAGTACGTATTAGTAGCTAATGAATAAGTACTGGTATCTATTTAATAGGTACTAGTATCAAATAGGGTACTTAGTACCCTATTTATTGAATAAATAGTAGTATCTATTAATAGGTACTAGTATCTAAAAGGTCATTTTCTCTCTTTCTCTCTCTGAGCCAATATGGCAAGCCGTTTTAACATTTAATCATTTTAACCTATTAGTCTCTATTTTCATGCTACTAGTACTTATTTTTTAGATACTAGTATCTATTCCATTAAGTACTAGTACTTATTCATTAGCGACTAGGGCTTATTCTGTTCAGAATATTCAAAGTGCTTATTCAATTTTTATGCTTATTTATATTTTCAGAGCAGAAAATCCGATTTTTCTGCTTATTCAATATTGCATCTAAAATGTAAGTGACTTGATGAAAAAGAATCAGGAAACGTCTCATATCTTTCTAAAATGTAATTATACACCATTTAGTTTTATATAAAACTATACAAATATTAGAACTAAACCAATTCAAGAAGTATGAAAAAGTTTAAAACAGGCTATTTAGTGCTATCTGGTCAAACAAAAAATCATTCATAGGGCTATACTGCCCTCTTGTGTCCAAAATGATATCAACATAGTACAAAAAACTATTTTATCAGGTATGCCTATTGCTTGAATTTATTTTACAAAAACATGTGCTATATTTCAGATCAATATATTTGTATAAAATAATACTATATGACTAAAAACGCATTTGATGTTTCTTTTTTAATCAATAACTTAAAAATAAACAGTGTGTGTGTGTGTGTGTGTGTGTGTGTGTGTGTGTGTGTGTGTGTGTGTGTGTGTGTGTGTGTGTGAGAGAGATTGTGTCTGTTACAGTGACAACTTGTCTTTTTGGATATATATCTTTTTTTTATTAAAAAGAAAATGTGCATACAACCCATATATTTTAAATGCATTGTTTGCTTTAAATTAAATTAAGATTGTATGTTTGGTAATTGAACCTAAATAAATTTAAAATTAATGTGCTATTTTTCAGATCAATATATTTGTTTTCCTTCATTTTAATCAACACTAACTTTATTCTCATCTGAATTATAAATAACTTATTTCTGTATAAAATAAAAAATCCCGAATAATCCAGACCAACCAGAGCGCACTATTTCTACAACATCATCAGTGTGAAGCGGAACTACCAGAGCCATTCGGCAGATAGCGAGCAGATATTTTGATATTTTGTGTCACGTCGTGCACAATAACCCTAAAGGCACCAGGGTGGCGATGTACATAGATGTATATAGCTGCGAGCAGCGATGAAGGGCCAAAGCCGGCGCCACCGCCACCCCGGTGCCTTTAGGTAACTAAAGGAACCGGGGTGGCGGTGCCACCGGCTTGGGCCCGTAATCGCTGCTCGCAGCTATATTTATATATATATATATTTATCTTTCTTTTTAACGAATCTTTTTTTCTGACTAATCTTTCTGTTTCTAACTAATCTATCTATCTATCTTTCTCACTTATCTTTCTTTCTTTCAAACTTATCTTTCTTTCTCTCTAACTAATGTCTTTCTTTCTTTCAAACTTATCTTTCTTTCTCTCTAACTAATGTCTTTCTTTTTTCTTTCTTTCTTTCTAACTGATCTTTCTTTATACTAGTCTTTCTTTTCTAACTTTCTTTCTTTCTTTTTAACTAATCTTTCTGTCTTACTTTTTAACTGATCTTTATTTATAACTAGTCTTTTTTTCTAACTAATCTTTCTTTATTTCTAACTAATGTCTTTCTTTCTTTCTTTCTTTCTTTTTAACTAATCTTTCTTTCTAACTAATCTTTCTTTCTAACTAAATCTTTCTTTCTAACTAATCTTAATTTTTTTCTTTCACCTAATCTTTCTCTATTTTTTTCTTACTAATCTTTCTGTTTTCTTTCTTTCTAACTAATCTTTCTTTCAACTAATCTTTCTTTATTTCTTTCTAACTAATCTTTTTCTTTCTTTCTAACTAATCTTACTTTCTAACTAATCCATCTTTACTCTTTCTTTGATTCTTTCTTTCTTTCTTTATAACTTATATTTCTTTCTTTTTAACTTATCTTTCTTTCTTTCATACTAATCTATCTATCTTTCTTAGTAATCTTTCTGTCTTACTTTCTAACTAATCCTTCTTTACTCTTTCTTTGTTTCTTTCTTTCTTTATAACTAATATTTCTTTCTTTTTAACTTATCTTTCTGTCTTTTTAACTGATCTTTCTTTATAACTAGTATTTCTTTGTTTCTAACTAATCTTTCTTTCTTTCTTTCTAACTAATCTTTCTTTCTTTCTTTTGGACTAATCTTTCTGTATTTCTTTCTAACTAATATTTCTTTATTTCTTTCTAACTAATCTTTCTTTCTTTCATACTAATCTATCTATCATTCTAATTTATCTTTCTTTCTTTCTTTCATACTAATCTATCTATCATTCTAATTTATCTTTCTTTCTTTCTTTCTAATTAATATTTCTATCTTTTTTACTAATCTTTATTTCTTTCTTTCTTTCTAACTAATCTTTCTTTCTTTCATACTAATCTATCTATCTTTCTAACTTATCTTTATTTATTTCTAACTAATCTTTATTTCTTTCTTTCTTCCTAATCTTTCTCTTTCTTTCTTCCTAATCTTTCTGTCTTACTTTCTAACTAATTTTTTTTTCTAACCAATATTTCTTTCTAACTAATCTTTCTTTTCAACTAATCTTTCTTTCTTTCTTTCTTTCTTTCTAACTAATCTTTCTTACTTTCTAACTAATCTATATATTTATCTATCTAACTTATCTTACCATTCAAGCTAATTGACTCCTTCAGATATTTCATCAGCCATACAGTAGTCCATATTTGACATACTGAACATTTTTCTGTCCAAAGAGTCCTCGATCTTGAACTCTCTATACATATAGACTATTTCTGATGATTCAATAGCCAAACATTTATACATATTTTACCTATTTAACATATTGCCAACGACTCCTCAAACTTTAACATTCATGCTCATTGACTCCTGATGATAATTTATTATCCAGACAGTAGTCCACATTTGACCTATTTAACATATTTCTGGACAAAGTTTCGTTCATCAGCTTGAACTTTCATAGACTTCTACTGATGTTTCATTAGCCAGACATTAGTCGATATTTGACCGGATTAACATATTTATAGCCAAAGAATCTTTAAACTTGACAATTCAAGCTCATTAACTCCTTCTGATGTTTCATCAGCCATACAGTAGTCCATATTTGACCTACTGAACATATTTCTGGACAAATTTGGTCGATTTTGAATTCTCTATACATACTCATAAACTCTCTCTGATGATTCAGCAGCCAGACAGTAATCCACATTTGACTTATTTAACATATTTCTGGACAAAGATTTGTTGATCTTGAACTCTCTTTACATACTCATTGATCTCCTTCTGATTCATTAGCAAGACAGTAGTTCATATTTGACCTGTTTGACATATTTATGGCCAAAGACTCTTCAAACTTGAACATTCAAGCTAATTGACTCCTTCGGATGTTTCAATCAGCCATACACATATTTGACTTACTGAACATTTTGAGATGGTCCTCACTGCAAAACACGAAATACAGAGGGACCTCCGACCTTACATATACCTAAACCTGCCTATCTCCACCCCTGATCCCTAAACCCACCCCTAATCTTACCCATCTCCACCCCCTGAACCCTAAACCCACCCCTAATCCTACCCATCTCCACCCCCTGATCCCTAAACCCACCCCTAATCCTACCCATCTCCACCCCCTGAACCCTAAACCCACCCCTAATCCTACCCCTCTCCACCCCTTAGATCTGGATCCAACTCCGCCCCCTGGATCTCGTGTACTGTGCAATGAGGTGCTACTGAACATTTTTCTGGCCAAAGTGTTCTCGATCTTGAACTCTCTATACATAATCATAGACTATTTCTGATTCAATAACCAGACATTTATCTATATTTGACCTGTTTAACATACCTATAGCCAAAGAATCTTCAAACTTGACCATTAAAGCTCATACTGATATCTTGTTATTTCAGCCATACATGTTGTCCATATTTGTCACATTAGGGAACATTTTTCTGGCCAAAGAGTCCTCGATCTTGAACTCTCTAAACATTGTCATAGACTCTTAGTCATGATTCAATAGTCAGACATATATCCATATTTGACCTATTTAACATATTTCTGGACAAAGATTCGTCGATCTTGAACTTTCTATACATATTCATAGACTCCTTCTGATGATTAATTAATCACACAATTATCCATTTTTTACATATTTAACTTATTTCTGGCCAAAGACTCCTCAAACTTGAACATTCAAGCTCAGTGGCTCCTTCTGATGATTCATTATCCAGACAGTAGTCCACATTTAACCTATTTAACATATTTCTGGACAGAGTTTCGTCGAGCTTGAACTTTCTATATATACTCTGACACCTGCCATAAATATGTTAAACATGTTAATACAGGTCAATAAATAATATCATAAGAAGATAATTTGTATATACAGTAATTTAATGTTCAAGAACTCTTGGGCCAGAAATATGTTCAATAGGTCAAAAAGGGACCGCTCTATGGCTGATATAGCATCAAAGGGAGTCTATAAGTTTATATTGTTTAAAACGTTTTGAGGTCCCTTTAACCTGAGTTCAATAGGTCAGATATTGACTTCAATATAGCTTATGAAGCATCAGAAGGAGTCTTTATGTATATAAAGTTCAAGGTCAAGAACTCTTGGGCCAGAAATATGTTCAGTAGGTCAAAAAGGGACCTCTGTATGGCTGATTTAACATCAGGAGGAGTATTTAAGTTTATATTGTTAAAACCTTTTGTCGACACTTTGAACAGAAATAAGTTAAATAGGTTAGATATGGACTTCCGAAGGAGTATGTAGAGAAAGTTTTAGATTTTGGCAATAGTGCCCATCTCTGTTTATTACGAAGTATTCATTCCCTGAGTGACTTGAAAAGGCTTGCGTTTTGTTTGGTCACACCACATGGGCTGCGTCTGAAACCGCATAATTCCCTATTATTTAGTATGGGAAAAAGAGTAGGCGAGCGAAAAAGTATGTACGAATCCAAAAGAGTAGGCGAGAATTACCTGGGTGACGTACTAATTATCGCGAGATTCGAACTTAAGTGCGTTTGAATATGCCTACTTTCTTACTAGTAGGCGAAAACAGTACGTCAGAGGTCTTCACTCCTGCTCCTGGAGAGCCACTGTCCTGCAGAGTTTAGTTCCAACCTGCTTCACCACACCTGCCTTTGAATACTCAAGCGATTCTGAAGTGCTTGATGAGCTGATTCAGGTGTTTGATTAGGGTTGGAACTAAACTTTGCAGGACAGTGGCTCTCCAGGAGCAGGAGTGAAGACCTCTGCAGTACGTGAAGGAAGCAGTACGTTCGAAACATCAGTATTCATAAAAGAGTAGGCGAGAAGTTTTATTATGTATAAAGTTAGCTAACAGGGGAGCTTCAGTAAGGACACGTAAGTTACGTCTCCAACGTGGATTTACATAAACCATATACATCTTAAAGACTTTTATTTTAAATGTCTATTTACATCTGACAGGAAAATCTTCAGTACGTTTGGCAGAAGAGCACATCACAACATGAAATAGACTTCTGAGTGATGTATGTGTGCTATTATGTAGAACAAATCTGTAAAGTAACTAAACATAAGTTATCTATTTTATTTGTCCATTACTGTTGATACATTGAGGAACATTTATGTTGGATAAAAAGTTAAAACAACCTCAACATGTAAATGTAGTGTTGAGCTCATAAATCACAGAGGTAATGTGAATCTTGTCTGGATGTTACAGGGACAGATGAACAGATGTGTGTTTATCCGGTGGAGAGATCATGAAGCTGAATGCTGCCATCAAAGGCTTTGAGTGACACTACAGAAATGAATAACAACAACTATTTCAATATTAAGTTGTAGTTTATTTTAATTATTGTAATTTAAAACAGAGCACTTTTCTGATTTCTGTGCATTTGCTGCAGATCTTTTGTGGTGGAGCAGGACCTGCAAGGGAAGATGAGGCGGCAAATTTGTGAAAAAAAGCGTTTTTGTCTTCTAAATAATATTGAAATCAAATGACATTGTGCGTTTAAAATGACTGCGTTTGTGTTTGTGCATTTTTGTAGGATCTGAAATGTCAGCGGGCTGGTGTGAGCATTGAGGATGAGGAGTCCAGAGCTGAATCCTGGAGATGGTGCCATGGATAAGACCCTCCGTCACTCCACCTGCCCTTACGAGACCCTCCATCACTCCACCTGCCCTTACGAGACCCTCCATCACTCCACCTGCCCTTACGAGACCCTCCATCACTCCACCTGCCCTTACGAGACCCTCCGTCACTCCACCTGCCCTTACGAGACCCTCCGTCACTCCACCTGCCCTTACGAGACCCTCCGTCACTCCACCTGCCCTTACGAGACCCTCCGTCACTCCACCTGCCCTTACGAGACCCTCCGTCACTCCACCTGCCCTTACGAGACCCTCCGTCACTCCACCTGCCCTTACGAGACCCTCCGTCACTCCACCTGCCCTTACGAGACCCTCCGTCACTCCACCTGCCCTTACGAGACCCTCCGTCACTCCACCTGCCCTTACGAGACCCTCCTTCACTCCACCTGCCCTTACGAGACCCTCCATCACTCCACCTGCCCTTACGAGACCCTCCATCACTCCACCTGCCCTTACGAGACCCTCCATCACTCCACCTGCCCTTACGAGACCCTCCATCACTCCACCTGCCCTTACGAGACCCTCCGTCACTCCACCTGCCCTTACGAAACCCTCCATCACTCCACCTGCCCTTACGAGACCCTTCATCACTCCACCTGCCCTTACGAGACCCTCCATCACTCCACCTACTCTTATTGCCTCAGATTGTGAAGCACAACACATCACGCAACAACCTCCGGCACGAAGGCACGGCTGAAACATAAACATAAAAGTATGCAGTTTTTGTCAACAATAGCCAGTATTTTGAAACCTGGTGTACTTTGACTGGATGTACCTTGTAGGGATGCACCGATACCACTTTTTCCAGACCGAGTCCGATACCGATACTTTCATTTTTGGTACTCGCCGATACCGATACCATAACCGATACCTGTATTTTTAATTTTCAATTCATGCATTTGTAAATTTTAAATGTATTGGTAGAGAAACCAAAATAATATCAATCATATTAGTTGTTTATTAAATTTAAACTTAATTAGTTCATCAAATATATATTTCATGCACTGCATATTCATTACTTTATAAATTAAATATAGATGGATCTTTTTGTAAAGTTGAAAGAGGTAGCCTATTTAGAAAAAAGCAGACAGTCATTTATTTGTCCTTCGTTTGATTAGCCTAACATTAAAACACAGCAGCAGATTTATTTGCTGCTCCTTTAAGACCGAACGCACGTACGCCATTTTAATTATACTGTCTACGTTCACTTGAGATATATAACAGACTTTTACTAGGATACTCGCCAAGACACGTGTTTTTACATAGTTTTGTGTGAATTCGTCCGTACAAGCGCAATATGTGAAAGACTTCCATTCAGTATTCGGGCGCTGTCTGGTGGTTTTCGGGGCGCGCGCTGTGGATGTTTGAAGTTCATGGAAATTCTTGACCTGCAAATGTCCAGTAATAATGTAGGTAACCACTCGTTAAACACAAATAAGGTAACAATTCATGTTTTACTTACATATACGATTTAGTTTTAATCCAAATAACACGTGCTGAGTGAACGATCCGCAACCAACAGCATTCAACAGAAGTGCTCTCTCTCTCTCTCTCTCTCTCTCTGGTCAGTTAACGTTATTAATAAGCTACATGCCTCGTTTTACTTTATTTGCCATTGACATCCGACTGAACTACAAACTTTCCACTGACGTCTGTGAAAAAGGGATGCGCTCGACCAGCTCGCGCGTCTGTGTCATAGCGTGCTTAATCCACTGCACGTTTTTCTCTTATCAGCTTGCGCACCACAGTTAATAGGCGATGCGTTAATATATTCTGTTTAATATTCCACTGATAAGATACATTTACTTCATATACAGCCTTCTTTTTTTATCCCCATTATAATTTCTGACACTGTACACATGCTGCCTGGTATCGGTTGTTGGTATCGGGGCATTTTTACGAGTACGAGTACAAGTACATGAGCTCAGTATCGGGCCCGATACCGAATCGGTGCATCCCTAGTACCTTGTGAAGTAAAAACAAGTGTTATTCTCTGACAGAATAATTTCATTTTGAGTCAGATTTCCAGTGTTTTGGTAAAGTTAGTGTGTGCAGAGAAAGATGTGTTCTATTTTGAAATTAAGATTTAGTATATATTTAACAAAATGTGTTTTTGAGAAGAAAATTATCCATTTGGCCAATTGTGTTTTGTAGGTGTGAGTCTGTGTTAAGAGTTTAAAAAAGGTATCTGAAGTATGGGTAAGTGCTAGTTAGCGATTGAAAAAAAAAAAAAAATAATACAATCACAAGTTGTCTGATTAAAATGACTGCAGTCAGGCACGGGCACCCTTTCACTCCCCCTTCAAAAACAGCTCTCTTCAGCTCTTTACAATGTGTGCACATTAACAGAAACTCAGCATTTAACCTACCTATTAGCCTGCAACTTTTAGGAACAAAAAAAAAAAACTTGATTTATTATAAGCTGTAACAGTAAACGTGTGTGTATGGAATATATTTAAAAACCAAAAACAAAGTTTTATAAACTATTTTTATAAAAAAAAACAAATATTAGCCTAAGTATTTGGCCAGTATCCAATAGTTTAAAAATGTGTAACTGCCGTATTTCACATTGACCAGAAGCTTCTAATGGACATCTTAATTGACATCAAAACACTGGAAGATAAAAATTTTCATTGCAATTCAAAAGATGTTTTGGATGGATGTATACAACTGTTTAGAGTGAAATAGATCTGAGTTGTTTGTTACCCTCTAGTTTGCCTTATTGTGCACTGGTCTAGGTCGAGAAATAATCACCAAAACTCATCCTGTCACTTAAATCTACCCCTAAATAAGAACTGATAAGAATGTAAATGTGTACCTTGAAATGCAATGTAAGTCGCTTTGGATAAAAGCGTCTGCCAAATGCATAAATGTAAAGGTAAATATGGCAAAATAACGTGGGAGTAAATGCTGATTGTGGTGTGTGGGTGTGTGCATGTGAGCAAGCTCTCTTGTTTGCTGTCTGCTGATCGATTGCTCCTGTCTGCCTCGCTGCCTGCTGCTGTGTGTGAGTGTGTTTGCTCCGAGGCTGTTAGCTCCGTCTAAGCCTCGCATTTCTTTCTGTTTTGAACCATCATTTACTATCATTTCTAGTTGTTTATACTACTAATTACAGTTTACCTAACAGATTAACCTAACATCGCTAGCTTCCGTTATTGTTAGCACAACACGCTAGTATCTCGCTAGCCTGTTAAGGCGCCACCCGTGCGCTCAGTTATTTATTTATTTTTCTCGTGCGTGCCCGCGCATCTGAGTCCATAAAAAGCCCAGGTGAGTAAGAATCAGTCAACAAACACGGTGAGTAATGTCTCGTCCTGTTATTGTCACTTGCACCTCATGCCATATGTTTACCATAGCCTTCCCCGTCGGCATAGGGTTTATATGTGATAAATGCAAGGAGACAGTCAGGCTGACGGAGAAGATTTCAGAATTAGAGACACGCATCCAAACTTTAATTGAGGATAGTAAGTGTGCTCGAGCTTTAGATACTACTTTGGATGCGCCCAGCATAGTGAACCATTTACATGATTCGGTTCCGGCTGAGTTATTGCCTGTGCAGCCAGGCAGATGGGTGACGGTGAGAAATCGCTCTAGTCGCGGATCAAAAAACCACTCTTCTGTTCCGGTTACCATAACAAATCGATTTGCCCCTCTCAGTGAAACCCCCACTGAGAATGCTGTTGATTGTGCCCTGGTAATTGGCGATTCTATTACACGGAACGTGAAAATAGAGACACCAGCCACCATAGTCACATGTTTGCCGGGAGCCAGAGCGCCTGACATCAAAGCAAATTTAAAAGTGCTGGCTAATGCTAATCGTAAATTCTCTAAGATTGTTATTCACGTCGACACTAATGATGTTCGACTTCGCCAGTCGGAGATCACCAAAATTAATATTAAAGAGGTGTTTGAACTCGCAAGTACGATGTCAGACACTGTAATCTGCTCTGGCCCCCTTCCTGTTCGAAGGAGTGATGAGATAGTTAGTAGATTGTGTTCACTCAATGGCTGGTTGTCTAATTGGTGTCCGCAACATAATATAGAATTCATAGACAATTGGAAAAGTTTTTGGGGCAAGCCTGACCTGTTGAAAAGAGATGGTATTCATCCCACCTGGGATGGTGCTGCTCTTCTCTCTAGTAATTTGGCTCATAGTCTTAGAGATAAAACATGACAATCTGGGGCTCAGGTCAGGAAGCAGACAAACTGGCTAAACCGACCGTCTGCTAGCGGCCTCACGTCACCAAGGTCAGATAAATCCCATCACATAGAGACTCTTTCACCTAGATATCATCATATAGAGACTGTGTCTGTTCCCCGAATTTGGAAATCCAAAAAACTGCCAAACTTTTCTAAGGTTAAAAATCTAATTGATGTTCAACAAATAAAAAACAGATATAATACAGATGAGCAAACGATAAAGCTTGGGTTGCTGAATATTCGATCCCTTAATTCAAAATCGCTCATAGTTAATGATAAGATTAAAGACTATAACCTAGATGTGCTGTGTTTGACAGAAACCTGGCTAAAACCAAACGATTACATTACTTTAAATGAGTCCACTCCGCAAGATTATTGTTATAAACATGAGCCTCGTCCGAAAGGCAAAGGGGGAGGTGTTGCTGTAATTTATAGTAATATTCTCAAAACCACTAAGAAATCTAGTTTTAAATATACTTCTTTTGAAGTGTTGGTGCTTAATGTAAAAATGTATAGTGTAAACAATAAATCACGTTTGAGAATTCTGCTGGCTACTGTATACAGGCCACCAGGGCACCATAAAGATTTTATCAAAGAATTTGCTGACTTTCTGTCAGAATTAATATTGGCTGCAGATAAAGTCCTAATTGTTGGTGATTTTAATATACATGTAGATAATGAAAAAGATGCATTGGGATTGGCATTTAAAGACATTATAAACTCAATTGGAGTGAGACAACACGTGTCAGGACCTACTCATTGTCGTAATCATACTCTTGATCTAATATTATCACATGGAATAGATGTTGATGGCGTTGAAATTCTGCAGCAGAGCGACGACATCTCCGATCATTATCTAGTCTCGTGTAAATTACATTTAGCCAAGGCTGCAAAGCCGACTCCATGTTATAAATATGTTAGACCTATCACTTCTGCCACTAAAGATTGCTTTATCAATAATCTTCCAAATCAGTTTCATAATCTCAGCATCCCAGATAGCTTAGAAGAACTTGATATTGCAACAGAAACTTTTAACTCTCTCTTTTCCAGCACTTTAGACACAGTTGCTCCGCTGCGCTTAAAGAAGATTAAAGAAAATAGTCCAACGCCGTGGTACAATGAGCACACCCGGGCCCTTAAGAGAGCAGCCAGAAAAATGGAGCGAAACTGGAAGAAAACAAAACTAGAGGTATTTCGGATTTCATGGAAGGAGAGCTCGATTGCTTACAGAGAGGCCTTAAAAGATGCTAGAACTAATTATTTTTCAACCCTATTAGAAGAAAATAAACATAATCCTAGGTATTTATTTGAACAAGTGACTAAACTAACGAAAAAGAAAGCTTCAAGCCCAGAAGTTTCCAAGAAACACAGCAGTAATGACTTTATGAACTTCTTCACTTATAAGATTGATAATATCAGGGACAAAATTATAACTATGCAACCGTCTACTACAGTATCGCATCAGGGAGTATATTGTAGTCTCCGTGAGGAGCATTTTGATTCATTTGTTGCTATAGGAGAGGAAGAATTTTGCAAAATTGTTAATTCATCCAAATCGACAACTTGTATGCTAGACCCTAAACCGACTAAGCTACTGAAAGAGATGCTTCCAGAGGTCATAGATCCTCTTCTAGATATCATTAATTCATCTGTCATTAGGATACGTACCAAAAACCTTTAAGTTGGCTATGATTAAACCGCTTGTTAAAAAACCGCGGCTTGATCCTACAGAATTAGTCAATTACAGGCCAATCTCGAATCTGCCTTTTCTGTCAAAGATACTAGAAAAAGCAGTATCCTCACAACTGTGTTCCTTTTTAGAAATAAATAATATCTGCGAGGATTTTCAGTCCGGATTTAGACCGTACCATAGTACTGAGACTGCTCTCATTAAAGTCACAAATGATTTGCTCCTATCATCCGATCGTGGTTGTATCTCTCTATTAGTGTTACTTGATCTTAGTGCTGCATTTGATACTATCGACCACAACATTCTTTTAAATAGACTAGAAAACTATGTTGGCATTAGCGGAATTGCACTAGCATGGTTTAAATCATACTTATCTGACCGTTTTCAGTTTGTAGCAGTAAACGAAGAGATGTCTTATCGATCACAAGTTCAGTATGGCGTACCACAAGGCTCAGTACTAGGACCGCTGCTGTTCACTCTGTACATGCTACCATTAGGAGATATAATTAGGAAATATGGAATTAGCTTTCACTGTTATGCTGATGATACTCAGCTGTATATTTCTTCAAAACCTAACGAAACTTTAACCTGACTCCGCCAGATGGATTTGCTCCGCATATCCATCTGGAAACCTTCCGTTGAAGTAGTTTTGGTAAGGGGCGAAAATACTGGTTAGCTGATTGGCCTATGTTGGTGATAGACGGGCCAAATCAACCAATCAGATCAACGAAGCATATGAGAGCGACGACGAAAACACAACCACAAGCCAGGCTACTCTTGCTGCTGCAGGTAAAGGCTCGTTAGCTCTGTAATTCCGTAATAACTCTGTAATTCCGATAAAACTTGCTCGATAGCCACACTGATGCTAGTTTCATCCGCTGAAGCCGCCATGTTCTTAAGACTGAACTGTCGCGCTTCTCGTTGCGTCACACCTCAACCCGCCTCAAAGCCAACGCTGATTGGACGTTCGTTTGGTGAACTGCTCCCAAATTTTCTTTAACGGAAAGTATCCAGACTGATCTGCGAGTGAAACCTTGAAAGCTCGCGAGATCAGGATGGTCTCACGAGGCTAACGAAACTTACCAATTCACAAAATTAACGGAATGCATAGCTGATATAAAGAATTGGATGACCAGTAATTTCCTATTACTAAATTCTGAAAAAACAGAGATTCTAATCATTGGACAAAAAACTTCCTCACCTAATAACCTAGAATACTGTCTAACACTTGATGGCTGCTCAGTTAAGTCTTCGTCGTCAGTTAGGAACCTGGGTGTGCTCTTTGATACCAATCTTTCATTTGAAAGTCACGTGTCTAGTATCTGTAAAACCGCATTTTTCCATCTTAAAAATATATCTAAATTACGTCATATGCTCTCACTGACAAATGCGGAACAATTAGTTCATGCTTTCATGACCTCAAGGCTAGATTATTGTAATGCTCTACTGGGTGGTTGCCCTGCACGCTTATTAAACAAACTACAGCTAGTTCAAAACGCAGCCGCTAGAGTTCTTACCAGAACAAGGAAGTATGACCATATTAGCCCGGTTCTGTCAACACTGCATTGGCTGCCTGTTAAACATCGTATAAATTTTAAAATATTGCTGATTACTTACAAAGCACTAAATGGTTTAGCTCCCCAGTACTTGAGCGAGCTCTTAACGCATTATAGTCCTTCACGTCTATTGCGATCTCAAAATTCTGGCCAGTTGATAATACCTAGAATATCAAAATCGACTTCTGGCGGTAGATCCTTTTCCTATTTAGCACCAAAACTTTGGAACAATCTTCCTAACACGGTCCGGGAAGCAGATACAGTCTGTCAGTTTAAATCTAGACTAAAAACACATCTCTTTGGCTTAGCATACACATAACACATTATAGATTTCTATAATTCAATGTTAGGCTGCATAGATTAGATCAGCCGGAACCGGGAACACTTCCCATAATTCCTGATGTACTTTGTACATCATAAGAAGGATGGCGTCTACGCTAATATTAGTCTCTCTGTTTATCCCGAGGTTTACCGCAAACCGCCGGATCCAGGGCATATCCAGATCTGATGAAGGACCATCACATGGACACGACGACACGCATTATCAGGGCTGTGAAGGCCCATGGACACCTCACCACACTCATCTCCTCACCGGCCGGATGACCCAACCCAACCAGATGAACTGGATAATATCATGAAAGTTCTGATCCCATCTGACTCCTGACATTATGCTGCCTAACTCATAATCATACACTGTTCATTTGTTGGCCAAAGGAGGACTGGCCCCCCGACTGAGCCTGGGTTCTCCCAAGGTTTTTTTCTCCATTCTGTCACCTGATGGAGTTTTGGTTCCTTGCCACTGTTGCCTTCGCCTTTTGGCTTGCTTAGTTGGGGACATTTAATTTTCAATTGAACAATACTATTACAACATTGTTTTCCTGTTATCTCTGTAAACCCTGCTTTGAAACAATTTGTATTGTAAAAGCGCTATATAAATAAAGGTGACTTGACTTGACTTGAGCTTGCCCATACAAGTGGTTTTACTCCCTCCGCTCATGGCAGTTCAGAACCACTCAAGCTCAATTACGGTTTAAGTTTTTTTCTTTAAGAAATTATGATGACAGCAGGTTCCATGCACAGATGAAACACTATCGTGGAGTTTGCCCAGTTTCCTCTGGGCTCCGCCCGTTTCTGTCAGATTGTTTCTGTCCCTCACAGATTGCTCTTAGTTAAAGCTATAAGTTGGTGAGAGACAAGACTAATGAACCCAATATAACGAAAAAACACGTGGAATGACGATCATCACTAAAACTTTCACTAAAACTAGCTTGTATTTGCTTTCTTTGACAGATATGATTAGGAAGCATGGCATTAGTTTTCTTTGTCATGCACAACACAGCTCTAATTCTCACGCAGACCAGATGAAATCTCACATTTCCTCGACGGAGCTTTGGATAAAAGACATTACATTTTTCTCAGTTACAATCTTAGCATCGTGAGTTTTTTTGTTATTTGAATGGCCAATAATCATCATTTCCAGTGCTTCTCAATTCCACTTCTTAAAAGTTTTCAATATGTCCAGGGCAGCGTTTCCCAAAAGCACTGCAAGAGTTTTGGTTTTATAGACTCATGGTTTATTGGTAATAAACAGTGTTGAGTCTTTAAGGGCAGCATGGATAAGCGCTACAAAATGCATTGCAATGACTGATGTCACTGAGCTGTTTTGGATTATTTTATGTGGCAGTACAAACAGATATACATAAAACTATCATAAATGCTATTTCCCACTGCTAACTAGGCAACATCACGGTTTATTCAAACTTGATGCCCTGGGCCAGTGGCAAGTCCTTGCTGTAGTTGATAGTGCTGCAAGAGGAGGATGAGAGTCACTGACCAATTTGAAATGTCAACAGGAAAAGTCATTGTATCCAATTTACATGATAAACGCTATATTTCATTTCAAGCATGCTGGCAAAATTCCTGAGGTTGTGTTGAAGACTGACACTCACCATGTGGATCTTCTCATGTACTGCTTCCAGGAGTCACTGCCCGACTCGCGCCCACCTCCTGTGTGTTTCTCACCTCCTGCACACACACACACACACCATCCAAATAAGATCATTCCTGGATCTGTCAAGTGTCAAATTTCTAGGATTTGCCTGACTCTGACCAATGGGATATCATTTTACATTTATTCATTTAGCTGACGCTTTTATCCAAAGCGACTTACAATTGCTATATTTCAGAGGTCGCACGCCTCTGGAGCAATTAGGGGTTAAGTGTCTTGCTCAGGGACACATTGGTGTCTCACAGTGGATTCGAACCCGGGTCTCTCACACCAAAGGCATGTGTCTTATCCACTGCGCATCACCACCACCTTGGTGGTGGACCATGTGGGAAGGAATAAGAAAAGAAAAAGTAATGACTTGAGCTTTGTTATTTTCACGCAAACTATTGATACAAATATTTATCGCATCGAAGGAGTGATGAGATAGTAGACGGTCCTCACTCAATAGCTGGCTGTCTAAGTGGTGTCCGCAAAATAATATAGGGTTCATAGACAATTGGAAAAGTTTTTAGGGCAGACCTGACCTGTTGAAAAGAGATGGTATTCATCCCTCCTGGGATGGTGCTGCTCTTCTCTCTAGTAATATGGCACTTAGCCTTAGAATTCTATATTATTTGCATTTTTCATTTGAAAGTCACGCGTCTAGTGTCTGTGATACCGCAATTTTTCATCTTAAAAATCTATCTAAATTACGTCATATGCTCTCATTGACAAATGCGGAACTGTTAGTTCATGCGTTCATGACCTCAAGGCTAGATTATTGTAATGTTCTCCTGGGTGGTTGCCCTGCACGCTTAATAAACTACAGCTAGTCCAAAACACAGCCGCTAGAGTTCTTACCAGAACCACGAAGTATGACCATATTAGCCCGGTTCTGTCAACACTGCATTGGCTGCATATTAAACACCAAGTAATCAGCAATATTTTAATTTATACAAAGCACTAAATAGTTTAGCTCCGCAGTACTTGAGCGAGCTCTTAACGCATTATAGTCCTTCACGTCTATTGCGATCTCAAAATTCTGGCCGGTTGATAATACCTAGAACAGGGCTATTCAATTGGCGGCCCGCAGGCCAAGTGCGGCCCGCCAACCATCTCCATCCGGCCCAAGGGCACCCTTACCTTCCTCCTCCTCCTCTCCTCCTCCTCTTTTCTGGTGGTGCGGCTAAATTTGGTTAGATATGCGTGTGGCCGCAGTGGCGCCTGGCGCCTGCAGCTGGACGACGCACTGTGTGTGTACCATGAGCGCTCGACTAACCTGAGAGAAACACTTTCAGTCCGAATATTTCAGCAGTTATTATATGTGTCCCTTATTTCTGTCGACTGAACCAGCGATATTAATCATTTCATTGGTTCGATTATGTCCTTTCCATGGATTGGCCAAACGCGCTTGTATAACGGTCGGAAACGATTCGGATTCGTTCGGACCGTTCTGTCACTGAATCTTCTGAAGCGGTTTCTCGGTCAGTAACAACAAATAGAGAATAACACCGTTTTCAGTTGTTTCACTAGTTTACTTTGAACTAGGCAGCACGGGCCAGTGGATAACGGAACGCAAGCTTAAGGGAATTGCATTTACTCCCGGTCCCGGACACTATTATTAAACAGCGTTGCGACATCCAGTGAGAAGCGTTTCAATCTGACACTCCATTACAAAACAAATTACTCAATGATTTTAACTAGTTTTAAATCGGACGAAACAGCCTTAACATTCCCAGCACTACTGATGAGGTAAATTGCAAAAACATGAACAAAGTTAGAAGACTATAAATCACACCTAATCACAACCCTTACAAACCTTTACCATAATTTACAATGGTTTGGGCAGAAATGTGGAATATTTATATCGAATACTATGTTATAGTCATTTATATTGCATTAGATTTATTAGGGGGTAGAGGAATATATAATTCATTGTGTGTGTAGTTTTTACCTGTTTAGGCATTTTTTATACAGTGGTAGTGAGTGAGCCATGCATGGTTTTATGGTTACAAAGTCTCACTGTCAGAATATTTTAATTTAAGCCTATAATAATTATTAATAAAATAATTCTTACCAATAGCTATGATCTTGTATACGGTAATTCATATATTTGTACATAGCTGTAAATAAGTTCTCTTACGAGAGTACTCTCGTGTTGCGTAAGCTAGCTTACGCTACGGGAAAACTCCTTTTCTCGAGAATACTGAAGCCAAAAAAATTATCCTTTAATTTTCTCATATTTAAAACGCATGCTTGCACAGAGCAGACCTAGAATAGGCAGCTCATGCGCCTATTGGCTGCTCTGCGGCAAGATGCTGCAACCTATCGGTGGACTGGGAGTGACGTCAGCACCAATAGCAGCGCGGGTGCCCGAGTGCGTCACGTCCCGCCAGAATAGGCGTGGCTTACCTCTATATAAGCCCGGTCCAGATAGGGTGTTCTTTGATTTTTCTCCACTTTAGCGAAGTATTCACATCGCTGACTCTCCAGAGAAGCCGCGCCGTCGAAACAAGCACCTCAGCGGGACGAGCCCTCTGCACTGCAGTTGGAAGCCGCCTTCGCCGCTTCATCGCCGTACCTGCTGCGCTATCCGGCGCCCATATCCTTTTCATATTCCTTCTCTAGTATTCTAAAAGAGCAAGAGGCGTTGTTTCAAATGCCTCGAGTTTCCAAATGCGGCTCGTGTCGAGCCCCTCTCAGCGTCGGGGACCGCCACATCTTGTGCGCTTCCCGCCTGGGACGGAACCGCGCGTAGCTTCCTTTACGTTACAAGCCTGTAGCCACAGCGGTAGCCGGAAAGCCTCCCTCGAGCCTCGCTTTTTCACCTTCCGCGCCTCTCTTCACCGACGCGCAGCTGCCGCTCACGAGCCTCACTGCCGTCGCGTTTGAGGATGAGGGACACGCATCAATAGACTGCTGTTCTAACCGCGCGTAGCTTCCTTTACGTTACAAGGAAGCTAGCGCGCCCCCGCAGAAGCAGTCACTCTGCCCCTTGTGGGACCGCGCAGTGATAAGCGCCGTTCCCAAGGGCTGCCGGAGCCTGTAGCCACAGTGACGCGCTCGCCGGAAAGCCTCCCTCGAGCCTCGCTTTTTCACCTTCCGCGCCTCTCTTCACCGACGCGCAGCTGCCGCTCACGAGCCTCACTGCTGTCGCGTCTGAGGTTGAGGGACACGCATCAATGGACTGCTGTTCTAACCGCGGCTAGCTTCCTTTACGTTACAAGGGAGCTACCGTGGCTGCTCGCGCTACTCAAGCTTATGTTGTTTCCCCCGTGGCTCAGTGGCTAAACTCTAAGCTTTCGCGCCAGAGACCCGTGTTCGATCCCGGCTCTCGCAGCAGAAAAAATGTATGCAGCTCTCCTCTGAGCTCGCGACCAGCTTTCTTACGTACAGGAAGCGAGCGTGCGAACCGAGACGTCACCGTCGAAAGAAAGTGTGGTTTTTTGTCCCGCCGAGGCCTGACAAACTCCCTCTTCTTCTCAAACATTTTCCAGCTCCTCCTAGTACGAGCGGCCGGTAATGTCTATACTGCAGTAGTGTGCCTGTTATACACGCACGCCTGTAAACAGTGCCGACACACACACGAAAACTGTGATGACGCTCTCTCTCTCTCTTATCTGCTCGCGGCAAATAAAGCTTACGTTGTTTTCCCTGTGGCTCAGTGGCTAAACCCTAAGCTTTCGCGCCGGAGACCCGTGTTCGATCCCGGCTCCCGCAGCAGATAACATTTATGCAGATCCGGCTCACGCCGATGGTGTTTTAGTGTAGAAAGGTGCCCACATCTCAGTGTTCACCCCTACACGCAAGCACGCTCGTGTTATTCACAGAGCCCACTCCCTTAAAGCGGGCAACCGCTCGAGTGTTGAACGTAGGAAATGTGTCCGCGAGTTCGCGTCCACGCCTATTTTTCTGCCCGCTCTATCACTAAAGACTCACGGCTGGACCACAGTCAAAGTTTATTTCCCTGTCAGTCCCCTTCAAAAAGGCTACTGCAGTGGTCCATTTAGCAGCCAACGAGCCGGTTCATTTACCCTCTCGCCTGCACACATACGCCGTTTTCACGGCGACCCAGAGAAATCTCAAAGGAGTATATTGTCTGGTTATCCGGCTCACGCCGTTGGTGTTTAAGTGTAGTGCAAGTGCCCACGCCCCAGTGTTCACCCCTACACACAAGCACATCAAATCTCGTGTCACTCACAGAGCACACTCTCATAAAGCGCAGAGAAGCCGCTCGAGTGTTGAATATAAGAAATGTGTCCACAGGTCCGTGCCCACTATCTGGCCGCTCTGTTACACGTTCAATAAAACAGGTTATGAATGTAAGTCTCGTGCCCGCCGGAGAGCGTTCACGCTTACTAACACACACCTC
Organism: Chrosomus eos; assembly: GCA_036326025.1. NCBI lineage: Eukaryota > Metazoa > Chordata > Actinopteri > Cypriniformes > Leuciscidae > Chrosomus > Chrosomus eos. Next base: position 499,295 of record CM070841.1, read on the forward strand.
CCCCCGGGCGCCGCCCGCGCGTTAAAACGAAACACAGGGCATTGATATGACGCTCCCTATCCGTTATGATCGGGGCGTCACATACACTTGCAAGTCTCGTGCCCGCGCACACGCGCTCACGCTTACAGAAAGCTTTTCCGCCCAAAGCGCTGCTCTCGCGTCAAAAAGTGAGAATAAAATGCTCCCCATCCCTTATGATTGGGACTCCTCACATAAATCAGCCGGTCTCGGCTTTCAGTGAGCAGCCATTGCCCAGAACCGAGAGCGTGCGCGCCGCGCTTTCGGCTCCGGTTCAGTTTCACAAGCCCGCAAACGGCGGCGATCTGAACCCGGAGGCCATTCGCCCCCTAGCGGCTCACATAGCTGCGTGGGAAATTATCCCAGGGATTTCAGAATGGGTTCTCAGCACAATAAAGCAGGGCTATACACTTCAATTCATTCGCCCTCCCCCGCGCTTTCGAGCCCGGTCCGCGACGATAGTGAATGCGGAAGTAGCACACCTACTTCACGCAGAAATAGCAATACTGCTGTGCAAAGGGGCTATAGAAAAAGTACCGCCTTCTCTTAGCGAGTCAGGCTTTTACAGCCGATATTTTCTTGTACCCAAGAAGAACGGAGCTTTCAGGCCCATCCTAGATCTGAGACATTTGAACAAGGTGCTTGCAAAAGACCGTTCAAATGCTTACAACCAGGAAAATCCTCACGCACGTTTGCCCGAGGGACTGGTTTATTTCTCTAGATCTGGAGGATGCCTATTTTCTGTTTCAGATATCACCCCGTCACAGGCAATTTTTGAGATTCGCCTTCGACGGTCAGGTATATCAATACACCGTCCTGTCGCTCGGCCTGTCTCTAGCACCCCATACATTTACGAAGTGCATGGACGCAGCGCTCGCCCCCCTGAGAACTCAGGGGCTGCGAATAATGAACTATCTGGACGACTGGCTGATATTGGCTGTGTTCGCCACCTAGCCGCGTTTTTCTAGAAGGGCAGCTTTCTCCCTTTGAAAACGTTTCAACGGATGCTGGGCTGTATGGCATCAGCTGCAGCGGTGCTCCAGCTGGGCCTATTGCGCATGCGCCCGCTCCATCACTGGTTGAATGCTTGCGCGTCTCGCCGAGCCTGGGTTTCTGGCGGCCAGAAAATCAGAGTGACTCAGACCTGCATAGCGGCTCTGCAGCCCTGGTTAGTAGCCGACTGGTACCAGCAGGGAGTGACGATGGGAACCATCTCTTATTGGAAAGTAGTTTCGACAGATGTGTCCAACTCGAGTTGGGGCGCGCTGTTCGAAGGCAGACCGGCCTTTGGCCAGTGGTCAGACCAAGAGAAGTGTTTTCACATAAACTGTCTTGAGATGATAGCGGTCGAAAACGCGCTGAAGCGCTTCCTCCCGTTCATACAGGACCAACACGTTCTCGTTCGCTCGGACAACATGTCTGTGGTTTCCTATGTAAACCGTCAAGGTGGTGTCAGATCCAGGAACCCCTGCAATCTGACGGAACGCATCCTTGTTTGGTCCCAGATGCACCTGTGCTCGCTGAGGGCGGCGCATGTGCCTGGCCATTCGAATGACGGTCCAGACAAACTGTCCAGGGACAACGTTCCCCTGGGGGAATGGTCCCTGCACCCCCAAACAGTCCAGAAACTGTGGCGCCTATTCGGCAGAGCGGAAGTCGGCCTATTTGCGTCAAAAGACAATGCTCATTGCCCGATGTTCTTTTTGAAGAACGAGGACACCCTGGCCCAGGTCTGGCCCAGCCTCCCTCTGTATGCTTTCCCTCCGGTCTCTCTGTTACCACAGGTAATCAAGAGAGTCAGGGAAACGCGCCACTCGGTGCTCCTCATAGCTCCGCACTGAGAGAATCAGAATTGGTTTCCGGAACTAGCACGGCTGTCACATGCAGCTACGTGGCCTATTCCGGTGAGGGCAGATCTCCTCTCTCAGGCTCGCGGCTCAATCTGGCATCCCCATCCAGAGCGCTGGTCTCTGCACGCATGATTGATCAACGGGTACTCGTTACCCTGCCAGAAAGAGTGATGAGCACGATCACGCAGTCTAGAGCTCCTTCCACGGGACGGCTCTACGCGTCTAAATGGTCAGTGTTCTCCAAGTGGTGCACCGACAGAGATCTGGACGCACGGTCGTGTGAGGTTGCGCATTTGCTCACTTTCCTACCAGAGCTGACGGATAAGGGGAGGTCCCCATCCACGCTCAAAGTTTATGTGGTGGCCGTGGCGGCGTTCGCAGAATCGACGCACGGTCAGTCACCGGGAAGACATGAGCTGGTCATCCGCTTCCTTAGGGGAGCTAGAAGGATGAATCCGCCGCGCCCCCCGTCGGTTCGTATGCGGCCTCTGCAGTGCTTCGGTTGGGTCTGCTGCGCATGCACCCCCTCCAGCGCTGGCTGAAAACACGAGTCCCGCGACGAGCTCTCTGTGAGAGCGTCATGTTTGGAATTTGGGCCTAATGATTCTAAAGTTACGCTCAAACCAAGACACGGTTATGTCCCCAAAGTGCTCTCTACTCCGTTCAGAGCGCAAGTCATTTCCCTGTCGGCCCTTCCGGGAACCGACAGTGACAGCGATGTAAACTTCCTTTGCCCGGTCAGGGCTTTAAGAGTTTACGTTCAACAAACCGCTGCCTTCAGGCAGTCAGAACAGCTGTTCGTTTCGTTTGGTGGCCGCACGAAGGGGCTAGCTACCTCGAAACAGAGCATTTCCAGATGGATAGTTGATGCTATCGCCTTGGCTTACAAGTCTAAAGGCCTTCAATGCCCTTTAGGTGTTCGAGCCCATTCCACTAGAAGTATGGCCTCATCATGGGCTTGGCGTCATGGGCGTTTTAAATATGAGAAAATTAAAGGATAATTTTTTTGGCTTCAGTATTCTCGAGAAAAGGAGTTTTCCCGTAGCGTAAGCTAGCTTACGCAGCACTCGTTCCCTCTTCTAGAGAGAACCGAGGTTACGTTAGTAACCGAGTGTCGTTATTTATTATGGTCTTATAAATCTGCATACTGTTGAGTACCACATTTCCAAGTAAATACAATAGTTTTTTATGTTTACTTTAGCTTACTTACATTTACATTTATTCATTTAGCTGACGCTTTTATCCAAAGCGACTTACAATTGCTATATTTCAGAGGTCGCACACCTCTGGAGCAATTAGGGGTTAAGTGTCTTGCTCAGGGACACATTGGTGTTTCACAGTGGATTCGAACCCGGGTCTCTCACACCAAAGGCATGTGTCTTATCCACTGCACCATCACCACCCGATCACCATCCACCATCCACTTATCCACTGCACCATCACCAACCAATACTTATTGGTATTGTTCTGTTTCAATAAATAAGCTAAACCCACCGGCCCAGCTCAACTTTTCGATTTAATAATCCGGCCCTCGGATGAAGCTAATTGAATAGCCCTGACCTAGAATATCAAAATCGACTGCTGGAGGTAGATCCTTTTCCTATTTAGCACCAAAACTTTGGAACAATTTTCCTAAAATTGTCCGGGAAGCAGATACAGTCTGTCAGTTTAAATCTAGACTAAAACACATCTCTTTGGCTTAGCATACACAAAACACATTATAGACTTCTATAATTCAATGTTAGGCTGCATAGTTTAGATCAGCCGGAACCAGGAACACTTCCCATAAATCCTGATAAACTTTAATAATACCGCCATTCTTCTTATAATGTACAGTCTCTCTGTTTATCTCGCGGTTTACCGCAGTCCGCCGTATCCAGGCCGTATCCGGATCTGAGGAAGGACCTGCGCCTGGACACGACGACAACGCATCCCTGAAGTGCCACTAGTCTCTCCCTGTGAAGGCCTCCTTCCCTTCACCCCTGTACTGATAAAACGTTGTCGGCATAATTCCGGTTTGCGTGGCTACGCAGACGCGACAAATTTCTGTATTATAATGTAAGATCAGACAAGTAGTTTGTTGAGGGTTGATTTGTAAAGAACGTCTTGAGCACATATATATTCAAACTGAACAAGTGATGCACATGTGTGCGCTTGTCAGCGTTTTCACAAGTTTGCGTTTTTGAGGTTTGCGCAGAGAAAACGGATAATCGTTTTCACCTTCGAACCCATTTCAGGGAGTGCGTTCTCGAGACACCAGGCACTGTTTTGTGCGGATGGGTTAAGGGTTTTCTGTTAGAGCGGTGTCGTGTTAGCGGCCCCTAAGTTAATAACTAATGATCTTCACAACGGAAGTGAATCAATCAAAACTAACTTTAACTTTATAACTTTACTAACAATAACTTTATTCTAGAACTGTTGTACAGCCTAAATCTCGGTTACTGTAATTTCTACTATAAATGTAAAGCTGCTTTGAAACAATCTATACTGTTAAAAGCGCTTTATAAATGGAGACTTGACATTTTGCATTTCTTCTATTGGTGGTGGAGTTTCTGAACGTCTACGGTACTTTCAGCATGGCCGACTGCAATAAGGATGATCACTTAATGCATCCCGATCCCATGGTCAATGTTCATGTTGCTGCTGTGCACAGAATGGTGTGGTACTGATGTATTAGTACGCACCAAACGCTCCTCCGATCTCAGCGCCGCTGGTTGGAATGTTGACGTTCACAATGCCACAGTCAGAGCCTTTGGGCCTGTAGACAAACAACGTACACATTTACAGATTCATGAACTCACCAAGTTTTATATAAAGACACTTCCATAACATTCAGTTTATCTATGCTAGGGCCGTATGATTTACGCGATGCAGAAAAAGTGGACGGAATCACAAAATCCAGTCATAAAACTGAATTTACTACACAGAGATATGCAAATTTCTTTATGAATAAATAAAAGCAGGTCAGTACACTTAAATCAAATCGCGATATAGACTAGTGTAAGTTAATATTAAACCACAAAAAGAATATTTCGATAGGAATTCTGCATGCTCTGCACGTCTGCGCCATTCATTGCAGAGACATGCAGTTTCATTTAACACACACACACACAGCACTCAAGTGTTTTCAGCCTCTGCCGCCTCACTAGGAAGATATAAAAACATGAACATCTCCAGAGCTGCTCTGAGCACTTTAACTTTTTTTTGTTAAAATGATAGTTTTACTCGTATGAAAATTAAAAGAAAAATTTATTTTTTATGTCCGTATTTGTTAACATTTATTTATTTATAATTAAAATGGTTGTTTTTATGAATTACATTAATTATACATGCTTTTTGATAATTAATTTAATGAAACTATTAAAATGGAATCCAGAAAACTTAAAATGGAAAACACAGAATTTGGTAAAAATGGAATTTGACCCAAAAAAAAAAAAAAAAAGCATTCATAAAACATAAAATAAAAACCCGGAATGCAAAAAAAAAAAAAAAGCCAAGAAAATAAAACTGATTTTGGGAAAAAAATTACCGGATTTCATAGAGCCCTACTATGCTGGAGTCTGAAGTAAAAACAAACGTCGTCGTCTTTCATGCTCATTTTGCCATCTAGCTAATTTTCAGTCAGCCGGTAAAATGGTTAAGTGCCGTGTGTGTGTGTGTGTGTGTGTGTGTGTGTGTGTGTGTGTGTGTGTGTGTGTGTGTGTGTGTGTGTGTGTGTGTTAAATGAAACCGCACGTCTGCGCCGTTCATTCACTCGTGTGACATTGTTCTATGGAGGAGTGTTAAGGGCGCTATCACTGAGTGTTAGCACTGGCCGACAGTGGAAAAGCAGTGCTGCAAAAAAAAAGCTATGTTGCACACATACCCTAACCAGCGGAACACTCTGCCCATGTCTTTAGTGAAGATACTGCTAGAAAGCCCTTGTTTCACCTCATTATTCCAGGCAAATGCCTCATCCTCTGTCTAAAACCAGAGTAAAATATGTTACAAGAAAAATATGAATGATATAATATTATAAAGTATGCAAAATAGAATAGAATAAAATACCCCACCTTGAATTTAAGCACGTAAAGGATAGGCACGAAGGTCTCTGTGTGAACTATGGGAGCGTCGTGTTGCAGTCCGGTGATAATAGTGGGTTCCACATAGTTACCTGGGCGATCCATAATCTGCCAATCAGATTTCAGTGCTCAAGTTCAATGCATCATCCAGGTCATGAAGTTAAAAGGTGCAAAAGCTTTAACTTCACAAACATGCTTAAACAGAGACAAAATGTAAAATTTTCAATGCAGCAACATGAAGCACGAGTCTCCCTTTGGTGAGCAGTAGATCAAGCTAGGACAGTGCTTATGGATGTTACTGTAGGTTTGATAGCAACCTGTCTTTTGATTGTCACATATGTTTGCCATTTCACCTTAGAAACACTGCTAACACATGCTGCCTGTTTCTGGTGCTTAAAAAGTAATTAATATGTTCATTACCTCCATTTACATTTATAAGTATATAAATGTTTATTTTTGTTATAAAATGGCGGATGGTTTGTCTAGATAAGACTCTTATTCCTCGGCTGGGATCGTGTCGAGACTTCGACCCGTTGGACTCCATTGAAGTCACTTTATGGAGAAAATCCTGGAGTGTTTTCCTCAAAAACCTTCATTTCTTTTCGACTTAAAGACAGACATGAACATATTGGATGACGTGGGGGAGAGTAAATTATCAGGAAATTTTAATTCTGAGGTGAACTCATTTCAAATGTTTGTTTCTGTCGCTGTCAATGTTGTTTTTGTAAGTTACTTTAAAAATGCAGTCAAACATCTGAGGGGCTCAACGGGGCTGCTTGAACGGGCGTCTGTGAACGCATCAGTGTATGGCATGAGATGTGTTTCACTAACTGCGTTTACATGAGCATGTTTTTGTTTGAGTTAATCTTGAATAATTCCAATTGATGACTAGTATCGAAGAGCCGCATCTTTAAAATGCAAAATATTTTTAAACATTTAAATTGTCACATGTTGTACATGCAAAATTAGGAAATGCGAATGCATTTGCAGTCGCGTTTCAACTGTATTGATCGATATGCTTGCGTAGACTTCAGTGAAATGAGCACTGGTTTCTCTCCGCAAGCTGAGCTGATGTGCAAGTCTCATCAACAATAAACGCTAGCTCTTATCAGGCCCATCCAACACATTTAAATGTCAAATTACCCATATATTAATATAAATGGATCATTTCACATGTACGTGCTTCCGTGTCAAAGTGTCTGTTATTAGATCTGTTGAAGGTTTCTGTTCATGTGTGCCAAGACATTTTAGTAATCCATTTCACTGTCATGCTAAAGGCCTAAATGTAAACTGAATATCTAAGGGCTAAAAAAGGCATCCTGATTGAGAAGCACTGACCTAGAAAGAAACATCATATCAACAGTAACATTAACGAAACGTTACCTTTCCCCCGCACACCAGAGTGCCGCCCTGCTGCTTTGCTTGCTCGATGGCCGCCAGGTACTGTTGAACAGCCGGTTTGGTGTGCAGAGGTCCGTAAAGAGTCTTTGCTGTTACCAAATGCAGAATAATTAATGCATGTTTGTATTTCAAACAGACATATAACACATTGGGTCTCATGCACTACACATGCACACTAGGTAGGGGCATTTTTCAATAAAACTATTTGAATACTGAAAATGAGGATTGCACATTTGTCGTTGTTGGAGGATCTTGCTGCACATGCACTCAGGTAAGAGTGCATCTTTAGTGTGAGTGTGTGTGAGTGTGTGTGATGTGTTGTGTGTGAGTGTGTGTGTGTGAGTGTGTGTGAGTGTGTGTGAGTGTGTGTGAGTGTGTGTGTGTGAGTGTGTGTGTGTGAGTGTGTGTGGTGTGTGTGTGTGAGTGTGTGTGAGTGTGTGTGAGTGTGAGTGTGAGTGAGTGAGTGACGCCCGTTTCACACCGCATGCGTGAGCGGCGCGTGAGCAGCGCGTATTTTTTTCGGCGTGCATGTTAATCAATGAGTGCATTCACACCAGGAGCAGGAGCAACGCGTGAGCGTCAAGCAGGAGCGGCGCGTGAGCAGCAGTGAAGCGGGGGTTTCGGCACCAGGTCTATTTTTGCTGCGCTGCTGACGTTCAATTAAAGTGAAAGCTCACTTTTGATGGACAAAAAAATATGATTTCACACAAAAAGTGCCCGAAATGCACAGAATAATGTTTAGTGAGTTTAAACAAGAACTGGAGTAGGCAAAAAAAGAAAATGAAGACTCAAAAATATTTATAGAAGATTAGGCTACCCATTTAAATTTGTTTTGCATTCAGTTTGTGTGAAAGTATGGTGTATTATAAAAAACTAAAGTAAACTAGCCTGAAAATATTCTATATAAACTTTCTATTAGTTTATGTAATACACAGACAGCTACATATACAATGGCACAAACCAAATCAAACAAGAGTGTGCGTTTTATTTGCTTGTTTTTATCCGCGGACTTTGCAGTCTTTGTAAACATATCGAAAGTATGACTGAAACGATAAGATTGGGGCTGTTTTTGTGTTGTTTTGTTGTTTACCATTTATATATATATTTATGCAAATGTTGTACACCTCCCCATAACAAACTTTCAAGACTATCAATTTTATAACTGACCAACTTCTAAAAACAAATGTATAGTGGTCTTTGTAAAGAATTGCTCGCTTGTATATGTAGCTTTGGAGCCGCTGCTGTGACACTGTACAAACGCTTCCAGTGTGAATACTCTTGCGCGTCTGCAGCTGCAGTGACGGTGTAGTTACGCTGACGCGCTGCTCAAGCGCCGCTCACGCTTGCGGTGTGAAACGGCCGTGAGTGAGTAAAGCTTTCCTGGAGCTCAAACAGTAGAGCGTTGGCGTTTGGAACACCAAGGTCATGCATTCGATTCCCAGGGACAGCAAGAACTGATAAGAAAGTAAATCTGTACCTTCAAATGCAATGCAAGTCGCTTTAGATAAAAGCGTCTGCCAAATGCATAAATGTAAAGGAAAGGTTGTGCAGAAGGGCCTTATGTTGAGATAGTGTAATGCAAATAACTAACCGAGAGCATGGAGTCACTCTTTAGAATACTCCAAATTATTTTTGTATAGATTAACATCAGAACGAAGTTAAGAACAAATTCATGCATGTACGCACATGTAAATTAGGTGGAAATTTTGGGTGAGAAGTTCTCCTGTGAACCATGAATAATCCACACAATTATTAGTGAATGAAACCCATAATTCTGTACTGAACTTACGGTCCCAGGGGTCCCCAATGCGGATCTGCTTGTAAGCTTTAGCGATTCTCTCCACAACCTCATCATGTACACTTTCATGCAGCATCTAATTCAGCGGGACAGCAGATTGGGATGAAAAAAATTAGAAACCAGTAATTAGAAAAGAAGAAAAAAAACCATGCTTAAACTAGTGCTTCTCTATACTAACCAGTCTTCTGGTAGTAGTGCACCGCTGGCCAGCCGTTCCCACAGAGGCAAAGACAGCAGATGGCACAACCAGATTCAGATCAGCATCCTCAAACACTGCGACAGAAACACTATGCAATGACTTTATGGACAACATAAACACAGAAAGACTTCCTTGAAAGAATAAGTGTGATGTGATTCCTCACAGACACCTCAGCCTAGGGTGAACACCTGTTTGTGGGGCAATGCGGGACACGGGAGAGATCGAGTCTCCACTATTACAATATATAAACATTCTTTATATTAGTTGGAAAGTCTGATGTGACATAACTGACGTTGGATGATAATATGCATAATATACAGCTAATGCGCTTTGTTAACTGATCAGCTCTGTGTCTGGCACTCCATTTGCTCAGGTTCGAGTGATGCGACGTAATTTACCTCACAGGACTTGTTCAGCCTGCTAAATACAATAAACTGAATAACAGACAAGTAAGTAAAATCACATTGTACTAATGACATTTATTTTAGTATAAAGTCTATGCATCTTGAACTTGTTTGAGCTAGCAGCTTATCCACTGTCTACACTTAGAAATTTTTTTTTGTGGAAAATGTACTGGTCATTTTCTGCCAGGATAATCCAGTAATTTTACGTACATTTCCATTAATCCTAAAACATAATCCAATGCACACTTCTAAATACAGGTAAAACACCTGTATATACACAATATGGAAAATTCCTTATATTGTGTCCGCACGGGTTCCTCGACTCATCCACACAGCCGTCATCAGCAGAAATAACCCTCTACACAAATGCAGCGGCTCATTTTCCAGCTCTAGCTAGAAAACGGCAACTGCACAAATGTATTTTTAAATCAATCATAGTTTTTTAATTATACAGTAGGGGCAATTCCACGCAAAGGTCATCTTTACCATGAAAAAATAAAGTTTTTACCAAAAGAACAAAACCCATTTTAAGTTGTCCATTTAGGTTTATATACTGTATTAATGTGCTTTAACAAAAATTTTAAGAAAATTGCCTTGTTTATCCACCAGATATGAGGTGAGCAACAATGCTTAAATTACATTTTCAACCAGCCATATTTCATGCTTTCAAAAAAAGGTATCAAAGACCCCCCTTTTTAAACTTTATTTTAACAGTAAGCATTTTGCAGAAAGATGGAGGCATGCCTGAGAAATAAATATACTAATTTGGTCATAACAGCACTTCCTGTTGAATTTATAAGGGCTATAATAAAGAGGTCTTGACACTTCAGTGCACTGTCACGTCCATAACGTTTTAAATGTATAGTTTATTTAATATGACAATTATAAATGCAAATAACTTGAAACTTTATTTACAAAGCTAAATTATGTTTATGCTTATTAGGATAGACAATTCATCTCCCTACTTTGCTCTGAACAACCATAATAATGCGTTACGGACGTGACCGTTACGCGACCGTTACGGACGCTTCATATTAAATCATGCATATGACTTGTGATCTGTTTCAAGACAGAAATTATTTTGGCCACTTCATTTCAAGTTTTGCTATGTAGAAAGACTTTATTTAAAGTGAATTTCGTTTTGTATAAATTGTATCTTAATTTTAAATCAAAGTTTCATCCACCAAGTGCCTGGATTTAATAAATAAGCAAATATAGCATGGAGGTGCGATCACTTGCAACACGTAAACTTGAGCGCGTCTCATAACTGAACAGAAACTCAACGTATGCCTCTCAGAAATATAGCCCATCTATAGAAAGATTGCAAAGATCAAAAGGAAAAGAAATAGGCAACTCTCCGATTGTGTAATCTGTGCTTTTTCCACACCACCACGTCCCTTTAGAGGCTCGGTACGATCACGCTGACAAAATAATAGGCTAATAATATTGCGTGTCAATTATTTTGTCAAATAATTTTTATACGAAATAAAATGTGATTTAGGGCTGCACGATGTATCATTTTAACATCGATATCGCGATGTGCGCATCCACGATAGTCACATCACAGATATGTGCGATGTGATTCATGATCAGTAGGCTGCGTGCCAGCAGCTCCCCGGTCCGTAACGCATCGCGGATTAATTGCAAAGTTTAACCATATAGTGTGAGAGTTTATCAATTTGCAAGTCCTGTCAGTTTAAACAAAGCGAAAGAAGACTGGAACTTGTGCGCTGTTTTCTGTCAGCCTTACTAAAGCATATTTTTGTCCCACCAAAGTTTGACCGGTGAGTGATGTAGAGTGACTGCTGCGCTCGTTTAACTGAGTGAACGAGCAGAGAGAGTGAAAGCCCCGGTCGCACTGTCACCGTCTTCAAACTCTCTCTCTCTCTCGTGCTTATTAATGAATTGAGTTGACTCAGTGATGGATTATTTCATCCAGTGATGAAATGTTTTCTGTGTTGACAAATCTTGTGCGATGTGGTCCGTTAATGACACGTCCGATTCGCGAACTAAGACTCATTTGAACCGATTCACTTTAATGAATGGTTAAAACAACTGATCTGTCCAACACTGAACTCAAGAGACATAAATCAGAAACACTTTACAATAAGATTCCATTTATTAAAGTGTAGTTAACTACATTAGATAACATTTTATTAATATTAGTTTCTATACGGATTTATTTACTCCATGACAAAACCACCCCAGTCATTCTAGAATGATTTATTCTTTCCAAATAGAGAACATTCATGGTGGGGGGGGTCAGAATCATTTCAGACAGTCTTCTTAATGTGAAAACACAGCCATTATGCGTCAACAAAAAGTGCCATGATGGTTTGATTGTTGATTTTCCAAACAGATTCTATGTATTTCAGACGCGTCACATCCATAACGGGGTGTTTGTCACATCCATAACGTTGGTTTTTCCTCATAATACACTTCATAAAAATATATATATTTTAAACATTGATATTTTTATGTTCAGCTAAGACCCCTTCATCATGTGGGTAGCAATATTTATACATTGGATTTAAAAGTTCACAGACTTTAAAGGAAATCGAACAGTATACCAAAAACTCTGTCATTTCCCGTCACATCCATAACGCATGCATATTTTCCTTTTTTGGGGGTGCTTAAATATATTTTAGAAAAACATATTTTGCCTGTCAATTCCCCAGATTTGGGTGCTCTGAGAATATGCATTTCCAATTTAAATATTGTAAGAAGTTTTTTTTTTCTGAGACATTTCACCTGTCATTATGAGTTCAAATGTCACATCCATAACGCTGGAATTGCCCAGTAGTCAACATTTAAAGTGGATCAAAAAATTAATCAAAGTGTCCTAAGACAAAAACGGGTATTGTTAAAAATTCATGCATAACTTTGTAAAAGGTTTTGATCCACTTCAAATGTTGACAACTGTATTTTTATTGTGGTTTTGTGGGACATTCCAGAACGTGGGACAAAGCTCCCAATTCTGGGACTGTCCCACAGTGGTCACCCTACCTCAGACTAACTACAGGCCATTTTATTAGGGATGCAACTAACAACTATTTTTGAGAACTGATAAATCTGCCAATTATTTCTTGAATTAATCAGATAAAATTAAAAAAATGTCACATCCTGTCCAATGCTTATCCTCCAAACAATGTGCAAACTTGAGGTGGAGCCTTTGAAACCGATTTAAATGTATGAATGTAGGCTATGATACACAGCAAAAGCTGCCAAAGTTTTAAAGGAGCAGGACAATATAAATCAATAAATTGATGATAAAAAAGTACAAACAAATGGTTTGCTGTAAGAGGAAGATTGAACACTCATTCACCGAATGCGTCATATTTGCCGCGCGCACCTTCGCGCTCGTGCGGACGCGTCGAGTATAAACAAGGCTTTACTCCGTGTCAGCGCACGCTCTGATCGGTAAAGGGGCACAGACACATCATAGACACAGACCGAATCATCTCCAGCAGGAGCAGAAGCACCACTATAACTCCACCTCCGTTTCCCTCGTAAGCTGATCTTAGTATTTAAACATTCTCTATGATAAATGTTTGTGAAAAAAATATTTTAATAACATGGTTTTGGCGGTTATAGAGTTCTAATGATGGTGTTCAACTATAACCGTCACACCTCTAGTTCCACAGTGGCATCCATCTTTGTAAATGTACAACATCTGCTTAACCCATGGCTTCACTGTCGCTGTGCTGTCGTCATCGTGTAAAGCCCGCCCCAACGTTTCTGATTGGTGCCGTGATTTCGACGGATTGGAAATGGACTTCAATGAGCTCTTTGCCAGACTAACTTTCAGAGCACATCTAAATTTCCCGGAAGTTGTCTGGGTTTTCCCAGGCTAACATATGGCACCTTTAAAGCAGAATAGATTCTGATTGGCTGTTGATTTTTTTAATCGTTCATCAGTTGGAAAACATCTTTCTGAAAGTGATTCCAACGATATCCATATAGCTGTGGTGTGCACAATTTTTTATATTTAAACACATTTTTTAGAACTATATCATTATCGTTAGAATTATATCATTATCGTTATAGTTATCGTCCTTGGTGTGAAAGGGCCTTTATACAACTTATTCCAACAAAAAGACCCTTTAATTAATTAAATGCAACAAACCTATGATCGCGTTATTTCCTCCCAACTCCAGTAGTTGACGACCTGTAAAAAATAAATAAATAACTTTTAAAATCATGAGTCAAATCAGGAACCAAACCAATGTCTTAGGGTTTTCCTAGAGCTGCGCGAGTCTGGATAAATTTGTGTGTTTGTTTTTAAATATATAAAAGCACAATTCTAAACAACAAACTAAACAAAGCAACATGCAACTTACTAGAGAACAGGGCTATTCAATATATATCAAATCTAAACGCTGAGGTGGGCCGGTGAGTTGGTTTGGGGGTTTAGCTTATTTAATTGAAACATTATTTATTGAAACGTAACAATTTCAATAAATAAGCTAAAGTAAAGCTAAAAAAGTATTGTATTTTCTTGGAACTGTGGTACCCATAAGTATGCAGATATAGAAGACCATAATAAATAAAAACTTCATAGCTCATAGCTATTAGTAAGAAATAATTTTGCATAATTATGCATTTAACAGTACATAATTATGCACTGTATTACAAATGCCTAAACGCAGGTTAAAAACTATACGCACCTTCACAAAGAAACTTGACAATTTCATAATTTCTTTTAGCCATTATTCCTCTACCCACCTAATAAATCTAATGCAATATAAATGACTATAACATTATTCAATATAAAGTTTGGGCATAAATATGGAATATTATATTGAATACTATGTTATAGCCATTTATATTGCATTAGATTTATTAAGTGGGTACAATACTTTTTTAGGTTTCCTTTAGCTTATTTATTGAAACTGTTATGTTATGGTAAATTACTACAGTACATTCATGGTAAATGTTTATAAGGGTAGGGATTAGAGATTTAAAGTGTAATCTAGTTCATGGCACAATGTTTCTGGTGCTTTCCTCATCAGTCGTGTTGGGAATGTTGAGGCGGTTTCATCAGATTTAACACTGGTTAAATTACTGATTAGCCAGTCCCTCCAGAAAAACGCGATAATGCGATCGCTGAATTCAATGCATAATCAGCCAAAGTCCGCATATTTATGCGGGGGTCGCATTTTTTCAAATAGGCCTACTCCGCAATTTCGCCGCATAAATTGCTGATTTCCGCGCAAAATATGCGGGGCTTGCATGATTTCATAATCCCCGCATTTTCGTCGCAAAAAGTCACATATATATCTTAGCAGAAAGTTGAAAAATGTTGCGTTTGCTTCACACAAGAGCAGCCATTTCCCCCTGTTGGCATGGGAACCAGGGATGGAAATTAACTTTTTTGTCCACCGGCCACTGTGGCTGGTGGATTTCAAAATCTACCAGCCACTCAATGTTTTTACCAGCCACTTTCTTGTTTATAACCGACAATGTGTAACTGCATGTGAAAATTAATACTACAAGATCTACAATACTTAAGCAGTTTATTTAATCTCAAGTCTCAATGCAATACTGACATTTTCTCTTTCTCTCTTATACACACACAAACCATGAACTGATATACATTTCATTAAATGAGTAGGGCAGAATAAACAAAAAACTGAACCGATGCTGAACCGCACTCTATGCTGGACAGGGACACTCTACTAACTTTTTCAGTTACTGGCGCAAAACATGATTTAGTCGCACAAATTATTTATAGTAAGGTATGGATAATAATGAACAATAATGAAACTGTATTGCATTAGGGGTGGAACGGTACACAGAAGTCACGGTTGGGTTCATACCTCGGTTCAGAGTTCAGACGTCACGGTTCGGTACGATTTCGGTACAATGGAGTGAAAAGCAAAACAAAAATGCAGAAGGCATTTTTAGAAATGTATTAAGCCTTGTATTTTTAAGTTGTGTACGTTTTATTAATAAAGGCATAGAACCAGTTTATTTGTAGTGCACTGACAATAGTTTTATACAATTAGTTTATTAATTAAATTAATAAAAAGACAAAAAGACCTTAAGATATGTTTAGTAATTGTACCTGAATTTAAAATTAATTTGCTATATTTCAGATAAATTTATTTGTTTTCCTTAATTTTAATTAACCTTAACTTTATTCTCATCTGAATTATAAATAATTGATTTCCGTATAATATAATATACCATTAAAAACACATTTGATTTTCTTTTTTAATCAATGTAGAATGTGTACCTTTAAAAAACAGATTAGTGCTCTGACTCCGAGGACAAGAAATGAAAACCAATGCGATATGATGAATGTCCAAAAGATGTAACCTGTTTTGAAATGGGGTTGGATAAATGTTTTGCATTTAAAAACTGTGCGTGCGTGTGTCTGTGTGGTTGGGCGACAGTTGTAGGTTACAGTTTGACAAGAGTTTAGAGTGTGTTTTATTAAAAAATATTGTGTTTTATTGCGAGTGTACAGAAATATAGGTAAACACTTTGCAGTTTGAATGATGTCGTTTGTATGTTTTTATGTTTCCACTGATCACGCCCGCGACTCTCTCTGTCTCTGTCACACACACACACACACACACGGCAAACCGTCTCTCGCGCTCAAGCCTTGGCGGAAGAAGGCGCGCGGGTAGATATTTGCGCGGCTAGCTCTTTACTACACAAGAGAGCTACCGCTACCCCTCCCTAAAAATACACCATGCACTCGCGGCTATCTCTCCCTTTGGACGGCAAACCGCCTCTCGCGCTCCAACGCCGAGCCTCGACGGAAGAAGCGCGCGGGTGTTGAAGGTGTGCCTCCTCTAAAAGTGTCCGCCGTCCGGGTGAAACAGAATGCAATTTTTATTTACCCGCCACAGTGGCCGGTAGGTGAAGCGAGTTTACCCGCCACAACACAAAATCACCCGCATTTGGCTGGTGGCGGGTGCTAATTTCCATCCCTGATGGGAACGTTATGAAGTTACGTAATTACGCGACGTGAACATAATCGAAAAGCTGTAAAACAGGAGCACACTTTATTTTTAAATATTTAAGAAGAAAAATAGGAATAGCTCACAACTGAAGTTATTGACAGACAGACTCACGGAGGCGATTGGCATCTCACAA
Organism: Chrosomus eos; assembly: GCA_036326025.1. Lineage (NCBI taxonomy): Eukaryota > Metazoa > Chordata > Actinopteri > Cypriniformes > Leuciscidae > Chrosomus > Chrosomus eos. Next base: position 516,133 of record CM070841.1, read on the forward strand.
CTCGCACTTTATTCCCAAATCGAACTCGTATAACGTCTGTCACACGTTCTACCGTCCACATCGTTACTTAATAAACAAAATAAGACAAAAGAAGTAGCATCAAACATCGAACATGGGGTGTCTACTGAACACTGTTCGAGGCGCATGGCGGCAGACAGTTCAACAGGGAGCGCACAGCTCTTAAAGGGGCCACACCTTATTTCCACTTGTTACAGTCTGGAATAAAACAAGATAAGAAATTAAATATTTCCAGCACTTTCTGTGATGTAGTATGCTTGCTTATCATAGGAAGTAATAAGAAATGACTCTTTACATTAAGGTAGTAGCCTAGTGAGAACAGGGTGTCCGGGGAATCACTTTTTTTTCTCTTTTTCATCAAACCGCAGTTTTTGCAAGTTCCCGCAATTTTTGCAAGTTCCCGCAATTTTTGCAAGTTCCCGCAATTTCATCGCAAAAAATTGCATAAATATCCCGCATATTCCATCGCATTTTTAAAGAAAACGGGCCGCGTAATCAAGGATTTTTTCCCGCAACAATCACAAAAAAACTCCGCGTTTTTCTGGAGGGACTGATTAGCGGTTAGTAACAGAGAGGTGTCTGTCGAATTGAAACGCTTCTTTTGGTTGTCTCACCGCTGCTTATTAACAGTGTCCGGTAGCAGGAGTAAACGCATGTGCTGGAACAACTGAAACCAGCGCGATTTCTTCTCTTTTTGTTGTTACTGAGAAACCGCTTCAGATGGTTCCGTGCCAGAGCGGTCCGAACAAATCCAAATTAGTTTCAGATCATTATGCAAGCGCATTTAGAAAGAATCGAACCAAAAGAATAAATCAACTCATGAATGATTGGTATCTCTGGTTCAGTCGACAGAAATACGGGACACACATAATAACTGCTGAAATATTGGCATGTAAAACGTTTCTCAGGTCAGTCGGAGCGCGCATAACACTAAACTAGCCGCACCGCCAGGAAAAAGGCGGCTCGGGCCGGATGGAGATGATTAGATTAAACTACAGAATAATTTAAATGAATCATTCATAAATACTTCACTTGTTTCATAACTGGATGAATCAGCGTTTATGAACAAATCTCTTGAATTATTCAATGACAAATACATTTCACTTGTCGCCACCTACTGGTGTAATGATGTAATCTTTATTTAAAGCACCAAGTGACTTTCAAAAGGTGATTTACTTTGTTTTCAACCACACATATCAGTATTTATGTCTTAAAAGAGGTTCTTTGCCTTTTCTTGTTCCATGTGAGTGTATGATGTTGTATGATTTGATATGCAATATAAAGAATAAAACCCACCGAACCGCTCTTGTACCATCATGGCCACCTGTTTGCCCACATGAGTGCTGCCTGTGAAGGACAGCAGACCCACCCGCTCATCTTTTGCCATGGCCGTGCTGTACACACACACACACAATGCTTTTCTCTGTACAGTAAGAGTATGGTATCAGAATAACAGTCAAAAATGTTTCATGATGTATCGGTCTTATGTGACTGAAGTGCTAAACTAATAAGAGTATAAATGTGCTTTATTTCAATTTGATGTGTTTGTCACATACCCGATGTCAGCACCCCCGCACGTCATCGAGCAGATCGCACCAGGAAGATGATTGTGCTCCAACACCTCAGCTACAATCCTACACAAGAACATGAACAAAAGAGGAAAATCTACATCAGGGTCCAGATATAAGAGAACGCACTACAAACTCAAGAGCTGAAACTCGAAACTTTTTATAGAGAAGAGTTTTAAATCTATATTAGGAGGAAGAGTTTCTGGCCTGTATGCTTGTGTTTACAGAAGAGTTCATTTAGTAAAACTTATTTATTCTTCAGTTTGCTTACTCAAGTGTAAGCTTTAAAACAAATAAAACCACTCGTTTTTTTGCAGAAAAGCATGACTACTTTTTTCCATACAGTGCTATCAGGAACCGATAAGAGAATCGTCAGTGGCATTGATCAAATCTTATCAATTCCCATCCCTAGTCCTAAGGCGCTTTAAATACTACTGTATTTAAGACCGGCAATAAGTCAAGAAAAACATGCTGATCGCCCTGAACCACCTTCACAAGCACAACTTTACGCTTCACAGTAGTAACACACAGTAGTAATGATGTTTTGCCCAGACTAGTTGCAAAGTTTAACCACCATAGAGTGAACGTTTATCATTTGCATGTGTTTCTAAGTCTTGGCAATTTAAACCATTCAAGCGCAAGAGGCAGTGCCGCTGCTAGCCATTTTGGTGCCCTAAGCATAATTCCTTTATGATGCCTAAACTAAACTATTACACTAGGCTACATGTTACATAGGCCTATTTTCAGTTCAAAATGGCGAAAATAGACAAAACTATAATAGTTTGCCTAATTATTTTTTTTCATTAGTTTAACATTTATGACCTAAAAAAACTGTCAAATATATAAAGTTAAGTTTAGCTACTTACATCTTATCTCGCACTTGACCGTACACTGAAGTGTCGAGTTGCACTGTTAAAATTCGCGCTCAGCGTCTGTGAACATAAAGCCCGCCTACTACTTTGATTTGATTGGTCATCTCAAATATTCTGACATTGACGAGCAGTGACAGACCAATGAGGCTAAGATGAACACACACACACACACACACACACCCTGTCCTCTGTTTCTGACGTGCTCTGCTCTCTGCTCGGAGTCGGTGCAGCTGCGGATTGAAGATGAAGAACGCGCTGAATCTGATTATAAAAAGAAGTTTGATGATTGATTTTTCATTAGGCTATTTTTGGTGCCCCCTCAGCACTTGGTGCCCTACGCACAGCGCGTGATGCGCGTGGTGGGAGCGGCGGCACTGGCAAGAGGTGAAAGAACTCGATTCTGTACTCGCACCGTTTTCTGTGCACACACTCAAAGCATACCGATTATTACAGATCAAATTGACCGATAACCGATATTTTGAGCCGATATTAATATTATAGCCTATGTCTGGTGTAAAACTGTAAATTAATGTCAAAATTAAGAATAACAAAGGGTTTTGACGACATACTTTCTTTAAATGATTTTAAACATATATTTGAATCTGAGAACTGTTATTATTGTTTTGTGAGCACCCAGCAGCATTCTGTAAACATTTTGTAAAACTTAAAGAATCTATTTTAATGTTTAAATAAAATTGTAGTAATCAAAAACATTTCTAATTAATTAAAATCATGAAACTTATTTAATTTATTTACAGTTTAACAAAAATTACATTTTTAGGGCCCTATGAAAAACCGAACTTTTATTTTCTGTGTGTTTATGATATGACCCTATGGATATGACGATAACTTTTCTCAGTTGAAACATTAAAAAGCTCATGAAGTGACTAAGCGGCTCTGGAGATGATGTTTATGCAATCATGTCCTCATATAATGATGCGGCTGAGGCTGAAAACAGCGCAAGCGTCACGCGTGCTCCAGTGTGTGTGTGTGGTAATGATCACGCGTCTGCGCCATTCATTTAGAGACAGGCATTCATTTAGTCTTTTTGCGGTTTGATTTGTACTGACCTGCTTTTTATTAATTCATCAAAAAGTTGACAAATTCCCTGATATTCCGCTTTATTCAGTAAGTTCTGTTTTTATGACTGGATTCCGCGATTCCGTCTGTTTTCTGCATTTGCTTCACATCTGCATCACAGGGTTCTATTATATTGAGGTATTTTGCAACTTCAGTGTAGTAATCTATTGCTTCAGCAAAGTCTGCTGCTGCCTTAACTTTGAGAGACTGATGGGTGTTACTGATCAGTGAAGCAGCTCCAGTCAGCGAGCGAGTGCTCTCGGTGTGAGAGCAACTTTCAGTGCATCAGCTTTCGTTGACTGGCCGGACTCGTGACGTGACTCACAACAACTCAGATGTGCGGGACATTGGTCTAGTCTACAGAGTGGTGAGTTCCGACAGAGGTGGCTGCGTTAGAGCCAAATATAGCGCATTTCAAAACAAATTTTTTTTATCGGCAAATCGGTTTTGAAAATGGCCGATACCGATAACCATAAAAATGCTCAATATCGGCGCCGATAATCGGCCAGACCGATAATCGGTCGACCCCTACCCACATCTGTGGGTAAAGTCATGTTTGTGTGCGCGAAGCACTTCAAGGATAACTAACGTTACTTCAGCAACCTCCGCCAGTATAAAGAAGGGTTTGCCGATAGACTTCGTCTGATTGAGGGGTCAGTTCCTTCTATCTTTGGAGACGACGAACAGAGCACTTCGGTAAGCTGTAAATAACGTTAAAAAAAATAAAGTACTACTTTTTTTAAAACACGATGGTCATGGTTTAGCAGTTGTCTTGTTAGTGTGCTTGTTTTAACAAGAGAAATAATCGACTTTTCTTTGTTTATAATATAACTAATATTTTGTTTTGGGAGTATTAAATAGTCGTTGTAAATCATGCAGTATTGTATGAGTGGGCATGGATGGAGAATTTACTGTAAATACAATAACACACACCATTCCGATACATCCAAGTGTTTGTGTGGTATCGAAAAAGTACTTAGCGTTCTTTAAGTAATAAATGGAAAGAAAATTTTTTTAAACTGAAAATTCAAACTGTAATATGATCCGAACCGCGTTGTACAGTATTTTAACATAAATCATAATCTTTAGCGCACTGATTAATAGTTTCTCTTTGAGGCGCAGCAAGAAAGAAAAATTTACTAGTTATTGTCAATGCACTTAACTTGCAATCTTTATTCAAAATGGCGTGGCTTGCTCTTCATGTGATATGCTGACGTATGCAAGAGTGCAGTTCTTTCAGATCCGCCTTCATATCAGAATTGCAACCCTTCTCACAATCCAGTCAATCCTTACCAACACATAAAATCAAGTCCTGCCTTTTTTCTTATTTGACAAGCCGTTTCACTCAGAAATAAATGTGAAATAAGAAGGGGGGGGCAAACACATGTAAATGACATACTTGGTAACGGCAACACTTGTGAGGGGTGTCGTCGGCGCTCCTTTCCTGTGAAAATAATTATACGTCATTAACTACACATTAAATGCTATTACTCTATATCCAGTGAACACCCGAGGAGAAGATCGAGTCTAACCAGAGACAGACATTTCCGCAGATGAGAGCGAGGGCGTTGTTCCAGCCATACACGGCCACAGGAAAGTTAAAGGCAGTGATGATTCCCACCAAGCCAACAGGATTCCACTGCTCGATCAGCGCGTGACCCGGCCCTCAAAAACACACACGAAAAAAAACAGTCTCAATTTATTCAAATACAACCACAGCCCTATTTATATGCATGTATAATGTGAAGAGAACTCACTTTCAGAGGGTAAAATGGGTCCGCCGATCATACGGGACAGTCCTACAGCATAGTCACACACATCCACATACTCCTGCACCTCCCCAACACCCTCCACATAGATCTTGCCCATCTCCAGAGACACCTGCACACAGCACTCATCAATGCTCAGGCGCTCATCTACGGGCATACACAGTAGGGCTGTCACTTTTGAGAAAAATCACATTCGAACGGATATCGAATATCAAGCAATATATTCTAATATATTCGAATATCTACGAGTAAAATGTAAAAGTTAATGAACAACCTCGATCCATCAGGAAACGCCACATATGGTAGCTTAATTTAACTGTGCTTCATGAAGAGTTTTTCTTTTGCGTGAAGAAGCCGTTTGCCGGAGATTTGTTAAAAGATAGCGGAGTACATTCATGATTCATGAATACACACATTCATACCAGTATAATAATCCTCCTGGTGCCGGGTCTGGGTGAGTAATTTACTCTCTTACCTTTGTTCTGTGACACTTTAAGACCAGCCGTTGTTGACAGAGACGCGATCTGACCACACAGAGATGGATCTGACACGCGTCCCATTTTCTCGCAAATCTCTACGTTCATTTAAGGCTTTATTTAAATAATGTAAGACTGCTCTTACATTCATTTGACATAATTTGTGTGTTATGGTTTGTTCAAGCCCCGAAAGAGAACTCAATACTTACGCGCGTCTTTTCTGTGGGTCGTGTGTGTGTGTGTAATAGTCAGGAATTATAGCGCGGTTTCTTTCTTTATCTTCCATTTTCAAAATAAGCTGGCTATATTGGCTATTATTCGCTTGATTTGGTCATGGACCTACGCTACAATACGTTTAGAGCGGCCGCTACTGGATGAGATGGCAAACAATAAATAAAAAGCAAATGAAAGACTGTAAAAATGCGCAAAACATGGCACTTTAAAAAACGGATAGTTTATTTATAGTTCGATTTCGGATATTTCACGTCATATTCGAATGCATATTCGAATATCGAATAAAAAGTGACAGCCCTAACGGGCATACATAGGCAGTGCTCAGACGCTCATCTACGGGCATACACAGGCGCTCATCTACGGGCATACGCAGGCAGTGCTCAGGCGCTCATCTACGGGCATACACAGGCAGTGCTCAGGCGCTCATCTACGGGCATACACAGGCAGTGCTCAGGCGCTCATCTACGGGCATACACAGGCAGTGCTCAGGCGCTCATCTACGGGCATACACAGGCGCTCATCTACGGGCATACGCAGACAATGCTCAGACGCTCATCTACGGGCATACACAGGCAGTGCACAGGCGCTCATCTACGGGCATACACAGGCAGTGCTCAGGCGCTCATCTACGGGCATACACAGGCAGTGCTCAGGCGCTCATCTACGGGCATACACAGGCGCTCATCTACGGGCATACGCAGGCAGTGCTCAGACGCTTATCTACGGGCATACGCAGGCAGTGCTCAGACGCTCATCTACGGGCATACACAGGCAGTGCTCAGACGCTTATCTACGGGCATACGCAGGCAGTGCTCAGACGCTTATCTACGGGCATACACAGGCAGTGCTCAGGCGCTCATCTACGGGCATACACAGGCAGTGCTCAGGCGCTCATCTACGGGCATACACAGACAGTGCTCAGGCGCTCATCTACGGTAGAGATGCTGCGCGGTTGGCGGTTACAGCCGCGGACTCCGCGGATAAACCGCGGATCGGGCGGATGACGTGACGAAAAAAAATATTTTAATTAAATTCGGGCGGGTGGCGGGCGGTTGAACCAATCAAATGAAAAATATATGTTCAAGCGTCTAACTAGACGCATATTTGACGCTCTATTCGCGTTCGGTGTGACCATAGATAGACAGTAAAAGAAAGGGTGTGAATACACCGCTGTCCATTCGCGAAGTGCTGAAATACAAATGAAAACTATTTTGTAAATTAATTCAGTTTTACCATGATTAAATCAGCTTAATCAGCCGTGACAGGCGATTAACTAACGTCACTAGCAGCTTGTCATTTATTGTAAAAAATCCCCATGTTTTCGGTGCTGATGTTGTGGTGAGGCGTTCATTCATGTAACATGTAAGGGTGGCGCGCTGCCAATAAAGCACCTAAAAGTTGTCACAAAGAACCGGTAAAAGTAATGATTATGAATATGTCGAAAAGGCCTATAACAAGGAGACAATTTAATTGTTTATAAACGTGTTTTCTGTGTTATTTTTGCCTGCAAAGATGAAGTTGACGATGCTGATCATGATCTTCGCAGTGAACGCGCCAGAGAGAAATGCACATTTCATACGGATTACATAAACAGAGAGCAGTGTTTTCTTTCGTTTTGAAATGTTCTTTTTAGAAGTAGACATTTTAGATATATTTCTCAGGTCTGTGAGGCAAGTATAGGCTGAGTTTTGGTTAATTTATGAGACGCGCCAGTTCACGCGCGGGCGATCCGTTTTGTGATTCCTAGGCTATATCTGCTATATTCACTTATTAAATCCAGGCATTTGGTTGACGAAAAAATGATTAAAATTAAGATACAATTAAAACAAAACGAAATTCACTTTAAAGAAAGGCTTTGTGCTTTCTGTTTGAGGTCTCTGAAAGTTTTAAAGCAGTCTTTTAGTGCCGCTTTCAGAGCGCTCACGTCCGTAACGCATTCCCCAATTTTAAAGAATTTATCCTAAACTAGTTTTGTGGTGAAGTAGGTCTACGTATATTGTATAATGTTAACTTCAAATAATAGTAATTTAAGGGCGAGGCTTATTCCAACCTAAAACGCTGTATAATTGTATATAGTTTTAATCAAATAAGGTTGGATTATTTATGTTGAGCTGCCTGTTCATGAAGCTGAAAGTGCACGTAATAAAGTAATATACAATTGATGCAAACCAACAGGAATCCTTGCCTTTTCTGTTCTATGTTTAGGCTATGTTTTATATGGGTAGGGCCCCATATTAGTTATTGAAACCCAGAACCCAGGCCGCTACTGCCTATCAGATAAGGTCAGTTTTGCCGAAGTGCGTTTAATTTAGGCTATTTATTTATGTTTATCCCTGCGCGCCGATCTGAGGTGCGTTTCCCGAAAGCATCGACGGAACTTGCGACCATAGTTGGCTAACGATGCTTTCGGGAACGCACCCCAGAGACGGAGTTCACTGCTGATATTCTGAGAGCTTTCTGTATCGCTCAATCAGCGGATGGCGGGCGGTTGCGGTTTTGAAAATTGGTCAAAAACGTTGGTGCGGATGGATGGCGGACGGATGATGAGTTTTGTGATGCGGTTGCGGATGAAATAATAGCCCATCCGCGCATCTCTAATCTACGGGCATACACAGGCAGTGCACAGGCGCTTATCTACGGGCATACACAGACAGTGCACAGGCGCTCATCTACGGGCATACACAGACAGTGCACAGGCGCTTATCTACGGGCATACACAGGCAGTGCACAGACGCTCATCTACGGGCATACACAGGCGCTCATCTACGGGCATACGCAGGCAGTGCTCAGACACTCATCTACGGGCATACACAGGCAGTGCACAGGCGCTCATCTACGGGCATACGCAGGCAGTGCTCAGACGCTCATACATAGGCAGTGCTCAGACGCTCATCTACGTGCATACACAGGCGCTCATCTACGGGCATACGCAGACAGTGCTCAGACGCTCATCTACGGGCATACGCAGGCAGTGCTCAGACGCTCATCTACGGGCATACGCAGGCAGTGCTCAGACGCTCATCTACGGGCATACGCAGGCAGTGCTCAGACGCTCATCTACGGGCATACGCAGGCAGTGCTCAGACGCTCATCTACGGGCATACGCAGGCAGTGCTCAGACGCTCATCTACGGGCATACACAGGCAGTGCTCAGACGCTCATCTACGGGCATACCCAGGCAGTGCTCAGACGCTCATCTACGGGCATACACAGGCAGTGCTCAGACGCTCATCTACGGGCATACACAGGCAGTGCTTAGACGCTCATCTACGGGCATACGCAGGCAGTGCTCAGACGCTTATCTACGGGCATACGCAGGCAGTGCTCAGACGCTCATCTACGGGCACACACAGGCAGTGCTCAGACGCTCATCTACAGGCACACACAGGCAGTGCTCAGACGCTCATCTACGGGCATACGCAGACAGTGCTCAGACGCTCATCTACGGGCATACGCAGACAGTGCTCAGACGCTCATCTACGGGCATACACAGGCAGTGCTCAGACGCTCATCTACGGGCATACACAGGCAGTGCTCAGACGCTCATCTACGGGCATACGCAGGCAGTGCTCAGACGCTCATCTACGGGCATACACAGGCAGTGCTCAGACGCTCATCTACAGGCACACACAGGCAGTGCTCAGACGCTCATCTACGGGCATACGCAGACAGTGCTCAGACGCTCATCTACGGGCATACACAGGCAGTGCTCAGACGCTCATCTACGGGCATACACAGGCAGTGCTCAGACGCTCATCTACAGGCACACACAGGCAGTGCTCAGACGCTCATCTACGGGCATACGCAGACAGTGCTCAGACGCTCATCTACGGGCATACGCAGGCAGTGCTCAGACGCTCATCTACGGGCATACACAGGCAGTGCTCAGACGCTCATCTACGGGCATACGCAGGCAGTGCTCAGACGCTCATCTACGGGCATACGCAGGCAGTGCTCAGACGCTCATCTACGGGCATACACAGGCAGTGCTCAGACGCTCATCTACAGGCACACACAGGCAGTGCTCAGACGCTCATCTACGGGCATACGCAGGCAGTGCTCAGACGCTCATCTACGGGCATACGCAGGCAGTGCTCAGACAGCTTTAAAATCATTAAACAATGGAATCAACTTCCAGACAGTCTCAAGTTGTCTGTAGATCTGAATAATTTCTCTCGAAACTTAAAGAAATGCATTCTAGATAACCAGCTATGTCAGAATCAGCACACTTAAAGTCTACAAATTTAATATTAGCCACTTTCCAACCAAGTAGTTACAGGAACTTAGTTATAGGAACTGTCCACTTCTAAACAGTTATCAGAACTACTCTCCCCCAAACTGGGTTTTGCTGTTTGCGTTCGCACTGGCCGAGTGGCCATAGGAACTGGTAGGAGGGGAAAGGGAGTGAAGCAAGCACGGCGACGGTCTTTATGGTGTCATCAATAGACGTAGCGCAGCCACATACAACAACAACCCAGCATGGAGGAGGTTATCAGAATGTTCCTGTTCTGCCTTGCCGGGACCTTAATAACGGAGTACGAACGGCAGCGCTTAAAGACTATGCTTGAGTTCTATACTGTCCTTACAATGAGTTGCTCCTTCAAAGCTTGACAGTTAGCTAACAGTGTAAAGTTCTCCATAAAAGACACAAGGCATAACTTTTCTTGGATTCCACGAAGAAACTTTACTTTTCTTATTATACTGTAAAACTGTAACAAAGAGCAAAAGACAAACATAAATGAGATAAAACTAATACAGATATCTAAAGTACACAATTTATAGCAACAGAAATGCTTAGTCATAACTAATAGCCATGCTGCTAACTATCAATTTAGTCATTTGACATGAGAAAACTCCAATAAACAAAAGATTTGCCAAGTACAATTACTTTTAACATTTTTTAGTAATATGTACAGTACTTACGGACAAATAGTATCCAAGGCAACAATGTAAAAGGAAAAAATGCAGCAGGAGAAAACAGCACTGGCACTTTGCTCTGCCGCACACTCAACTAACTGATGATGGAAATTTACCTCAGAAAGTGAAACTTAAACTAAAGCTACTATTGCTGGTTATCCAAAAGGGGGCACTGTTGCACACACACAATTATGTAAAAAAACCAAACTCTTAATTTACTTCAGAGAGGTCAGAACAAGTTCTGTACAGAGAAACACAGAAGACGAAGGCTCCAGCATAATACGATCCTAAGTAATATGATGGAAGAAGATAGAAGAGCAGAGCGCAGGAGGCAAACAAAAAACAGGTAAGTTTAGCTAGCATTAGCAATTAGCTGGTTGAATGCGTTAAGTTTGTCTTAAGTTATGAGTAGTGATGCTCCGATTGATCGGCCGCCGATCATGATCGGTCGATATTGGCTAAAAATAGCTTGATCGGCGAACCCCAAAAGCGCCGATCACGTGATGTAAATTACTCGCGTGACTTTTTTCCACCTGCATGCGCGGCACACGGGCACACAACAGCAGAGCGAAGCTTGCCAGTGGCAACATGAGTTCTCCTTCTCCCGTCTGGGATCAGAGGTCCTGGGTAGTGATTGACCGATATTGATTTTTTTAACCGATACCGATTATTTGCATGTTCATGTGCCCGATAACCGATATGCAGAACTGATATTTATTTACTGTTATACTTCTGTTTTTAACACCATTATTACAACACAAATGAACTGAACAAACCAATTTATTTATAACAATCACTCCCTCCTTGCATACAAAAAAACAAAACTTTCTATTTATACACAAATAAATAGAGGGGTCTGAGTCCAAAAAATAAAGTGCACTGTCTTTGTTTAAAAACAAAAGCTTTGATGAGGTAAAAAATAAAGCAAAAAAGGGGGGGGGGGGGGGGGGGGTGTAAATTAGTCTTTCATGTTAAATTAAATATTAAAATTACAATAAAAACATATTACATTATATACTTTATATCTAAATTATACATATAATTTATAAGCATCAGCAGCAACAATGTTAAAGGAGAACTCAAGGAGAAGTTAATCTTGATCGTTAGACCTTTGTGAGTACTGTCTATACAGTGTTTCCCCTACCATTGTTTTTGCCTATATGAAGACACAAATGCATGAACTTTCTCTCCAGGCTCTAGATCCACTCCGAAAGTCACTTCGTGATCATTTAACCGCTTCATTTGAGAAAAACTATCATCATGACAAACACACAGAAACTCCGAGAAACTCAAAAGGTCTTCACGGCAACCCGTCAAAATAAAAGTCCGGTTTAACTTGACAGAAATATATTACTGTTGTGCAGTAGAATTTAGATATGTCCCAATGTAATAATAATACTAACACTAATCCAAATAAATTATCATCAAAACTGTTTTTTTTAAGGAATAATCCATTTTTCTTCCATGTTTTAATTTTAACAGTAAAGCTCATTGTGCAGCATGTTATTTGACAAAAAGTTTATTTTAATTTGATTAAAATTGATGATAAATTATAAAAAATTTGTTTTTTGTCTTCATTTTATTACCAGAAAAAACTCAACACAGAATCAGTGTGAACTTTTTTTTCTTCATATTTTCATATATTTTTGTTTAAAGTTTAATGTTTATAGTTTAATGATTTATAATACATGATTTCAATTAATTAGACATGCTTTTTGATTGCTAAAAAATTGACACCACGTATCCGTAAAACGCCTTTGTGTAGTGCACAGGTTGACGCGATTGTTTTACCCACTGGAACATGATTGTTATTGGGGAAACACCCAGGAACGCCATTTGACTATTTTTCGCCGTGATTGGGTTAGTTTTGATGAGCAATTGGGCTGGTTTTGTTGTGCAGACCTGGCAACCCTGCCGGAGACGCAGGGGAAACTAATGGTGCGTTCTATTATAGCCAACGAACCGACTCGGACCTCGGATATGACGTCACGTCCACACTTCAAGCGTTCTATTATGTTTTGCGCGTCCGAGTCGGAGAAAAAAAATGGACGCCACCCGGAAAGCTGTTGTAATGGTAGCACTGGCCGAGTACCAGTGTAAAAACATATATGACTACACCTTACCAAAACGCAGCCATTTGAACTTGAAAATGTTCACTTTATTTCATGTTTTTCATGTTAATCTTCTGTTAGCAACGCTAGCAACGTTAGTAATTGCACTCACACAACAACCGATTCCCATACCAACAGGGACGCAGTAATACGAGTGATTATAATCGTCATTAAAATACCAACGCGGTTCAAAAACAATGAAAACAATTCATTACAAGTCACACAGGGCGCAGCCATCTTGAATTCTGAAACGGAATTCTTGCTCGGTGTCCTCGCGGTTGTCCGACGTCCGAGAGGAGAAATCCGAGGAAAGGGGGCGTGTTGCTAGGCAACGTCTGTCTCCGATTCGATCTCCGAGACGGATAAATAATAGAACGCACCATCACATCATGTCGAGACACTGTTTTGAAGTGCGACGCAAAAGCAAACTTTTTTCATCTGCCCAGTGAGGAGCATTTGAAGACTAAGGGTGTTTTCACACCTGTAGTTCGGTTCATTTGGTCCGGACTAAGGGCAACAAATTATACTTTGTATCATTTTCAGGCGTTTTGGTTCCTATTCACACCACACTGATTGCTCTGGTCCGAATCAGTTGATGAAACGGACCAAAATGCAGTCACGTGACATCCACATCACTCATTGGCCAGATGTGTCTTGAACATATTTCCACAACTGCATTTCGATTGGTCAGAATTCACGTGCGGGAAAATTCCAACAGAACTCCCGGAAGTAAACAAAGGGGAGGAAAATCCGGCAGACATGCAGAGAATTCGCTCACAATATATGTTCAGAATCAGCACAAGCTTTATCCTTTCACAAATCCCCTCATAAACAACAAAGTCTAGACGCGATATAAATAAGAGATTCCCTGTGCAGTGCGGACAACTGCAGTGTTTATGAGGAGAGTTTTATTGAGAGTGCAGAACGCGGTAAGCCTGTCATAGCTTAAAGGGAGCGCTATTGACAATCTAAATAATGAATTTGTTTGACTACGGCAGCTGGTTTAGTCCAAAAATGCGCAGTTATTTGGCAGTGGGGTCTGTTCGAGGTCGGATCACGTTCTCACCACAAACGAACCGCTCCAGAGTTCGTTTGAAAGCGTACCGAGACCACCTCTTCGAGGAGGTCTCGGTACGCTTGTTTGGTCCGCTTTTGGTGCGCACCCGAGTGCGATTGCTGCTTTCTCACCTGCCCAAACGAACCGCACCAAGGGGGAAAACCAACTCTAGTGCAATTCAACCGAACTAAATGAGGCAGGTGAGAAAGCACCCTAAGTGGCTACAGTTCATATATATAACTATACCACAGAAGTATAGCCCGGACCTTGTTCTGTGTTCGCGTCATTTTTAAGATGATTGCTTCACAAACCTAAATGCTATAAAGTATGGATTTGCGAGCCGGCTGATACTGAAGGAAGGTTCAGTACCGAGTTTATTTGGATCAGCTTCCTTCTCCGAATCACAACCTGTAAGTATTATTAATATTAATTGTTGCTTATGTTTTATGTATCATGCTCAAAAAGTATGTGCGTGTGTTGTGTACGCACAGCGCATAGGTCGTCAGTTGTATTGAAATATGTGAAGTGTTTGTCGTTGTTAATGGAGTTGTCATAAGGAATATAGCTATAACGTTACCTCTTAGTACTGCATTATCAATATGTTTATGCGTTGGGCTAACGCAAACAAAGACTGAATGTGCTTTTACCACTAAACTTTGGGCTATGGTAGCTAACATATCACTGCAGATTAGCCTCACACAAGGGCGGGGTTTGGAAAAATTACTCGCTAAACGATTCATATGGGAGTCGGTGACCAAATCAAGTAAAAATAAATGCATATTATAAGACAACAAAAGTGTTTTTTGTCATGGCATGCTCGTAAAACTGTTGTTGGGGACTCCCAGAACAATATTAGGAACATTTTAAATGCCATAATAAGTACCCTTTAAGAGGCACAAAAACGCTCTTTATGTTATGCCCCCAGAGCTGCCGTTTTAGCTGAGTGGGAGCTCTGGGCATTCGTGGTCGCAGCTCCGCGTCGCAAGCACCGATCCGGTTCGTTTTTTTTTTCTATAGACAGTACTCACAAAGGTCTAACGATCAAGATTAACTTAAAAATTGCCCGGAGTTCTCCTTTAACGATAAGCAAAATAAATGTTAAAAGTCTAATGTTTTCATATGGAGAAAATAATTGACAGGGGAGTCATATCACCTTAGCAGAAATGTAATTAATTTTAAACAGTTTTAGAAGGTTTATGTGCCGTTTAATAGGTTTAAAGAGTGAGGAATAATTCACTGGGTAATATTAATTCACTGAATAATATTAGCTGGAATATAACATTGTCAGAAAAGTAACAAACAAAACAGCATATACATCATTGCATTTTCCAACTAGTATGTTATTAAATAATAATATTTTTGTCGGTCTAGATAATGAAATGTTTTCTGACAAAGTGCTGTTTATCTATGCATTTACACAGAACTATAACTCAACCATGATCGCGCCTGCAGATAATAAATAATTAATTTCCGCGATTGCACGTGGAGATCATTTTTAATTATCAATAATTTCCACAAAGCAGTATATTTAGATGTGTATTAGCGAAATAATTGCTATGTAGTAAATTATAATATAATCTAGGCTGTTTAAACAAGATAATCTTGTCAAAAGTTTCATTGAGTGGCCGTGCTTGAGCATTCCTGATCATCAACCCAGTGAGTGCTCAGCAGTATGAACAAACTTTTTTTCCGAGACTAATGGTGAGCAAATACAACAGATAGAGAATTAAATTCAGCGCTTTTATTTTCAACATGCACTCATTCATGTCTGTTTCATTTAATTCATGTAAAGTTACGTCTTTATTGGGGCAGGACATGACGGATTGCTACGTGACTCCATGAGTTCGTCTCAATTTTTTAGAACCAAGCTGCATAAATAAACTACCGGTATATCAGGCATTTATGTCTCAAATCTCATTTCTGCATGTCTGTTATGTTAAATAAAGTTGAATAATTAAAGCAAAGCAAGTAGAACATATACTTTACTTGTGCACAGAGTTGTTGTTGACTGATCTCAGACGCGATCTGCAATGGCGGAATTCTCAAAACGGCCACAAGAAGGCACCGTTTATCCGCGAATCCGATATTACAAAACCGATACCCGATTATGGGAAAATGCTTAAATATCGGGAAGAATATCGGTAAACCGATACATCGGTCGATCTCTAGTCCTGGGTTCTAATCCGCACACGTATAGGTTTTTTTTTCTCTCATCAAAACCAATTATGTTTATCAGTTTTTGTATATCAGACAGGGACACGTTTGTGTATAGTTTGTTTTGTAATTTCACCGGAATGAATAGAGAGTCTCCACAATAGATTGAAGCGCGCACCCGAGTGAAGACTGCGCGAGCCACAAGAGAACACAGTATCCACGCGGCGTCGAGCACTTTGATCACTTAATAAAAATTTTTTTTTAAAAAAACACATTTCAGCGCTAGATCGCCTCTTTTTTAACAAATGAACAAAATGAATGCCTCTGCTAGTTAACTGGAGATGTTTTATTTATTTGTATTGGTACATTCGTCCCGCGAGATATTTCCTCAACTACATCAGACTTTCATAAATGATAACAGAAAAACTTGCCATAGTTTTGTCCTTTTGTGGCAGTAGTCAGTTTTGCTGTCAAAAACAAGTTTTTGCTGCCAATTATTAAATGTAGTCAGTGTATTAACCCTCTAAGACCTGTGTCTGTTTAAAAGCCTATAGAAACTGAAACCAAATGGCTAGCTCAATCATTCTTTTTGCATACAAAACCAGAGATGTAACATGTTCAGATCAAGCCTCCAACATGCCCATGTTGCGTTGTTTTCACCCTCTAATCAATCTGTACAAACTGCGTAATATGCGTTTACAAAAAAACAAAAACACAAAAAAGCATTTTACGTCTTTGCACACATGTTCTGTAGATCATTTACGTCTTCCGATGACTCATTGACGTATCACGTTCTGTGCACTATGACCCCCGGGTGTGTCGCATGTTGTGACGTCACACGCTGCGTCATTTGACCATGCGTTTGACTCCCGTTTGACTCCCATTTGCTATATGTTCCTTATATCGTTATTGTCTTTTTACCATTGCTTTATTTTATCATTTATTTCTCCTTTAGACATTCACAAATACAAGGACATTCACACACACACACACACACACGCGCGCGAGCGCGGGCGTGCGCACGCACGCACGCAGCGTTATGTCTAAACGAAAGTACACGCCTTTTTTTGAATAAGTGTATCTTAAAAACTAATTTATGTAAACAGTTCAAGTAAATTCTGTATAGATTTAAATTGTTTTATGCACGTTTTTGGCAAGTTTGACAAGTTTGAGGTTGACATTTATCCATTTTTTGTATTGAATAAAATATGTAAAAAAAAAATATCTTTGTTTATTGCACTTTTGAGATATTTATATAGGTACTATTGATTTATTACAAACATAGCCTTCAAATTGGGAGTGTAAGGATTAGTTTGATGTATGGCATATGAAAATGCTCAAAAGAATGACAGCACAGCATGTAAAAATACAAAGATATACTCTGGTGGAATTGTTCTATGGCAGGTCATAAAGGGTTAAGAGGCTACAATTTCCAAGTATGCCTAAGTGTAACTTGATCCCATCCCATTAAGCTGATCTAATGTGTGTTGGTCTGCCTGACCCCTCTTTGTTTGGAATAATTTTATGTTACTCTGCCTTATTTGGGAAAGATGGCCTACAGTAGCCTTAAGTTATCTCATTTTCTAAATACAATTAAATAAACACTTGGTGGTTCTTAAAGATCTTGACTGTAGCCTATTTCTACTGTTTCATAGTTATTTTCATTTCAACAAATGGTGCAAACTCTGCTAGATTATAGATAAAAGATTCCCATTCCCCTGCCATTCTGTGATCGGCCATCGGCAGATCATGTTTTTGTTGATCGTAATCGGCCCCAAAAATGCTGATCGGAGCATCTCTAGTTATGAGTTAGCATAGCCTACATAGGCTTAGTTGAAGTTGAACCAATCAACGTAGACCTAGGGAAAGTGAACTAAATAAGTCCTTGCTCTAGACTAGGTACTGAAAGAGTTATAGGAACTACGGTCTGAGGAACTAAAAAAATCCTCAACTTAGTCCTGTCGGAACACGCGAAAAAAAGAGTTATAGGAACGTTAGGATCGAGGAACTGCAAAAGTCCCTCCGGTCGGAAAGCGGCTATTGAAGTAAATGTATTTGACTATGTTGTATATATTTTAGGCTTTGATGGTTTTTGATTAGTTTTAAATGATCATTGTTTGACTAATATTGCATGTACTTGTTAGTGCTGCTTTTTTGTAATGTAATTTGTAATGTAATGTTTTAATATTGTGTGCACCTGCCCGGGGACTACAGATGGAAATTAGCATTTGCTAACTCTGGTACAAAACATCTTTCTTTACATTGTCCCTGACAAATAAACTAAATAAATAAAATGCAATCTTACCAAGCTGCCGAGAGCTTTGATCTTCCTTCTCAAAGCCTCTCCAATCTGACGAACGATTTCACCTCTTTTTGGAGCAGGAACCTGAAAGACACGTGTGGACAAGGGTTCAGTGGTTTATGCAGATATATATCTGTGGACCACTTTTATCAAGAATTAAACAGCTCATATATACATAAACCAAGCACTGAGCTAAGTTGATTGTAGAGATCATTGCGCATTGTGAACCAATTTAACCAGGTCATTGGAAAGAATCAGTTCGTTCACAAATCGGGCGTCGCTTTTGCGTCTTAGAGGTGGTGGAGATTTATTCAGTAGAGTAAAAAAAAAGTTACACAAGGAGTGTGACCATAAATGAGGAGCATCAGAGGGGTAGCCTTTGCTTTACTATTTCCCCAACAGAAGTTATTTGGTTATAGATAGAGGTTTGGGAAAGTTACAAATTGTATATGGAAATCCTGTAATGAAATGACTGGCATACGTCAATTGTGCGCAATATGATGTTTACCATATCATCACGTAGCTTATATTACCCAGCCTTACTCAATACTTGATAATACGAAAGCTTACATCTGCCCACACTTTCCACGCGTCGTGTGCTTTCTGTACAGTTTCCTCATATTCTGCTACTGTTGCCTGTATAAAGACAAAATTCATTCAGGAAACAAATCTTAATATGCGTTCATTCAGTAATGCAGTGTAATGCACACAAAAAAGCGGATTGCGTTACCTGACGCACTCTGGCAATGGGCTGATTGTTGGCTGGACAGTATGAAGTGATCACCTGTATGAAGCATAACTCATTTAACAGCATCCTGTACAAACATACCGGTACAAATAATCTTTCCTACAGTAAGAGAGAGAGGGGGGGGCTCCAGTAATTAATCTCTCTCTATCAATATAGTTCAATACTTTTTTCTTTTGTAATACTTTATTGTTTTGCTAATATATGTGTTTAGTCAACCTCTCCGCTTCCGTCATAGAGCCATGAAGACCACTGATATCCACAGGCCTCTGTTAAACAAATGCACTTGCCACTTTTATCCACTTTTATATAATTTTTAGGACAGTAGAAAGAACTACAGTAAAATGTGAGCACATGTGTCACACATGATTCAACCATCAGCGTTTATTCACCACAGATTGTAAATGGTTGCCAGATGAGTTGATGTTTAATTTCAGTTGCAAAAAACAGTTTGAATAGATTGACTCTTTGCACTTCTGAACATCAGAGTAGCTTAACGCTACAGAACTCCTTCACGAGAAAGCAGGTCCACAAACTCGAGCAGCGCAGATCACTCGAACATCACACACTACACTCATGTGAATGTTATGGTTTATATTCCTGCATGAAAGAATGAGACCGCTTGGGCTTTACTATATTTAGAGCGCGTGACGCTCGCGATCTCCTCTTACCTCTCCCTGTCCCCCCCACGCGCCGTTATACACGCCGGCGTTGTCCTCGTGGAGGCCCAACTCCTTCAGCCAGCTGTACTGGGGCTGGGTTATGAGCAAGCTGGACATGCTGGCCGCGGGTCTGACGCTCAGCAAGGGTCTACTCCTCAGGACGCGGAGCGGCGCGAGTCTCAACGTCAGCACGCGCTGCATCATCAACTACTGACGGCGAGAGGCAGCGGAACCACCAACGCTCATGCGCGCCTCAGATCACGTGTGTGCGGCGCTTCTGATTGGTCAGTCGCGACTCACCCCCTTCATCTGGTTAAAGGGATAGTTCACTTTAAAATGAAAATTACCCCACGATTTACTCACCCTCAAGTCATCCTAGGTTATGACATACTTCTTCCAGACTAATTTAATCAGAGATATTATAAAACATGTCCTGGCTTTTCCAAGCTTTATAATGGCAGTGAATGGCTGTTTCTATTTCAAAGTCCATAAAAATGCATCTATCCATCATAAAATAATCCATAGGACTCCAGGGGGTTAATAAAGGCCTTTTGAAGCAGAGCGAGGAGTTTGTGTAAGAAAAATACCCATATTTAAATCTTTATAAAGTAAAATAACCAGCTTCAGGCCAAACGAGCATACGGATTCGACTTCAGTCTAAAGCGCAGCTTATGCGAGTAATGCGGCGCACTGCTGATATTTGCGCTACGCCATGATGCACTACACTACTTCTGACGTCACAAGTTGCGTAAGTTGCGCTTAGGAGTAAGTAGAGACTGTGTATGGCTATTATTTTACTTTGTAACGCATTAAATATGAATATTTTTCTTACACAAACTCATCGCTCCGCTTCAGAAGGCCTTTATTAACCCGGCCTGTTTTAAAGGATGCATCGGATGTATCCTTCGCTGCCTTAAATCACCCACAATCCTTTGCACACATTCCAATTTTATGAAAAACGAGTCGGTGCTGAGCACCAGGGTTCTAAATTAGACCCGCCAAATGCGGGTAAAAATTTGTTTTGGCGGGTGTTAATAAAAACTTACTAGCCAGTTTGGCCGGTGATGCATAAGGTTCTGTTCTCGGTCATTTATCCCCCTGGCAGTACTTCCTACATTTCCCATGAACACTGTGCCGTAATGCTACTGATGACGTTTCATACGCCCATTGGCTGCGCGCAGTTTGCAGTGAAACCAGCGCGAAAAATGATCATGGAAACGAACGGAGCATCCACCAGAAAACACAAGGAAGACGAAGAACGAACGGAGCCAGAGCAGGGAGCATAGACTGAAAGAGGAGGGACCAAGTAAAGTAAAGTAAAAAGTTAAGATTAAACTAAATGCGGCAGTGGTTGGGGCAGACTTCTGGGTTTAAATTTAAATGTTGTTTAACAAGAGATAGGATACGTTATTTTCTTTTAAGTTTAAGGTTTTTGTCATTATTTCTGAACAAGCTTATACATTAGGCAATATACAAAACAAGCTTCCCAGATAGCATGGTGACATTGATACAATGTTGAGTTTTGATCTAAACCATCATTTTGGTTGAGATTGACATTTCAATGTTTAAAGTGTGCTGGATCAGCATTGAAATTTTGATGAAAGCCAACAGCACACATGGGTGGAGACAGTGACATTGAACTAACAATGATTTGTAGTTGATGAGCACAAGATCATTCAGGCGTATCTCTGCAGAACACTAATGGGTGTTTCTCGATCAGTGGGGCGTTTTCAAACCACAATGGGCATTGTCAACCGCTTTACCCGATTTGCTGTAATCCACTGGGGGCTTGGTTTAGGGGTGGGCCTTCATGATTTTAGCAAGTCTGTTGAAAAATGGTCGAAAAACATTTACCTGTATTGTAGTTTTAAATTGACCACTGATTGGTAAACACCCATTTTGTCTTTGCATGTGCACTTCTCAGTAGTCTAATGCTTCCTCATTAGAGAGAAAACAGGTGCATCCTATACAGACCTCTTGTTTGTTGAATCACCTGACATACATGACTTCTCTAGCACAGATTCAAACAATGGTGCATCTACCTTATTTCTCTGTTCCCTTGTTTTGCATGCTTATTTGTGTTTGATTTGTGTTGTTACTCACTGTAATTAGATTACAAAGTTATTAAAGTGTTTGAATAAAGCATCTATTTTTCTACATTCTTAAAAAACTGCATCTTGCTTTAGTAAAGTTTATTAGGAATTTCCTGAATAAAGTTATGCCATTTAACAGATTTCTTAAGGTGCAAGAGACATGAACATGAGCATGAATGTTAACATGGCCCATGTCTTGTATCGGTCAGTGCTTCATGCAGAACACATTGCTCCTTTAGTAGGAGTGAAGGCAGATGAAGATGGACAATTAAAAAAGCACCTCCTGATAATGCTGACATTGATCATACACTGAGTTGTTGTCGACAGCATAATCACCTGATCTGGGACTTGAGGATATCCTTTATCTTATCACTGCTTAATCAGGTAATCATTCATATCTGTATTAAATTTGAGAAATAACTGATTTCCATTCAGTTTAGCTTGTTTCCACTGAAACACAATAACAATAAAACATCTAGTGTTTATTAAGAAAGTGACTGACATGGCTATTTTGTGATATTTAAAGAGATTAGGGTCCACATAAGGTGAATCTGCAGCTTTAAAGGGATAGTTCAACCTGAAATTAAAATTATGTCATCATTTATTTACCCTCAAGTTGTTCCAAACCTGTATGAATGTCTTTCTTCTGCTGCACACAAAAGAAGATCGAGTGAAGGATGTTGGCAACCAGACAGTTGATGTTAGCCATTGACATCCATGGTATTTATTTCCTATATGGCCACCGTCAACTTTCTGGTTACCGACATTCTTTAAAATATCTTATTTTGTGTTCAAAAGAAGAAAGAAACTCATACAGGTTTGGAACAACTTGAGGGTGAGTAAAGGATGACAGAATTTTCATTTCAGGCTGAACTATCCCTTTAAAGAAATTTGCATTGAAAAAAACTAAGATATTTTTTATTCTACAAGATAAAAGTGTTATTTGAATGCTTTAGTTTCACAGAAAATGAACTGAGAAATGTAATGGCTATAGCTCAGAGGTGTTTGTTCCTCTTCATGAAGAGTTTAGCTCCAGCACCTGGAAGTGCTCATTGATCATGATCTTGATTATCTGCCTCAGGTGTGTTTAATTGGGGCTGGAGATAAATCGACACCCCTGCTAGCGTTTTCTTTTGATATTAAAGCATTCATAGAAATAAATAAACAGAATTTTACAAAACTATAATCGTAGTTAGAATATTTTGTTTTCAGTGACTTTAAAAAAAAAGTTAATCATATTGTGTTTAGCATATTAACATTATTGAATGTGACTATGTATGACAACTGAATTGATTCGTTCTTGAGTAACATCATGCTTTCTTTTTCAGATTCCAGAGAACTCAAAGGAAAAGAGGCAGTATCTGATGCAAGACAGATTTTTAAAAACCTGAACCGCTGGACCTGTAGTTATGATGACATCAGACTTCTGAAGCCAATTTTATTTTAAAGGTTGAAATGCTTTTGTCCTATTTCTCTTTTCTTTTTTAAAACAATGAAATTTAAATATATTTGTTGTAATTGATTGATTGAATAAAATAAATTGACTCAACTGCTGGAAAGGTGTCATTTATATTTTAAAAGGTTTTCGACAAATTTTGAAATGGTCAGGAATTTGTTGACGCACCATTGAAGTGTGATTGAAATCTTAATGTTGTTTCAACATTAATTGGTACATCAGATGGCAACATTGTTTGACGTTCCTTTTCAGTCTTTCAACAAGATGTATTTAGTATCAACATCACATTGTAACATTGATCAAACCATATTACCAAAGATTATTTTTTGTTAATTTCAATGTTCATTCAACATGTAGATTCAACATCATAGTAACGTTGATTCAACAATTATTTTTGTTAATTTCAATATTGATTCAGCATCAGTGATGTAGAATCAATCATAGTGTAACGTTGGTTCAACAATATTACTATTGATTAATTTCAGAGCTGATTCAACAGCAGTGATGTAGATTCAACATCATAGTGTAATGTTGATTCAACAATATTACCATTGATTATTTTTGTTAATTTCAATATTGATTCAACAGCAGTGATGTAGAATCAATCATAGTGTAATGTTGATTCAATAGCATCACCATTGATTTTTTGTTCAACATTATTTCAACATTAACTGAGGGTGCAAAAGTGATGTTGATAAAATATCACTTTGTAATGTTGAATCAATACTATTACCGTTGATTTTTGGTTGAATTCCCAACATTATTTCAACATTAACTGAGGGTGCAAGTGTGATGTTGATAAAATATCACTTTGTAATGTTGAATCAATACTATTACCGTTGATTTTTGGTTGAATTCCCAACATTATTTCAACATTAACTGAGGGTGCAAGAGTGATGCTAAAACAGCATTACTTTGTAACGTTAATTCAATGCAATTAGCGTTGACGCATCAACACTGAGTCAACATTGTTTCAATGATTACATGCTATCTGGGTTACTATATATCTTAAGGTTTTCTTTTAGTTGAAAATGTAATACCTCTGAAGAAGAAGTATAAAGCAGATAAAGAATTAACACAAGCGCTGCAGTGATGTCTTCGTCGTGTTTACTCTCAATGAATTAATAAAAGCATACATGTATAACAAATACTCAATACATCATATTATCAGTGCATGTATCACTTTTCTTTCACAGAAATGACTGGTTGTAAATGTAAGTGACTTTAAGCATGTCCCATCACACAACATACGTGTGGCATTTACAATTAACACTCAAATCTTATACTCTTACAAAATAGAACATTTTTAGACTGGATATCTACTCAAACACTAAATGACAGTATGAAATAGATGACAACAATGTAGCTGAGATATTAATCACATGTTCACTCATTGTCTCTGATATATTTTCTACCATAAAGTCACATACAAGAATGAAAACTAATGCAATGCATACTCAATCCACAGACATTGAGTTAATTTCCCAAATTTGCAAGTTCAAAATAACTCAGAAACTGAAATAACATCATGAACTTTTAAATACTCAAATATTATTGACATAAATGGCCCTCTCTCGTGTATAGCGGGCTGACGCGCTAATCGCGAAACATCCATGCTAACCATGTGCTCGGGCATACTAAACCAAATAACGTATATTTACAAGAAGTGAAAGCCAATAGAACGTTCCATTGCAACACCAGCGCCCAGCAGCAGCGCTATGCTTCCGCCATTTTGGGGTGAAAGCCACTCGGCAGTCATATATTATACATATATTTAGTCCAGTGCAGAGGTCATTTTTGCGTTGAAATAATTATGTAAAAAGAGGGGGCAGCGCCAGATAATTTTTAACGCAGGTGCCGAGGGGGTGCTAGATCATTGACAGGGGGAGCTGCGCACAAGTATAGCCTATTTTGTATACTATTATTAAATAAGCAAAACTTCAATATTTAATATTCAATAATTTTAATTATCACAACTAACGTTTTAATTTTACTAAACCGAATAAGCACAACCTTCAGCATTCAATCAAATATATTTAAAGATTTATTATTTTTAATGTTATTTCGACATAATATCTCGTTATTTCGACATACATAATATGTGAGTGTGCAACATAATCAGAGAGTAGCCTATTTCTTTTCGTTTGGAATAGTTTCGTTTAAAGATTTAGTTGCAAGCTTTCTATATTTCTCATGTCTGAGGCATATTTCGGTTAATTTATGATGAGATTGCTCAAGTTCACGAGCACTGCAAGTGACCGCGCCGTATGTCATGATTATATTGTCTGCTATATTTGCTTATTTATTAAATCCAGGTAATTGGTTGATTAATTTTTTTTAAATTAAGATACAATTTACACAAAACGAAATTAATTTTAAAGAATGGCTTTCTACAAAACACAACGTAATGACGAATATCATATCCTACTCATGCTGTTCCCTTTCATAATCAACATGGGGAAAAAAACATTATAATATTTGAACAAATATGAAACTAAATGCGCTTATTTAATGGCTACAACAACACGTATACAGTAGTAGTCCTACATACTCTCTATTTGTACAACTATTAGGCCTATGTAACAGCAATAGAAATAGCTTTACAGTAAACTTCTTATATCGTATATTAATGACGTTAAAGCAAGAGCAATGTAAACAAAAACACAGCCACTGTACAAAATTGTGGCAATTATAGGATAATGGACACAGCAATGCATAAGATCATCATATTTGTAGCATCCAGGGGATTAAAACGTACAAAATATATTTCAGGCCAAGTGGAGTTGGTAACTAGCCTGACTTCGTCATACTCATATTCTGGTCAGAACATGAGTCTGATACTGGTCCATAGGGCTTTGATTATGAGGCGTGTCTTAACCGAACCAGGAAAAACAACAACTCTGCACTCAATTGGATAGACCGACAACCAATCAGAGGAACGCAGTAAGTGACGTATGTTGAGCAACGCATAGTTATCAAACAGAACTCTGGAAAATGTATGAAAAAAATAAGGAGTGTTAACAATCTTTGCCGGTGTTGCAAAAAGAACTTAAGCATTCGCGGAGTAGGCCTACTTGCATGCAAACACGAAAAGCATTTTTGAAAGAAAAAATACGTTTGAGGACGTGATGATTACGTTATTGGATGGATTATCTGTCCATCATCGTATAAAGCCCGCCCTGGCAATTTGATTGGTCCGACCATTTTTTGGCTGATCATAATTACTCCTCAATGGATCGAGTCCAGACCGAACTTCCCGACCAAAAAATGTTGTGGGCGGGGTTCGGGCTGGCATCCAGGCTGGACCTTTATGTTCAATAAAATACTTTTAAGCTATTGAATGCTCATTTTTTAAATGTAAGCAACTTATAGACGTGCAAACTGGGTGCCGGTGTAGTGAGAAGTTCGAGCTCGGCCATGATTCGGCTCGAAGTCGTTCATCTTCGGATGCGGCGCCGCGCGCGTTGTTACAAAATCTGCCGTGCACACCGCCAGGCGAAATGGGCCCTTGCGCACCCAACGCGCGCGACCGCCCACACCGCGATGACGTCATTTTTGCCGCGCGCGCTTCGCGCTCTTGCGGACGCGTCGAGTATATACTCGACGCGTCCGCAAGAGCGCGAGTCTCCGCAGACTGCGCGCGCGTCTCCCCAAACGGACGAGGCGTTTATACTCGACGCGCTCGCCGTTGTACTATTCTGTGAAACGACAGGGGGCGACTCGAGTAATTGTCCTCTAAACCATCAGGAATCAACCGTGAGAAGAAGAAAGGTCCACACGTGACAATGTTTATTTTAGTACACCAATACCACACTACAAAAGGAATCGTGTAAAACCCAGTAAACCCTGAGATTATTAGGTAATGACAATAAAACAAAATATATGGTTATGAGAATGTGTATACAATATAACTAAATTAACAATATCTAACATATTTTCTAATTTCACTAAAAATGTCATTAAGTTTCGTGAACATTTTTATTAAACATGGACCTTTATGTTCAATAAAATACTTTTAAGCTATTGAATGCTCATTATTTAAATGTAATCAACTTATAGACGTGCAAACTGGGTGCCGGTGTAGTGAGAAGTTCGAGCTCGGCCATGATTCGGCTCGAAGTCGTTCATCTTCGGATGCGGCGCCGCGCGCGTTGTTACAAAATCTGCCGTGCACACCGCCAGGCGAAATGGCCCCTTGCGCACCCAACGCGCGCGACCGCCCACACCGCGATGACGTCATTTTTGCCGCGCGCGCTTCGCGCTCTTGCGGACGCGTCGAGTATAAACCAGGCTTCAACCAGGCTGGCATGCGATGACGTCATCACTCTGGTATGCCGAGCGAAAATAATTAATTTAATAAATGAACATAACACTCTTCTTTTTTTTAACAGAGCACAAATAAGGATTTAAACAGTATTATAATGCATTTGAAAAGAGACACTATGTACATAAAATCCACTATATCACAAAAACATTAAACAATATGTGTAAACAAAAAATATAAACAAAAGCATTTAAGCTCAAGCAGCGTGGACGGGGAAAAAACGCAACAAAAAAAAGCAGACGCGCAATTATCGTACAGAACGTACATACTCGAGTCAGTATATGATTATCGTGTTTATATTGTTTCACGTTCAAGTTGAGAAAAAAAATATATCATGCTTGAGTGAGAAAACGCGCTGCGCTGACAGACGTTGCAGAGACGCGCGCGTGTGTTTGTGTGCAAAGTGACAGCACTTTGCGTTTTCTGTGCTTAAACCTGGCTGTCTCCCTCAAAATCATTTTGCTACCAGAAGGTATCATCTCGTATCACGATTCCATCCGGGTACAGCTGCTTACCTGCAGTCGTTAATGCAGTGATGGATAGCTGCTTAATCAATCGACTGCTGTTTCTTTGGATTTCATGTGATTTCTCATTGTGGTGGTGATATTATGATAACTCAGTTTAATTAATAATTGATTAAAAGTAATTCCATTTTTTAATAGGCTATCATTTTCATCTAAGCAAACTTCGCGAGGCAGACAACAACATTATGTGATCAAATACAAATAATCCACTTGTTAAACACAGCTCCACCAAGTGCACCTAATTATAACTGTGAAAAAAAAATTTGAATAGTATTTTATTTTTTTGAATAATAATTACAGATCGAAAATTTGAATATTCGTGCACATCCCTAATAGATAGATAGATAGATCCCAAACTTGAAATGAAATGTTTGCACTTTCTGTGTTGTATTGTATTTTATATGTGTTTTCCATGCCAACAATGTTAATAAAATGATCAAATGCATTCAGTGGCACTCATAATTTCTCTTTTTTTCACCGGAAAAAAATTTGGCTAGTGGAAATTCTGATTGGCTGGTAACTTTAGAAAGTTACCAGCCACATTGGCTGGTGATCAAAAAAGTTAATTTAGAACCCTGCTGAGCACGTCTGAGTTTATTATGAAATATAAGACCACAATAATGTTTTCGGACATGAAATCATAGATGTTATGACTGTGTGAGAACATGAGGATGAACAATGCTGGGGACAGTTGAAATCATCACGAAAGTTTAAGCATTGCCTATTTAAATATTCAAGCGCAAGAAGTTGCGAAAGGGAACGTCTCCGGTTACTTACGTAACCTCGGTTCCCTGAAAGGCAAGGAACGAGACATTACGGATGTCGTATATGGGAACTCTCTCTCATCCTTCACTTCTGCTGAAATCTTATTGGCTAACGCCAGCAACGCTGGCCAATTGACGCAAATATGCAAATACTGAAACCCCGTAGCAGTATAATGTAAATGCAGCGTCAATTCCTCCTCAGAATCGAACAGAACGCCAAATCAATAGCGAACACGGCGGCGAGCGTAATGTCTCGTTCCTTGCCTTTCAGGGAACCGAGGTTACGTAAGTAACCGGAGACGTTCCCTTTCAAGGCTACGGAACTTCGACATTACGGATGTCGTATATGGGAACTGTATAGAATCCCGCCGTGGAAGCAAGCAAACCACAGAACAGAACCCAATACAAAACCCCGACACCGCCCCCCCAGAATGCCAGCATTGTGATAGGACGAGACTGGCCAATAGCGAGCCTCTAACTTCTGATAGGTCCAAGGGGACGAATCACAAACTCACAAAACACTGCCAGAATTTGCATATCCCGAACAGTATAACCGGGGGAAGTCTGCACTGTAGACCAACAGGGCAACAACAACAGTAAAATAAGGCCAACGCATAGCGGTGACAACAGTCTTAATACACATAAGCACACAGAACAACTCATGAGCAAAGCGCAGAGAGCTCTAAATGCTGTGCAAGAATTCAACTCACCGAAAGCACTTGAGACGCCACAGAGGGTAAATCCAACTTGTAAAACCTGGCGAACGTATTCTGAGAAGACCAGCCAGCCGCAAGACATAAATCCTGAATAGACATACCCTTAGTCCAGGCCCACGAAGAGGCGATCGCCCTGGTCGAATGGGCCTTAACATTGAGGGGGCATTCCTGTCCCATACAGTCATAAGCCAAAACAATAGCGTCCACAATCCAGTGAGCAAGCCTCTGTTTAGAGACTCCCCGTCCCTTATTGCATCCACCAAAGCACACAAATAGCTGGTCCGAGCTTCGGAAAGCAGCCGAGCGAGAGATGTACTCCCGGAGCGCTCTGACTGGGCAGATAGCACTTTGAGCATCCGAACCTAGAGAGGTCGATGGCTCAACAGACAGGGCAGGCAAAGAAACAATCTGCGCCCTGAACGGGGTATTGAGCGATTTAGGGACATAACCCGGCCTCGGTCTGAGAGTCACGTTACAGTTTCCGGGTCCAAATCGAATACAATCTTCGCTGACAGAGAAAGCCTGTAAATCCCCAACCCGCTTCGCCGAAGCGAGAGCGAGAAGCAGCGCCGTTTTAATCGAAAGCTCCTTAACTGCAATCGACACTAAGGGTTCAAAGGGCGGCCGTGACAAAGCTTCCAAGACCAAAGTCAAATCCCAAGGCGGCACGGACGGCGGCCGTGCAGGGCATAATCTCTTAGCTCCTTTAAGGAACCGAGTCACCAACGCATGTCTACCGATAGACTGTCCATCAACAGGCGGGTGAAACGCAGCAATAGCAGCTACGTATACCTTCAGGGTGGATGGCAGGCTCCCTTCGTCCATTCTGTACTGAAGGAAGCGTAGAATATCCGACACCGAGCAGTTCGCTGGGTCTAAACCGATATCCTGACACCATTTAGAGAAAACACCCCACTTCAGAGCGTACAGGCGCCGGGTAGACGGGGCTCGCGCTTCCGCGATGGTATTTTGAACCCGCGAATGAAGCACATCGATCCCGCTCAGCGTCCCTGCAGCGGCCACACATGGAGCCTCCACAGCCCGGGGCTGGGATGCCAAATCGATCCGCTCGCCTGAGACAGTAGGTCCTTCCTGAGCGGAATTTCCCACGGTTGCTCCGTTAGTAACTCCACCAAGTCCGCGAACCAGGGCTGATTCGGCCAGTACGGGGCCACTAGAGTCACCGCCGCCTTTTCCTCCCTGACTTTGCACAACACCATGGGCAAAATTTTCACCGGAGGAAAGGCATAGAGACGGGCTTTCGGCCATCGCGCAGTTAGCGCGTCCATCTCCCGGGGGGAACGGGACAGCGAGAAAAACATCCGACAATGCGCGTTCTCGCTCGTCGCGAAGAGGTCGATCTCCGCTCTGCCGAAACGATCCCATATCAGTTGAACCGTCCCGGGGTGAAGCCTCCATTCCCCTTGAGGAATCCCGTTCCTCGAGAGCATATCCGCCCCCCGATTTAGAACACCGGGGATGTGTGTCGCTCTCACCGAGAGAAAAAACCGATCCGCCCACAGCAGGAGAGATTCCGCCTGCTTGAATAGGTCCCTGGAATGCAAACCGCCTTGGCGATTGATGTAAGTGACCACAGAAGTGTTGTCGGTTCGAATCAACACATGCCGCTGTTCCAGTCGAGACCGGAAAACTTTTAGGGCTAGAGAGACCGCTTCCAGTTCCAAGCGATTTATGTGCCACTCCATCTGCCTCTCCGACCACCGACCGGAGGCGGGCTTGCCCAGGCAGACCGCTCCCCACCCGGTGGACGAAGCGTCCGTCAGGACCTCCACGCGTCGCGTCACTATACCCATAGGGACACCTGAACTGTAGAGATCCGGGTTCTTCCACGGGGCCAGGGCACGGGCGCACACACGGTTGACCATAATGCGCTTGCGGCGGAGTGCCACGCGCTCGGGTTGACGCGCGCTTTCAGCCAGTGCTGAAGCGGTCTCATATGTAGCAGTCCCAGATGACACACTGACGAAGCGGCTGCCATCCGCCCCAATAGCCTCTGAAGAGACCTAGCGAAGAAGTCAGAGCCTCCGCTCGTTCGGGGGAGGGACGCGCTTTCATACTCACTGAGTCCAAGCATACTCCCAGGAATGTGGTAGTTTGGCTCGGTGTGAGCAGACTTTTTTGGACGTTTACCCTCAAACCAAGCGTTTTTAAATGGCGAAGTAGGGCTTCCACATGGCCGACCAATGTCTCCCTCGACTGCGCGAGAATCAGCCAGTCGTCCAGATAGTTCAAGACGCGGATCCCGCTCGACCTGAGGGGTGAAAGTGCCGCGTCTACACATTTCGAAAAGGTGCGGGGGGCGAGAGCTAGCCCGAACGGGAGTACCGTGTATTGGTACGCCGCATTCTCGAACGCAAACCTCAGGAATCGCCTGTGGCGCTTCGCTATCTGGACGTGAAAATAAGCGTCCTCTAGATCCACTGAAGCGAACCAATCCCCGGGGCGAATTTGCGCTAGGATCTGTTTCAGTGTAGTCATCCTGAAAGCGCGCTTGTGAAGCGCTCTGTTGACGGGTCTCAGGTCCAGTATGGGGCGGAGACCCCCTCCCTTCTTCGGCACTACAAAGTAGCGGCTGTAGAATCCGCTTCCCCGCTCGCTCGGGGGAACCGGCTCTATCGCTCCCTTGTCGAGTAAACTGCACACTTCCTGCCTCAGTACATGAGCATTTTGGGGCAAAGTTAACGACTGGATTACGCCGCGGAAGCGGGGTGGTCTGCGTTTGAACTGAAGTGTGTACCCGTGTCGAATTACATTCAGCACCCACGGCGAGATGCCCGGAATAGCTTCCCACGCCGTGAGGAAACGACTGAGTGTGGGCCGGTCTAGACCTGCGGTCATCGCCGCTATGTGAGGGCTGGGGATAGACACCTCGCGCTTCCCGCGAGGCGCCTTTATAGTTAATGACTGTGACTCTGCGCTGCTCGAAGACAGGGCGGGTAACACAGTGTGAAGTGCAAGAGGAGAAAAAAGCTCTGTTTGTGAAGAAGTAATTTGCTTTATTGAACAACACACAACATTCACATGACTGCACGCGTCGCTCGCCGAACGCAGAGGGACCGCGTGCTCTAGAGCGCGCCGCTTGGAAGCGGGGCCATCCGTGCGCTCTCCTCTCCTCTTGCCCGAGCGGTCAGGACGACTGCTTGGGCCTCGCTGGGGACGCGGCGGGTTTTCTGCACGGGCTCCTCTGAGCCGGTCTCTTGTTTCCCGCTCCCTGCCACTGCCCGTGTCGGCCCTTACGGGCATCCGGTCCCGGGCGGGAGGCTGGCTGATGTCTGGCCGCAGCCTGGGACTGGCGCCCCGAGGCGGAAGACGAGCGAGGGCGCTGCGGCGGGGGCGGTTGCGGCGCTCGCCGAGGGATCACATGGCTCATCGCCTTCGCCTTCTTCTGAGTCTCGGAGTACCGCTCGGTGACCTTCTCCACGGCATCTCCGAACAGACCATCAGGGGAGATCGGTGCGTTTAGCAGCGTCTTCCTGTCCGCCTCCTGCACGTCCGATAGGGTGAGCCACAGGTGTCTGTGGAGGACCACCAAATACCCCATCGAACGGCCAATCGGCTGGGCCGAGCGCTTCGTGGCCAGGAGCGCGAGGTCCGTTGCAGAACGGAGGTCTCGGATGGTGTCAGCGTCGACAGAGGCGGCGCCATCCAGAGATTTCAATCGCTTGGCCTGCAGCACTTGAAGAACGGCCATAGCGTGTAGTGCAGAAACCGCCTCCCCCGCGGCGCCGTAGGCCTTGTTAGCCTGGTGAGCCGTAAACCTGCAGGCTCGGGACGGCAGGCTGCGGTCCGAGCCCAGGGCGGGAGCTGACGGGCAAAGATGTGCAGCGACGGTCTCCTCGACAGGAGGTAGCCGTGGTCCCCCGCCTCGTCCACGGGGGGGAACATGGCCTGGGTCGAAGTGAGGGTGCGCGCCGATTGCGGGGCCACCCACGACTTCACCACGTGCTCGTGCACATCAGGAAAGAACGGGGTTCCCCTTTTCGAAGCGGCCTGACGGCGGCTCGATTGGAGGAACCACGCGTCCAACTTGCTCTTTGAGGGCTCGTCGGGAGCCTTCCAGGATAAATCCAGTTCCTCGACGGCCTTCGAGAGGATACGGAAGAGCTCTTCCTGCAGATCCGCGGGGGTCTCTTCCGTGGGTGCCAGAGGGGCGGCCTGCTCCGCACCGTAGTCGTTCTCGGAGGCCGACAAGGACATAGAGTCGTCCTCCTCACTCACCCCGAAGGACACGAAGTCCGCAACGTCGCGGGGAGGATGAAACGAAGGGTCCGGAAAACTCACCGGGGGTCGAACCTCGACTCCGCGGTTGGGGGGGCCTGCCAGCGGCTCGGTGGCGGCAGCAGGCCCAATCCCGCAGCAGCGCGAGCTTCGTCTCGCCTGGCCTTGAGGGCTCGGAGGGGCATGTCCGCACAGAAGTCACAGGACCCTTCATCCCTGAGGGCCGACTCCGCGTGGGCCAGCCCCATGCACGCGATGCAGAACAGGTGCATGTCGGGGGGCACTATGGGGCCCGAGCATAAATTGCAGACGGTCGCCATCGGATGCTGGAGACAGTTCAGGTATCTCCGGTGCACCTTCAACGATAGCAAAAATCCAAGTAGTAGTAGTATCAGCTTTCTAGCACACGATTTGAGCGTGAAGAGAGAGATTCTGAGGAGGAATTGACGCTGCACTTACATTATACTGCTACGGGGTTTCAGTATTTGCATATTTGCGTCAATTGGCCAGCGTTGCTGGCGTTAGCCAATAAGATTTCAGCGGAAGTGAAGGATGAGAGAGAGTTCCCATATACGACATCTGTAATGTCGAAGTTCCGTAGCCTTGAAAGGGAACTCAGTTCATTACTTGTGTGCTGTGTGGGAAGTTTAAACATCCCAAGAAGTGTGCGCCCAGAAAGCCTCAACAGCGTGCAAATCCTAAAGTGGGCTCTTTCACATCTACTTGAGCTTGAAAATTATAGAAAAAAATGCCTGTCTCAGCGAGTATTGTAGGACCAAACCTGCAGAAATTAAAAATGAATAAATAAATGAATAAATAAACAAATAAATGTAAAAATAAATACATAAATGACTATTTATACTTTTATTTCCTTATTTATGTATAGCTATATTTTTTCCACATTTATTTATTTTTTCATTTATTTATTTATGCATTTATTTATTTTCAATTTTATTTATTTTAACATATATTTATGTATTTATCTAAATGTTTTATTTATACATGTATTGCTCTGTTTGCTAATGTTTTACCTCAGACATAGTAATCGATCTCAGAGTGGCAGTGCTGATGCATTGAGGCCACAGTGACACCTTGTGGTGTGACCAAACAATACGCAAGAGGTTTGTGGACGTGACTTTACAGGTACGCAGGAAATAAAGGACTTAGAGATGGGCAATATGGCCAAAATCTTATAGTATATCACGGTTTATGTCCTTTAATATGCCCTAACT
This sequence comes from Chrosomus eos, assembly GCA_036326025.1. Classification (NCBI taxonomy): domain Eukaryota; kingdom Metazoa; phylum Chordata; class Actinopteri; order Cypriniformes; family Leuciscidae; genus Chrosomus; species Chrosomus eos. The sequence continues at coordinate 551,446 of CM070841.1, forward strand.
ATGTAGCTATATAGGTTTACCCTACATAGGCCTACTCTTTATTCCGGACATGGTCGTAAAACATCAGCTGGTCGGGATTTCTAAAATGTCTGGGCACACATGAACAGAATCCGCTGATTACAGACACCTTGACACGGAAGCGTGTCAAATTATCCACTATTAACCATATTTTATGCCATGCATTGTAGATCCATACACAGAAGTCATTTATTTCCTGCGTGACCTGTAAAGTCACGTCCACAAACCTCTTGCGTATTGTTTGGATACACCACAAGGTGTCATTGTGGCCTCAATGCATCAGCACTGTCACTCTGAGATCGATTACTATGTCTGAGGTAAAACACGCCCCCTCATTAGCGTACACAGCAATAAATGTATAAATAAATAAATAAATGTAGACATAAATAAAATTGAAAATAAATAGATAAATGCATAAAATAATAAATGAAAAAATAAATAAATGTGGGAAAAATATAGCTATACATAAATAAGGATATGAAAGTATAAATAGTCATTTATTTATTTTTACATTTACTCGCAAATTTATTTGTTTATTTATTCATTTTAATTTCTGCAGGTTTGGTCCTCCACACTGGTCCAGTAGGTGGCGGAAATGCACCGCCAAAATATCACCAGAAGAACGTCCCACAGGAAATGCGCCAATGAGAGCGCACGTCGTCGATGACGCATACAGTAAATACGGGCACGTTACTTCCGGCCGAGAGAAATGGCGGGTGACAGAGCCAGAATGGCGGATCTCGAGGATGGAGAGCTGGAGTCTGATCACGAGTCTGATATGCGGGACGCGACAGAGGAGCGAGTGCAGGTGAAGCCTGTTCATTCTGCACAACACGCTCTTGTTGTGTTTATATCGACTGTATGTTGAGAATACTGTGCGAACCAGTGATGTATCTGTAGCTGTTTAAACCTCAGCCTCGAGTGTTCGCTAAACACTTGTGCAGTCAGGTGAACTGTTCTGTTCTTCCCCTCACCCTTTGCCAGCTTTGCACATGATATTATTTCACGTTTGAAGCATTCGTGCTTCAATAGTTTGCTAGACCAGGGGTTTCCATCCACGTTCCTGGAGCCAACACTGCACATTTTAATTTGAGATCCTCGAGTCTCCACTAATGAATGATCTGCTTGCCTGAAGCGTGTGTTTGACCGAGGAGACCCGCGGAATGTGTGTGTTGGGGCTCCAGGGATGTGTTCGGTAACCCCTGTGATAGACTGATAGTGTGAAGGCTTCTTGTATGGACCTTTACGCTTGAACATGTTAACTTGGGTTAATTTTAAATACTGGGTAATCTTGTTTCATACTTTATTTTGCATTGATTTGCATCTCAAACGTTTGGCAGACGCATTGACGTCACTATCGCGGGAACACACTCCCTCAGCCGGACTGAGTCAGAAGAGCTATAAATAGTGGAAAACACGAGTAAAACAAACGATTATCAGTTAAACTAAAGACTGGACTCGATATAGTGTTCTTTACAACTGACCAAATATCCATTGATCCATGAATATTGACATGCAGCAGGAATCATGTTTCTTGACATTTATCTGAGTCTGATTTCAAGGCTGGGAAAATACATAAAGCAAATTTTCCTGTGAATGCTTTATTTAAATACAATATCGGTCTAAATCTGGATGATCACTCATATCAATGTTATATATATATCATCAAATCCTAAACACTTTTCAGAAACTGCTGCTTATTCAAGGGTTGAGCATGGCTATGAGCCGGTGTCATATATAAGATAACTCAGTAACTCCAGTCACATCCGTAATGTTCCTAGTCGTATTGTGATCGATTACTCCGTGCATGTTGTTCTAAAGAAAAACATCAGTCTTTATAATCAAACTTGCTTTGCTTCTAATCCAATGCAAGCTGATGTCCTCTCATTATTATGCAATCAGCTAACAATCTACTGACAGCATTCAAAACGTTTTTGTTGACTATATGTGCAGGTCTCCTCTTTTCAGAGCAGAGGACCGTCTTTGAGCGCCGTCACGGGGTACCGCGCCTGCAAGACCACCGGCTCCAGCGACAGCGAGTCCGACTCGGAGGACGAGGCCGTGCGCTGGAGGCAGAAGCGGCTTAAGTGCTCGAGTCTCCCGGCCCTGGCTCCGGCTCCGGCCAGCGGCGCGCGCAGGGTCAACAACATCTGGGGCTCGGTGGTGCAGGAGCAGAGCCAGGAGGCGGTCGCAGCCGAGCTGGGCATCCTGGGCATGGAGGCGGGCGTCAGCATGAGCAGCCGCCAGAGCGAGACCTACAACTACATCCTGGCCCGCAAGATGATGGAGAAGGAGCGCGGAGTGGAGGAGGAGGGGCTGAAGAGCATGCTGGACGAGGAGCTGGAGGGCTACATGCAGAGCGGAGGGGCACAGGCTGAGGAGTGCCTGAAGAGGAAGCGCTCGGCCAAGGACAGGCTGGGCCCGCGGGCCGAGATGGACATCAAGGGGCGCTATGACATCACGGAGGACGACCTTGATGAGAAAGTGATTGATGAAATCGCACACAGGTCAGAAAACATGGTGATGTCATAGTCGGCACTGAAATACACATGGGAGCGTTTGAAAGCTGCCGTCTATCAGCGTTGGTTTGTTTTCTTGAGAGAATTTTACATGTGTCCAATTAATCAAATGAATCGAATTGCAAGCTTGCGAATCGAGATTATGAAATTTGTCAATACCCCAGCCCTAAAACAGGAGTAATTTGTGTTAATTCAGTTTCACATATTTTGTGAATCAGGTGATGCCTAAAAAAAATGCAATATTTATGTTCAACAAAAGAACTGTACAAAACCTTTACATGCATCTAAATTAGAATTTATTTTTAAAGAGCCATGCTTTTGTTTGCTCTGTTAAAGACTCATGGAGCCAAAGAAGGATCTGATCGAGCGTGTGGTGAGAGTCATCGGGAAGAAGAAGGCCATCGAGCTCCTGTCAGAGACGGCAACTATCGAGCAAACTGGAGGCCTCTACACTGTGGTACGTGCAAAACGCTCACGCCAGTGCCATCCAGTTCAGTGGAAGATTCTTTTTGTGAGCTATTTTTTTTTTATTTGGTGTCCTGTGTCAATTTTCTTTTTAGTTTTCATCATATTTAAAGGTGCTAAATGTTACTTTTCTACTAAAATGAATCCTTTTTTTATTGCCTGTGTGTGAAGGGGTTATAATCACACATTACAGTGAAGGGGTTGTAATCACACATTACAATGATCCACTTGTCGGGTTTTGCTATTACCTCTGAAGGCCAATATTCATATTTCTATGTGAAGTCTCCGGGTCGGATTTACCGCGAAATCCATCGGATGTGACGTGCATGCGCGCTCCCGAGCCTCTCTCCTTATATACAGTCTATTGTAGACGGTCAGGGAGTTACGTCCGGTTAAAGGCGCACGTTTTTCGGCTTATATCTCGGTCAATCTTTGATCAATATTCCCAAGACTCGAATCATTCGTAGTGCTGGACGGGCCCTTTCGAACGAGCCCACCCCCGAGGTCCAACTCGCCCGGCTTCCCGAGTTATAGCCGTTCGAAATCGGGGGTCCCAGCGAACGACGATCCGGTAGGGGGCGTCCCCGAGGCCCGCCACTCTAGCGTTCGGGCAAGGGTCCCCCTGGGACCTCCTCCCCCGAATTTGAGCTCTCTGGGTCTTTGCATTCCAGAGATACGAGCGATTTTCTTCTGAGATCGTGACGTCACCTGCGTCCGCACCTGCAGCGCGCCCGATGGTTTTCTGCTAATATCTCCACGAAAACACCACCAAAAACTATGGAAAACTATGGAAAACTATGGCTTATATGGTTCTTTTCAGCTCGACTAGATGGTCCCAACGAGCTCGGTGCTCCCCGAATCCGCCTAGTATTCGCAGAGATATTTGCGTAATAGACGGTATTGTCTATGAGTTCGAGCACGAGCGCTCTTATAAAAATTGGTTGCAATCTGAAACATCACCACTAGAGCCGCTAATTGTTACATAGAACACCTTTAATCAAACTACCGTAATTCCTCAAATAAAAACCGGTATTCAAATAAACGCCGGGCCTCTGATAGTGGCCGGGTACGTGGTCAACGCGGACAAATAAAGGCCGGTCTCAAATTAAGGCCGGGGAAAAATTAGTGTACACTCAAAGACGGACACGTGCTGTGCTTGTCATATATCACAACTACTATTCAGTTTATTTTAGGTTTCAGACATTTAAATAGATAAGATTTATAGCAAAACAATACATTTATAGTTTGTAAAATACACAATGGTGTCCATGGAAGCAGCAATAATCCATTCAAATATATTTGGCGACGTGTTTTATTCATATCAGATACAGTGTAAGTATAAAGTTTACTCTATTCTTCTGCCAGTTCACCGGCCACTTACTTTCATGCATTTCGGGAGAAACTGAAGAATTCACGCGCTGTGTAACGTACAAATCCAACAGACAGGAATCTCTGAACTGCGGTGCCGATCTCACGTTACAGATCAGGATCAATAAGGGTTTTAAACGACAAAACAAACTCACTTACACTGAATTGAGAGTCAGAATAGAAGATAGTTGATGACATGGTAAGCAAGTTTGTTAATATTTAGAAATAAAAGCGCTACATCTGTCATACAGCGCTATTTTGGCTGTGGTGAACAGTGCCAAGCATGACGCGTCACCATGGAAACTTGGCTGACGGGCGGGCGGGGATCGCGAATTAGAAATAAAGGCCTGCCTCTAATAAAAGCCTGCTTCAAATAAAAGCCGGCTACCATCTGCAGTTCAGGTAAATAAAGGCCCCGGTCTTTATTTGAGGAATTACGGTATCCTGTTTTTTGTTTGGTAAAGTTTTAGTTGACTAACTCCCGGTTTCACACACAGGATTAGATTAAACCAGGATTAGGCCTTAATTCAATTAGAGCATTTAAGTAGCTTTTATAAAAATGCCTTAGAAAAATAAAACATTACTAGTGTGCATCATGAGGCAAAACTAGCACAGAGTCATATTTTAAGATATGCTTTCAGTTAAAACAGCTCAAACGTGTGTTTAGCCTGTACAGATGTAAATGGGCTTTGGACTAATTCTGCCTTATTTACATGGCTGAAAAGCTAAGATGTCCATTTTAAATAAATAAATAGCCTGGGACAAGCTTAAGCCTTGACCGTTAAACCGTGGATAGAAGTCTGGGAATTTTAATCTAGTAATGGTGTATAATGGTTAAACTGATACTCAAATTTTATTTGGGCTCAAAATAATCTTGATTGCTGAGCATGGTTGTCATTTGAGTTTTTATTTTTATTTTATTTATTTTTTCTTCTTAAAAGAAACTCAAAAGTTTCTCTGCTAAAAACAGAAATAAAATTCATAGAGCTGCACAATTAATCGATTTATAGATCTCGTTTCAAACAGACACAATCTTATTCCTAAATGACAACGATTCTGTTAGTCTCCTAACCTTTAACGAGTATCTGCGAACACTCGGATGTGTGTATGCGCACCCAAAACACTCGGATGTGTGTGTGTGTGCGCACCCAGAACACTCAGATATGTGTGTGTGTGTGTGTGTGCGCTCCCAGAACACTTGGATGTGTGTGTGTGTGTGTGTGTGTGCACCCAAAACACTCGGATGTGTGTGTGTGTGTGTGTGCGCGCACACCCAGAACACTCAGATATGTGTGTGTGTGTTGTGTGTGTGTGTGTGTGTGTGCGCTCCCAGAACACTTGGATGTGTGTGTGTGTGTGCACCCAAAAAACTCGGATGTGTGTGTGTGTGCGCACCCAGAACACTCAGATATGTGTGTGTGTGTGTGTGCGCACCCAGAACACTCGGATGTGTGTGTGCGCACCCAGAACATTCGGGTGTGTGTGTGTGTGCGCGCACCCAAAACACTCGGGTGTGTGTGTGTGTGTGCACCCAGAACACTCGGATGTGTGTGTGTGTGTGTTGCACCCAGAACACTCAGATGTGTGTGTGCGCACCCAGAACACTCGGATGTGTGTGTGTGCGCACCCAGAACACTCGGGTGTGTGTGTGTGTGTGTGTATGCACACCCAGAACACTCGGATGTGTGTGCGCACCCAGAACACTCGGATGTGTGTGTGTGCGCACCCAGAACACTCGGATATGTGTGTGTGCGCACCCAGAACACTCGGATGTGTGTGTGTGCGCACCCAGAACTCTCGGATGTGTGTGTGTGTGTGTGTGTGCACCCAGAACACTCGGATTTTGTGTGTGTGTGTGTGTGCACCCAGAACACTCGATGTGTGTGTGTGGCACCAGAATCGATTTTGTGTGTGCGCACCCAGAACACTCGGATTGTGTGTCGCACCAGTCTGGTGTTGTGCTGCACCCAGAACACTCGGATGTGTGTGTGTGCGCACCCAGAACACTCGGATGTGTGTGTGTCGCACCCAGAACACTCGGATGTGTGTGTGCGCACCCAGAACACTCGGATGTGTGTGTGCGCACCCAGAACACTCGGATGTGTGTGTGCGCACCCAGAACACTCGGATGTGTGTGTGCGCACCCAGAACACTCGGATGTGTGTGTGCGCACCCAGAACACTCGGATGTGTGTGTGCGCACCCAGAACACTCGGATGTGTGTGTGTGTGTATGCGCACCCAGAACACTCGGGTGTGTGTGTTGTGTGGTATGCACACCCAGAACACTCGGGTGTGTGTGTGTGTGTATGCACACCCAGAACACTCGGATGTGTGTGTGTGCGCACCCAGAACACTCGGATGTGTGTGTGTGTGCGCACCCAGAACACTCGGATGTGTGTGTGTGTGTGCGCACGCACCCAGAACACTAGGATGTGTGTGTGTGTGTGTGTGTGCGCACGCACCCAGAACACTCGGATGTGTGTGTGTGCGCACCCAGAACACTCGAATTGTGTGTGTGTGTGGCGCACCCAGAACTCTCGGATGTGTGTGTGCGCACCCAGAACTCTCGGATGTGTGTGTGCGCACCCAGAACACTCGGATGTGTGTGTGTGTGCACCCAGAACACTCGGGTGTGTGTGTGTGCGCACCCAGAACACTCAGGTGTGTGTGTGTGCGCATCCAGAACACTCAGGTGTGTGTGTGTGCGCACCCAGAACACTCAGGTGTGTGTGTGTGCGCACCCAGAACACTCAGATGTGTGTGTGTGTGTGTATGCGCACCCAGAACACTCGGATGTGTGTGTATGCGCACCCAGAACACTCAGATGTGTGTGTATGCGCACCCAGAACACTCGGATGTGTGTGTATGCGCACCCAGAACACTCGGATGTGTGTTATGCGCACCCAGAACACTCGGATGTGTGTGTATGCGCACCCAGAACACTCGGATGTGTGTGTATGCGCACCCAGAACACTCGGATGTGTGTACGCACTGCTGATCCAGAGAGAGAGTTGTCATGTACACTTTAGGTATGAAACGGCTTCATAAACAACCTTTTCAATCACATCTTTAGTTCTGTGTAATAATTCACATCTCATACAAACACTGGTGACTACGGTAGCATCAAATAGAGTAAATCAAATAAAGACTATCATTTACATTGTTACACCAGTAGGTGGTGACAAGTGACTTCGAGAATCGATCAAAAACTGTGATTCATCCAGGAATGAAACAAGTCTAGGAGTTAGTCATTTAATAATTCATTCAAACCTATTTTTAAAAATAATTTAATTAAATATTTTGTCTTATTTTTGTCTTTATCAAACTTTATTAAATCTCAATCGTGTGAGAATTATGATCTCTTTTTTAAAGTTATTCTTAATTTATCCAGCATTCTGCCGCTCTAGTTGCACAAACAAAAGTGAATTTGGTGCATTTCCGTCTAGTTGTTTGAGCGTATGCCGGTGGTATTGGTCAACTAGAACTAATGGTAAATATAGACTCAGCAAACTAGTCACGTGTGTTCAGTGTTCGCTACGTCAATTTATTCGGCAAATGTGTTTTTTCCATCTCCCATTATTTGCATTAACTCTTTTTCACAAGTAAAAAAAAACACACCGAGTGTAAAACTTTTTTGCGATTATGGCATCCCCCCACAGAAATTTGTTGTTTCCATCACTCGTCACTGCAATACATCATGTGCTGCATAAACACAGCGTGATGGAAACACAGCTAGTATATGGATGACCTGTGCATAAGCTCTTAAAGTGTTTCAGTCTTATCATGTTAAAGAACAAAAGACAACGAGAAAATCACTCGCTGCTCTTGACTAAATAACTTTTGTTACTTTAATTGTAAGCATTAATCTGGATTTAATTTTTACAATGAAGACTATCCAGCATTATTTCATATTTGATTACTTTCATTTATGTAGTATTTCTACAGAACAGAATAAGTACTGTTAGACTTAACTTAAAGCCAGGTTTATCTCTTTATTCTATTGTATGTATTTGTGCTATCGTTTCTAATTTGTTCTAATTTTATGACTGACTGACTCTTTACTTGTCCTTAATGTTTTAAATTCCCATAATTAGGCTAGTAGTATCAGACTTGTAGTGTATTGTTTGAGCAGTATGTGTTTGTAGCACTGACCCAGTCGTCAGCACTGAGCTCTACATGTGCTGATCACAAGCTCAAGTATGATACAGCAATACAACAAACAGTAAAAGTAACAAACTCGTAAAATACATTTTAGCAGGCTTAATTAAGCATTAAAAAAATAACTGAAGGAAATATACATTTGCTGAACAAATTAACCTAACTTATATGATTCATATTCTTTTTGGTTTCTCTACCTATTAGAGACCGACCGACCTTTCTCCCGAATTTCTCCCGATTTCCGAGTGCGGGTGCGAGAGTGACACCCAGCCGACGGGGTGTTATTGGTTGTTGCGTTATATCTTACCCAGAAACAATAGTGCTATTTTCTGATTGGCTTAACAACACAGAGGAGACGCGCTTGATTCCTGCCGGTTCCACAGTGAGAGCGGCGCGGCCAGAGTTTTGGGCACTGCGCCATAAATATATTACTAATAGTTTTTCAGCGTGAGAAATACAATGTGTGGCGGGAGAGCGTGACAAATGACCGAAATGAGTGACTGTCACGCTCAATGCGTGACACTTGAGAGCCCTGCTGATGTGTGATGAAAGCAGAAACACGGATAAAATTTTGTATTTACACTTCTCTTGTAAGTAATTCGTGGCTGCTTTCAGTGAAAATTGCTCTCTATTATACAATATATATATATATATATCACTCATTTACAGTGTAGCTTTAAACATTCACAGTGCTGGAGGAAAAAGAGTTGCTGCGTCTCAATGCACTTATACTACGCCATAAAATATGTATTCTTTTTCTGAAGAAAAGCTGCACACTTTTGAGTGTAGCAGAAGAGTCGACCAGCTTTGGCACATACGATCACGTCATGCGATTACTTTAACGGTTGCTCTGTCACTGGCCTGTCAAATCATCTAGTCACATTTCATTCCCTACCGTATAGGAGAGCAGTGCAGAAGCGTGTTGATCTGCAGAGACTCCTCATATTCATGCTTAATGATGCATTTAAAAGTTATTGGCCAAACGGATCTTTACAAAAGATGAAATATGACACCGATAACATTAAATGTATATATTTTTTTAATCCGCTACTTTTATAAAAGAAACTCAAACATCTCAAGATTTGTTGGTAAGAAGCATCCACTGATGTGAACCATGCCTGATCTCTGTCTGAAGACATGTGATCAGGAGTAGTTGATCTCCATTAGGCTGGAAAGAGATGCAAAGCAATCCTAAAGTGTTTGAGCATCCATCAGTCGACAGTTAGACGAGGTTTATAAATGATGACTGTTTAGTACTGGCTACTCTTCCTGGAAGTAGGCGCCCGGCCAATGATCCTGAGGCACAACGCTGAATCCTCGGAGTTAAAGAACCACCCATGAGTAACACTAAAGGCTTGAAGACGTCACTGGACGTCAATCCCCATGTTCATGAGTCTACAGACTGTGTTTGAGCGGGCAGCGTGTGCATGGCAGAACACATGGAGTAACCGCTCTCGCCTGAACTTTGCCAAAGAGCTCCATGGCAAACCACAATGCTACTGGGAAAATGTTTTATGGACTGATGAAACAAAAGTTAAATCGTTTAAGAAGATCATGATTTGGGCTTGCTTCGCTTGCCATCATCAAGGGGAAAATGAATTCACAATTTTACCAAAATACCCTAGAGCAGGGGTCGGCAAGTAACTTTGGCCGCGGGCCAATATTTTTTTTAGCCAGTAGATGGCGGGCCAGCTAGACGGAGTAGGCCTATGGATACAAATTAAACCGCTTAAAATACACTCTGTGTTCACCCGCTTTTTATATCCCGACCTGACGGGTCCGCAAAATTTAGATCTCATTTCCAGAATCTCTCATTCAAATGTCTCTAACAGAAAGAGAGAGATTAAGTAGCCTATAACAATTATAAATGCTATACAAAAATTGTGTTTGTGTCAATATAAATATTATTTATTACTGTCAGCAGAGAAAAAAAATGTCACAGAAAAAAAAATTATGAAATATAAATAACATAAATTAAATAGGGCAAAGTCTATCACTCAAATCCCTCAAGCAACATACACACGGGTAACACGGGTTTAAAACAATCACATGCAAATGTAAAATCTGCATATTTTTAGGAACACATCTACAAAAATATGGCTGTATTTCAAGTTGATAAAATAATTAAAAATCCACATTTATTTGTGCCCACGCGCCACACCCTGCAGGACCTATAACGTTACTACTTTCACTTTTAGAAATTCCTCATAACCGCGCGCCGTGATGCCGCGTTCTGCAGTTGTTGAGATGGATGCTGAGGAGTTGAAGAAAAGAATAGCTAGTGGGGATTGTAAAGTTGTCGACAAAAGTCATCAAAAAATCAAGTCCAGTGTGTGGGAGAAATTTGGAGTTATCTGAAGAAAATATTGTGAAAGACTTGCTGCATGCATTTTCTTGTTGGATAGCCGCAAATGTGGAACTTCATCGCTGAGGAAGCACGCAGATAACTGTGGTAACAAAGCATCAGTAAAACAACGCAACAAAGCATCTATCAAACAGTATTTTTCAAACTTAACACTGTTAAGTATGTGTGGTTTGCAGATCAGCCGCTCATGTGAGTGTTTGAACCCAAAATTGTCAGATGCGCGCGGCTACGGCTTATCTCAAGTAGTGGAATAGTTTTGTGCAGCATTTAGTGCAAATATTTTTTATCAGGTAATACATATTATTTATCAGTGTGTTATACCCGAATAAATAATAATAAAAAAGTTCAAAAGTCGGACTGTAAGCGAATTTAGACCTACAGGAGAGCATGATTGCTATATTCACACCCTTATTAAAATGGCTGTAATCTGTTACCACAATAGTACTTGATCTGTTTAAAATGATTTCATTCGTATATGTCTGATAGTCTATACCCGTTATTCATTCTTTCTATTTTTGATCTGAGCGCACAATCAGAAAAACGGAAAACGTTATTCGTTTTTTTTCATTTTAGTTCAGGAAATGGACAAACAAGTCGTTTTTTTTATTTGTTTTTACTTTGAAAAAGACTATTGAACGAATGATACATGGCGCCTGTTTGTAAACCGTTATTGTAAAATAAAAATAGGCTGATAAAAAAAAAAAAAAAAAAAAACGGAATTCCAAAATAATCCGGCGGGCCAGAAAATATTGCTGGCGGGCCAGTTTTGGCCCGCGGGCCGCCTTTTGCCGACCCCTGGATTGTTTTAGTGTGGCTGTCCGGCTGAAGCGTAGTAGAAGTGGGGTGATGTAGCAGGACAGTGCCCTAAACATTAGTAAATCACCACAGACTGGCTTCAGAAAAAGAAAAGGCTCCTTTGGAGAGTCTGAGCCCAGAGCTTCACCGCACAGATGCAGGAATGACCTCGAGAGAGATGCTCACACCAGACGTCCTCCACACGTGTCTGAGCTGAAGCACTTTCAGAAGAGGAATGATCAAACATTGCTCCTGATCGTCTCTGATCCAGAGCCAGCTGAAGTCACGGACACCAAAGAGCTTTCACCAGCTGACAACTCCAAGGGTTCACTTACTTTTCCCTCCAGCACTGTGAATGTTTAAAGTCCCTGTAAAGTCAAAATTAAGTATGTGTTCTGAGTTTGTCACACCACAGAAAAATGTGTTATTAGTCACCCAGCCAAATTTGAATGATAAAAAAAAGCCGGCAAGTACATGAAATAAGCTATCAAAATCTTGAAAAAATGAGCAGTAGTCTCTGATCTCAAACGCTGGGGGCGTGTCCGCTGGCTGCGCTGAAGCCACGCCCACTCGCGGGAAAGCTGCCGTCGCCACCATAGACGTCTACGGTCGCCACACTCAACTGTCACCGCTACAGCAGAAGAGTTACTGTGGACTACCTACTATAATTATAACATAAGCACACAAGGCAACTTCCACTCATTGGTGGGCACGCACTGCCAATGATGGCACCAGTTTGCCACCAATTGCCTTTACAGGGACTTTAATGTGTGTGTTCAATAAAGACGAAGTAAAACAAAAAATTTGATTTGTTTGTGTTATCAGCTTTAGCACATTGTCTATTGTTGTGGATTCAATCACATTGTATGGCAAATTGCTGCAGAAAAACAGTTAATTTCAATGGCTTTACGTACTTTTTCTTGCCAGTATATTTTCAAACATGTTGAATTTAATCAGAATGATATTGGATGAACATCAGTGTTTTGTATTTCCTGCAGGATGGCAGTAGGAGACGGACCCCTGGTGGAGTGTATCTGAACTTGCTGAAGAACACACCCAGCATCTCTGACGGCCAGGTGAAGGTCAGTCATCATCACGTGTTTTGATGAACACAGCTGCTTTATATTTATCCACGCACTCAACAGCTGCACCAGGCCTGCAGTCTCAGAGCCACAGGCAGCGAGAGCTTAGGTGTAGTGGTGTCAGAGCAAGCGGAGAGCCGTTCTTCTGAAGTCTAGTCATCAAACAAACCACACTGACGTGGACACCAGGAGAAACAAGCTATAGAAGGCTATTCAACACGCAATTCCCCAGCATTCACCATGGATTTAATGTAGTAAAGCTAACTGTAACCATGGTATTGTGGCAGAAATAGTGATTTCTTTTTACATTAGTCAATTCAGGGTTCGTATAACCTTTTGAGAGTGAAATTCAAGCACTTTTCAATTACTTTCAAGTGTTTTACACTTTTCCAGCACGTCAAAGCTCTAAATATTATCCAAATGTTATTTTTAATGTGATGACCAAAAACATTATGTTCATCCTTCAAAGATTTTCCTCAATTGTAAAACTAAAAGTTTCAAGATGTAGGAAAATTAACACTTGGTGGCGAACTACAGAGCCCCTAAAGGACCTTTTGCAAAAAAACAAAACAGACATTCACGTGCACATGAGAAGGATTTCTTTGCGTGCTCATGCGTTACAATTTCCAGTTTTTGCATGCTATAACCATTTCTTTGTGTATCCCTGCCATTTTACTATAAGGAAAATGAGAGCATGAATTAATAAAGCTCATCAGTCTTTCATTAGGGCAGTGAACCTCTAAGACACCGCTTTAACACTCCGCTTTAACACACACACTGATGGGGCGATACGGCTGTGTGCGCTCTTCTCTTTGCCACGTTCCCGGGTCACGAAGTCTGATGCAGCAAAAAGTGCTCAATTTCGGCTTTCGTTAGGGCAGTACATTTATAATGTCCCATATAAAACTTTAATGGCAATGAAAAAAATATCGGTACAGTAAAACGTACTAAAAATTCATATTACACAAATCAAAACACCCTTTATTAAACCACTTTGTCGTCGGATATAGCACATCCTTACAGGTGGCAGAGAAATGCTGATTTTCTTAACTCAAATCTAGCAGTGCTTATTGCAAGCAGAGCCACAGACATAAAGGAGTTTAAAGTGCCACATTATATAAACACTTTAAAAAATGATTCAGCTTTATAATAACTAGATGAACTGCTCTAACGAAATCCCAAATCTGAGCTCTTTTATCAGCCCAATGCACACCGCTGTATCGCAGCGTCAGCCTATCTCATGATGTGCTTTATTAATTCATGAGCATCCATTCCATACTCGTTTACTTCATAGTTAAATGTCAGTGACGCACAAATGAAATGGGTTATAGGCTAGTATACATAAACAGGAAATTTTATGTGACATCTTGTTTACAATTCTTTCCTCAGGTGAAATCTGAAACTGATTAAGCGGTTACATGAGTCATGATATTTCAGTCACATTCCTGCTGTTTTTCATGTTTATTTGCTGCTGTAACTAGTAGTAAAGCGGAAGAGATGATCAGTTGATGCGCTTCACGCTGCTGAGATGCTACAGCTGGGTTCCTACACCGATGGCAACAATATGGAAACCAAGATCTTTGTGTTTCCGGACTATTTCCCCTGTTGTGTGTTCGGCAGCTCTGGCTTAACTCCCGCTCTCAGACTGCCAGAAACCGCTGTCGTGTGTGTCGAGCTGCAGGGCCTGCTGTCTGAATCTGACTAGCATTTATGTACACATTTAATTCTCTCTCTACACGCAAATCTCAGAAATGTTTTGTTTGCATGTTCCCTTCACACAGGAGATCTTCTTTGAGGAGAACCAGAAAGAATGCAACAGCAAGAAGGCTGCTAAGAAGCGACGGAGGCAAATTGTTGCGAAGAAGATGAAGCAAGCCATCAATACGCTGAATCTGCAGGAGGAAGATAAGGTCTCGCGGGAAGCGAGCGACGCTGAAGAGGAGCCGGCGCTGGACGACAGCGCTGTGGTCTACAACACCAGCGACCTGGAAGTGTTCTGATGCGTCTAGTGGAGGACTTTAACTCTCAGGAGGAAAGAACACATTTGAGTAGTCAGTGACTGGAAGACCGACTTGATTTTGTCCTAAGTTTCACGAATAGCACTTCAGTTCCCTACATGTTAACCTCTTTAGCTTGCTAGAAGACCATCAGAAGCAGCCAAAGCTTGTACAGATTTTCTATCTTGGCTGGTTTAGAAGGATGTTAATATTGTAATCTTTTTCTGTCTGAATGTTTTGATACATTATCAAAATAATAGGGGATAGCAGTAAGAACATTATAAATGTACTTATTTGAAAGGAACTTGTGTTTTAGACATTGGAAACGCTCTAAATGTTTGCTGAAGCTGCACTGACCAGTCGTGCATGTTTGATGCTTTGGCAGCATGTCACATGTCGTATTGGCTCAATTTCTGTAATTGATTAAAACGTCTGTCTTTTAAAAAAGATTTTACTTTCACTGTATCTCATTTAGGTTTGAGGGCAATGATGCTTTGTACGAAGGTGTGGACATTCTTGAACAGATTTAGTTTTACGCTTCAGTATGTGCTCAAATTAAAAAGTAAACCCTTTATTTTTGTGATCAATGCACTCTGGAAACTTCTGTGATCAGGTTCACTTTTGCACATGGTATTAGAGATGTACGATATATCAGCACCATATCCATATCGATATATGGCCTTTTTTATGTTATAGTTATCGGCCCAATAAGAACATTAGGCCAAATATTAAAGCCGATAAATAATGTATTTCCTTCAGCTGAGAGACTTCAGATGTACAATGTTCAACATGATGGTTTTGAAATGATTGGAATCACTTTGAAAAGGATATAGCCTATGCTATACATACAATTATGATGATTATAATGAGAAGATTGTAATTGTGTGCTTGGGACATAGCTTTTAATGGTGAGACTTGATTTAGCAGCCAATAAATTGGTTATCAGCTTTCAAATATAAATAATTATTTGTATAGGCCAACATTTTCATATCGGTGCAACTCTACATGGTATAAAATACAGATATCTTTTGCTGGGTTCTCATATAAGTGCTTCATTTGTGACTTTGTGTGAATTTCAATTGAGTAAGGTGAATATATCGTGAACTATGAACTGTAAGAATAGTATTGTATTGTATTGAAAATTGAATTGTAGGCTACTGAATGTATACAGCACTTGCATACTGTGAAAATACTACAGTCCAACTGCAAAAGCCAAAACTCTTAATGAAAAGCATGTTACAGTACACTCAAATACTGTTAGATGTGCAGTGGCAAGAAGATGTAGGTCAATGATAGATTGATTGTGCTTCAGCATCATGTCCTCCTGCTGGGTCTGGCCTGAGGATTATAATTCTGTTCATGAATATATTTGATTCGCTGTTAATAAGCATGGTCACAAAAGAAAAGTCAGACACAGGAAATGTTTATTGATTGTTGCGTTGTTTACAGTCGTTCTAACGGAAAGGACGAGCACGTGCTAGTGATGATGTTACTTTCAGCGCGATTTTGTGCAGTTTGAATTTTGTCTCAACTGCACCGTTGAACCCTGATGACGTGGCGGTTGCTGATTGAGTGCCCGTGGTCACGTGTCAGCGTGGGTCTTCTGATTAGCGGCCATATTAGTTGTTCATTCTTCCACGCGACCGGTCTCACGGTAAGACGCTCACACAATCACCTATGTTTTGTTTCATAATTTCATATTTTACAGTGATTTTGATGTAGGACACTGCCGTTTTTAAAGGCAGCTTTTATAGAGTTAAACCCTGTTCGCTCGGTGCGTTGTTTCTATACTTTTTATTCAGAAGGTAAACCGTTTTTGTCGTGCTCCTAATCATTAGCCTTGATCGGATGTTTATAATTCAAGTTTAACCGCGGGAGCAGACCTCGACCGTTCACGCTGACTTCTGTTTCACTGTGACTGCAGCTGAAGCATGGCGAGCGCGGCGTGTACCCCGGCCGGGCCGCAGTCGTTGCCCCGCGGCGGCAGCGC
The DNA here is from genome assembly GCA_036326025.1 of Chrosomus eos. Taxonomy (NCBI): domain Eukaryota; kingdom Metazoa; phylum Chordata; class Actinopteri; order Cypriniformes; family Leuciscidae; genus Chrosomus; species Chrosomus eos. The sequence continues at coordinate 568,204 of CM070841.1, forward strand.
GACTCCTCTGAGCCCCGCGCGGATCTCCAGGCTGCGGGAGAAGGAGGACCTGCAGCAGCTGAACGACCGGCTGGCGGTGTACATCGACACGGTGCGCGGCCTGGAGACCGAGAACAGCGCGCTGCAGCTGCAGATCTCCTCGCGCGAGGAGGAGCGCGCACGCGAGATCTGCGGGGTCAAGGCGCTCTACGAGACCGAGCTGGCGGACGCGCGCACGGCACTTGACCACACGGCGCGGGAGCGCGCGAGGCTGCAGATCGAGCTGGGCCAGATCGGGAGCGCGCACGAGCAGCTGCAGCACACGTGAGACACTTAATTCAAACTTAAATCTCATTTCTCTCTCTTACTATATAATTGTGTTTTATAGGAATGGTAACTATTTAGCTTTTTCTTACAAATACACAAACTGGCGAAACTAAAACGTGTTAAAAAATAACAATACAGTTTGCACTGAGGTTGTCCAGGTCAGGGTGTCTTGGGTCAGATAACATTGACCTGTACTTTGAGATGCACCAAAAGGAGAATTTCCCCCTCCCCTTTTGTAACACTTTACAATAAGGTTATTTTATTAAACAGTTAATGTATTAACTGACATGAACTAACAATTACATCAATACATTTGTTACAGTATATTAATCTTTGTTAATGTTCTAATTAAATCAATGTTATTTTATCGGCTAGGCATATATAGGCATTTTTCCCATATCATTCCGATTTGACATTTTAAGCCTTTATTGTCTGATTGAATTGTAGTTTTTTAAATATAAAGAAAATAAAGAGAATTTTTAAATGTATTATAACTAAACTTATTTAATGTATTTTAATAGGTTTGAACACTGCACAATAATCAGTCATCTTTGAAAATCAAAAGCAGTTGAAAACACTGACTTGACTTATTAAACAAGAAGATTTTATACTTTTTGTTTTTTTCACTGTCATTAAAGGTTCTCTAAAGCTGGTCGCACACCGAACGCGCAGCTCAGCGCCACGCCACGTCTAGGACAACTCTCACCTGAAAATCTGATAACATCAGCAATTTTCTGATTTCTTTAAATAAATATAGAACTAAATGTATATTCCAGCACAGGGCTAAGTCCGTATATACATTACTACTATTTGAGACACATAAATGTAAATTTAATATATAACTATGTAAATGGCGCCGTGTGGCGCTGCAGGATTTTGAACACGGTCCAGAGCCGTTGCTGGGCGCCGCGGACAGACGCCGCCGGTGTGTGTACTCTCATAGAGAATAATGTGTTCGAATTTAAAAGACCTGGCACTGCGTGGCGCGGCGCCGAGCTGCGCGTCCGGTGTGCGACCCCCTTTAGCGATCCTGGGTGAGGTCACTTCTTGTTGACGTTCGAACTATTGTCAAACAAAATGGAGGCTAGCTAGACCCTCCCTCCTCCTCATCCGCGCACTAACCCCTCAAACACTTCTTGTCGGTTATTGGCTGGAACAGTTTATGTTTCGTAGAGCGGGTCGCTAGAGTTTGTTTTTGTAGCCGTTTGTGGAGCCTGGGGTGTCTGCAGAGACCGCGTTTTTTTTACAGTGTGTTCAGGGGACAGGCAGCTAGCGGATAGTGAGGAGATGTTTGCTGTATGTGACAAATGTTTTGGCCTAAAAAACGCGTGACATCACTTAGAGCACCTTTAATGTATGGACCCGCGAGATTCAGCTCTCGTCGTCTCTGCAACGTGCCTTTTTTCTTTTTCACCAACTCCATCTTTGTTTGTTTTATCTCGAAATGAGAATCATTGTCTATGATTTTGCAAAGTAAATTAGTAAACTAGCACCGCCGGTATCTCCCAGGCTGACGCTGGCCTGCAGCAGCTCTTCTAGCCCGAGCATCAGTGGACGTTAGTGAAGCTTTGGGCCAGATGAGAAAGGGAAGGGGTTTTTAAATGCTTCTTGAATTTGTGTCGGTATTTTTATAATTAGTGTATATTTTCCTGCATGCATTTGTGTGATTTTTATCTGGCCTGTCGGCTCACTCTTTCACTCTTTATTTCTTGTATTTTGTGTCTGTGTTGAACTGGTCTCACACTAGGAGCAGTTTTGTGATGGTCGTGTATGTCGTGCGACTCTGTAGTGAATCAGTTGCAGGCTCACATCATATGCTCATCTTGTGAATGAGTGTTTGTAGCACAGTATTGTACAGCTGTCTGGGCTGCACACACACTGTTTGCTTTAGGTTTGTCCATCAGTGATGTGTTCGATTGACAGGAGCAGCAGTGTGTGTTAACGGCGTTTCTCTCAGGGCTTCGACTGAAGCGTCTCGTTGGCGTGTGGCAGCTGGAGGAGGTGATGTTCACCAGCTGTCTCCGAGTGAAGCAGCTCTTTGTGTCCAACCTTTGTCTGGACGGAAGCACATGTTAAGAGTGAGGAGTATCAGAAACTCATGAAGTGAGCTCGTGTCCTCCAGACGCTCTCGGCTGTGTTTGAGACGTTCCTCTGGACTGCTCAACACTAGCACTGAGAGGAGCGCTTGAAGACCTGCACACACTTCATCAGGCTTCAGGCGCTCTCTCACTGGATGAGCGATGTTAAATTGCATCTTTTCATTAGAGGGACATATGTTCAAGCATCTTGATCTCTAGCTGTTGGGCAGTGAGAGCCATCGCTGCCAATGAGCCGACCGCAACAACAGCCTCTGATCTCGAGCCGCAAAGCCAGAATCAAGCTCTGCTAGATCGGTTCAGTTTATTTCTTAAAGGGTTAGTTCACCCAAAAATGAAAATTCTATCATTGTTTACTTACCCTCAAGTTGTTCCAAACCTCTGTGTTTATTTGTTCTGCTGAACACAAAGGAAGATATTTGGAAGAAAACAGATCTCATTCCCCATTGACTACCATAGTAGGAAAAAATACCTACTATGGTAGTCAATGGGGAATGAGATCTGTTTTCTTCCAAATATCTTCCTTTGTGTTCAGCAGAACAAATAAACACATAGAGGTTTGGAACAACTTGAGGGTAAGTAAACGATGATAGAATTTTCATTTTTGGGTGAACTAACCCTTTAAGAATGTTTAATCACAGCAACAGGGCTGTTTGTACAATACAAAATAAAAGACAGTAAGATCCCGTATATACGGGAATATAAGACGACCCCCCCATTTTCCAGACTTATTTTTGGGGGAAAGACTTTTGTGGGGAAAAAATCTGGTTTTCAACACAAAATAATTTTATTTGAAAATTCTAGTGATAATTCATTGAAAAAAAAAACATTTTAACACCTTTCATTTAAATATTTGGATTAATTTGTCACAAAATAAAGTGCACTGTTAATGAGTTGAAGAGAGAAATGAATGAATAACACAAATGAATAACCGTCCTTTTCACAAAAATGCAATAATTGTGTAGGCCTATGTAGCCTATCTGATTGTGGTTAGGGTGGCCATACGTCCAGATTTTGGCCAGACAGTTTGGATTTTAAGCCCCCTGTCCAGCGCTGTTTTTGTTTTCAATTCAGTTCACTGTGCGTGTCAGTTCTATTATTAACCTATAAAAGCGGCTCCCTGATGCCCGCAAATTAGTTCAAATCTCCTGGAATCTTGACTAGAGCCGAACATGTGAGACAGAACTTAGCCTACTGTATGTGCTCCAAACCAAACCGTGTAGCGCGTGCAAGGCAGAGAGGGAGAGAGCGAGAGACCTTGCGTTTCCAGTAGGCGTCAGTGAGTGAACGCTTGACAGGAGCCACTCAGTGTAGCCTACCTCTTGCGCAGATTATCCTTGAATGGCTTGTTGACGACTACATCCAATACCTGTAGCTGGCTTGTCATCTCCCCGCCCAAACCCGCCCGGTATGATCACTAGATCGCCGTTCATTCTCCGCATCTGAGTTTTGACGGGCTCCGTCAAGTGTCCACGGAATGCATCCAAAACGAGCATATTTCTCTTCTTCTGAAGCGCACCGCGGCGCCTGTCCCACACTACCTTGAGCTTGTGTTGCTCTACTGTTTCTCCCTGCTTTCTCCCTTTTCCCCCGTGATTTTGTGTATATATCGCGAATATAAGACGACCCCTCATTTTTCAGCCTATTTTTAGGACAAAAACCTCATCTTATATTCAGGTATATACGGTAAAGGGAAACAGAAGAACAAAAGACATGCGATGTATTATAAGCCAACAAAAGATATTAATAATAATAATACAAATAATAATTTTTTACATTTTATATAGCGCTTTTCTAGGTACTCAAAGCGCTTGAGACTAAGTTAAGACTAGATTTGAATGCAGATAAGGTAGAAGCAGCCCTGATGTGGTTTAGAAGGTTTTTCCATAAAGTGGGAGGAGCCACAGAAGCGATCGATCACCCGAGCCTGTAAGCCAGTCCTTGGGATTTGAGTAAGTGTTGATGATCTGACCCAGGCTTCGTGAGGATTATAGTGGTGTAGTAAAATAGACAGATAGCTCAGCTTTTAAATGCGTAGAGATTTATAGACCAGTAATAGGATTTTAGATTTTAGATAGTTCTATAATTAACTGGCAACCAATGTAAATCTTTCAGAAGGGGAGTGACATGCGTACGTTTTTACGTCCTTTCAGAAATTGTGCTGCTGCAATTTGAACCACTTGTAACGAGAAATTTGAGACTTGGATATATCATACAGGGCTCCAGACTAACTTTTTTCACTAGGAGCACAGTTGCCCCCAACTGAAAATTTTAGGGGCACAACCAGAAAATTTAGGAGCACACACCGTAAATCAACATACTAACCAAATATTCACATTTCTAGTAATTTCCAGTATATTACTAATAAATACTTTGATAATAGATGCAGAAATTACAATGCCTTTGCGCTCTGATTTAACGTTACAACCTCGTCTTCTAAAAGCAACCGGCAGTGGCGTTGCTTTTTGATTTATTAACATGTCACCGTGCAACGTTTCAAATATCTCACGGTTCAGTTTGTATCACGGTTTTAGGTTCACGGTTTCGGTATAATTCGGTATGTGCTATGTTCAGGGAAAAAAAGACTAATGTCAAATAAAATAAAGAAAATATGAACAAATAATCTAACCACAAGCAAAAGCACAAATAAATACAATAGAGCAAAGACACTAATAAAATAAACGATGCTTTTCAGATAGGTCTAACATTAGTTTACAGCAGGGGTCTCAAACTCGCGGCCCGCGGGGTGATATTTTGTGGCCCCCTACTTGACATTAAAGTTTAATGTTAGTGCGGCCCGTCGTTGCGTGTGCCGCGTTTAAAAAAAAAAAAGATTTTTTTTCCCCCTTATGGGCTACCATAGTCTCGTGACAGCTTACAGGGGGTTTGTTGTCAATAGTTGTCATAGACAACCGCGAAGTGCAAACATACTGCGCGCGTCGCTTCAATTATGAGCGCGCTTGCCGCGCGCCTACATTTGAAATAACGAACTTGAGCGCGCAAAATATGTGAGCGCGATATGTGAACAGGCCTAGTGCTGGGCGGTAAACCGGTTCAAACCGAAAACCGGTTTATATTTTCGTCACGATGTTGATTTTTAATAAACCGCCATACCGGACATACCATTTCAGACGGACCCTTACAATGTCGCACTTCTAAGCAGCGACTGCGAGGCGAGGGTAAACAGCAGTGCTCTGGTGTTGCGTTACAGGGAAGATGTATGCTGCAAACTAGCGTAAAACTTCAAATAATAGCCCAGGCTTTTATTTTACCAAATCGTCGAACTGCACCAGCTTGTAGGCTATTTGAGACAGGCGTCTATATGAGACAGGCCATTATAATTTAGTGTTGAGATGTTGTTCATTGAGTGTAGACCTAGAGTCTCTAATAGGGATGCACCGAAATGAAAATTCTTGGCCGAAGCCGAATAATAATGAAAAGCTTGGCCGAAGGCCGAATACCGAATACCGAACGCGGTATTTCACATTTATTCCATTTATTTTGCCAATTTTTTCACCATTGCATTTAATTAAATAGTAAAAATATGCTTTTTTACTATTTTGTCTTGAGAAAAACATCAAATTGCAAAAATACAATTTGTTAAACACTGATTTTTTTTTTAACATTCCAGCAGATATTATTTAAACAAAGCACAATATAACTTAAAATAAATAAATTAGTAAAATAAAAACTATATTTTTATTTGGCCATCTTTGAAGCCCCCCCTTCTTGAATAGCCTATGTTAGGCCTATAACTGACTGCTGAAAGAATATAACTAAAAAAGTGCATTGAAAAGTGCAAAAAAATGTGGATGAACCCACAACAAATGAATAACTGTCCTAGACATAAGCCTACTTTTGCGGTTTACATAAACTTTATCGTGGGCGTTGACAGGTTTGCATGGATTGCCTGGATCACTTGGGTTTCAATATAGCGCGCGCTCTCCGTGGCGATTAGCAGATAAGGAGTTGCCATGAGAACGACTCTTTTCATCTCTCTCTTTTCATACAGATTACATAAACAGAGAATATTTGTTTTCGTTTTGAATTAGATCGTTTAAAAGTAGACAATTAAATGATTATAAACAGGGTTCCCGCGGGTCCTTAAAAAGTCTTAAAAAGTCTTAAATTAGATTTTTAAAATTTAAGGCCATAAAAAGTCTTATAAAGTCTTATTTTTACTTATGAAAGGTCTTAAATTTTAGATGACACTTCGACTTAGACATATATAAATGTTTTTCCAAATTAAAACTAATTAGCGTAGTATTATTTTTTATTATTCTATCTTTGTGGATTTGCTTGGTCACGTGACAACTCGCCGCATCACATTCGCGGCAGAATAACGTCTGTCTCCTGCACGCGAGAGAGGAGAGAAGGAGAAAGTTGGCGAATGTCAGTTCAGTCGTAAGTTCATTCTTTATGTGCATAGGGGTGTGCGATGTGTATTGTCTATTATGATATTGTAATCATTGTTTTAACGATGTATGAGGCACTGTGAGCTGACACCGCATTTGTCTCTCCTGCTTTCACTGTGTGATGTGTGCAGTATATTATAACTGTATAGGCTATAACTGCACACATCACACAGTGAAAGCAGGAGATTAGCTATAGGTATGTCCTATGTCCCCAAATTAGTTTTTATCTTATATTTACATCATATTATGTTCTTATATTAGAATATCACATCAGTCAGTGCCGTTTTCCTCGTGCACAAGTGCGATGTTTGATATACAATAGTTAAATTAAAAACATTGTGAGTTACTTTTTAGACACAATATTGCTTGTTTTCCCTTTATTTCCCTTTATTCCCTTTACATGAATTTCAAAGTGAACCCGTAGCAGACAGAGTCTCAATGCAACAGACAGCGATGATTTCTTGACTGAAATCCGCGTTTTGAACGAGTCATTTTAACGATTCAATGAACAATCACTTGTTTCTTTCCCGAACGAATCAGCCGTTTGAACGAATCGGTTGAATGAATGTTTCCCTCAACTCGCTTATTAAGACAATCACCTACTGGCGGTTTTAGTTTCATATTTAAAGTACACTTTAATTAAAACGTTAAAATTAGAAATCATTTAAATATTGAATATTGATTTAAAAAAAACTCTCATAGCTTTATTTATGCAATTGTAAATGGAGTGTAAATATTAATGCCACTTCTGATGCTGCTTCTGTGTCACCTCTGCACTGCAAAGATGGATTTTGATTGAATGATTTAATTATACAGTACCACCGTTACCAGTCAAATTGTGTAATTAAGTATTACTGTATAAATAAGTATAATTACTGTATAATTTAATTTGAATGTTAGTATTTGACATAAAAGGTGATGCATAACTCTAAATAGGTTTAGAAAGAATGTCCAATATATAGGTGAAAATGCCCCTGGAAGTCACTGCTGTGAACTGACCACTGCATAGAATATGACAAATATTAATATCTTCGTGAGTCAGCTGTCAACAACAGACCTAAACCAGCCATGGCACCAGCAGAAAAAACACAATCAGTAAAAATCATCTAATTATTATCAACAAAACGTTGAAAATATCGAGATATATTGTTGTTAATATTGCACACCCCTAAATGTATGGTATTAATTTTGATTTCTTCAGGTCTTAAAAAGGTCTTAAAAAGACTTAAATTTGACTTTAAAAAGTGTGCAGGAACCCTGTATAAAGATATATGCCTTTGCCTGTGTGACTAGTAGGCCTATTGGCTGAGTTTTTTAGAGACGTGCTCCAGAAAAAAAAGTTAACGGAGACAGAGGCAGAAAGCACACCCTGTTTATTTTCTTTATTTTACAAAAGCACAGTTTTGTTTCGATTGTAAGTGGCCACAAGTAGTCATTTAACAGTTTATTTTTTCATATTTCTTAAGTCTGCATTTAAGTGACCATAAATGACGGAGTATTTAAGTCTATTTTGCTGCTATGTGAAAAAAATCCAGCAAAACGCGGCGGCGCGTTTGTAGAGGGTTAAAAGACGCTTTAGTGCTGCAAGTAACAACGTCTGCCACAGACGCATCAGATGAGCTTCTCTTTTCTCTTCTCCTCAAAGGGGGCATGTTGGCTGCATTTATAAAGCGCGCGCCTCTCACTCTACGCTGGTTACTATTTGATCGCGTCATCAAAAACGTCATTGTTCGGTCAAATTTATTCGGCCTTTTTACTTGTTCGGCCGAACACCGAAAGTGCTTTTTTTGCTATTTTCGGCCGAATAATTTCGGTTGCCGAACATTCGGTGCATCCCTAGTCTCTAACGTTAATCTCTAAAAAAGATCTCCAAATGCTCCACGTGAAACTACAGTCTTCTGACCGTTTACTATCGTGTCTGTCAATTGATTTGGATTAATATGCGCGGCAGCGCGAGGGAGAGAGCGCAAGACAGCGCTCGTGTTGTTTGAAGACGTGAGAGTGCACGCGCGCGCGGCCGGGGCTCTCTCTGCTGCGCCGTCCAAAAAGAGGAGCAGGTCTGTTGTTTGGAGGTTTTTTCTACTTTTTGTATTGGTTTTTATAAAATAAAAAAAGTGAAATTTGCACAGTAAAAGTTCTGTATTTTTACTGCAATTGTCTTTGCATTCTGATTCCTCACTTCATTAGAATCATGACTGCATCTTATTTGTAAACAACAGCATAACTTTCTAGGGCCATGCAAAACCTGTATTACTAGTGTGGAATTATTCTACAATATTCACTAATGACAGTAAAATAAACCATCCTAAGTAGAGATGCACCGTCCTAAGTAGAGATGCACCGATTACAATTTTCTAGGCCGATTCCGATTTTTCTTGAGTTTGACCTGCCGATACCGATTTTAGCCGATTCCGATTTCCTTTTTTTAAACCACTTTACAGCACACACAAATATTTATTTTCTACCTTCTCTTTAATAGAACATGTTGTATAGAACATTTTCTAAACAGATAATAGCTATAAAATAGAACTAGCCTATATAAATTACTCCTGGTGTGGGAAATTCACACACATCTAAAGTGAAGTGTTATGGAAGAACCATTTCTTTCTTTTCACATCCAATATCCAACTAAAAAAAAATTATATATTTAGCAAACTAAACTTCTGTATGAAAACAGGTAATGGCAATAAAATAATATAAAAATAACAATACCCTTGCAGTATAAAGATATTTCTCAACACACACACACACACACACACACACACACACACACACACACACACACACACACACCACACACAGACAGGCCTATTGCAATCACTTGTACATCAATGGCAAGTTATATTTCTCAAACAGTTCTTTTCTCATTTGACACATGTCCAGGCTAAACAGGACAAGTAGAGCAAGTGCAGGAAAACGATTGGGAAATAATAAAAACAAGTTTAAATAGGTACATTTTCTATAAATATTGTTGAGTCTTAATTTTATTTTCTGACATAGCCTAGGCTACTTCAGTTCTTGTTAAAACACACCAGACATGCAAATTCTGGGCATTTTGGGCATTTTTCGGGTGAAATCATAATTATTTTGTCCATCATAAGTGTGCTTTCACTTTAATTGAGCGCAAGCAGAATAGACTCGGCGCCGAAACCCGCGCTTCACTGTTGCTCACGCGACTCTCCAGCTCGACGCTCACGCGCTGCTCCCGCTCCCGATGTGAATACACTCATTGATAACAGGCACGCCGAAGAAAAACAAAACAGCTGCTCACGCTTGCGGTGTGAAACGGCCGTAATTCACGAGGTTATGTGCGTTCCGTGTGCACATGTGATGCTGCGTGATGTTAATCATGCGGCGCCCGAGTGCATTTGACCGGTATAAAATCGGATTATGTCAGACTGACCGGCCGGTCGCCGGTCATGTCCGATCACGTGAAAATCGGCCGATTCCGGTCACCAGCCGATCAATCGGTGCATCTCTAATCCTAAATCAATTTATTGCAGTAATTCCTCTCTCAACCAGTAGAAAATGCTTTGAACACCTGATTATGCATGAAAAAAAAAAACCGACATAAACCGGAAAACCGGCATAATTTTGAAAAAAAAGTGATATACATTTTTGGTCAAACCGCCCAGCACTAAACAGGCCCCTTGGCGAGTTACCACCAATCAGGCCACGCGCTACTGGCCGCTCGCGAGCGACGTGTTGGAGACCCCTGCTCTAAAACAATGTGAGAATAATCATTGAGCTTGTAATATGTGTCCAGCAGGTTGATATAAGAAGGTTTGCTTTGATTTGTGCAAAGTCAGTAATTTGAGACACATGCATGTGTAGAAAGAATTCAATAAGACGGGCAGACATGACTGCAAATATTTGTATTTCAAAAGGAATAATTGTTTTTCTATAGTATAATAAAAGGAAATGTGCCTCCAAAAAAAAAAAACATTCAATATCATTAATGTGTTGTATAAAGAAAATAAAAAGTACATAATCAAATATAAATATCACAAATCTGTGTTATAGGGAAAAGACAAAGAAAGTTTGTAAAATGAGCTTCAACTGTCAGAAGGACAGCTCATGAAGCAATCATGTACAGAAAGGAATGTTCAAATTCAGAGGAACAGTTCAGAAGAAACGTTAATAATAAATATTGAGTAGATTGGATCAGTTGTGCTCCTTTTTTATAATACTTGAATACTATTTTTTGTGGAATACTTGATGCGGCCCAGCCTGACCCAGACTCTACCTCCAGCGGCCCCCAGTTGAGTTGAGTTTGAGACCCCTGGTTTACAGGTACAGAAATTTAATAAAATAATCAAATGTAAAATAGCATTGCATATTTGACTATATAAATTAAAGATTAATCCTTATTAAATTTACGAAAGCTATTCAATTCAGAGCTGATTCAGTAGGCTTACATCGATTCTGAGTGTGTCTTTCTTGACCATATAAGTTCACTTAAGGCATAAACGACTGTCTGGATACTCATCAAGACGGACATGTTGACATACTTTTTGTGTGAATTTGTCCATTCAAGTGCAAGACTTGAAAGAAAACTCAATATTTGCGCGCTGTCTGAGATGAGTAGCCTACACATGCACACACACACGCGCACAAATCTTCTAGACGCGAGTTCTCTCTTTCGCGTCTTGCTCTTGAATGTTTACATTGGCAAAACTTAATGAGTTTAGTTTAAACACCGATGGTAACATCTGCAGTTCAGGTCTCGCCTGCGCTCGTGCGCTATCAACTCCCGGGTGATGACGGTGTAAATGACAGGTCATGTTCGAGCATTTGGCACTCACGTGAACAGTGTTTACAAAGAGTAATCGTTTTGTTCACGTTTTTTTGATTATCGCTCTTGTAATGTATTATTTGGGAAGCCAGCAAGTGAATTTAACTGGCACACTAGCCGCAGGTCGGAAGAACGAGTCAATAGTTTGCTTGCTCTTGCTCAGACGCACATAGCTGGTTGTCTCCGTCTCCTTCCCACCGATGTTTAAACGCGCGCTCGATTATCCCCCTCCACACATTAGCCACTTACAGTGGACATTCCCTATTCTTCTCACACTCATTGGCCTGCCACACATTCCGGATTCATTGATAAGCCCCTTCCACGTTTAACGTGTAAAAAAAAAAAAAAAAGGGACAGATTTAATGGTCGCACATGTGCGACGGATGTAAAATTCAGTCGCACACTCTCAAATTTTGGTCGCAGTCTGGAGCCCTGCCATAGTAGATGGAGTTACAATAATACAGCCTAGTTGTAATAAAAGCATGGATTGCAACTTCCAGAGGCTTTTCTGATAGAAATGGCTTAATTTTAGCAAGCAAGTGGAGATGGAAGAGACTAGAACCTATCACAGAGCTAATATGCTTATTAAACCATTGTCGAACTCAACAGGCAAATTCCTCATAACAGAAGAAACCAAAGGTTGTCTATCCGAGATCGATCTTCTTCCTGGAGAAAGAGGCGCCAAAAAACAGTTTTACTGCTACTGATTTACTGCATTAAAAAAAGGACGTTTTTGGAAAGCCAACATTTAACCTCATCCAAACAGGCTAATATGCAGGTAGATCTGCGTGTCGTCAGCGTAGGGCAGGGGCAAGCATGTAAAGTGAGAGAAGAGCAGGTGATGAGACCGAACCCTGTATCACTCCACACGCCAGGGTTTCAGCAGAAGAGGTGACGGTTCCCATTTTAACTAGTTTTCTGTTGGTTAAAGACTTAAACCATTTTAAAACGCTTCCCCCAAACCCACACCAGATATTAATCTGGAGATTAGAGTCTTGTGATCAATTGTATTGAAGGAAGAGGATCAATCTAACATAACTAAAACGGCAGATACCTGAATCTGTGGCAATTAAAATATCATTAAGAATTCGCCTTATTCACCTACGTCACCAGCTTAAACCAAAACGAGGCTGTGGGGTACGGAAGTAACGGTGGCCCTCTGTAGGCTACAGTAATAACGTTATCTTAACGGCCGTAACAGGCCTCTATGGAACAACGTCCCACTAACCCATCATTTTACCAACAAACGGAAGTTTTATCAGAAAACTAATCAAAAAGAAATCCCTGGAAACGACTGAAGCGACCGTTTGCTGGCATTTTTGTTGTTTACTTGAATATCACACCACATCATCACCATCACTCACTCACTCACTCACTCACTCACTCACTCACTCACTCACTCACTCACTCACTCACTCACTCACTCACTCATCACTCACATCACTCACTCACTCACTCACACACTCACTCACTCATCATCACTCACTCACTCACATCATCACACACACCCACACACCAAGCATTGATGTTTTACTACAGCCAGGTTTACAATAAAGTGACATTGATCATGAATTAATGTATGTCAAAATTGCACATTAGTCACAGATAAATTACCGTTAGGTTTCACAAAAGAAAGAGGACACACTTCAGTCGCGTCTGTTTCTGTTTATTTGGTAGTTAACGTTACAAGACATGCATCACATTTAGAAAGAATGATAATTTCTACAAATATATGCCACCAAAAATAAAACCTGATGAGCTTTAGCACTCTCTCGACTCCCAGTAACTTAGGCTAACGTTACAGATATTTTCAGTCAGAGAAACAGAGGAAGCTCCCGAAAAAAAAAGTTGCTTTATTTTATGATGATACTCTGCTATAAAGAGACTAGATCGTAGGCTACTGACAGATAAAGTAAAAACATGATTGTGATAGCCTTTATTATTGGTCTGATTTCTTCAATAGTTCACCATGTTTTTTTTACTATGCGTAATCTTCAAGCGTTTACTATGTTTACTATGGTAATGGTTAGCGTGCATTGTCTTTTGCATCGCGTATAGCTGCTATAACGTTAAATATTTCTAACGTTACCTTATAAGGTGATCAGAATCCACATCGGATCACAAACGGCATTCAAACATGAAAGTGAGTTGATTATTTCGCCTGTTCGTAACCCCCTAGCCCGAGCTTGCTTGTTAACGTTAAGCAAGTTGTAGCTCTTTAGACTAGCCTGATCAGCTAATGTCCTGCCGTGACTAGCCGTGTCTTTTCAGCAAAACAGCCCGGGAAATCTCGCAGTTGTTATTTGCCCATTTTTCAACATACTCCACTATTATTTCTGGAAGAGATGAGAGGTTTGTTGTCCACACAGGTACACAGATATCTATGACACAGACGCCCGCCGCCACGCTCTGTCACTGCACTTCCGGTAGAGTGTACCCCCAGCCTCGTTTTGGTTTTCAAGATGGAGGCGCGGTGAATAAGGGGAATAAGAACTCTTAATGGGCTAGTGTCAGTACTATGTCGTGTCTTAAAGGGGTGATGAACTGAGAAATCAAATTTTCCTTGAGCTTTTGACATCTAAGAGGTCATCATATTATAAGACTATCCTGTAAGTTTCAGAACTGAAAACGTCCTTGTTAGTCCAATAAATGCTTTTATTGACACCAGCCTCAGCAAACGACAGGTTTTTCAAAGTGGGCAACTATGACGTCAAAGAGGATAAAACACCACCCCCGCAGAAGAGATCAACGCCTACTTCAACACGGCCGGTTTAGCCCCGCCCACCGATTCGCGCATTACACGCACACATAGCTAAATATGTGGCCTACCTCGTGATGACAAACCGGATCGAGCTACCGAGCAATAAACATACCGTTTACAAATATAGTTGGTGGCAGTGTGCTCCTCGGTTGTGATGGATAAACTTTATTTTTAATGACGTTCCACTCCAGCTGATGAGGTAAAACATCGTCCGTCTGTTCGCTTCATTTCACTGAGGATTGTTTTGTAAACAAGACTGGGTTTGCAGACCGAAGAGTAAAGAATCGGTGCTGTGTCGTCTATAGTGGATCTGACAGGAATGGTCGGTACTCTGTCGGACTCTGGGTCGAACATGTATGGGCGAATCATTCCGGTTGCCATTTTACAACATTGGACGTTTTCAAAACAATTTCCCCCCAAGTGCATTGACGGGTGAGTTGAAACTCATTATAATATGCAAAACTGTTAACGTTATCCACTCACAGCAGTGGGCGTTTACTTCCAAGTCTTCAGTGCGAGACGTCCATAAAAACCGAGCGTTTTTCAGCTAGGCTCAAAACTAGGTTAGAAAATAGCGTATTACTTATTCATTTTGATGTTTTTGAATGCAAAAACCAAGCGAACGTCATAAGTTTACCTCGGACAACAATATAATAAGATTTAAAAAGTTCAGTTCGGATCGATTACATTGTTAGACAAAGAATTAAGAAAACTAAAAGTTATTAGTTTAATAGATTAATTAAAATAAAGTAAGTTAAATTGTTTCGATAATCTTGCATGGACACGTTGTTTTAGTTTTTTATCACGATGCCCAATGTGATGTGTGAGCCGGAGGATTGCTGGCGGTTGGATGGTTTCATGATTCAGGTGATGATTCATTGTTATGATCGGGGTTTTTAGACACTTTTTTTTTTTGTTATACACATTTATATAACATTTATATAAAAAAAAAAATATATATATAATATAATATATATATATATATATATATATATTTGATTATAAATATTCTTTAAATGTTTCAATTTAAATTGTACACAACTTTATGTCTGTTTTACAGAAATGTCAATTGCCTTTATTGTTTTTATTAATTGAACCGCAGATGTGTTGTTTACATAATGTGATGTGCGGTACATGTCAGAGTTGCTCAGCAGTCTCCTGTCTGCAGCTCTGATGGTGTGGTGTGTGTCACAGATGTGCTAAGAATGGACCACCTTGCTCGTTTTTTCATGTCTGACTGAAGAGGTTGACCTGCTAACTCTCTAGTAGCAAGCATGAAAAAGACGATGTCGATAGGAAACTAGAACGACTAACAGATATATAATCTAGTAAGATAACAGGATGATCAGCATGACGTTGAAGGTATCTGGGCTATAGCTACTACGGTGCATTTACACCAGTGAATCAATCGTTGGTAAATAAAATATCATAATTATCCTAATTGCGGTGGCATAAAGCAATCTACTGACAATGTGCAAATGTCCAGCAAATTTCTAGCGAAGTATAATGACAAATTTTAGCCTCATAGGCCTATTACGTGAGTCAGAGATTATTCCTGTAGGACAAAGTGTAATTATTACTTTTTATTGGACGAATACGGCTGCACCTAATAGTGATAAAGTAGTCGATATGAAGGGTTGATGAATCATTTCAGTAGTCGGTTTTGTTCGGCAAAATGAGTCGAAACATGTTACCAATCAGGGTTCAGTCTTTGATAGACGCATTGTTCAGAGGTTCTGCGCCCAATGTGCATACTATCCATCCTAAATGATATGAGGGACATGCAGAAGTGTGGTGACAATTTTCGGAGTTGAATACGGGACTGGACACAGATATCTATCGACATTATCGTATTAATCTAGGTTATCTCTAGCAAACACGCAATCGTTCTCGACTTCCTTCTCCTTCGGCACGCATGTCATGAATGCGTAAGCAGCCTTTCAACTTCACACTCGGAGTCTGTTCACCAGGAGATTACAGTAGAGTGTATTTTAAATGGACACTGATCTACATTTAGTCATATAGAAACAAATGCAAACAAAACATGATTTTTGCGATAATGGCGATTAAAATTAGAGTTGAAATACGGGACTGTCCGTGGAAGAAATCGGACAGTACGTCACATTCAGATTAGAATCAGGAATAAAAATTTTGCAATAAACAAAGTTGATTCGGGCCATTGCGAGTGCAATAAAAAACATCGATTCCAAAGCTTCAAGTTTCCTTTTTTGTGTCTATTATCTTTTAGAACAAAAACGTCAGGCGGTGCAGTTACAGGTTAAATAATAAATCCAACAGTGTTATTGATATAAGCAGCCATACCATTACGGCTGAACGAATGTGTGTTGTCGACAAAAATCGTAATAAAAATCGAAATTAATTGATTGAAACTAATTTGTTTAAAAAGGAGGCTATTGCAGTAACAAGGCAGGTTTACATAAAATCATTATGACATATGATGACATTATTTTTTTATCTAACGAGCATTGGCGATGCAAAAAACGGACTGTCGTGCGCATTGTTTTTTTTTCTTCCAATTACTATGTTAAAAAACCCCGAAGAGAACATGTTACTTGTTCAATTAATAAACAGTTTGTTTGATGACAAATCGCTAAAGATGAAATTGGCCTTCCTTTCTGTCATTGCGTTTTTTTTTTTACGATATTCGACTTTTGCTCCTCGATTGTCAAATGGCATTTTTGGCAGAAATGCACATCCCTATGCGAGGTGAACTATTCTCAAAGACTTACTTTTAGTCATTATTTGGGTAGCACAAAATATTATAAATGCCTTCGGGAGAATTCAAATGAGCCATTTTAATCTAGATTAATCTAGATTAATTTTAAAATTAATCTAGATTAATCTAGATTAAAAAAATTAATCTATGCCCACCTCTAATATATATATATTATATATATATATATATATATGTATATAATGTTTGTGTATATATATGTGTTAGATTTAGAGACATATTTCCTTTAGAAATGTTTCAATTTAAATTTGTAAACACAAACTTATGTGCGTTTACAGAAATAGTCAATTGTGTTTTTTTTTTGTTTTTTTATTTTTATTAATTGAAACCGCAAGATTGTTTGTTTTAAACCATAATGTGATGTGCTGACATGTGCTCAGTACTTCTCAGCAGATCCGTCACCTGGTCTGCAGCCTCTGATGGGTGTGTGTGTGTGTGTGTGTCACAGATGTGCTAAGAAGGACGCAGACCTTGCTGGCGCTCAGGCCAGACTGAAGGAGGTTGAAGCCCTGCTGAACTCTCGAGAGGCAGCGCTGAACACGGCGGTGTCCGAGAGGAAGACCCTGGAGAACGCCCTCACAGACATGCAGATCCACGTACAGGAGGTACAGGAGACACGCATGACGTATGAAGGATACTGGGGCTATAGCTACTAGCGGTGTCAATTTACACACATTCCAGTGATCAATCGTTGTGTAATTAATGATCAATAAATTGTTAGCCTTAATACCCGCAGTGGCATATAGCCAACCACATGACAGAGTGTGCAAATGCTCAATGCAACATGTTCCTCACCAAATGAATGAGAAGGGTTTTTAGCCTTCAATAAAGGCCTATTAGGATTGTAAAATTATTTGATGTGATCATTTAATTAAATTACTTATTCAATAATGAAAATAGGGCTGCCCCCAAATAGTCGACTAAATGTTAGTCGATATGAGGAGGGCTTGGTCGAATACATTTTCATTAGTCGGTTAGTCGCAAAAAAAATCACGTGAAAAATGTACGCAATCAGGGGCTGTGCAGTCAGTGTATGAGCGCACTTGTGGGAGAGGTGTCTGGCTGGCTGATATCCATGCTAATGGCCATTGATGAGGAGGAGCATGCAGAAGTGGGGTGACCAGATTTCTCGGAGTTGAATACGGGACCGACACAGAACCTATCGACGGTTCTATGCGTATTAATGCGTAGGCTACTCTAGCACACACACGCAAGGTCTCTCACGCTCTCCTTCTCTCTGTCGTGCACGCGTGTAATTAATGCGTACTCTAGCACACACACGCAAGGTCTCTCGTTCTCTCTCTCTCCCTCTCGGTCGTGCGTGTATTCAACGAAAACTATAATATATAAATAATATATATATTAACGATGAAATACGGGACAAAACATGATTTTTTCATAAGTCGGGACACTAAAATTAGAGTTGAAATACGGGACTGTCCCGGGAAAAAACGGGACGTCTGGTCACCCTATGCAGAAGAGAAGGATGAATTAAAAATGTACTTGGCAGATAAAACAAAGGTTGATTCGGGACCATTGGCATGGTGGCAAAAAAATGAACATCGATATCCAAAGCTTGCTAAAGTTTCCTTTTTGTAGTGTTTCTGTTTGCTATCCGTTAGGCTATAAAAATAAACGGGTATTTTTATAACGGGTAGGCTATACAAATTAGGGCTGCAACGATTCGTCGACGTTGTCGACAAAAATCGATAATAGAAATAGTCGACAATAAATTTCATTGTCGAATTTGTCGCCAGACATGTTTTTTCCGACCGAGGCATTCCGAAAGTCTCACATGCGAATTAGCTTCTCTGCTGAGCAATAACATACTGAAATGGCGGCGTCCAACGCAGCAGCTGCGCGTACCAAAACATCTAAAGTTTGGGTGCATTTTAGCCTGGATACGGCGAATAAAAAGATTACCTGTAGGGCTGCACGATGTATCATTTTAGCATCGATATCGCGATGTGCGCATCCACGATAGGCAGATATGTGCGATGTCAGTTGATGCGTGATTCATGATCAGTAGGCTACGAGTCAGCAGCTCCCCGGATTTTTGTCACTTTGCGAGTCCTGTCAGTTTAAACATCAAGCGCAAGAAGACTGGAACTTGCGCGCTGTTTTCTGTCAGCCTTACTAATGCGTTTGTCCCGCAAAAGTTTGACAGGTGAGTGATATAGAATAGATGACTGACAGCTGCGCTTGTTTAACTGAGAACGAGCAGAGAGAGTGAAACCCCCGGTCACGCGCGCACACTCACCCCTCTCTCTCTCTCTCTCTCTCTCTCTCTCTCTCTCTCTCTCTCTCTCTCTCTCTCTCTCTCTCTCTCTCTCTCTCTCTCTCTCCTCTCTCTCTCTCTCTCTCTCTCTCTCTCTCTCTCTCTCTCTCTCTCTTCTCTCTCTCTCTCTCCTCTCTCTCTCTCTCTCTCTCTCTCTCTCTCTCTCTCTCTCTCTCTCATATTAGTGAATTGAGTTGACTGAATATCTTTGAGATTGCATGATGGTAAAAGGTTGGAAGACCGTGTTTTTTTTTTTTTTTTTAACTAACTACCACTGGTTGTGAATTGTGCTCAAATAACGTCGGGACAAAAAAATCGGAAACACTTTACAATAAGGTTCCATTTATTAAAGTCTAGTTAACTACATTAGTTAACATTTGTTAATATTAGTTTATCCACACTATGTGGATTTACTCCATGACAAATCCACCCCAGTCATTCTAGAATGATGCATTCTTTCCAAATAGAGCTATTTAAGTCATCTGGTGAAATTGTTTTTATATCGCAATATATATCGCAGGAAAATAAAATCGCAATGTGATTTTTTTTTTTTTTTTTTTTTTTTTTTTTTTTTTTTTTTTTACCAATATCGTACTGCAGCCCTACTGCATGGTTTGCAAAGCAGTCCTTGCGTATCACGGCAGCACCTCGGTGATGCACGAACATTTAAAGAGAAAGCACGGACAGTTGAATGAAACAGAGTTTGACTCGCCTCGGTAAGATTTAAATAATATGGAAGCCGATACGTTTTGTTTTGGATGTACATTTTATAAGCGTATTTTCGGTATAAATAAATATATAAAATATGCATTTTTCATTGAAGTACCCCCTTCTTTCTTGTGTTTACTATCATTTTCCACAGAATTAAAGCAATCATGCTAAATTTTAGAAAAATTTAATTATTCGATTAGTCGACTAGTCGTTTCAATAGTCGCTGACTAGTCGATTATTAAAATAGTCGTTAGTTGCAGCCCTAATACAAATAAATAAATATTATTTTTATTTATTCGTTTTTATATAATGCAGAAGTTGTTTTTATTCTGTAAGAAATTAGTCTGTTTGCAATTTGTTGTTTCAGGTCAAGACTCATGCGTCGCAATGTCAGTTTGCGGCTTTGCTCTGATATTTTTGATTTGTATTAGTGTTCTTAAATTAGCCTATTTGTTCCACATTTTGTCTTAAATATAGCCTAGTTATTCTAAACAATTTAATCAAATACTTAGGCTGTTGATTTGTTTGCCGCCGCCTTTTTTATTCTAAGTTTTGGCGTTGTGCCATGTGCATTTATTAAATTGTTCGTTTTTGTTAATTTTCCTTTTGAACAATATAAAAATTATATTAATTTAATTTTCCACTGTATTTTTATACCAAACAGCGTTTTTGTTACAGTATTTATTTGTTTTTTTTGTCTTGTTTATAGGCCTAAGTTACTAATAAGTTTATTTAATTTATTTTATTTATTTTATTTAAAACAGTTTTTTTTACATGTAACTGTTACAGTTTGTATTTTTGATAATAAATTAAAATGCACAGGCAGTCTGATTGCTGTTTTTATGTTATAATTAGCCTATAACGTGTCGTAAGCGCTGTATACTTTAAACGCTTTACTATTCTGTTTTAAGCGCTTAATTTTCATTTTGAACGCGCTAATATCATGCTTTAGCATTTTCTGTCATATGGAAGTGTTAAACTTCAACTTGGACTATACCTTTCCTTGTATATACCAAGTTTTTATATTAATATCATAAATTAACGATTATTCGACTAATCGCTAAAATGCAGGAGTGTTAGTCGACTAGGAATATCTTTAGTCGGTGGGAGCCCTAAGTGAAACTAACAACTAATACAACGTGTCACCAACATGCCGTGCTACATGAGTAGAAAAGCGCAACGTTTTTTTGTTTCACCATTCTTGGTCGAGTTACACTACTCTAGTAACTTTTTAAATAGGGAAAACGTCGAGGTGTTTGGTCGCTTCTCTTCTTGGCACGTATTGAATGAACAGGGCTGAGATGAGATCTAACAAAGGTTCGCGGCAAGACAGCGATTTAGTGCACGCACTGAGACGAGAGAGGTGTGTATCAACTCGTCTTAGTTAAGGGAATAACATAGTTTAATATGAAAAACCAGTAGAGTATCCCTTTAACAGTGTCTCTACACCAGAGCGTTGTTGCTCGCGTCGCAACAGCCGTTTACCCTGGACAGCGCCGGTTACAAAGCAGAACGAGGCATCTCAGTGTTTCCCCTATAGGATTTTAAGGGGGGGGGGGGGGGTAATTTTTTTTAGCAATCATAAAGCATGTCTAATTAATTGAAATCATGTATTTTGAATCATTAAACTTTAAACATTAAACTTTAAACAAAAATATATGATAAAGTTCACACTAATTCTGTGTTGTGTTTTTTTCTGGTAATAAAATGAAGACATAAAACACAAATTTTATCATTTATCATCAATTTTAATCATATGAAATTGAATAAACTTTTCGTTAAATAACGTGCTGCACAATGAGCTTTACTGTTAAAATTAAAACATGGAAGAAAAATTGATTATTCCTTAAAAAAAATAATTTATTTGGATTAGTGTTAGTATTATTATTACATTGGGACATATCTAAATTCTACTGTACAACAGTAATATATTTCTGTCAAGTTAAACCGAACTTTTATTTTGACGGGTTGCCGTGAAGACCTTTTGACTTTCTGTGTGTTTGTCATGATGATAGTTTTTCTCAAATGAAGCGGTTAAATGATCACGAAGTGACTTTCGGAGTGGATCTAGAGCCTGGAGAGAAAGTTTATGCATTTGTGTCTTCATATAGGCAAAAAAACAGCGCAAGCGTCGCACGTGCTTCAGTGTGTGTGTGTGGTAAATGAAACTGCGCGTTGGCTGCACCATTCATTCACAGCGAACATGCAGGATTCGTATTTAAATAGTCTTTCACACACACTAGTCTACATCGCGATTTGATTTCAAGTGGTCTTGAACTGCTTTTTATTTCTCAAAAAATTTACAAATTCCGCGTTAAATTCCACGTTATAGCGTACAGTAAATTCCTTTTTTATGACTGGATTTCGTCAGCATTTTAGGGGGGGCGGGGGTCGTTTTGGGGGGGCGGGGCGCCCCCCCAAAACAATGGTAGGGGAAACACTGCATCAGTTTACCGGCGGAGATTTATCGCTTGCGTCGTGCCGCATCCAGTGTGAACATCACTGATTATAATGGGTTCAACTTTTGTTGCACCCAAATAATGGGTTTATAATTGGATTGATCGCTCAATCAGACTGAAATTCCTTCGATTCGGCTGAATTTCATTTTGGACTGAAAAGTGTGTGATGTAGAACTGAAATCTTATCAATTATACATTATTTGCCGTTCGTTTAATTCTACCCCATCTTAAAATAACATTTGAAACCGTTTTTGTATTTCTAACAGGCAAAAACTGTAAAAGCAGGAAAATAGACAAATATATAAGTTTAATTTGATCTAAGCATGTGCATTATGTATAATTTACGAACAACTTCAGGGCATGTAAACAAATTTGAATCGTTTGCAACGTTTATGGTTCATATAAACCGATCATTCAGAATTTGAAATCAAATTGCTCTAATGTTCATAATTAGGGATGCACCGAATGTTCGGCAACCGAAATTATTCGGCCGAAAATAGCAAAAAAAGCACTTTCGGTGTTCGGCCGAACAAGTAAAAAGGCCGAATAAATTTGACCGAACAATGACGTTTTTGATGACGCGATCAAATAGTAACCAGCGTAGAGTGAGAGGCGCGCGCTTTATAAATGCAGCCAACATGCCCCCTTTGAGGAGAAGACAAAAGAGAAGCTCATCTGATGCGTCTGTGGCAGACGTTGTTACTTGCAGCACTAAAGCGTCTTTTAACCCTCTAGTTGACAAACGCGCCGCCCCTTTTCACATAGCACTGCAGCAAAATAGACTTAAATACTCCGTCATTTATGGTCACTTAAATGCAGACTTAAGAAATATGAAAAAAATAAACTCTTAAATGACTACTTGTGTCCACTTACAATCGAAACAAAACTGTGCTTTTGTAAAATAAAGAAAATAAACAGGGTGTGCTTTCTGCCTCTGTCTCCGTTAACTTTTTTTTCTGGAGCACGTCTCTAAAAAACTCAGCCAATACAATACTAGTCACACAGGCAAAGGCATATATCTTTATAATCATTGTCTACTTTTAAACGATCTAATTCAAAACGAAAACAAATATTCTCTGTTTATGTAATCTGTATGAAAAGAGAGAGATAAAAAGAGTCGTTCTCATGGCAACTCCTTATCTGCTAATCGCCACGGAGAGCGCGCGCTATATTGAAACCCAAGTGATCCAGGCAATCCATGCAAACCTGTCAACGCCCACGATAAAGTTTAAGTAAACCGCAAAAGTAGGCTTATGTCTAGGACAGTTATTCATTTGTTGTGGGTTCATCCACTTTTGCACTTTTCAATGCACTTTTTTAGTTATATTCTTTCAGCAGTCAGTTATAGGCCTAACATAGGCTATTCAAGAAGGGGGGGCTTCAAAGATGGCCAAATAAAAATATAGTTTTTATTTTACTAATTTATTTATTTTAAGTTATATTGTGCTTTGTTTAAATAATATCTGCTGGAATGTTAAAAAAAATTCAGTGTTAAACAAATTGTATTTTTGGAATTTGATGTTTTTCTCAAGACAAAATAGTAAAAAAGCTTATTTTTACTATTTAATCAAATGCAATGGTGAAAAAATTGGCAAAATAAATGGAAAAATTGTGAAATACCGCGTTCGGTATTCGGTATTCGGCCTTCGGCCAAGCGTTTCATTATTATTCGGCTTCGGCCAAGAATTTTCATTTCGGTGCATCCCTATTCATAATCAATGTATCCGTGTAAACTTGTCTTTTGACTCGAACATTATTATAAAAACTGCAGTTTTAATGTTTGTCACCAAAACAGTTGTAAATTAACCTTTTTCTTGAGAAAAATATGGACTGTTCTAGAAATAACCAAATTAATCAAAATATTGAATCGCAAGCTTGTGAATGGAAATCAAACTGAGATTTGTGTTAATGGCCGTGCTCAATCCCTGAGCTCAGGTGAATGGTGCTCCACATAGGCCCAGTTTCCAGGGCTCCACATGATCTTCGGCGGAGAATAAGAGTCTTCTCTAGCAGAACGATCACGCATTTTCTGGAAAAATGAATTGTACTTTACCTACAAATGTTTTTGGTAATACTTGGTCGTATTATATATTCTATTATTTATACATGTGTTCTGTATAAGATGGCAAATATCACCTACATCCACACAAAAATGTACTCTGGGATTGTCCAAATGATTTACTTTACCTCAGAAGGTCTACTGTTTTGTGACTTTTCCAGCATACATGTTTCCATTGCCAATGTTGTGTGTGAGAGTCAGTCGGTGATGAAGTGTCTCTGTCGTTTAGCTGGAGGGCGGCCTGAGCTCCGCTAAGAAGCAGCTGTCAGATGAAACTCTGCTGCGTGTGGATCTGGAGAACCGCTGCCAGAGCCTCATGGAGGAGCTGCAATTCAGGAAGAACATGTTTGAGGAGGTCAGTGTCTTAAAGCTCTAAAGATAACCAATGCCTGAAAGATTCAAAAATACTTTCTGTCCTCAGTAGTGCGCATGTGCATTCCTTATGATTTGGAAGATGGAGCACACTATTGTGGAGAACAAGTAAAAGTGCATAGGATGGAAGAAAGGCTATTAAAGGTCCCCTGACATGGGTTTTTTTTTTTTTTTTTTAATGTTTCCTGGGTTGCCCTTATGTTAGTATGTTTTTTTTTTTAGATCAAAAATAGTCATAATTTAGCAATAAAAGGCATTTTTCCTAGCCTAGTCTTGGTTAGGAGTCAAACATCAATCAAAAACTTTTTTCAAAACACAA
Organism: Chrosomus eos; assembly: GCA_036326025.1. Taxonomy (NCBI): domain Eukaryota; kingdom Metazoa; phylum Chordata; class Actinopteri; order Cypriniformes; family Leuciscidae; genus Chrosomus; species Chrosomus eos. The sequence goes on from CM070841.1 coordinate 593,530, forward strand.
ATATCAACAATTGGATATAAAATAATTAGAGATGCACCGATTACAATTTTCTAGACCGATTCCGATTTTTCTTGAGTTTGACCTGCCGATACCGATTTTAGCCGATTCCGATTTCCTTTTTTTAAACCACTTTACAGCACACACAAATATTTATTTTCTACCTTCTCTTTAATAGAACATTTTGCATAGAACATTTTTTTTTAAACAGATAATCGCTATAAAATGGAACTAGCCTATATAAATTACTCCTGGTGTGGGAAATTCACACACATCTAAAGTGAAGTGTTATGGAAGAACTATTTATTTCTTTTCACATCCAATATCCAACTAAAAATGTTTTATATATTTAGCAAACTAAACTTCTGTATGAAAACAGGTAATGGCAATAAAATAATATATAAATAACAAATAAAAATAAAATAAATATACCCTTGCAGTATAAAGATATTTCTCAACACACACAGACACACAAACAGGCCTATTGCAATCACTTGTACATCAATGGCAAGTTATATTTCTCAAACAGTTCTTTTCTCATTTGACATGTCCAGCCAGGCTAAACAGGACAAGTGGAGTAAGTGCAGGAATACGATTGGGAAATAATAAACAAGTTTAATTTTGTAGGCCTACATTTTCTATAAATATTTTTGAGTCTTAATTTTCTTTTCTGACATAGCCTAGGCTACTTCAGTTCTTGTTAAAACACACCAGACACTTTTGGGTGAAATCATATTTATTTTGTCCATCAAAAGTGTGCTTTCATTTTAATTGAGCGCAGCAAAAATAGTCTCGGCGCCGAAACCCGCGCTTCTCTTCTGGTCACGCGACTCTCCAGCTCGACGGTCACGCGCTGCTCACGCTCCCGGTGTGAATGCGCTCATTGATTAACAGGCACGCGGAAGAAAATAAAACCCGATGCTCACGCTTGCTGTGTGAAACGACCGTCATTCACGAGGTTTCCTCGTATGTGCGTTCCGTGTGCACGTGTAATGCTGATGTTGCGCGATGTTAATCATGCGGCGCCTGAGTGCATTTGACCAGCATAAAATCGGATTATGTCAGACTGACCGGCCGGTCGCCGGTCATGGCCGATCACGTGAAAATCGGCCGATTCCGGTCACCAGCCGATCAATCGGTGCATCTCTAAAAAGAATCAAATTAGAATCATCAATACAAATATGCATCTGGTTCTAACTGAACTGAAATTTGTGTGACCAGTGTGGAACATGAATCAGTCTGTGGCTCAGCCTCCAATGAGGGCATAGCTGTCAACATTGAAAATAAGGGAGATTTCTACACGATTCTTACCCAGAAACTTTAAAGCGCTAATCATTAAAAGTCTAGAGTTTATAACTACGTGTGTGTGTGTTAGAGAGAAAGAGACAGAGACAACAAAGCCTTGTTTACAAAAAGCCTTGTTTATATCACGCGTCCGCACGAGCGCGGCTAAAATGAGTCGTTGGGTGCGCAAGACCTCATTTCGCTTGGCTGTGTGCACAGCTTTTTTTGTAACAGCGCGCGCGGCGCCACATCCGAGGATGAACGACTTCAAGCCGAATCTGTCCGAGCTTGTAGGCCTACGTCTCACACAATCAGGCTGTAAAAATACGGGATATTTTATGGGAAAATACTAAAACAGGAAGACAGCGGGAAAAGAGCTAAAATACGTGAGAAACCCGGAAAAAACGGGAGGGTTGACAGCTATGAATGAGGGTATGACTAAAAAAGTTAACACTTTAGTTTTGTGTCTAATGCTCACTATTAACTAGTTTCATTAACATGCAGATGGCAGGGTTTTATAATTACTGAGGTCCCGGAACTACATTTCCCAAAAAATTGGATAATAACTTTAAAAACATGTCATGCAGCTGATTATTTCCCTTATGTCAGTGAAGAAAGTAAACATGGGGTCAACTGATAGGTTGATTTTATGAATAATTTTCTCAGAAGCGTTCATTTACTGAAAGCTACTAGGAAAGCTAGGTAGCCTAACCAAGTTTATTAAATTCATTCACAATATATACACATTAGGGATGCACCGAAATGAAATTTCTTGGCCGAAGCCGAATAATAATGAAACGCTTGGCCGAAGGCCGAATACCGAATACCGAATGCGGTATTTCACATTTTTTCCATTTATTTTGCCAATTTTTTCACCATTGCATTTAATTAAATAGTAAAAATATGCTTTTTTACTATTTTGTCTTGAGAAAAACATCAAATTGCAAAAATACAATTTGTTTAACACTGATTTTTTTTTTAACATTCCAGCAGATATTATTTAAACAAAGCACAATATAACTTAAAATAAATAAATTAGTAAAATAAAAACTATATTTTTATTTGGCCATCTTTGAAGCCCCCCCTTCTTGAATAGCCTATGTTAGGCCTATAACTGACTGCTGAAAGAATATAACTAAAAAAGTGCATTGAAAAGTGCAAAAAAAATGTGGATGAACCCACAACAAATGAATAACTGTCCTAGACATAAGCCTACTTTTGCGGTTTACATAAACTTTATCGTGGGCGTTGACAGGTTTGCATGGATTGCCTGGATCACTTGGGTTTCAATATAGCGCGCGCTCTCCGTGGCGATTAGCAGATAAGGAGTTGCCATGAGAACGACTCTTTTCATCTCTCACTTTTCATACAGATTACATAAACAGAGAATATTTGTTTTCGTTTTGAATTAGATCGTTTAAAAGTAGACAATGATTATAAAGATATATGCCTTTGCCTGTGTGACTAGTATTGTATTGGCTGAGTTTTTTAGAGACGTGCTCCAGAAAAAAAAGTTAACGGAGACAGAGGCAGAAAGCACACCCTGTTTATTTTCTTTATTTTACAAAAGCACAGTTTTGTTTCGATTGTAAGTGGACACAAGTAGTCATTTAACTGTTTATTTTTTCATATTTCTTAAGTCTGCATTTAAGTGACCATAAATGACGGAGTATTTAAGTCTATTTTGCTGCTATGTGAAAAAAATCCAGCAAAACGCAGCGGCGCATTTGTCAACTAGAGGGTTAAAATACGCTTTAGTGCTGCAAGTAACAACGTCTGCCACAGACGCATCAGATGAGCTTCTCTTTTCTCTTCTCCTCAAAGGGGGCATTTTGGCTGCATTTATAAAGCGCGTGCCTCTCACTCTATGCTGGTTACTATTTGATCGCGTCATCAAAAACGTCATTGTTCGGTCAAATTTATTCGGCCTTTTTACTTGTTCGGCCGAACACCGAAAGTGCTTTTTTTGCTATTTTCGGCCGAATAATTTCGGTTGCCGAACATTCGGTGCATCCCTAATACACATTCATTATTAATCTTGTGCCCAACATGATGCAAACGGCTTTGTTACATGTGAAACTCTCTCGAATACTTTTACTACAGCTATTATACGTTTTACTAATACAGCTATTGAGATTGAGTCGTGAGATGTAGGGGTCGACCGATATGTGATTTTCAGGGCCGATACCGATTATTACAGATCAAATAGACCGATAACCGATATTTTGAACCTATATATATATATATATTATAGCCTATGTCTGGTGTAAAACTCTGAATTAATGTCAATTAAGAATAACAAAGGGTTTTGACAAATACTTTCTTTAAATGATTTTAAACATATATTTGAATCTGAGAACTGTTATTATTAATAATAATAACTTGTAAAAAGAGCAGGGAGCACCCAGCAGCAATCTGTAAACATTTTGTAAGACTTAAAGGCTATTTTAATGTTTAAATAAAATTTTAGTAATCAAAAAGCATTTCTAATTAATTAAAATCATCAAACTTATTCAATCTATTTAAAGTTTAACAAAAATTACATTTTTAGCACCCTATGAAAAAACGAACTTTTATTTTGACGGGTTGCCGTTGAGATCTTTGAGTTTCTGTTATGATATGACCCTATTGATATGACGATAACTTTTCTCAGTTGAAACATTAAAAAGCTCATGAAGTGACAAGCGGCTCTGGAGATGATGTTTATGCAATCATGTCATCATATAATGATGCGGTTGAGGCTGAAAACAGCGCAAGCGTCACGCGTGCTCCAGTATGTGTGTGTGTGTGTGTGTGTGTGTGTGTGGTAATGATCACGCGTCTGCGCCATTCATTTAGAGACACGCAGCCAGGATTCATATTTGAATAGTCTTTTTGCGGTTTGATTTGTACTGACCTGCTTTTTATTAATTCATCAAAAAGTTGACATTCCGTGATATTCCGCTTTATACAGTAAATCCATTTTTATGACTGGATTCCGCATTCCGTCTGTTTTCTGCATCGCGGGAATCACAGGGCTCTATTATATTGAGGTGTTTTGCAACTTCAGTGTAGTAATCTATTGCTTCTTCAGCAAAGTCTGCTGCTGCCTTAACTTTGAGAGACTGATGCTGCGTGTTACTGATCAGTGAAGCAGCTCCAGTCAGCGAGTGCTCTCGGTGTGAGACAGCAACACTTTCTGTGCCTCAGCTTTCGCGCTGTTTGGCCGGACTCGTGACTCACAACAAATCAGATGTGTGGGAACATTAGTCTAGTCTACAGAGTGGTGAGTTCCGACAGAGGTGGCTGCGTTAGAGCCAAATATAGCGCATTTCAAAATAAAATTATTTTATCGGCAAATCGGTTTTGAAAATGGCCGATACCGATAACCATAAAAATGCTCAATATCGGCGCCGATAATCGGTCGACCCCTAGTGAGAAGTTTATAAAGTATTTAGATTCCCATCACATAAAATGTTGCCGTGATGAGCATTGAGCAGATGACAGTATGTTGATCGCGAGACTGAATATCTTATCATTGCAACGCAGTTTCTGCACTCTCTAATGCTTTTACCAATGCAAACACGATGATGTACATACAGTAAGAGCTTCGTTGTGCAGTGTAACAGCATCATTGATTTCATAACGAGTTGTCCAGATAAACTCGCGCTGTGTGGAAAGCTTGTTCTTTGATCGCTTTTCTGTATATAAGGCCATCCTTAAAAATATTTTGGTTTGCTGTAACAGCAAAAAAAAAAAAAAATAGGGTCGGTAGGTAGGTCTATATTTTTTTTTTTTTTTCAAGATTCAATGTAAAAAAAAATGTAAAATTTTGGTCATGGTAAATTGAATTTAAACAATTTTGCATATTGTGACGTCACTGACTGGGTCTTCAAACCGTGCATCCACCGCTAGGTGTCAACGCAACCTACAAATCAGAGACCGGTTACGTTTTAGGGCTGTCACTTTTGTGAAAAAATCCTGTTTGATTTTGAGACATAAGTGTTCATTGAATCGATTTTCCATGTCTAACATTTCCATTTTCACCAAAAATAGGCAAATCCATAGACATCTAACAGGCATTAGGACTAACATAAAGAGGTGCTTGAGACGCGCACAAGTCAGCAATATTTCTGATGATTTATTGGCGTGAAGATTCGTGCACAATGACAAACGGGGGTTTCAAAACTTCGTGGCAAGTTAAAGCGGTGTCGAGATGTTTTAATGCATTTTTTTTAGATGTATTATGGTGCCCAAACCCGTATGACTTTGAACGGTGACGTGACTGCGAACATTATAAACTGCATCATTACTAGGGATGGGTATCATTAAGGTTTTAACGGTATTACTACTCTTTCCGATACGGCTTATCAATCCGGTACTCTTTTCGGTTCTTTTTGGTGTTTTTTTTTTTTTTTTACATTCGGGTAATTAACATTTGCTTTTATATTTTGAAATTTAAAATATCTAATAGCAAATATGAAAATCAATGCTTTAACAAAACGAATAAAATATCTATTTGTTATGCAGCAGTGTGCAGGCTTTTTTGTTCTATATACATGATATAGGATATGATGAGCAAAAACAAGTACAAACACATGTTCAAAAAAGAATACAATTAAACAAAGACAAATTATATACACAGTGCTTTAATTTCAGGAAGTTTTCAGGTAAGTGTTTCTGTCTGAAAAGAAATTGAATTTAGTAATCAAATGTAAAATAACACTGCATAGTTCATCATAGATAGATTAATGCTTATTAAAGTTTCAGTTATTCATTCAAGAGTTGTGAGTGATTTTCTCTGCCTTTTGTTGATTGATTCACATTAATGGCTCAATCGTCACAGGTTTATTAGACGCTGCCCCTTTAAGACCGAGTGCAAATCTATAGATGACTGATGTAGGCACCATCATTTTCTCCCAACTATGTACGTCCATTTAAGACATAAACTGTGTTTCAGTGAATCTCAGAGCTGGTCATTTTTATTTTATGTATATTTGATAGTTTAGATGCGCACATGAAGCCCAAAGTTAAGTATAGGCCTACTTTTCTTGTCTGGTTGAAGTCCATTTCGGAGCGCGCGTCGCCTTGTGAACAGCGTCTCTTGCGCAGATTTTTGTGCTTTTAATAGCTCTTTTAATGATTAAACGCGTCCGCACTTTAGCAACAGTAGAGACTGCATTTTACAACAATTACTGATCGTGCTGATTTTGACGGTACGTTTGGGTTTTAGGAAGAAATGACAGGGCACCGCTGTGAAGGGAAGGAAGTTGCGCTAGACAGAATGCGTCTAGTTTGCAATGGTTTCGTCTCAAATATCATTTTTTTTCTAATCTTTTAAAGCCGAAATCTAAAATAAAATTAGAATAATATCCCAGATCTAAAGTGCAACCACGTTTGAATGTTTAGTTCTGTCCTCTGTCACTCATTAACCAGGGTTTCGGTACCAAGCGCGAACAGTGAATGAAACGAGCGAACGTACAAGCCATAGTGTGACATGCGTAAACCAATGGTAAGTTAAACATAATCCTAGACAATGACGCCACGGGTTTTTATTTAAAAGAAATAACGTAGCCTACTTTTGTATGTAGGCATAAGCAACTTTCACAATACTAATAATTAATATTATCTCATTAAGAGTAAAAAAAAATCGGTCGGTCTCAACGCAAGTTACAACTGGCAAGTCGGTCAGACAAAAAAAAAAAAAAATTTGGGTCGGTCCTAAATTGACAGGGTCGGTCGGGTTACGGCAAACAAGAATATTTTTAAGGATGGCCTAATATCTTCAATTTAAATAAGATTTTCATCCTACTAAAAGAAAACTAAGTTGATATTGTAGTCACTGGCTTGACTTACTGATGCATAAACGGTATTGAACGATTTTAAGAGAAAGATTACCTGTCTGAACTTGAACTTGAATTGTTGCTCGGTAGCTCGATGATTTATTTTCAGGCGTTCATCGAGGCCAGCTCTGTATTGGCCCAAGTTGAGGAAACAGTCGTCATTGAAATGTTTGGACCATACAAAACTTTGGGAAGTTGTGTCGGCGCATTTCCAGAGAAAATAAAATTAACCCATTGTTTCTTCAGAGGCTCAGATGAAGGAACTAAAAAATACTTTTGTGTTCATTTGTACATCCGAACAACTGCCATGCTTCGCTCGTTTTCAAGCCATTATATCTCTCGAGGAAAAACTCAAATCGCGTTCGTACTTCCTAGCTCGTTTTCTCATGAACGAGCCAAATTCTCTGTGTGGGCAAAGCAGAGAAAGGGGGGTAGCCTTTCCCCCATATGACGTCATAAGGAGGAGATTCAAGATCAGCTCGTCTGAGGCTGAGCTCTCAAAGATAGCCAAAACTGTTTACACCGATTGAAAATTCTAGACACGAGGGGACCAAATACAGGCTAGAGGAACTAATATTAATGTTAAAAAACCTCAAAGTGAATTTCATGTCAGGGGACCTTTAATAATCTACACTGTATTGGAGCCTGTCATAATACTTAAAGGGTACCTATCATGGAATTTTGAAAATTACCTTTCATGTAGTGTGTAACATGGATCTAAGTGAACGAAAACATCCTGCAAAGTTTTAAATATGAAAGTTCACCGTATACAAAGTTATTATCTCTCAAAAGTAAGAGTCGACTCTGAGTCGTTGATATGAATCGATAGACGAACGATGCACTTTCGTACGTCACTTGTCCAAGTTATTTGAATAAGATACGCCCACTCATTGCATTAGGAGACACCAGGGAAAACATCATGTCGACGAGACGCTGCTGTGTTTTGAAGTGCAACGCAAAAGCAAACTTTTTTCATCTGCCCAGTGAGGAGCATTTGAAGACAGTGGCTACAGTTCATAACTATACCACAGAAGTATTATAGCCCGAACTTGTTCTGTGTTCGCGTCATTTTGAAGATGATTGCTTCACAAACCTAAATGCTATAAAGTATGAATTTGCGAGCGGCTGATACTGAAGGAGGGAGGTTCAGTACCGAGTTTATTTGGATCAGCTTCCTTCTCCGAATCACAATCTGTAAGTAGGCTGTTGCTTTTATGTTTGTATCATGTTCTATAATTATTTTGTGTGTTGTGTACGCACAGGCACAGCGCAGCTTCTAGCAGCTAACTTAATTTCAATTCAATTGTATTGAAGACTGTGAAGTGTTTGTCGTTGTTAATGGAGTTGTCACAGGGCTCTCGAGTGTCACGCATCACGCATTGAGCGTGACAGTCACTCATTTCGGTCTTTTGTCACGCTCTCCGGCCACACATTGTATTTCTCACGCTGAAAAACTATTTGTAATATATTTAATATGCCGCAGTGCCCAAAACTCACTCACTGTGGAACCGGCAGGATTCAAGCGCGTCTCCTCCAGTGTTGCCAGGTCCGTATGCCTGCACTGTTTCCGCGGGTTGTTTGTGTAGTGCACGCTGGTTGACGCGATTGTTTTATCCACTGGAACATGATTGTTATTGAGGAAACACCCGGGAACGCTATTTGAATATTTTTGGCCGTGATTGGGTTAGTTTGATGAGCAATTGGGCTGGTTTTGTTGTGCAGACCTGGCAACCCTGGTCTCCTCGGGTGTTGTTCGTCTGTGTGTTAGCCAATCAGAAAATAGCACTGTTGTATCTGGGTAAGATCTAGCGCAACAACCAATGACACCCCGTCGGCTGGGTGTCTAACATATCACCACAGATTAGCGTCACGCAAAGGCGGGGTTTGGAAAAATGACTCGCTAAACGATTCATTTGGGAGTCGGTGAGCAAATCAGGTAAAAATAAATGCATATTATAAGACAACAAAAGTGTTTTTTGTCATTGCATGCTTGTAAAACTGTTGTTGGGGACTCCCAGAACAATATTAGGAACATTTTAAATGCCATAATAGGTACCCTTTAAGTGCAGAGCGGCATCCCGTTCTCAGACTGATGGGATTGGAGCAACAAAGAATCGCAGCGACTCTTTAACATTTTAATGCCGCGATGTACAGAACATCACACAAAGATATAGAATAAACTGTATAAGAACATTTCCGATCAATGAAACCAAGAAATAAACGCAGTAAGGCCACACTGCAGACAGGATTTGCATTTCACATGCAAATCAAATTAAATTGGCTAAATTGCCTGTGCGAGCAGGCTCTAAGTACAGCGCAACATCAATGCACCGAAAAATAATCAATTAATTTACAGAATTAAATTGGAACAGAATATACCTTTCTAATACAGGGTATCCGCGGGGTCTTGAAAAGTATTAAAAGGTGATAAATCAATTTTGGGAAAATTAAGACCCTTAAGTATTAAAAAGTCTTATCACCCGTTTATAAAGTCTTAAAATTTGAAAGTATTTTTTCTGAATTAGTTGTCCAACAGTTTGAGTCCCAAAAACATCGTAAAAGTGTGTGAATTTAGTCATTTTTATTAAAAAAAACGAACAGGTACATAAAAAACTAGGCTATTTTTGGTGCTTTCGTAAATTGCCTCTCTGTCATGTCAATCACTACTGATTGCCTACACCAAACACTGATCCCTAAACCTACCCGTCACTGTAACCTAAACCAATGAAATCGCTTGCAGGGCGGGATTTCCGCTGAAGTGGTTTGGGAAAAAAAAATCACGCGTATTACAACGCACCGAAATGTTTTAAGAAAAGGTTGGTGAACGCATGAACAGAATGGGGAAGTGCAAATTTGCAGCGTCCTGGCTGGAAATGCCAGACTTCAAAGAGTTTTAATAAACTTTGCTTTGATTTACTATACCAGCTGATTTGATTTTTTTTTTGTATCAGAGTGGTCTATAGTCTTTATCACAAACTAAAACTGTTAAGTTAAAAGTATCACTGATGTAAATGGTTACAGCTTGAAGTGGTGGTGAGGTATTAAAAAATATTGAGAAGGTCTTGAAAAAGTCTTGAAAAGGTATTAAAATTAACCAAGATTCCTGCATATACCCTGTAATAAAAATACAAAACGAAATAAGTCAGAATCAAGTCACAAGATGCAGAACAAATGTGTGCAAAGTGCCTAAAGTGCAGGGGAACATATATTCAAAACACAAGCCACAAATAGTTCATTTAGATAACCCTGAGTGATCAATAAATAAAGTAAAAATAAAGAAATTATTAAAATAACGAAACTAGGCCTATAGCCAGAATTGTCAACTTTGTCTTTTTAACTGCAGAAACAACATTAAACGCTAAACTGGAGCGCCGGTTTAGCTAAACATTACAGCATCCGAAAATCAAATTAGAACCGGCTGAAATGATTTGAAATCACTTGTACCCCTACCTGATAGAGAAAAAAATCCAGTCTTATAGGCTACTCTGTGTCTCTGTGCCTGTTTGAGTCTTTTCAAATTGTGTGCGCGGATAAAATACATTCTAAAACGCTTAACGTGAAAAACGTTTAACGGCTTAATGTCCTAAGACAGTTATATTAAAAGATCAAATTCTGTACACACCTATTAATAAAGCATAGCCTACTGTATAGCCTACAGAAAAGCATGAGCCCAGAATATGAACGCAGCGCGTTTAATTAAACGTTAATTTTCCTCCCATAGAAAACCGTTATTAGCCTAAAGAAAACCAACTTGTTAATGTTGTCCGGCAGAAGTGCGATCATGGTTTTCCTGATGCTAAATCCAGCCTTGGAAAATATCCTTTCTGATGGTGTGCATCCACACTTTAGATTTTCTTATCCCAGACATTTTTAAAGATTTAAATCCCTGCCGCCAAGACGCTCCTCTGTCGGTCACGGATCGAAAGTGAAACTTAAATCTGTCACGGGGTGTTTGGATTTATTCACGCACGTTAAAAATATTTATTAGAAGCTTCTTTCTTTGTACATTTTTATTTACAGCATTATCATAATAGGCTCCTATTTTAATGTATTGACAGAAAACTGGTTGTAGTTCTATGTGAAATCAGGCATTTAGCACCCATATAACCTCTGTGAAGATTCGACCGTGAGATTGGCGGTCGAATCAGGCTCCTCCTATCGATGCATCGAATCTTCGACTATTCGGGGTCACCCCTACAAACAAGTTTTTTTTAAAAAATTAATATGAATATGCCTAATAGGCTAAACACAATTGGTTAAATTTAATGAAAGGAGAAATGAAATATGTAAAAGTACATTTAAACAATAGAACAAAAGTTAAAAATTGCTACTACAACAATGTAGGCTACATTTCATATTGTAGACGTCAGTGGGCAACAGAAGGCTATTCCTCAGGGAAACAGCGCCATAAACAAAATACACAAAGACCATTATAGGCCTGTCTCGCATAGGGTTGTGCGTTGTCTACTAATTTGGGATCAGACGATGTGTACAGTGAAACATCGCGATGGACGATGATATCGGAATGAGGGGCGGGGCTAACATTCAAATTTTTCACTTAATAAGCCCCGCAAAGCTGTGTTTTACAGTGGGTTTGGAACAGCTAAGGGGTGTAGGCACAACGCGGAGATATTTTCCTCTACGTCTCATCAGCAATTTTGATTTCGGCACGCTCAGCAGCAGCTGACCATTGAGGAGCGAATGTACAGTGACGTGACAGAACTGCCAGATTCAGACTGTGCTTTCGCGCTGTGGCTGGCGCGGAGCCAGAGACGGACGCGCTCAGCGCTCGTCATATTATATACCAACTATTCAGTGTTTTTAACCACATAATGTTTATTTTAGGTTTCAGACATTTAAATACATATAATTTATAGCAAAACAATACATTTATAGTTTGTAAAATACACAATGGTGTCTATGGAAGCAGCAATAACCCATTCAAATCTATTTGCCGACGGATTTTATTCATATCAGACACACAGTGTAAGTAACTATAAAGTTAACTCTATTCTTCTCCCAGTTCACCGGCCATGTATTTCGGGAGAAACTGATAAATTCACGTGCTATAATAAACCCAACAAACAGGAATCTCTGAACTGCGGCCCAACAAACATGACGGCGCCCATCTCACGTTACAGATCAAAATCACTTATAAAGTTTTTTTAAACAACAAACCAAAACTCACTTACACGTATTTGAGAATCGGAATAGAAGATAGTTGATGACATGGTAACCACAGGGTTTTTCCTGGCTCAAAATGAGGCGGAGGTGGTAAAATTGTAACACTAGGGGGGTCCGGGGGCATGCCCCCCCCGGGAGAAAATTTTGTACATTTTAAAGATAAATTCATTAATCTGGTGCACTTTGAGTCACTCGAATCTGTTGTTAAAAATAAATAATAATCCACCCGCCAACCACCCATATTCTTTGATTTAGATATCTGCATCTGATCATCACATTACAATTATTCAATTAAGCATGATAATATGGTAACATATCACACAATTAACATTTATTTAAATTAAAAGTTCTTCTGGCAAAATTACATTTTTTTTATAGAATAAACAGAGGCTTTACTCCCTTTAAACTTATTGTCAATGTTTCATTTTTGAAAACACTCTTATCGGAATAATTTTTTGTACCTTTTATAAAGGGCATTTCCCCCCTAATTTTATTTAAAGTATGCTCTAAATTTCATTTAAAATTCTTACATTTTATCAATACATTCAATTAAAATAATAAGACACAAGGCTGTTACCAATCAAATTAAATAATTTACATTGAAAAATTATAACTGTATTAAATGAGATTTTTTTGAATATACAAGTAATGTTGAAAAGAATGATACTTTGAAACTAAACCGCCAGTAGGAGGGGGCAGGCGGCCGTCTTAATGAGCGAGTTATTGAGTCGTTAATGTAAACGATTCCTTCAAACGGCTGATTGATTCAGAATGAGGCGGTTTAATAATGGGCAATTGAATCTTTGACTCAAGCGATTAGTTCAAAACGCTGAATGATTCAGTAATGAATCATGGATGAGTGTTGCTGTGAGACGCGATATGGTTCTGTTGTTTGGAACTATTTTCGCTGCTAAAACAGAACAAAAACAGTCTAAAAATGTAAGTAACTTAATTTTAACTATTTTTTTATTGAACTGTTATGAAATTAATATCTCGGTTTCAATCGTGATGACATTCAGGAAAACAGCACTCTGGTCGTATAGCCTATATTGTTTCTTAACTATAATTAATGTTATAAATAACTGCGCGAGACTCAACAGCGCAACTTTGTTACCGCCCGTACATTAGGTACCATGATGGGAGTTCCGTGTCTTTATTACACTCATTTAGCTGTCATCCACCCTCGACTGAATGGAATGTTTTTATTACTCGGCCCGCTCGACCCGCGGATTATGATCCGTGCAGCACTATCGGCAAACTACACGGTTAGAGAATGGACACAAGAGGGAATCGCGACAGAACTGTCACGGTGGATAAAGTGTATATGCACGTGACTGTCTGTCCTAATTTTGTCGAGAGGCGGAGGCGGCACGAAATTTGACGGAGGCGGCCGCCTCATAATTGTCTATGCAGGAAAAACCCTGTAACCAGGTTTGTTAATATTTATAAATAAAAGCGCTAATGTTACATCTGTCATACAGCGCTATTTTGGCTGTGGTGAATCACGTTCCAAGCATGACGCGTCACCATGGAAACATGGGGGGGGGGATTGCGATGCTGGCTAAACATCGTGATGTCTGTCAGCCATCACGATGGACAATGATATCGTCTATCAGCACAACCCTACTCTCGCAGTGAAAATAAATTGGGTGCAATGACACTGATTTTGTACTATTCTGTTGACGAATGAAGAGCGCTTCTCTCTCGTGTGCACACTGCTGGACAACCGAACTTCTAGACTTTCTAGTAAATTCGTGGTGGTGTGGTATAACTTATGGCGCTTTTCCACTGCATGGGACGGTTCGGTACGGCACGAAGTGGCGCTTTTCCACTGCATGGTACGGCAGGGCTCGAAATTGCGACCATTTTGGTCGCATATGCTCCTGAAATTTAATCTGTGCGACCTAAAAATATATTTGGGAGCATCTGTGCGAGTGCAAATAATGGTTGTGGTGCGACCTGTTTTTATTTCTCTACAAAACGTTCGCAAATTACTGCACAGTGTGTACCTTATGTGCGCTGATCAGGCGCTGATACGCGGTGGCCGGACCATCATTCTATCCAACGATTACATCCAATCAAACTTCATCCTTACGTTCATAACTTTAAAGCAGATTTTAGATAGGTTAATACAGAGCCGGCGGCAGAAACAAATCAATAGACGGGCATTTAATATTCTTGGGGGGGCCTAATTATGACGGGGGGGGGGGGGGGGGAGGGGGAGGGGGTGCTTACCATAGACTGTAAAAAAAAAAAAGAAAAAAAAAGGTGCTTACATGCGCTTCATGAGACACACTAGCACACGCAAGCAATGTCTCGCGCTCATACCTCTCTGCCGTGCGCGCTGTTTGAGCATAGCTTTCGAAAACCCGGGAGAGTTTATAAATTTCCCGGGACAGGTTGTTAAAAAGAAGAACAATCCCGGAAAAACAGTGACGGGTGGCAAAACCAGCTACAACAGTTTCACAGCGATTTCAATTACAATAGCCTATTGCCCAATCATATTTCGGCTACTGAAGATATCATGTTACAGTTATAGCCTTGGTCTGCATTGTTCCGTGAACACATGCTGTATAAGCCAACTTCCTATAATAACAGCCTAATAGTCACAAATCTCAAGTTAAGTATTAAATCAACCATTCATAATCAACTACGACACACTCACACACATATAGCATATCAGTGTCAAATGCATAATTTACACCACGGCAGGTGCAACTTACGAAGAGTAATAAAAACAACTGGCCTACTACTCACGTTCTTAATACAGCTGATGTCGACGTTTTTGGGAGTGGATTCTCCTCATGAGTTTCTCTTTCCATTCGTTTCTGAATAGGCAAAACAGAGCGCGTCGCGTCGCTATAACTTTACCGAGATGCTGCGGTCAGAGGCTCAGAACGGCTCAGCGGGAAACCCTTTTTTGTAAACAATCAGTCAAACTTCCGGGTGTTTTTTTTTTTTAAATAAGATTATGAGTCAAACATTAGCCTACACTTAAATACACATCAATAAATATTTAAATACTGTACGTAAATTATTATTATTTTTAAAATAATTTATTAAATGCAAATTGGATGGAGAGGGGGCACAGGAGCTCTGTAGGCGGGCCCGGCCCCCTAAGGCCCGCCCATAGCGCCGGCCTTGGGTTAATATTAGCTGTCAATCACTTCCATTCACTTACGCTGCGCTCCGTTGTCACGTGACAGGGAGCTGACTACCGCGCGACTAAAAGGCTGAATAATAGAGAAGATGAAACGAGGTTTTTCCTGCATTGATTTTTTTTGGCGACCGCCAAAGCCCTATTTGATCGGTGAGTGATAGATGACTGAGTATAACAAATCGGTAACACTTTACAATAGTTCAATTTATTAAACTCTAGTTAACTACATTAGTTAACATTAACTATTAATAAACTGCATTTCTACAGCATTTATTAATCTTTGTTAATGCTAATTTAATCATTAATAGTAGCCTTATTGAAATCAAAAGATGTATTTGTTAACATTAATTAGCCTAATGCACTGTGAAGTAACATGAACAAACAATGAACAGCTGTATTTATTAACTAAGATTAACAAAGATTCATAAATACAGTAACAAATGTATTGCTCATGGTTCATGTTAGTTAGCCTAATGCATTAACTAATGTTAACAAATCAAACCACATTTACTCAGAACACCTCTTAAAATGAGAATGTAAGTGTGCTTACCCCATTTATTTTTAGTAAGAGTGGTTAGGAAGATTTAACCTTAATAAACTACAGTATTTTCAGGTTATTTATATGACAATGTGAAGAAAACTTACCAAAAAAACCCAAAACTTTTAGTTTAGACTGGAGTAAGGTGAAACCAGAAACAAAAAGTGCAAATCAAGTTGTTGTTAGCTAGCTACTAATTGTATTCAATTGTATATGGTAGAAAATTAGTTAAAATAAACTTTTTAATGCTACTTTATTATTGTAGTTTTTGAAATTGATATGATGATATACCAAAATGATGATTAGGTTTAGCAAAGAAGGATTTTATCTTACAAAGCTATGAAATACAGTGGTAAAATCACAGCTTTAATAAAAAAAAAAAAAAACAGGGCAAGAAAGGATGACAGTGTCCATCGGCCACCACCGAAAACCAATACATTTTAAGCGCAAGAGCTTGGTTAAACAAGGAGAGAGTCCCAAGCACAAAAAAATGCAGGGACAAGTGTGTGGAAAACAAATCAGGTTCGATTATTAAGGCTTTTAATCATCAGAATGCTGCCGGTCGTTCCGCTTTACAGGCAGAGCTAAACGTCAAATTTGGTGGGTGCTCCTAAATTTTTGCTGGTGCTCCTAACTTTTTGAAGTTGGGAGCGCCAGTGCTACCAGGTAAAAAAGTTAATTTCGAGCCCTGTACGGTTCGGTACGGCTCACTTGTGGTGCTTTTCCACTGCATGGTACGGTACGTTACGGCTCGCATTCGGCACGTTTTAAATGGAACCTGGTCTGTTGAGGTTCCTACCGTACCGGTACTAAAATGTGACGTAAAAACACTGCAGATCACTGATTGGTCAGACAGAATCGTCACTACCAGCGTCATTGGATTTGCGACACGAGACACTATACCCGCTATATTTAAATAACCAGTAGACAACAGCCAACGCAGTAGCACCTGTATTTTACTTTCTTGGGGAAAAAAAATAGATTACAACTTGGCTGAATCGTGGTCAGTGGACGAGGTGCAGACGTTCCTCTCGTTGGTTGTTGAGCGGATCCAGCGAGAGCTGGATGGGGCAAAACGGAATGAAAAAGTGTTCCAAGAAATAGCTCAGCTCCTAGCCGCACACGCAAATAACGATCAGTCCCACCCACTTTGAAGGGGTACTAACTGCAGTTGAAAAGCAACCGAGCTAAAGCGAACCGAGCCGAGTCGAACCGTACCGAACCGAGCCGTACCATGCAGTGGAAAAGCTTCATTAGGTTTCAATGATTTAGACGACAAATCCTGATCAAACCTGTGCTACTGTAATTTTATTATTAATGGAGAGATTTGTCCAGTTCTAAAACTGTTACAGCTAGGGGTGTCAATTTTCACAAATTCCCATGATCGATCGTCTTTTAAATTAACGATCAATTAATCGTTAGGCTTAATACTGCAATATGTGTCTACTGCAGTGTCATATGGCCGACAGCATGACCGGGTCTGCAAATGCTGTTCTCACCAAATGAATAAGAGTGGTTTTTAATCTAAATAAAGGGCTAGTAGGATTGTAAAATGTTTTGGTGTGACTGATCATTTAATTAAATTCATAAATTATTTATCAAATAGCGACTAATACAGTGTGTCACCAGCGGCGTCTCAGATGCGCTTGTCAGAATGTGTGACTGTCGTGGATGCGCTCTTCCTGGAACAACACAATGAAAACCGCAACTAAACCCAATCAATTCACAACGATTTAATAAAATAGTGTTCTCATGTTTTGTAATATGACAGTCCCAATCATCGTTATTATTAGCCGTGCAATGCTGTGTGAGCTGCATGCGCTGAATAAAGACTGGTAAACTGGAGCACAGTCCTAGCGCAAAGAAACGCATATGAGATTAATCAGATATACAAAATAAACTAATTATATCTGCACAAAATTACGACAATGCACAACTGAATTTGATCTAAGTTATATGCTTTCAGAAAGATCATGTTGTGGACATGCTCTTCCTGGATCAACTCGACACGGCAACTAAACCAACATAATTCAGTGTTTTATTACAATATTGTTCTCTTTATAATATTATGTAATATGACAGTCCCAATAGTTATTATTAGTCGTGCATTGCCGTTTGAGCTGCGTGCTGAAGAGGATCACCGTACTTTAATACATTCATTTTTACCTAAATGCATCCTATATGAGATTAATCAGATATAGATAGGCCTACACAAAATAAAACATTTGCACAAAACAAAAGGATGCACATGCAAACTTAGTCATTGTTGGTCCAATGCAGTTTTTTTTGCAGTGTGATGAAAGATTATAACACCTGTGCAAAAAATAACTGTCCTATTGACGGCATGCATATTTGTCGGTCTCGGTCTGAACGAACTCAACAGCCGTTCATTTAAAAAAGACTATGGCACTGAATATTCATCTTGTTTTGAACAGGTCTTAATATGATGATTTGGTGGTGAAGTAATGTTATTTTTCAAAAAGAAAACTAGTGTACTTGCAACAGTATGTGATTGGAATGACTCACTTTAAGGCCCGGTTATATTAATTTAGCTAATGAAGTTTTAACTGCTAATACACAAGACAGTTTTGCAGACATGCAGTTTCTTTTTTGAAATGGTCACAGGAAAGAGAGCAGAATCAGTGATTTTAATCCATTAACCTGTTAAGCTTCAACCCCACTTTTGATTAAATCCCCAGAAATGGCATACCCAAACTGAAACAGATACAGTTCATGAACCATTTGTTCTAAAAGCACAAGTATGATCTCATTTGAAAGCTGACACCTGACAGTTTATTGCAAATGTAGAATTAATTATTGTCATAATGAAAATAGTTACAAATAGCTTCAAAGTTTTGTCAAGTTATTAGAAATTTATTTTTATGAAATATTTCATGAAAATAAAACTGAAGTTGGCATTGTATCAATCTAGAAATGCACTGCAGCTAAAGCCACATGTCTGACCATGTTATATTTAAAATCTGAAGTTATGTCAAACTCTTTTAGTTAAATATTTTTCAAGATCATGTCATACGACTTTATTTTGATTAGACTCTAAAATGCAAACTGATGTTTATTGTCATGTTCTAAGCATCTATTCAGTCTATTGTCTCTATCGTTTATGTGGTGTAAACGAGACTCATTCAGTGTCAGTCTCCCCTGCACACATTCACACTCTCCGGCCTGGTTATGGCTCTAAATATGCTTTTCTTTTGTCTGCATTATAATCACACTGTTTCAACCCCTAATCTCTTGTAGGGAAAGTTCTCAAAGTTCTCACCTTACATTTGAAACTATATAAAATGACCTTCTTGAAAAAAGAAACATTTCAGCAAGCAGTCCTATTTAAAAAATATTCATAAATATAACAGCTAGGTAGCAGGTGCACCAAGGGCTAGCTAGCATGTTAGCTTAGCACACCATCAATTCACGACAATTTTGAGATTAAAACCATGTTTGTGCTCTAAAACTTAATTTATAGCACAAGTCGAGTGTTTTAAATAACCTTCTGTGCTCTGATTTGGCTTCAGATAAAAAAAATCGGACAGAAAATATATTATTTTATACTATTCTGCACAGTGATAGTCTATATCGATTAGCATTACATTATAAATATAATCTATTATTATGAAAATACCTGACATGGCTCGAAGAACGCAGGTAAATCAGATGTCATTGCAATCATGTTTATTGTCTTCAAAACATCTTTATCTGCATGTTACAGTGATCTCTGTTAGTGTTGACGTCAGGGAGTTCCATGGACTTCCTGGAATGTCACATGATATGGCTGCTCTTCGTGTTTTCCAAATATGGACTGCATTTGTGCACAGGGTGCCCTCAGGCTGCCAGTATGTATTGAAAACACAGTACATCAGAGTCTCCAGCGCTCATAATGATTACATCAACGCATTTGGGTAGATATTCAATAAATTTGATTCCTGTCTATATAAATCTGATGTAAACCTATGAGAATCTATCAATATTTCTCCAAATCTGTACATTTTTGAGCTAAAAGCCCTGATGGACGTTGTTTTGTCAAGCTCTGTCATGACGATCTCACTGGAGTTTTTTTCTGAATGAGCGGCTGACGCTCAATCATATTAAAGTTATCGGCTCATTTTTTGATTACATAACTCCAGACACAAATTAAGACATAACTGTCACTATAAGTTTCTCAGAATACAATAGTGGTCAAATACTAAACCTTGAGTCTTATATCTTTTTAATGATGTATAGTTTGTCAAGGTAATAACATTAAATCTGATAGTAACTTTGAACTATTTAAAAAAAAAAAACGCTCAGTGCGCCGACGCTCTGGCAACGGTTAACTGAACAGAATATTTCCCAGTGAAGTGCTTTGATCTGCAGCTGATACCTGTGATTGACAGGAGATCAAGGACACGCGTCACAGACACGAGAGCCGTCTGGTGGAGGTGGACTCGGGCCGGCAGATGGAGTTCGACTTTAAACTGGCTCAGGCGTTTGCTGACATGAGACAACAACACGACGACCAGATCAAACTCTACAAGGAGGAGATGGAGCAGACGTACGTGGCCAAGGTGAGCGCAGGCGTTTCAGTCGCACGTCCAGACCCACGTCTTGTGACATCTGCACATGTGTGAAGAAGCGTTTCCTGAAGCTTCTGACTTCCTCTGAAAGCTTGTTTAGTTCCTCTTTGCATTTCTCTGAGTTGTGAGTGTGTTTCAGCTGGAGAACGTGCGTCTGTCGTCCGAGATGAACAGCTCTTCAGCCAGCATGGCCCGTGAGGAGCTGCGCGAGTCAGCGCTGAGAGTCGAGAGTCTGGCCACTCAGCTCACGAACCTGCAGAAAGAGGTATGCATCTGACCCAACGACACTGCTTCATCCGCTATATATACACACACAGCCACTTTCCCACACAATTGGAGACTAAAGTAAAGTTCCTCATCATTGTTGCTCATTATACCTTGTTCACTTGTTATAGTGCTTGTTCACTCTCTAAACTTGATTTTATTTAATCTTGTCTGACAGTCTTCAGGAAGTGACATTTGTGATTGAGAGATCTGCTCTAGCTATACTTAACATCCGGTCACAGATGGTGACTGTTGAAGTGAAACTGAACATGATTTAAATTACTCTTTGGGTGTATTATAGTCAGAGCTGCAGCTAATTGATAAAATCAATTATATTTGATAATGAAAATAATAACTTTAATTTGATTGCCAGTGTCACTTTACAGTAGTGAATAACACATTTCTATGGACAAACACGTATAGAAATGAATGTTGGTTACCAGTTTTGATTACCATTACCACTTCCATTGTAGGGTCATAAAATGCAATAGAAGTCAATGTGAACCGAAAAGGTTTGGTTTCCAATGGCAGTTCTGTTTGGTTTGCACAGAAAAAAGTAAGTCATAAGGTTGAGTAAATGATAAAGGAACATTCACCCAAAATGGAAAATCCATTAAGTAATCATAATTAGAGCCCGACCGATATGGATTTTTGGAGATATGGAGCAAAATTATTTGTGTATTATAGTAGTACCAGTCAAACGTTTGGACACACACGTTTGTCTTAGTCACGTTATATAAAACAATTTGTATCAATAAATATATCAAGAGTCACTGACATTATCTTCTATTTTTAGTCTTAATTCCTCTAATCTCTACCAGTGGAGGAAGAACTGAGATATTTTAGTAATTTATAATATCATAATGAAAAGGTTTTTAATTACATAATGTACAGACTTTATATACTATTTTAAATTAGTGAGCAAAATGTGCCTACTAAACGTGAAACTAGGCTAGCCTACTCTTAATACAAAATTGCCCAATATAAAGTGTTATAATTATATAAATGATTGGAATATTGCTTGATGTTGTAACGTAGCGTTAAGCAGAATGAGTTGTAAAGTAGCGTTATAGGCAGAATGAGTTGTAACGTAGCGTTATAGGCAATATGAGCTGTAACACTGTCTACACCGGACGCGGCCGTTATTGCTCACGCAAGTCGCAACAGCTGTTTACCCGAGACGCAGAAAAGCACCCGTTACAAAGCAGAATGGGGCATCAGTTTACTGTCGGAGATTTTTCGCTCGCGCCACACATTTTAATCAATGTTTAATCAATCATTTGCCTGGATTTAATAAAAAAGTAAATATAGCAGACAATATAATCAGGACTTCTCAGCTGCGCGCTTGCAATAGTCACAAGCTCACACAATACGTGACAGAGGCTGGCAGCAGAGAAATCAATTCAGTGAATTACACTGCTCAAAATCAAAAGTAATAGGCTACTACCCACTGGATGAAGAAGGGTTGGCTCTCAACAGAACATATAATATTCATTTTTATTTTATTTTTCGTGTTCGCATTTATGAGGAAAAAACGGACGTGACGAGCTCTGAAAGCGGCACTAAAGTGCTTTAAAACTTTCACAGAGACCTCAAACAGAAAACACAAAACCTTTCATTAAAGTGAATTTCGTTTTGTATTAATTATATCTTAATTTTAATCAATGTTTCATCAACCAAATGCCTGGATTTAACAAATAAGAATTAAAATAACAGACAATAGATAATCTGGAAACGGAGGCGTGAACTGCAACTCGTCTCATAAATGAACCGAAACTTCAGCGTATAGACCTGAGAAATATCGGTACCGCTTCCTTTTACAGTACAGTACTTACAGTGTACTTACCTAGAAAGTACTGGCTAATATAAGGTAAGTACATGGAACAGGGGTAGGTTTAGGGTAGGTTCAGGGTTAGTACTAGTTATTACCCAGTAATTGTAGTTACTAAAATAAGTACATAGTATTTACATGGGTAACTGGACTGTAAAAGGAAGCGTTACCGAAATATCTATATTGAAATGTCTACTTTTAAACAGAACAAATCAAAACGAAAGACAAACTGCTCTCTGCTTATGTAATCCTTCTGAAATGTAGCCTACATTTCTCTCTGGCGCGTTCAAAAATCGCGAGTCTGCATCCTCAACTTCATCTTTGCAGCAACACTGACTGAAAACACGTGTTATTAATAAACAAATAAAATGTCTATTTGATGTATTCATATATCATTGCTTTTGCCAGTTCTTTGTGACAGCTTTTAGGTGATTTTATTGGCAGCGCCACCCTTACATGAATCACCGCACGCTGCATTTTTTTTTTATATTACTTTATCGGCCATTATAAATGCCGATACCGATAGTTAAGAAAATGCCTAATATCGGACGATAATATTGGCTCGCCGATATATCGGTCGGGCTCTAATCATAATCAAGTTTCTATTTCATATGCAGTTAATTTTGATTGCTGTTCTGCTTGTGTTTCTCAGGCGCGTGCGTGGCAGGATCACATCAGTGAACTGGAAGCGGCACTTAGCCGAGAGAAAGATGTGAGCCGCCGGTTACTGGCAGAGAAGGAGCGTGAGATCGCTGAGATCAGGGCTAAGATGCAGCAGCAGCTGGACGAGTATGAGCAGCTCCTGGACGTCAAACTGGCGCTGGACATGGAGATCAACGCTTACAGGAAGATGCTGGAGGGAGAGGAGGAGAGGTGATGCGCCAACACTGCTCATGTGGGCAACAGTAATGAATGTTAAAATCCCATCTGTCAGCATGAGTCACCCGATCGCAGTGACCGGCACAGCAAGAGAATGTTCCTATGTGTAACATGCCTCATCTGATGAGCCGAGTCTTTTTAAACCTTGCATCAGTTTTAAATTGACTGCATCAATTTAGAGTTACACAGTGGACAAAAATGTCCATCTCAAAAAAAACGATGTACCTGTCAACAAACTTAACCTGTACGTTCACACCGCCGCCGACATGAGCGGCAAAGATGTTCTGGCCGCCCTGTCGAGGACGCTTGTCTAAAAGTACGGGAAGCTTGTTGACGCTTCGGCCGCTCTGACGTAGCGGCATTATATGTTCGAGAGAAGAGAAGGTTACACAACATCAAATGTAAACAGAAAAAAAAGGTAATACATTGACACTAGAAACCTTTTATAATGACAGCATTTTTATAACCGATTTGGTCGGGGTAAAAAAAGAATAATTAGCTATTATTATTTGCATTATTGCATTTGCTCGAATCGGTGTTACCGTGAGCAAATGAATTGCATTCCCACTTAAAACGAGCTTTCGTAAATATTTCCAATAAAAGTTGCGCTCATCCTCAAATATGTATCACTGGATCAACAATGTCGTCATATAAATGATAGAAAACCCTGCAATGGTGATTAGCTTTCTCCTCCATTTTCTCAGAACTAATGTTTTGGTAGGAACGAAAGTTTCTCCGGAAGAACGTCTATATTCCGGTTGGTTGCCGCCGTTTTGCCGCTGAACCACGTCATAACTCATTACCATAAAGTTGAGCTACTTTCAACTTTCTGATTGACGCTCAAATTGATGCTCAAGCTTCAAATTTTTGTCTCATTTTTTTTTACATTCAGGTCTACAATCTGTGTTTAAACTATTTATTAACATTATTTTATATAAAACATATATTTTATGAAAACAAGTTGAACTCTAAAACGGCTAGAAAAATCAAAGCCATAAATCTAAATGGGTTGTGCTCCAAATTTTGAGGTTGTCATCTCAAATGAGCAAATGTTTAGCGCAGTAACAGATTTTCCCCATTGGATGCAGCACAACTCACTGGTCACAGTGATTGGATTTTAGATTTGCAAATATTACAAGCACACAAACACACCAATTTGTTTTATTTATTTTTTTACACGCATACAAACCACACTCAGACATCCAACACACCCCCACAATTATCGTTGCATAATTTATTAATTGGCTCTATAATATGCCGAAGCAGAAAACGGGAATAAAGCGAGTATTTGCTTTATAGGCCAAACCTGAAAAAATGGACTCATCTGGTAAAAAAATGTAAAAATGTAAATTTGAAGCCTTGCCAACAGAATGAAAGCCTCTTAACAAAGATTGCATCATTTTATAGTTCAATGGCCAGTAATAGTACAGTTTTAATGGGTTTCAATGGGGCCATTTTTGTGCAAAAGGTGCTGAGGAAGTATTTTGTGTATCTAGTGCAAAATAGTGTTTTGTTTTTGTTTTTTTTAAAGGAAATTGTGGTAAAATTCCAATAAAAATACACACCTGTGCCAAATTTTATGCAGTTAGCATTTACACAGGCAAAGTGAAAAAAATAAACAAACTGAAAGACACAAATGTCCATAAGGATGCACAAGGGTTAAACACAATATATGATATTTCCTCGCACATGTACATCTGCATATCTGAAAGCACGAGAAAATGGTTTTTATACTGTTTTAGTTTAAACCAGACTGATTTGCTGAACAGCGTGAATCCGCCTACTGTCACACTGCACTCGACAGAAGCAACACACACTGATCCGACAAACCCCACAGTGTGTGTGTGTCGGAGCTGGTTTTCGCTGGCTGAATCGGCTGAAAAGTGATGTTCTGTTCTCTGGTGATTGTCCACGTCTGTCGGTTTGTTTAATGGCGCTTCGTGAATCTTAAAGCCAATTCAACCCTGTGTAACTAAATAAACGTTCAGCACCATACATGAACCAGGAAACTTACATGAGCTCCCTCTACACTTCAGAGACCTCGCCTGATCTCCTGCATGTGAACAGTATATTGTGTTGCCCAGTGATGAACACAGAATACAGAGGTGGCCATAGCTGTGCTTTTTCTGTAAATAAAACATAAGTTGGCTAGCCTAAGTAAAAGAGGTTTTTAACATGAATGTGGCATCAATTTTACTCAAGTCCACAGTCTGGACGCACTTCGGCTTTTATACCATTGATGAGACGCGTCCTGTAAAAGGTCATCTTTGACGCTGTTCACCGAGTGAAAGCAGGCGTTCCCTAATATATATCTGAGATATCTGAGACTCCTGCTCTCTAACGCTCTCGTGTGTATCTGTGCAGCACTGAAGAGCAAAGCCTTAGTTACAACATGTGTTGGGAGCACTGGTCATTGTAGTAGCCAATCACAGACATGCATGTTGAGCGTGTGAACACAATGACCAATCAAAATGCTAGGGGAAATCCTGGTGTCGTCACATTTCATAGCCTTTGACAACACTATTCCCAGGGTTATTTTAAGGAAGCTGATAAACACTGAGATATTACCATGTTTAAATATAAGAGGTTGATGTAATTTTTTTTAAAATATAAAACAAGTCAATTAGCAGTTAAATGTGTCGGTTTACAAACAAAAGTTTAGGCTTTTCTAAAGAATGAGCATAACATGTTAAATTTAATTTACAGACAAATTAAACATTTCGAGTGAAGTCCAAACTGTTCGAAAACAGACAGATATGAAGTGAAACTTCTGTGTGGTGGTATTGTCTGTGTGGCGAGCCGTGTGTGGTGCGCTGATGCCCAGCCCTGCGCTGTCTTCTGAAGCTGTTTCTGTCACCACTGGATTGGCCATCCTCGGCTCTTATCTTGGCAGAAGTTCTTGTTCACCTGCTAGTTTGTTTCTATGCATGGATGTTGATTAGCTTGAGCGTAAAGCTGATGCTAACAGCGTGTGTCCTGTGTCAGGTTGAAGCTGTCTCCCAGCCCCTCGTCTCGAGTGACGGTGTCTCGGGCGTCCTCCAGTCGCAGTGTTCGCACCACACGCGGGAAGAGGAAGCGTGTGGACGTGGAGGAGTCTGAGGCTAGCAGCAACGTTAGCATTGCTCACTCGGCGTCGGCCACTGGAAACATCTGCATCGATGAGCTGGACGTGGACGGGAAGTTCATTCGCTTGCACAACAACTCTGAGCAGGTGTGTATCTCACTGCAGTCTCACACACTCGTTCAGGGCTCGGATTAACGTTGATGCTCCTATGTTTTTGAAGTTGCTGGAAAGTAAATTGAATGCGTTTAATTTCAGGATCAACTCATGGCAGGATTTCAGCTGATTCGAACGGTCGGTGAGGTTTCTGCGGTGTATAAATTCACTGCTAAATACACCCTGAAGGCTGGACAGAAAGTGACGGTACGCATCACATCTTTATAGATTTAATTCTGAGTCAAACGGTCACCTGACAGGCTGTTAGTGGGGGAATATCAGCATACTCTGTTGACCCTGCTGTTGGGTCATCTTTTGATTGGTCAGATCTGGGCGTGTAATGCGGGTGTGAGCTCCAGTCCTCCTGCTGACCTGATCTGGAAGAGCCAGAGCTCATGGGGCGGCGGCGAGAACATGAGAGTGCTTCTGCTGAGCCCAGATGGAGAGGTGAGACACCTGTCGTGCAAAATCCTGTACTGTACAGCAGTCGTTGTTCATCGTGGCCGCAGAGGGCAGGGTGTGTTCTGAAGTGTCCCTGTGCCGATAGGAAGTGGCTGTGAGGAGCACAGTGTTCAACACTGCAGTGGAGGAGGAAGACGAGGAGGAGGAGGAGGGCGCTGAAGTCATCGAGGAACGTTTCTTTCACCAGCAGGTCTGATATCAAGCATCAGCTTCATCCATACACACTAGGGGTGTGCAAAAAAATCGATTCACATTTGAATCACGATTCAATCTTTGCCGATTCAGAGTCGATTCATAGAATTCCAAAAATCGATTCATATAATATTTTTTTTTAATAGCAGTGGACACGAGCAGCTTGATTTAAAAAAACAACAGATCTCTTATTTAATAGCCAACCAAATGAATGCTCTGCTAGTTAACTGGAGATACCCGCAAATTACGCCTATGAACGACTTCACTGGATCTAATCAAATCAATCTAACCATAGATGTTACCAGTAGCGGTGGCTTTTTTAATCCATTAAAATAATTTTGCAAGGGTTCTATGACATTAGTAGCCTGACTTCGTCATACTCATATTCTAGTCAGAATGGGAGTCTGATACTGCTCCATTGGGCTGTGATTATGGGGCGTGTGTCAACCGAACCAGGGGAAAAAAAAACCCTCTGCACTCAATTGGATAGACCTACAACCAATCAGAGCAACGGAGTAAGTGACGTATGTTGAGAGAGATTAAAGTTGATAGATTAAACTTTTTCCGAATCCCGTAGGAAGGACGGCATAAACATCTTTTCCATCGACAAATGCCTTGATCGCAGTTCTCTGATCCTCTTCTAAAATGAATGCGCTGTCTATATCTTCTATAACACACGCGATAGTGGAATATATACAACTCAATTCTCCAGCGAATTCAACCCAAGCGCTCTGATGACGTGGATAGTTACGTTACCGTTGCTCATATGATGTCTATGGTTGCTCATCTGTCCATCGTCGTATAAAGCCCGCCCTGACAATTTGATTGGTCCGAACAATTTTTGATCGGGCATAATAGCTCCTCAACGGATCGAGTCCAGACCGAACTTCCCGACCAAAAATTGTTGTGGGCGGGGTTCGGGCTGGCAGCCAGGCTATGACATTAGTATATTTTTAAGAATTTCAGGAAGTTCAATGTGCACATTTCAACAGTCAGCCTGGTGAAGTACTCCTTAAACCACATTTAGCATAATTGTTTGTTTGATCTGACTACAGCACTTTAAAGCTAAATGTAAAAGCTTTTTATTTGTTTTATTTTAAACTTGAATTAAATGTATTTGAAAGCTGGCCAAAGCTTGGCACTTTTAACAGGGTTTCCGCGGGGCATTAAAAAGCATTAAAAGTCATTAAATGGATTTTGTGAAAATAAAGGCCTTAAATGGCATTAAAAAGCATTAAATTTGATTCCTACAGGCATTAAAAATGTTGATAGTTTTGAAGAGAATTTTATATCAATTTATTTGAATATAGCCTTCATATGTCGCAAAATATGTACGTTAGTGTGTGATAAACCTATTTTTTTAGCGTATAGTAACATTGTGGTGCGCGAGCTGATCATCAGAGAAAACCGCGCAGTGGATTGAGCGCGCAGCGGCACAGACGCGCGAGCTGGTCGAGCATCTCTTTAAACAGACATCAGTGAAAGGTTTGTAGTTTAGTCGGATGGATGTCAATGGCAAAGAAAATAAAACAAGGCATGTAGCTTATTAACGTTAACTGATGAGAGAGAGAGCGCAGTTCTGTTGAATGTGATTGCTAAATCGTTCACTCAGCACGTGTTATTTGGATGACAACTAAATCAAGTAAAGTAAAACATGACCTGTTACCTGATTTATGTATAACGAGTGATTCCCTACATTATTACTGGATGTTTGCAGTCAATAAGTTCCATGAATGCAAACATCCAAAGCGCGCACCCCGCAATTAAATCAGCGTCTCAGCGCGCGAATACTGAATTGAATTGTCTTTTACGTCTTGCGCTTGTACGGAGGAATTCACACTAAATTATGTAAAAACGCCCATATTTGCGAGTATCCTAGTAAACAAAGTCAGGTATATCAAGTGAACGTAGCCATGTTCAAATGGGGCCCGTGTGTTCGGTCTTAAAGGGGCAGCACTTAAATAAACCCACTGCTGTTTTAATGTTAATCAAACAATGAATGGTCAAATACATTACTCAGTGCTCTTGACTAAATAGTCTACCCTTTTCAACTTTCAAAAAGATCCATCTATATTTAATTTATCCAGTAATGAATATGCATTATGCAATATTTTTCCACATTTGATTACTTTATTCAAATTGCTGTACCTGTAGATCTACCCTAAAAACTCTAAAAACACTGCATTTCATTCGTAGCCTTTCTTTGTTCTATTGTATTTATTTGTGAGTTGATTATTATAAAAGGTAAGCAGTCGGCAACAATAAGAATGAATAATGTTTTAAATTCACACTAATTAGGCTGGCAGTTTTTGTTGAAGTATCAAAATTGGATTAAATAATTTATATTTCACTGGTGTCTAAACATTTGTACCACTGACCCAATCCTCAGCACTGAGCCTTCTGGAGCTGCTAGTCTAAATATGTGCTGTGCTATTCAATGAAAGATAAAATATGATAGAGCAATAGAATGTACAGTAACAGAAGCCCATACAATGCATTTTAGCAGGCTTAATTAAGCATTCAAATAATTGAAAGAAATATATTTTTGATGAACAAATTAAGCCAACTAATATGATTATTACTAATACATTTAAAAATTACAAATGCAGTGAAAATTCAGGGATCAGTTACGGTATCGGTATCTCGTTCTGCAAAAAGTGGTATCGGTCCATCCCTAATTCAAAATATTGTGATATTTTTTTTGTTGTTGTTGAAAAAATACAATTGTTTCACGCTAAATCAACACTGCAGCCCGTCTGAGATATAGAGCTATTTCTCATGGCTATGAGCATGATATTAAGTATATAAGTATATAATACAACTTTCATTCTTCAGGTCAATCATATATATTAATGGGGGAAAAAGTCAGTTTCATTATACTTTCAATGGTTAAGGCGATTTCCCATTTCCCAAGGCAAATTACGCCTATGTGTTCCAGGAAATATATATTGTATATATCCGTGGTGAGTCATGGGTCGTGTATGGCATTAAAAATTTTCAAAATGGCATTAAAAAGGCATTAAATTTAATTTGAAGATACCTGCAGAAACCCTGTTTTAAGTTGCAGTTTGATATGACTTTATACAAAAATAAAAACTTTTGCATTTAATTTGTTGTTTTTCTTTTAAATTGTCTATTGCAGGGGTCTCAAACTCGCGGCCCGCGGGCCATTTGCGGCCCGCGGGGTGATATTTTGTGGCCCCCTACTTGACATTAAAGTTTAATGTTAGTGCGGCCCGTCGTTGCGTGTGCCGCGTTTTAAAAAAAAGGATTTTTTTTATCCCTTATGGGCTACCATAGATAGTCTCGTGACAGCTTACGGTGGGCAACCGCGAAGTACAAACATACTGCGTGCGTCGCTTCAATTATGAGCGAGCTTGCCGCGCGCCTACATTTGAAATAACGAACTTGAGCGCGCAAAATATGTGAGCGCGATATGTGCACAGGCCCCTTGGCGAGTTACCACCAATCAGGCCACGAGCTACTGGTCGCTCGCAAGAGACGTGTTGGAGACCCCTGCTCTAAAACAATGTGAGAATAATCATTTTGAGCTTGTAATATGTGTCCAGCAGGTTAATAAGAAGGTTTGCTTTGATTTGTGCAAAGTCAGTAATTTGAGACACATATATGTGTAGAAAGAATTCAATAAGACGGGCAGACATGACTGCAAATATTTGTATTTCAAAAGCAATAATTGTTTTTCTAAGTATAATAAAAGGAAATGTGCCTTCCAAAAAAAAAACAAAAAAACATTTAATATCATGTGTTGTATAAAGAAAATAAAAAGGACATAAGCAAATATAAATATCACAAATATGTGTTATAGGGAAAAGACGAAGAAAGTTTGTCAAATGAACTTCAACTGTCAGAAGGACAGCTCATGAAGAACCAATCATGTACAGAAAGGAATGTTCAAATTCAGAGGACCAGTTCAGAAGAAACGTTAATAATAAATATTGAGAAGATTGGATCAGTTGTGCTCCTTTTTTATAATACTTGAATACTATTTTTTGTGGAATGCTTGATGCGGCCCAGCCTGACCCAGACTCTACCTCCAGCGGCCCCCAGTTGAGTTGAGTTTGAGACCCCTGGTCTATTGCAATCAATCACATAGGAAAAAGTAAACCACATTTATATACTGTGAATCGTTTTTTGAATTGAGAATCGATTTTGAATCGAATCTTGAGCCTAAAAATCGGTATCGAATCGTGACATTTTCTGAATCGTGCACCCCCAATACACACCTCAAACCTCGTCATTGAGCAGAACTTTACACACTCTCCACTGTTTTCACAGGGAGATCCACGTGCTGCCAAGAGAGGCTGTTTGGTCATGTGATCAACACTTCAACCAATTGGATCTGCCAGTTTAACCACCATAAAGCTTCCTGTGATCGATTTTTCTGATTGAGACTTTTTTTTTTTTTTTTTTACTTGTAAAATCTCTCACTTCAGTTTGTTTATGTGAATGTTTTTCAGCTTAAATTGAATGAACCAAATGCTCTTCTTTTCATGTGTAAGTTGTTTGAGGACATTTTTCTGAACTCGTCCACAACAGATTCTGTGACTAACCCTTTTTTTTTCTTTTTTATCATGTTTATATTTTATAAGATGGCATTTTAGGTCTTTTTATAGACAGTTTTTTATAATGGCTAATAGTTTTAGTGAAGTTATTACAGACAGTAGACACATTTGCATGGTAGTTTGAATAATGTTGAAGTTTGTCATTTGTATTTAAAGCAGCTGTTTGAAAGTAATTCACTACACAATCACAGGGCCTACGTGTCTCTTCAGCTCGACTAACCTGGCAACTGAAGTCCAACAGTACTTTTTTTTTTTTTTTTTTGAGGTGTCTTTTTTTCCTCATGTAGGATCAGTGAATATTTTCTGTATGTGAGGTGTCGGGTGTTTATGGGATATGATGTACCAGCCAAGTCTCAGTGCTGCAGGTTTGTGTATGTAGCGTTCATCTTTCACTCGGGTGCAGATCGTCTCCTCCATAGAGGAGTGTGTTTGAGTCCTAAAAACACTGCCTGCTTATATGATCAGTTATCACAGTGTGCAAGCTATAAACCTCAAGATTCAGTACTGTATGTTTTTGTTATTTTTATTTTTTTACAGATCAGGTTGTCAGAGCTAAGATGCTGAAGTTGTATTTTGTACTGCTTTTGTCTGTATCAAACACTAGCCTTACACATACATTGATTTAACCTTTTAAGAATTGTCACTTGCATGCTTTTTATTTTGCTGCAGCCTTTATATTTCAAATTATTGAATAAAGTGTTGATTGTATTTTAAGGGTGTTCTCTTTCATTATTGCAATCATCTGTGAAAGGAAAAAGTAAAACCAAGTCTCAATGGCAACATGACACTATTGCGAGCTGTTCTCTGACTGGGATTTATGCATTTCTATGACACCACGATCAACGCCTAGATGAATCTGCAGCGTATAAGTAGGAGCTATCAGAAAAGTCTGCTTAAAAGCTGGAATTACGAAGATAAGAAAACGCTTTTTACAATTTGAAATCTCGTAATTATGGGAATTGCATTACTACCCATAATTACCTCAACTTTAAAAAACATTATTCTAGCAAATGCTTTGAGGCAATAAATGCCAGCCACTTTAACTGGAAAACGTCCTGCTGTTGCTACTACTTCCTACAGTGTTGGGGAGTAACTAGTTACATGTAACGGAGTTATGCAATTTAATTTCCAAGTGTAACTAATCTGTTACTGAGAAAAAAATTAAATGTTTAATTAAATGAGTTGCTTACGAAAATGTTAACGATTACAAAGGGGGTTACTTTTTAATATTTTCTGTGAAAAGCATGGGATATGTTGAAGAATATTAATTTGCTGGAGCCATTGAGATACTTGGACAGCCAGCCATTGAAATACTTGGACAGCCAGCCATTGAGAGGACAGTCTACTAAGTAGTGTCCGCAAAATAATATAGGGTTCATAGACAATTGGAAAAGTTTTTGGGGCAGACCTGACCTGTTGAAAAGAGATGGTATTCATCCCTCCTGGGATGGTGCTGCTCTTCTCTCTTGTAATATGGCACAATGCCTTAGAGATCAAACGTGACAATCTGGGGCTCAGGTCAGGAAGCAGACAAACTGGCTAAACAGACCGTCTGCTAGCGGCCTCGCGTCACCAAGGTCAGATAAATCCAATCACATAGAGACTCTTTCACCTAGATATCATTACATATAGACTGTCTGATCCCGAGGTAGGAAATACAAAAAACTCTCAAACCCATTTAAGGGTAAACCTTTATTTGATGTTCAACAAATAAAAAATGCATACAATACAGATGAGCAAATGATGAAGCTTGGGTTGCTGAATATTCAATCCCTTACTTCAAAAGCACTTATTGTTAATGATATGAACACAGACTATAACCTAGATGTGCTGTGTTTGACAGAAACCTGGCTAAAACCAGACGATTACATTACTTTAAATGAGTCCACCCCCCAAGTTTACTGTTATAAACATGAGCCTCGTCCGAAAGGCAAAGGGGGAGGTGTTGCTGTAATTTATAGTAACATCTTCAGAATTACTAAGAAATCTAGTTTTAAATATAGTTCTTTTGAAGTGTTGGTGCTTAATGTAACACTATCTAGTGTAAATGAGAAATCACGTTTGAGAATTCTGCTGGCTACTGTATACAGGCCACCAGGGCACCATACAAACTTTATCAAAGAATTTGTTGACTATCAGAATTAGTATTGGCTGCAGATAAAGTCCTAATTGTTGGTGATTTTAATATACATGTAGATAACGAAAAAGATGCATTGGTATTGGCTTTTAAAGACATTTTTAACTATTGGAGTTAGACAACACGTGTCAGGACCTACTCATTGTCTTAATCATACTTTAGATAATGATCTGAGATGTCGTCGCTCTGCTGTAGAATTTCAACAGCATCAACATCTATTCCATGTGATAATATTAGATCTAGGCCGTTTCTCAATATGCGTTCTTGTCTGTACTTGTGTTCTTGTGGACTTGTGAAACGTCATCAGTTGCTGTCCAAGTACTGTCCCAATTCAAAGTTCACATCTAGCCACGAACAGTTCAAATCCCCGGATGTGTTCTTGATCCGCCCCGTTTACCGAGGATGCATCGAGAGGTGACTCTGCGGACTTGAGACAGCCATGTATCCCAGAATGCATCTCGCACCAACCAGCAAGCGTCAATACCAGAGGAGAAAACCTGCGTAATATCAAAATACTACTGTTATTGTGTCATGAAATGTAATTTTAAGAGTGTTTCAGTCGAGAATGTAGTTGTTAAAAGCTCAAATCTGTGGTTTGTTTATAAAGATAGCGCCTATTTGAAAAATTTATCTGACCCTTTCGGAGTTGTGTGATCCAGACGATCACCGGGCGTTCAGCGCTCATTAACCCCGACTGGAACAGCTTTTCCTCGGCTAGTGCTTCTGACGTGTGCCGCTGGCTCTGGTGTCTCTAGTGGATAAACATGACGTATATTCGTCTTGTGTCGATCTTTGGTCTCACTCATTAATCTATATTTGTTCCATGGCAAATCGTTTTGGCTGAGGGCAAAGTGAAGTTTCATAACTTTGTATATTTAGGCTATTTAACTTTAACTTTGTAGCCTAATTATTTGCATAATTTCTCATTGTAAGTTAGCTTCTTATACCTTTATACTGGATATTATTGATCAGTAAAAATGACATTTAACAAAAAGAGACAGGGTTGTTTATTTTCTATACTTTAAAATAGATATACTTTTTCTATATTTATTTTAACATTCTCCTCACTATATGTAAAATAAAATGACACAACCCTGTCTCTCTTTGACAAATGGCAATACAAATCAAGAATGTTTCATTATTTTTAAAATAAGCAGGGTTGTGTTTTAATATTTCATGTTGTTATAAATATGTAGTGAAGATAATTAATGTACACATTGCCTGAACCACAATTGTGTGGCCATTTAGGCTAATATGTTTAAGATTTTTTATTTATTTTTCTCCCCAAGAACACAAGTCCGTTCTTTGCATTCTTGGTTTTGAGAAACACCCACAGTCTCGTGCAAACTTCATTTAGCCAAGGCTGCAAAGCCGACTCCCTGTTACAAATATGGTAGACCTATCACTTCTGCCACTAAAGATCGTTTTATTAATAATCTTCCTGATCAGTTTCATCAGGGGCCAGTTGTTCAAAACATTTAATCTGGATCAAAATGATCCGGATTTGGAAATCCCATTTTTTCCTATCCAGGATCAGGTAATCCGTCTTACTTTTATGCTGGTTTTTCAAAGCAACATTGGACTGGATCACCCTGATTCAGATACACAGTTTTTAAGATTACCAAATCCGGATTACCAGTGCTCTAAATGGGACAACATATCACAATGTGGGCTACCAGCTATGTAAAGAACAGGTAGAAGTGCCAACATGGGGTCACTGTAAGTGTTTCTTATTTTGAGACTAAACACAAAAATAACATAAACATCCACTTCTAATCATAATTTATTTTATGACCCACATCTGAACCACAACAAAATAAACAACAAACATACATTAACAAATACATAGTGGACATTTTGAAAATGTCTTTAAAAAATGAAATGGCTAAATATCCAATAGTTAACGAAATAAAGAATGTTCAGGGTTCTTCTTCATCTGAGGAGGAGAGACCAGCATTTCCAAGCCCCGCTTTTAGGAGGTGGATCTGAAGTTTCGCTTTGGTTTGCTGTAGTTTGGTCAGCTTGATTTGTTCCTCTGCCAGGAGTATCTGTGCTTCTGCTCTTTCAGTTTCTCGTTTAAGAAGTGATTCATAGAAATCATAATTTTTATTCGGCAAAGGAACTGGCTCACTTTCCTCTACAATTGTAGGCTCACCATCCCCTACAACACCTTGAATCCCATGCAGAGCTTTAGAGTTCTCACCTCCAATAATGTCCAGAATCACATTCACCCTTTCTTAAAGGATTTGTTGCCTGTTTGGGTGTTTTTTGCTTCAGCAAGGTCCTTCGTTGCTCTGGCCCTCAGATTCTTCCATCTAAATTTCACTTGCTCCAAGGTCCTCTTCTGGCCAGACCCCATTGCATTTACATTCTGGGTGATTTCAACCCAAATGTCTTTCTTCCTTTTGTTAGTCACCATTCCACCTGCAACAGAGCTTCCTACTATTGAGGCATAATGGCACTTAACACCCTCCAGCAGTGCATGGGTTTCTGCAACAGTGAAATTAGGTCCTTTTGAGTCCATGGTTTCACCGCTTCTGTTGTAGTGAACATAGTATTTATAGGCCTTGGGCATGATTGATTTAATTGAACACAAGACACAGCACGTCAGCCAATTGGTGTGTGGGTATTTTACAGCCATCTTATATTCAGCCTTTCTCAGAGGACTTAGAGAGAGGCACTGACATGGCAGGTATTGTCCATCGCTACCAAGTCAAGTCAAGTCACCTTTATTTATATATCGCTTTTTACAATACAAATTGTTTCAAAGCAGCTTTACAGAGATAACAGGAAAACAATGTTGTAATAGTATTGTTCAATTGAAAATTAAATGTCCCCAACTAAGCAAGCCAAAAGGCAAAGGCAACAGTGGCAAGGAACCAAAACTCCATCAGGTGACAGAATGGAGAAAAAAACCTTGGGAGAACCCAGGCTCAGTAGGGGGGCCAGTCCTCCTTTGGCCAACGAATGAACAGTGTATGATTATGAGTTAGGCAGCATAATGTCAGGAGTCAGATGGGATCAGAACTTTCACGATATTATCCAGTTCATCTGGTTGGAGGTTGGGTCATCCCGCCGGTGAGGAGATGAGTGTGGTGAGGTGTCCATGGGCCTTCACAGCCCTGATAATGCGTGTCGTCGTGTCCATGTGATGGTCCTTCATCAGATCTGGATATGCCCTGGATCCGGCGGTCTGCGGTAAACCTCGGGATAAACAGAGAGACTAATATTAGCGTAGACGCCATCCTTCTTATGATGTACAAAGTACATCAGGAATTATGGGAAGTGTTCCCGGTTCCGGCTGATCTAATCAATGCAGCCTAACATTGAATTATAGAAATCTATAATGTATTATGTGTATGCTAAGCCAAAGAGATGTGTTTTTAGTCTAGTTTTAAACTGACAGACTGTGTCTGCTTCCCGGACAATGGTAGGAAGATTGTTCCAAAGTTTTGGTGCTAAATAGGAAAAGGATCTACCGCCAGCAGTCGATTTTGATATTCTAGGTATTATCAACTGGCCAGAATTTTGAGATCGCAATAGACGTGAAGGACTATAATGCGTTAAGAGCTCGTTCAAGTACTGGGGAGCTAAACCATTTAGTGCTTTGTAAGTAATCAGCAATATTTTAAAATTTATACGATGTTTAATAGGCAGCCAATGAAGTGTTGACAGAACCGGGCTAATATGGTCATACTTCCTGGTTCTGGTAAGAACTCTAGCGGCTGCGTTTTGAACTAGCTGTAGTTTGTTTAATAAGCGTGCAGGGCAACCACCCAGTAGAGCATTACAATAATCTAGCCTTGAGGTCATGAAAGCATGAACTAATTGTTCCGCATTTGTCAGTGAGAGCATATGACGTAATTTAGATATATTTTTAAGATGGAAAAATGCGGTTTTACAGATACTAGACACGTGACTTTCAAATGAAAGATTGGTATCAAAGAGCACACCCAGGTTCCTAACTGACGTCGAAGACTTAACAGAGCAGCCATCAAGTGTTAGACAGTATTCTAGGTTATTAGGTGAGGAAGTTTTTTGTCCAATGATTAGAATCTCTGTTTTTTCAGAATTTAGTAATAGGAAATTACTGGTCATCCAATTTTTTATATCAGCTATGCATTCCGTTAATTTTGTGAATTGGTAAGTTTCGTTAGGTTTTGAAGAAATATACAGCTGAGTATCATCAGCATAACAGTGAAAGCTAATTCCATATTTCCTAATTATATCTCCTAATGGTAGCATGTACAGAGTGAACAGCAGCGGTCCTAGTACTGAGCCTTGTGGTACGCCATACTGAACTTGTGATCGATAAGACATCTCTTCACTTACTGCTACAAACTGAAAACGGTCAGATAAGTATGATTTAAACCATGCTAGTGCAATTCCGCTAATGCCAACATAGTTTTCTAGTCTATTTAAAAGAATGTTGTGGTCGATAGTATCAAATGCAGCACTAAGATCAAGTAACACTAATAGAGAGATACAACCACGATCGGATGATAGGAGCAAATCATTTGTGACTTTAATGAGAGCAGTCTCAGTACTATGGTACGGTCTAAATCCGGACTGAAAATCCTCGCAGATATTATTTCTTTCTAAAAAGGAACACAGTTGTGAGGATACTGCTTTTTCTAGTATCTTCGACAGAAAAGGCAGATTCGAGATTGGCCTGTAATTGACTAATTCCGTAGGATCAAGTTGCGGTTTTTTAACAAGCGGTTTAATCATAGCCAACTTAAAGGTTTTTGGTACGTATCCTAATGACAAAGATGAATTAATGATATCTAGAAGAGGATCTATGACCTCTGGAAGCATCTCTTTCAGTAGCTTAGTCGGTATAGGGTCTAGCATACAAGTTGTCGATTTAGATGAATTAACAATTTTGCAAAATTCTTCCTCTCCTATAGCAACAAATGAATCAAAATGTTCCTCACGGAGACTACAATATACTCCCTGATGCGATACTGTAGTAGACGGTTGCATAGTTATAATTTTGTCCCTGATATTATCAATCTTATAAGTGAAGAAGTTCATAAAGTCATTACTGCAGTGTTTCTTATAAACTTCTGGGCTTGAAGCTTTCTTTTTCGTTAGTTTAGTCACTTGTTCAAATAAATACCTAGGATTATGTTTATTTTCTTCTAATAGGGTTGAAAAATAATTAGTTCTAGCATCTTTTAAGGCCTCTCTGTAAGCAATCGAGCTCTCCTTCCATGAAATCCGAAATACCTCTAGTTTTGTTTTCTTCCAGTTGCGCTCCATTTTTCTGGCTGCTCTCTTAAGGGCCCCTCTTCCACCATGTTGGTGGAAGAGGATACCGTCAAAGGGTGTATGTTGAGCGTGCACAACCACTGGAGCAATACACCACTGAAGAACTGTATGCTCGCTTTCGCTTTGGGAATGCTGATATTAAGTACATTGCAGACCTTGTCAGGCCAAAACTTCAACGGAGAACCCGAATGAGTCACAGTCTGTCTGTGGAAGAACAGGTCCTCATTGGTCTGCGCTTCTATGCATCTGGGACTTTCTACCAAGTTGTTGGTGATAATATGGGAGTGGACAAATCAACTGTAAGTGATGTAGTGAAAGCTGTGTCAATTGCATTGGCCAGCCTGGTCAATCAGTTTGTTTCACTTCCAAAGGATGTCCGGATTGCCCAGACCAAGCACAAGTTTTTTCTTTTGGGGAACATGCCCAATACTATTGGGGTTATTGACTGCACTCATGTGCATATCCAAGCACCTCATGAGAGGGATTGGGAGTACATCAACCGAAAGGGGAGGCGCAGCATCAACATCCAACTTGTGTGCGATGCTGACCTCATCATCACAAACTGTGTTGTGAAGTGGCCTGGGTCTGTTCATTATGCACGCATCCTGAGAGAGAGTGCTTTATACAGAGAGCTCCAAACCAACTGACCGGATGGCATAATATTAGGAGACAGTGCCTATCCACTCCTACCATGGCTGATGACTCCTTTTCTTGCAGCAACCACACCTGCGCAGGCACGCTTCAACACTGCTCATTGCAAAACAAGATGTGCAATTGAGCGTTTAAATGGAGTTCTGAAGAGACGTTTTGCATGCCTTAACTACTTGCGAGTGGAACCACAGGGAGCATGCAACATAATACTTGCGTGTATCGTCCTGCACAACATCGCTACCAGGCGCAATGTCCCTCTCTGTGATGATGTTTATGATGCACCTGAGCCTGTTGAAGAACCAGACCAACCTCTGGTGGTCTGTCAGAATCAGGGACTGACTGGACATATAGTAAGGGATGCAATTGTTAGACATTATTGTTGACAAGCTCATCTCTGATGATTGTTTCTTTGAAATTATTTATATGGTGATGAATGACCGAAAAATGAATATATTATTTTTGTTTGTTATTGAAA
Source organism: Chrosomus eos (assembly GCA_036326025.1). Classification (NCBI taxonomy): domain Eukaryota; kingdom Metazoa; phylum Chordata; class Actinopteri; order Cypriniformes; family Leuciscidae; genus Chrosomus; species Chrosomus eos. The sequence goes on from CM070841.1 coordinate 634,048, forward strand.
TCTGTTTGGGGGATTATTTCATGGGGACAAGATAATTTTTAGTTTATTTTTACTTTACTATACTGAATAGCTAAATTGTTAGCCTATGTCTACTTTATCACTGTTACAACGGTTACACAAGTCAAGTGCAAAATATAAATAAAAGTATATACACTAAATGATACAAATGTATTATTTGACCAATTTTAAAGTTTTACTACATTTTCTTCCTGAAATCCACCTTGAAATCCTACCCCCTGTTGGGATCAGGATAATCCTGTTTTTTTGGATCAAAGTTATCCAAATCCAACTGACAAGTTTTGAACAACACAAACTGAAGGTTTGATCCAGATTAAAACTAGGATTGGATTCCCTGATCTAATCTGATTTCAGATTCCTTCTTTCCCTTTTGAACAACCCATTTTCAAGATTTGATCCAATCCGATAACCAAAATCCGATCAGCTTACCTTTGAACAACTGGCCCCTCAGGATAACTCGATATTGCGACAAACTTTTAACTCTCTTTTCCAGCACTTTAGACATAGTTGCTTCTTTGCGCTTAAAGAAGATTAAAGAAAATAGTCTAACGCTGTGGTACAACGAGCACACTCAGGCCCTTAAGAGAGCAGCCAGAAAAATGGAGCACAACTGGAAGAAAACAAAACTAGAGGTATTTCGCTTTTCATGGAAAGAGAGCACGATCGCATACAGAGAGGCTTTGTTAGATCCTATACCGACTAAACTATTGATAGAGATGCTTCCAGAGGTTATAGATCCTCTTCTTAATATCATTCATTCATCTTTGTCATTAGGATACGTACCAAAAACTTTTAAGCTGGCTATGATTAAACCGCTTGTTAAAAAACCGCAAATTGACCCTACAGAATTAGTCAATTACAGGCCGATCTCGAATCTACCTTCTCTGTCAAAGATACTAGAAAAGGCAGTATCCTCACAACTGTGTTCCTTTTTAGAAAGAAATTATATCTGCAAGGATTTTCAGTCCGGATTTAGACCGTACCATAGTACTGAGACTGCTCTCATTAGAGTCACAAATGATTTGCTCTTATCGTCTGATCATGGTTATATCTCTATATTAGTGCTACACGGTCTTATTTACTCTGCTGCATTTGACACTATCGACCACAACATTCTTTTAAATAGACTCAAAAATTATGTTGGCATAAGTGGAATTGCACTAGCATGGTTTAAATCATACTTATCTGACCGTTATCAGTTTGTAGCAGTAAATGAAGAGATGTCTTATAAGTCAAAAGTTCAGTATGGCGTACCACAAGGCTCAGTACTAGGACCGTTGCTGTTCACTCTGTACATGCTACCCTTAGGATATATCATTAGCATACCTGCACTGAACAACACAATTGCATTGCTCCTGGAGATCTGCCTATCCTGATCCCACACAACTTCACTGCTCCTTGAGATCTACCGGTCCTGATCCCACACACCTGCACTGCTCCTGGAGATCTGCCTGTCCTGATCCCACACACCTGCACTGCTCCTTGAGATCTACCTGTCCTGATCCCACACACCTGCACTGCTCCTTGAGATCTACCTGTCCTGATCCCACACACCTGCACTGCTCCTTGAGATCTACCGGTCCTGATCCCACACACCTGCACTGCTCCTGGAGATCTGCCTGTCCTGATCCCACACAACTCCACTGCTCCTTGAGATCTACCTGTCCTGATCCCACACACCTGCACTGCTCCTTGAGATCTACCTGTCCTGATCCCACACACCTGCACTGCTCCTTGAGACCTACCTGTCCTGATCCCACACACCTGCACTGCTCCTGGAGATCTACCTGTCCTGATCCCACACACCTGCACTGCTCCTTGAGATCTACCGGTCCTGATCCCACACACCTGCACTGCTCCTGGAGATCTACCTGTCCTGATCCCACACACCTGCACTGCTCCTGGAGATCTACCTGTCCTGATCCCACACACCTGCACTGCTCCTGGAGATCTACCTGTCCTGATCCCACACACCTGCACTGCTCCTGGAGATCTACCTGTCCTGATCCCACACACCTGCACTGCTCCTTGAGACCTACCTGTCCTGATCCAAACTGCCTGCTCCTGGAGATCTACCTGTCCTGATCCCACACACCTGCACTGCTCCTGGAGATCTACCTGTCCTGATCCCACACACCTGCACTGTTCCTGGAGATCTACCTGTCCTGATCCCACACACCTGCACTGCTCCTGGAGATCTACCTGTCCTGATCCCACACACCTGCACTGTTCCTGGAGATCTACCTGTCCTGATCCCACACACCTGCACTGCTCCTGGAGATCTACCTGTCCTGATCCCACACACCTGCACTGTTCCCGGAGATCTACCTGTCCTGATCCCACACACCTGCACTGCTCCTGGAGAGCTACCTGTCCTGACCCCACACACCTGCACTGCTCCTGTAGATCTACCAGTCCTGATCCCACACACCTGCACTGCTCCTGGAGATCTACCTGTCCTGATCCCACACACCTGCACTGCTCCTGGAGATCTACCTGTCCTGATCCCACACACCTGCACTGCTCCTAGAGATCTACCTGTCCTGATCCCACACACCTGCACTGCTCCTAGAGATCTACCTGTCCTGATCCCACACACCTGCACTGCTCCTGGAGATCTACCTGTCCTGATCCCACACACCTGCACTGTTCCTGGAGTGTATCGTTGGCGCATGCGCACGCGTGCGACTGGCAGTGAGAGAGTTGGCGTCCGATTTGTTTGTTTGTAAACGTCGTCAAGTGTGTCTGGTTTTGTCTAAAAGTTTGAACAAAATTTTGTCTGAAACCTCCAACTGAGTAACTAGGCGTTAAACTGAAAATGGAACCCCTTTACTTGATTGTAACTTGGATTCTATGTCTGCTGCTTGCGCAGGACTCAAAGCAGGCAGCTACCCAAGGAAGAACACAGTGCAGTAGAGATCAACTGCTTTATCTTAGTACTGGGAACCTTCCTAGTATATCAGACATAACCTTACACTTACCAGACTGTATACGGAAGGATTATAAATCCGGATCCTCGACATGGCAGAGAAAAAATAGGAAGCGGGGTAAACGCGGAGGCGTTAGATTACGCCTGAGAAAGCAGGGGATGAGACGAATCCCCCTGCCTACAATGATATTGGGGAATGTGCAATCCCTTAGGAACAAGGTGGATGAACTCCAGGGTAATGTCCAACTACAGAAGAATTTCAGAGAATGCTGCGTCCTGGCCTTCACGGAGACTTGGTTGTCAGACAGGGATCAAGACCGGGATCTGTGGATTGACGGCTTCGGATCACCTGTTCGGATGGACCGGGATGCTAGCGCAACGGGAAAGACACTCGGTGGCGGGGTATGTGTGTATTTTAATAGACGGTATTGTACCTCTGTGACTGTTCGAGAAAAAATATGCCTGCCCGATATTGAACTCCTATCTGTGTCATTGCGACCATTTTATTTACCACGGGAGTTCCCACAAATTTTCTTAACAGTCGTGTACATACACCCGAGGGCAAATGGCACCATTGCGTGCACTGTGATTTCTGACGTAGTGCAGAAACTACAGTCACTCTCCCCAGATGCTCCAAATTTTATCCTAGGTGATTTTAATCATGTAACTCTGAAAAAAACTCTAAGAGACTTTTACCAGTATGTCACCTGTCCTACCAGACGGGGAAGGACACTGGATCTTTGCTATGGCACAATAAGGGACGCTTATAAATCAATGCCACTCCCCCCGCTGGGCTCCGCAGACCATAACTGTATACAATTACTCCCCACTTATCGTACTGTCCTGAGAAGGGAAAAAGTTCAAATCAGGGCAGTACAAGAATGGACTGAGGAATCGGTTATGTGCCTCCAGGAGTGTTACAACTGCACAGACTGGGATATTTTTAAAGAATCATGTAAGGACTTGGATGAAATGACTGATGTTGTTTGTTCATATGTGGTCTTCTGTAGAGATATGATTATACCTAGCAAACAAGTAAAAATATACCCCAATAATAAACCATGGGTAAATAGGTCTATAAAAGATAGTATAAAGAAAAAAAGATATGCTCATAAGCAGGGAAATGCCTTTGACTTACATGTAGCAACCAAAGAGCTTAAAAGGGATATATATACGGCAAAACAATATAAGTCTAAACTGGAAAAAAATCTGGCTAAAAATAACCTTGGCTCTGCTTGGTCATGTATGAAAACGATAGCAGGTATGCAGATGCACGGAAATAGTAGTCATGCTTTTCCAGAGGTGTTTGGATCAGATGTTGAGCTTGCCAATGCTTTTAATTCTTTTTTTACACGTTTTGACGAGTCTGATTTTAGTCAGGAGGTTCAAGCACTCCAGTATAAACTCAAGGATGATAATCAACATTTAAATATTACATATGAGGATGTTGTAAATGTCTTTAGTAGGACAAAGACTAATAAGAGTCAAGGACCTGATAACATCTGTGGGCGTGTGATTAAAACATGTACAAAAGAGCTGAGACACATTTTCCAATATATTTTTAATAAATCCTTGCAGACGCAAAATGTACCAGAAATTTGGAAAGATGCGGTAGTGGTCCCAGTTCCAAAATGTAGTAATTCCAAAACACTCAGTGAATTTAGACCTGTCGCTCTCACTTCAATTTTAATGAAAAGTTTTGAAATTTTGATAAAACAACACATTTTAAGGATAACTGAACATGCATTGGATCCCATGCAATTTGCCTACAGGCCATGCAGGGGTGTAGAAGATGCCACTCTCACTCTGCTTCATTTGCTCCTCAAACATCTCGAGGGTAGTAGGTCCTATGCACAAATTCTTTTTATTGATTTTTCATCTGCTTTTAATACAATCCAACCATACATTTTAGCTAATCGTCTTATTGAGCAATTTGATTTTTCTCCTAATCTTGTTGGTTGGATTCTGGATTTTTTAACAAACAGGACACAGAGAGTAAAGGTGAATGGAGCTCTATCTGGTCAGCTTTGCTCTTCTACAGGTTCACCACAGGGGTGTGTACTTTCACCCCTTCTGTTCATTTTATATACAAATATGTGTCAGAGCAAATATGTAAATAGGACCATCATTAAATATGCTGATGACACCGCCATAGTAAGTCTGCTCCATAAAAATGAAAGAGGCCATGGTCCAATAATTAAAGACTTTGTCAGATGGTGCGAGGAGTCACACCTTCAATTGAACATATCCAAAACAAAGGATATGTACATTGATTTTGGAAAAACTCCAGGATATGAGGCAATAGTCATAAACGGTCAACTAGTGGACCAAGTACAATCTTATAGATACTTAGGGACAATTATTGACTCTAAACTAAATTTCCAGGAGAATTGTGAGGCTGTCTGTAAAAAAGGACAACAGCGCCTATACTGTTTGAGAAAATTACATCATTTCAATATAGACAAGACTATGATGACCTTATTTTATAAGTCCTTTATTGAAACGATTATATCATTTAACTTGGTGGCATGGTTTGGTTGTGTCTCAGTCAAGCACAAGAATCGCCTAAACCAAATTGTAAAATGGTCAAGTAAGCTGACCGGGGAATCCCAGCTGCACCCTATGACTCTGTATGCAAAACAATTACAGAGGTTAGCTATGGCTATCACAAATGATAGTCTACATCATTTGAATAGGGAATTCCAGAGTCTTCCTTCGGGACGGAGGTTAAAAGTCCCGATTTGTAGAACCACTCGTTTTAAAAACAGTTTTGTACCAGCAGCAATCACTCTGTTAAACAAGCTGTAAAATTACTATTTGCACAAAACCCACAAGCACTTTGGTCATTGTTTTCTGTTTCTTCCTTTTTAGTTAATTTATTGCCTGTTTTTATATGTCTTAATGTTTTCTGTGTTGTAGCTCTATGTCATGTTGTGGTCAACAATGTTCTAAGGATGTCCTGCCTCTTATGGTGTGTTCACACCGAACGCGAATATAGCGTCAAATACGCGTCTATCGCGTCTAGTTAGACGCTTGAACATTTTGAACCCATTCGCGCGTCCGTACGTGTCACTCGCGAATAAAAAAAAAACAACAACACAATTTCTTTCTGGCATACGTTGCATATTGTGCTCTTGTACTTGTTGTGGAAGTCCCAAATATGGAGGAAAGCCAAACGCCGACGTGTCTGGGTTCACAGCACCATCCAGAGGCGAACTCAACTCGGTGAATTTCACAGTCTTCTTCAGGAACTGCGCCTGGATGACAGCCGTTTCCAGCGCTATTTGAGAATGACGGGTGCCCAGTTTGATAACCTGCTAAGCTAGGGTCGCTGACATAGGTCGCTGACAGGATTTCTCGGATGCTCTTCGTTGATTGGCTGGCGCAACAAAGCATCATGCGAATCTTCGCTCGAGTTCAAATTTTTCAACTTGCGCGGAAGACGTTCGCGGCAAAACGCGTCGCCCAATTCGCGTCATTCGCAACGCCCGGCGCGAATGATGCGTCTATTCGCGTCTTTGCATTGACTTTGTATGTAATCTACTCGCGCAAACGATTAAATTCGCGTTCGGTGTGAACACACCATTAGACTGTAAAACCAGTTTACCTACGGGTATTAATAAAGTAACCAAACCAAACCAAACCAAACACCTGCACTGTTCCTGGAGATCTACCTGTCCTGATCCCACACACCTGCACTGTTCCTGGAGATCTACCTGTCCTGATCCCACACACCTGCACTGCTCCTGGAGATCTACCTGTCCTGATCCCACACACCTGCACTGTTCCTGGAGATCTACCTGTCCTGATCCCACACACCTGCACTGCTCCTGTAGATCTACCTGTCCTGACCCCACACACCTGCACTGCTCCTGATGATCTACCTGTCCTAATCCCACACACCTGCACTGCTCCTGGAGATCTACCTGCCCTGATCCCACACACCTGCACTGTTCCCGGAGATCTACCTGTCCTGAACCCACACACCTGCACTGCTCCTGGAGATCTACCTGTCCTGACCCCACACACCTGCACTGCTCCTGTAGATCTACCTGTCCTGATCCCACACACCTGCACTGCTCCTGGAGATCTACCTGTCCTTATCCCACACACCTGCACTGCTCCTGGAGATCTACCTGTCCTGATCCCACACACCTGCACTGCTCCTGGAGATCTACCTGTCCTGACTCCACACACCTGCACTGCTCCTGTAGATCTACCTGTCCTGATCCCACACACCTGCACTGCTCCTGGAGATCTACCTGTCCTGATCCCACACACCTGCACTGCTCCTGGAGATCTACCTGTCCTGATCCCACACACCTGCACTGCTCCTGGAGATCTACCTGTCCTGATCCCACACACCTGCACTGCTCCTGGAGATCTACCTGTCCTGATCCCACACACCTGCACTGCTCCTGGAGATCTACCTGTCCTGATCCCACACACCTGCACTGTTCCTGGAGATCTACCTGTCCTGACCCCACACACCTGCACTGCTCCTGGAGATCTACCTGTCCTGATCCCACACACCTGCACTGCTCCTGGAGATCTACCTGTCCTGATCCCACACACCTGCACTGCTCCTGGAGATCTACCTGTCCTGATCCCACACACCTGCACTGCTCCTGGAGATCTACCTGTCCTGACTCCACACACCTGCACTGCTCCTGTAGATCTACCTGTCCTGATCCCACACACCTGCACTGCTCCTGGAGATCTACCTGTCCTGATCCCACACACCTGCACTGCTCCTGGAGATCTACCTGTCCTGATCCCACACACCTGCACTGCTCCTGGAGATCTGCCTGTCCTGACCCCACACACCTGCACTGCTCCTGTAGATCTACCAGTCCTGATCCCACACACCTGCACTGCTCCTGTAGATCTACCTGTCCTGATCCCACACACCTGCACTGCTCCTGGAAATCTACCTGTCCTGATCCCACACACCTGCACTGTTCCTGGAGATTGTTTGAATGATCAAACGCATCATCATGATTCTTTTCTTTAGGTTCGATATTTTTCACTTAAACCCCTTTATCCAAACCTCTCAACTTATTTTCTAAAAAATAAGAATTGTCAAATTTGATTTGATTCATTGATTTCTTATAAATAATTGTAATGTAATGTTGATGTAATCTTGAGTCAGAATAAGTTCCTCTTGCAGTATCTCTTCTCTTCTCTGATGACGAGGGCGGGGCAATAACCTGTCACTCACATAAGATCAGCCAATAGCAAACCACAACCATCCAATCAACTCCCCATAGAAAACTCAATCTTGATGACGTGGCAGCCGGGATATCCAGCCTTACAAGCAGGCAGCTGTCCAAAGGGTTGCACCCAAAGCATTTTACAATCAGAGAGGTACTACTAATGTCAAAACTTTATTTGAAATGAACTGCATAACATCTCCAGATATTATTGTCCAGTTGCAGTGAGTTCATCCAGGCGCTTTTCCAGAGTGTTGAGTTCACACGGTGCATCATCAAAAATGTCCATTTAAATGAAAGACAGGGATATGATATCTGTACCTGTCGAACCAGACTCTGTTCTCGGGAGAGTGATGTCCACTCCTGCAGCTGGACCTGGAACAGCGAACACACACACACACACACACACACACATTAGACAGAGGAGAGTGATGTCCACCTCCTGCAGCTGGACCTGGAACAGCGAACACACACACACACACACACACACACACACACACACACACACACACACACACACACACACACACACACACATTAGACAGAGGAGAGTGATGTCCACCTCCTGCAGCTGGACCTGGAACAGCGAACACACACACACACACACACACACACCACACACACTACACACACACACACACACAACACACACACACACACACACACACAAAACACACACACCACACACACACACACATATTGGTGCAACAGCATTATGAGGACTCTCCATAGGCGTAATGGTTTTTATACTGTACAAACTGTATATTCTATCCCCCTACACTGCCCTATCCCTAAACCTACCCATCACAGGAGACATGCTGCATTTTTAATTTTTTAATAAAACATTGTTTTTTATGTTTTTTAAGCCATTTGATTTATGAGGACTTTTGAAATGTCCTCATAAACCACCCATAAGTTGTAATACCAGTGTAATACACGTCATTATACAAATTTGTGTCCTCATAAATCACATAAACCAACTCAAACACACAACACACACACACACACACACCACACACACACAACACACACACACACACACACACACACACAACCACACACACACACAACACACACAACTTAGACAAAGGAGAGTGATGTCCACCTCCTGCACTGGACCTGGAACAGCGAACACACACACATTAGACAGAGTCTTACCCGGGGTGTATACGGCTCGAGGGCTGCTTTTGCTTCATCACACAGAGGGCACGGTCTAGACACAGACAGAGATCTGATCACGTCATGCATGCATGTGTGAGTGAACTTATTGCAGTTTGGAAGACCTACATTAACAAACATGTGCAGCAGTACAGAGCTCACAGCATGACACACACACACACACACACAACACACCACACACACACACACACACACACACTCTCTCTGCTTATTGATGACTCTGCTGGTGGTGACATAGCTCCGCCCGCAATATCATGCACACAAATGCGAGTGACGCAACAGCCAATGTTGAGTTTTCCCAATTTATGTATGAATTTAGCAACATTATTTAAACACTTACATACACCCCATTAAATCTGCTAAATTGGGCTAGAACCAGCATATGTAACAAACTAAATATACAGAAAAGATTGCAGAAAAAAATAAAACGGTGTAATATTGTTCTGGGAGTCCCCAACAACAGTTTTACGAGCATGCCATGACAAAAAACACTTTTGTTGTCTTATAATATGCATTTATTTTTACTTGATTTGCTCACCGACTCCCATATGAATCGTTTAGCGAGTCATTTTTCCAAACCCTGGCGTCTCCGACAGGGTTGCCAGGTCTGCACAACAAAACCAGCCCAATTGCTCATCAAAACTAACCCAATCATGGCCAAAAATAGTCAAATAGCGTTCCCGGGTGTTTGCCCAATAACAATCATGTTTCAGTGGGTAAAACAATCGCATCAACCCGTGCACTACACAAACAACCCGTGGAAACAGTGCAGGCATATACGGACCTGGCAACACTGGTCTCCGAACGCAATAAGTGGGCGTAACTTATTCAAATAACTTGTCAAGTTGACGTCAACTAGACAAAGGAAAAGCATCGTTCGTCGAACGATTCATATCAGCGACTCAGAGTCGACTCTTACTTTTGAGAAACAATAACTTTGTATACGGTGAACTTTCATGTTTAAAACTTTACACACTACATGAAGGGCAATTTTCAAAAATCCATAATAGGTACCCTTTAATCTCTGGTCTCACTGCAAAACAGACTCCCACTTCTCCGCAACTTTCCTCTTGCCTTTCTCTCCAAGGTTAAGGGTGAACCTCTGACCTTCCGATTGTAAAGAAGTGCATGGCAGTTCTGCTCTTTGAGACTGTGTTTCCGGGCAATTTCTGCAGCTGCGCTCAGATCTCTTCTCTGTGCAGTGACAAACTCATGGTGGCTGACCAACCTCTCATCGTAAAGGACATGCTGAAACATGATATCGATCGGCAGCCTCGGGATACGCCCAAACATAAGGTAAAATGGAGCGAACCCGGTTGTTTCATGCACAGTACAATTGTAACTGAAGGTTAATGTTCTTAGAAGCTGTAGCCACCTCGTCTGGGATTTTCCTGGAAGAGCTCTTATCATGTACAAGTCCCATTGGAACGTTCTGCCAAACCATTACCCATCGGGTGGTATTGGTGTGGTGTGTGATTTTTTAACACCAGCCATCGCAAGCAAGTTCTTAATGATTTTACTTCTAAAATTTGCACCCTGGTCCGAATGTATTCTCTTTGGAAATCCATAAATGCAGAAGAGGTCATTCCAAAGGCGAAGGGCAACTTGCTAAGCCGACTGGTTGTGACAGGGGAAGGCGTGTGCCATCTTAGAAAAATTATCTGTCACAACGACCTTCCCTAAAGTCTGTTTAGCTAGAAATCTAGGGAAATCTTTTAGTGTTAACCCGAGATAACACAGCTCCTATGCCATCAAATGAAGCATCAACAGAGAGAATAAAGGGATGACCAAAATCTGGGTGTACTAGAGTCACACTGTGTAGTAGGTCTTGCTTTAGATTTTCAATCAAGCGGTTGACTCATACTTCTCAATGAGTGACAGGTGTGTGTGTGTGTGTGTGTGTGTGTGTGTGTGTGTGTGTGTGTGTGTGTGTGTGTGTGTGTGTGTGTGTGTGTGTGTGTGTGTGTGTGTGTGTGTGCTTGTTTTTGTGATATATGAGGACACAAATGTGTATAATGACATGGGTATTACACTGGTATTACAACTTACAAGTGAAATATGAGGACATTTCATGCGTCCTCATATTTCAAACAGCTTAAAAAACATAAAAAACTATGTTTTTTTTAAAATGTTAAAATCCAGCATGTCTCCTGTAAGGGGTAGGTTTAGGGACAGGGGCAGTGTAGGGGGATAGAATATATAGTTTGTCCAGTATAAAAACCATTACGCCTATGGAATGTCCTCATAAGTCACAAAAACAAACGTGTGTGTGTGTGTGTGTGTGTGTGTGTGTGTGTGTGTGTGTGTGTGTGTGTGTGTGTGTGTGTGTGTGTGTGTTGTGTATGTGTTTGTGTGTGTGTGTGTGTGTGTGTGCGTGTGTGTGTGTGTGTGTGTGTTTGACAGATGTGTGTGATGGACAGCACCTGTACCTTGGTGAAGAGCAGGAGGACGGGCCGCTGAGTGCTGGTGCAGAGGCGTCTGCAGACACTGGAGAGCATGACTGTGAATATCATCAGTGTTATTATCACCCTGAACATCATCATCATCAGTGTTATTATCACCCTGAACATCATCATCATCAGTGTTATTATCACCCTGAACATCATCATCATCATCAGTGTTATTATCAACCTGAACATCATCATCATCAGCGCATGCGCGTGCGGTCTGTGTTTGTGTTTGGAGCTCCGTCGAATTGATTCATTAATCCTTGATTTTCTTCTTTACCACTCAATTATAAACAGACACTTTCTATTTTTATATCATGTGAACTTATCCTCGATACTATTCCTTATAAAAAAAACAATCGGATTGCTTTAATATCGCTACTTAGATCCAACTTTCCGAATCTCGGCTACTAGCCTTTAGCCCGCTAGCATTTCAGGCGTGGCCTCGCGCCTATTCGAGCGTCGTCTCATCTTACACCCGTTTCTCTGAAAGGATACGGGTTATATCCATCATTTCAGTCCTAAAATAGTAGTAATATTGGTAGTATCACTACTAATTTACTGTTCATCTGTTATAATGGCGAACATATCGGATGTGTGTCTAACGTTACCTCTGAGTGCAGGTGAGGACACATTCGAGCTGATTTCGGTACGATTGGAGCTGGAGTCGGTGGAGAAGCAGATTCGTGTTCTGCTGGAGAAGCAAGCCGAGCTGCGAGATCGGCGATCAGCGCTTGAAACATCACACGCCGATGCTCACAAGTCAGTGGTTAGTAACTTTTTGACTTTGACTCCGACTTCGTCTACTCCGTGCGTTTCTCTGCCCAGGAGGACGCGATCATCTCTGCCTTCAATCACTCCTGCACCCTGGGTCTCGACACGAGCCAGGACCAGAGCAAGAACCTCTCCCCCCTCCCGGTCTTCGAGATCTCCACCCGGAACCGCTTCTCCCCTCTTCGCGAGTCGGAACGCGACGACGCCGTGATCATCGGCACTTCCATGGTCCGCCATGTCCGTGCTACCTCGGGTAAAGGTAAGGTGCGCACTCACTGCTTTCCTGGTGCTCGTGTTCTTGATGTCGCTGTGCAGGTTCCCGAGATCCTGAACGGTGACGAGCGCGTCGGAGCTGTCGTGCTGCACGCGGGGACGAATGACATCAGGCTGCGGCAGACGGAGGTTCTGAAGAAGGACTACAGGAGCCTGATCGAGACGGTACGCAGCACATCGCCAAGAGCAACGATCGTCGTTTCTGGACCGCTTCCCACGTACCGACTTGGACAAGAAAGGTTCAGTAGATTATTTGCTTTAAATGAATGGTTAATGTCATGGTGTAATGAACAGAAACTGCTCTTTGTAAATAATTGGAATCTGTTTTGGGAGCGACCTAGGCTCTTCCGTCCTGATGGTCTGCACCTCAGTAGAGTCGGAGCGGCTGTTCTGTCGGACAACATCTCCAAGATGCTACAGACCATCTGACTAGTAAGTCAAAGTCCAAATCATAGTCTTTGCTGTCCCAACTTAATTGATATAAGTACCAATGTAGAACATTATATAGAAACTGTGTCTATTCCTCGCTTAGTGAAGCCAAACAACAAATCTACTGTAAGATCTAGCAAGAATATTATTGTAATTAAACCAGAAAATCTAAATATCAGTGAACAAAAACAATTTCTAAAGCTAGGTCTTCTAAACATTAGATCGCTCACACCTAAGGCGGTTATTGTAAATGAAATGGTCACAGATAATAATTTCGATGTTCTGTGCCTTACTGAAACCTGGCTTAAACCAAATGATTATTTCGGTCTAAATGAGTCTACTCCACCAGGATACTGTTATAAGCATGAGCCCTGTCTGATCGGTCGTGGCGGCGGTGTTGCAACAATCTATAGAGATATTCTTAATGTTACTCAGAAAACTTGTCATAGGTTTAATTCGTTTGAAGTACTTGTGCTAAATGTGACGCTCTTAGATGTAAGAAAGAAATCCTTATTATCTCTAGCCTTGGCTACCGTATATAGACCTCCAGGGCCATATGCTGATTTCCTAAAAGATTTTGCAGACTTTCTCTCAGACCTATTGGTCAATGTCGATAAAGCAATAATTGTTGGCGACTTTAACATACACGTAGATAATACAAATGATGCGTTAGGGGCTGCGTTTACAGATCTATTAAACTCTTTTGGGGTGAAGCAAAACGTCAGTGGTCCCACTAATCGTCTAAATCATACACTAGATTTAATTATATCATATGGAACCGATCCAACCGATATAGATATTATACCGCAAAGTGACGATCTCACTGATCATTACATGGTAACTTGCATAATACGCACTGCTGAAATTTGTCATGTTGCACCACATTATAGACCAGGCAGAACAATCCTTCCAACCACTATAGATAGATTCTCAAATAGCTTACCTGATCTATCTCAGCTGCTCAGTAAACCCAAACAAACAGATGAACTAGAGGAAATGACTAGCAGTATGAGCAACATTTTCTCTAGTACACTAGATATTGTTGCACCAATTAGATTAAAAAAGGTTAGAGAGAAAACTAAAGCACCATGGTACAACAGTGCTACGCATGCTATCAAGAGAGAAACTCGTAACTTAGAGCGTAAATGGAAACAAACTAATTTAGAGGTCTTCAGAATCGCGTGGAAAGACAGTATGTCACGTTATAAAAGGGCTCCAAAATCAGCCAGGGCTAAACATATCCGCAAACTAATAGAAAATAACCAAAATAATCCAAGGTTTTTATTTAACACCGTGGCTAGACTAACAAATAATCAGACATCTCCAGAGCAAAATATTCCGTTACAATATAGTAGTAATGATTTTATGAATTACTTCAATGAGAAAATAGAAAGCATCCGAAACACAATTGTAAATGTACAATCCTCTATGGTGTCTTATGACTCGGCCTCAATTATGGCCCCTCTAGAACAACTACACCGCTTTGCAACTATAGGACAGGAAGAACTAAATAAACTTATCATTGCATCTAAACCAACAACATGTTTATTAGATCCAATACCCACTAAACTACTTAAAGAAGTGTTACCTGTAGTGGAAGAGCCTCTTCTCAATATTATAAACTCATCTTTATTTTTAGGTCATGTTCCAAAAATATTCAAGCTGGCAGTAATAAAACCTCTCATTAAGAAACCGCAATTAGATCCAAATAACCTAGCAAATTACAGACCCATCTCAAATCTTCCATTTATGTCTAAAATACTAGAAAAAATTGTGTCCGCTCAATTGTGCTCTTTCTTGAAAGAAAATGATATCTATGAAAAATTTCAGTCGGGATTCAGACCGCATCATAGCACAGAAACTGCGCTAGTTAAAATTACAAATGATTTACTCTTAGCCTCTGACCAAGGCTGTATCTCAATACTAGTTCTACTTGATCTTAGTGCTGCGTTCGACACTATAGATCATAAAATACTCTTAGATCGACTACAAAACTACACTGGTGTTCAGGGACAGGCATTAAGCTGGTTTAGATCGTACTTATCAGACCGTTACCATTTTGTCTGTTTAAATGGGGAAAAATCGAAGATAACATCAGTAGACTATGGAGTGCCGCAAGGATCTGTCCTAGGCCCTCTGCTATTCTCAATATATATGCTGCCACTTGGTAATATTATAAGAAAACATGGAATAAATTTTCACTGTTATGCTGATGACACTCAATTATATATCTCATCACGACCAGATGAAAACACTAACTTATCTAACTTGACAGAGTGTCTAAAAGATATAAAATGCTGGATGACGTGTAATTTCCTGCTATTAAATTCAGATAAAACGGAGGTATTACTTATTGGTCCAAAAAACTACCCACAAAATCCCTTACAATACAACTTTAATTTAGAAGGATGTCCTGTTACTTTATCCACTACAGTAAAAGACCTGGGTGTTATACTAGACCGCAACTTGACTTTCGAAAATCATATTTCATATGTTACAAGAACAGCTTTTTTCCACCTTAGAAACATTGCTAAGCTACGTAACATGCTATCTGTTTCAGATGCAGAAAAGTTAGTTCATGCATTCATGACCTCGAGACTAGATTACTGTAATGCTTTATTAGCTGGTTGTCCTGCATCCTCAATAAACAAGCTACAGTTAGTGCAAAATGCAGCCGCTAGAGTTCTTACTAGATCAAGAAAATATGATCATATAACACCAATTTTATCATCTCTACACTGGTTACCTATTAAGTTCCGTATCAATTACAAAGTATTACTATTGACTTATAAAGCTCTAAATGGTTTAGCTCCTGTCTATTTAACAGACCTTCTATCGCCCTACAATCCATCGCGCTCTTTAAGATCACAAAATTCAAGGCTTCTGGTCGTTCCTAGGATATCTAAGTCTATTAAAGGAGGGAGGGCGTTCTCACATTTAGCTCCTAAACTCTGGAATAGCCTTCCTGATATTGTTCGAGACTCAGACTCGCTGTCCCAGTTTAAAACTAGATTAAAGACGCATCTCTTTAACCAAGCATTCACTTAATACTTACCTTTTATACTAATCAGTCGAATGCATTAATATTATGAACATCAGCTATGCTAATGATTTCCCATCTGTCTTTCTGCTGTTATCTCGGGACGCTAGTCCCGAGGTAATTAGCGTTCGTCAGCTCCAGTTTGTATCCAGCCTCTCACGGAGACTTCAGATGCCCCAACACCTGTGATGAGACGACTAAACGCCTGTGGAGAGACGACTCGACGCCTGTGAAGAGACGACTAAACACCGGCGATATGTTTATGCCTATATTTATACATGATTAACTAACTGTATTTTTCTTTGTACATTTCTGAAATGCACTTTCTGTAAAGCTGCTTTGAGACAATGTGTATTGTGAAAAGCGCTATACAAATAAACTTGAATTGAATTGAATTGTTATTATCACCCTGAACATCATCATCATCAGTGTTATTATCACCCTGAACATCATCATCATCAGTGTTATTATCACCCTGAACATCCATGTTAACAGTGTTATCCATGTTTCCTCATCACAGTTACAGTAACGCCCGTTTGCAGTGCGTATGCGTTGCGTATTTTTTTCCGTACCCATGTTAACAGGTTAGAGCTTTCACACTGCACGCGGATGCAGTCCGTCGATCCGTTCCAGTTGCGGTGCGTAGCCTATACAGCAGTGCAGAGATCGTTTCCGCACCGAGTCTATTTTTGCTGTGCTGCAAACGCAGAATTAAAGTGACAGCGCACGGTTCGTGGTCCAAATGAACACAGATTGACCTGAAAATGTAGTAATTTCACCATAAATGCATTTAATTCAATAAAATGTAGTAATCTCACCATAAATGTATTTAATTAAATACTACTTTTCATCTTTTTACTTTAAGAACGGGGTTTTAAGCAAGGAAAACGACAATTTACCTCAACAAGGACATAATAATAAACGACATTCATTCGTGGAGGTGGAACATGCAAGATTTATTGTATTAAAATTTAAATGCAAAAGAAAATGCATGAGAGTCGGCTGTTTTTGTCAATTTTAAGTTTTAATTTAAAATGTTTACGATTTTAATATAAGTAAATGGTTAAATATTTGACCACTTTCTCAAGCAACTTAATATAGAAGTAATGCATATTATTAATGCATATTATGCATTAGTAATGCATAGGAATTATAGGCCTATGTTGTTTAAATTGTGTTTAAACGTGCATATGTCCATTCAAGTTTGTATATGTGTACAAAGATAATCGCAATGCTGAAAAAACTTTTTTTTAATAAAAGTTGCTGCATAACTTTATGGATTTATAACTTCTGAAAAATAGTGAGTAGGCCTATCGCCCGTTTCACACATACTCCGTTTGCAGTGCGTATGCGTTGCGTATTTTTTTCCGTACCCATGTTAACAGGTTAGAGCTTTCACACAGCACGCGGATGCAGTCCGTCGATCCGTTGCAGTTGCGGTGCGTATACATCAGTGCAGAGATCGTTTCCGCACCGAGTCTATTTTTGCTGTGCTGCAAACGCAGAATTAAAGTGACAGCGCACGGTTCGTGGTCAAAATGAACACAGATTGACCTGAAAATGTAGTAATTTCACCATAAATGCATTTAATTTAATAAAATGTAGTAATCTCACCATAAATGTATTTAATTAAATACTACTTTTCATCTTTTTACTTTAAGACCGGGGTTTTAAGCAAGGAAAACGACAATTGACCTCAACAAGGACATAATAATAAACGACATTCATTCGTGGAGGTGGAACATGCAAGATTTATTGTATTAAAATTTAAATGCAAAAGAAAATGCATGAGAGTCGGCTGTTTTTGTCAATTTTAAGTTTTAATTTAAAATGTTTACGATTTTAATATAAGTACATGGTTAAATATTTGACCACTTTCTCAAGCAACTTAATATAGAAGTAATGCATATTATTAATGCATATCATGCATTAGTAATGCATAGGAATTATAGGCCTATGTTGTTTAAATTGTGTTTAAACGTGCATATGTCCATTCAAGTATGTATATGTGTACAAAGATAATCGCAATGCTGAAAAAACTTTTTTTAATAAAAGTTGCAGCATAACTTCTGGATTTATAACTTGTGAAAAATAGTGAGTAGGCCTATGTGTTTGGTACAGCCGCGGATCAGTTACGCACTGCAAACGCAGCATATGTGAAAGCACTATAGCGTGTGCTGCTCCTGTACCGTATACGCACCGCAACACGCACCGCATACGCACTGCACACGGACTGGAGTATGTGTGAAACGGGCGTATGTGTTTGGTACAGCCGCGGATCAGTTACGCACTGCAAACGCAGCATATGTGAAAGCACTATAGCGTGTGCTGCTCTGTACCGTATACGCACCGCAACACGCACCGCATACGCACTGCACACGGAGTATGTGTGAAACGGGCGTAAGGAGACGCCAGCGCAAGTCGCACAGAGGCCACCGTAAAAGCCAGCTGTAAACTAGGTTAGTTTTTATGTAATTTTTTGCAGGTCATTATTATATGGTTAGTTATTTCTGAAAGCCCAAAACAAGGCCTAGGTTTTCTGGGTAAATTTAATATAAGGCTTAATTTATTAACATTAGTTAACATGAACTAACAAACAGCAACACTTTATTTTTTTTAGATCAAAAGGATTGTAACATTAGTCAATACACTGTAAACTAATATTAATATAGCGGTAACACTTCCTTTTACAGTACAGTACTTACAGTGTACTTACAGTGTACTTACCTAGAAAGTACTAGCTAATATAAGGTAAGTACATGGAACAGGGGTAGGTTTAGGGGTAGGTTCAAGGTTAGTACTAGTTATTACCCAGTAATTGTAGTTACTAAAATAAGTACATAGTATTTACATGGGTAACTGGACTGTAAAAGGAAGCGTTACCAATATAGCTTGCTTAATGAGTCTGGTAAAAATATAGTACTCATTGTAAGTTAGCTTATTGTAAATTGTTACTCATTTCAGTATCTTTCTATTTTAATTCTTGCTGTTTCTTGATTTTTTTTTTTAAAAAAAAATTGTTTCAGTTATGCCAAAAGCTGTTGATGGTGATATTAAACATCTAGAATGTGAAGAAAGTTTTGAAATATGACTGGTTTTATTTCAGTCTTTTTAATGCCCCACAACAGAGGCCAGCGTGTGTTTCATTGATTTTAATGTTTCTGTGACCAGTGTTTATTAAATGTGTTGTTTATTAAATGTGTTGTTACGGGCGTCTTATTTTTGACAGCTCGCTTAGATTTGAACCACATCCGGGTTATGTAAATAAACACTGTTCGTCATTTATTCTTTAGCGGAGTTTCCGCTAGATTGTTGTTGCTTTTATTATCATATGACAGCTGAGATATTCACAAACTCTCACCGACAGAACAGAAACTGCTCGTCCTTCTTCTTCTTCTTCTTCTTCTTCTTCTTCTTCTTCTTTATGGCGGCTGCTAAAAGGCGCATATCGACTCCTACTGGGTTGGAGTGTGAGGCGGAAAAACCCTGTTACAGTTTTTCTTTTTGCTTTGAATCAATTCTCAAATGAGACTTTTTTTTCTCTCTCAAAACAATAAGTGGTAACTACAATTAGGTTAATTAGGTTAATTAGTTAACAGTTCATTAGTTCATTAGTTACATTAGTTATGAACTAATAATGAACTGCACACAGCATTTATTAATCTTTTTTAATGTTAATTTGATTGCAACATTTAGTAATTTTACTTGATTCAAATCTTGTTAACATTAGTTAATGCACTGTGAACTAACACGAACAAACAATGAACAGCTGTATTTATTTTATTAACTAACGTTAACAAAGATGAATAAATTCTGTAAAAAATGTAGGCTATTTCTCATGGTTAGTTCATGTTAGTTAATATATAAACTGTTAACTAATTAACTTTATTGTAAAGTGTTACCCAATAAGTTCAGATCTCTGAACAATGAATTTCATTCAATCAGATTTAAATTTATATTGATTTAAGCAAATTGCAGTGCTTTGGCACATATGTATAAAAGAGTAATATAGATTGTTTATATTTGATTTAATTATTATACTTGAAATGAAAAAACGGCAAATTTTGAAATTCAATTTTAAAATATATTTAGAAACAAAATATAAAAGTAAAAAAACTTAAAAGCAAGGAACTCTACACAGCAGTTAGCCGAGCCTACAAGTTTCTTCTGTAAAATCAAAATCAATTTTATCAAAGAATTTGCTGACTTTCTGTCAGAATTAATATTGGCTGCAGATAAAGTCCTAATTGTTGGTGATTTTAATATACATGTAGATAATGAAAAAGATGCATTGGGATTGGCATTTAAAGACATTATAAACTCAATTGGAGTGAGACAACACGTGTCAGGATCTACTCATTGTCGTAATCATACTCTTGATCTAATATTATCACATGGAATAGATGTTGATGCCGTTGAAATTCTGCAGCAGAGCGACGACATCTCAGATCATTATCTAGTCTCGTGTAAATTACATTTAGCCAAGGCTGCAAAGCCGACTCCGTGTTATAAATATGTTAGACCTATCACTTCTGCCACTAAAGATTGCTTTATCAATAATCTTCCAAATCAGTTTCATAATCTCAGCATCCCAGATAGCTTAGAAGAACTTGATATTGCAACAGAAACTTTTAACTCTCTCTTTTCCAGCACTTTAGACACAGTTGCTCCGCTGCGCTTAAAGAAGATTAAAGAAAATAGTCCAACGCCGTGGTACAATGAGCACACCCGGGCCCTTAAGAGAGCAGCCAGAAAAATGGAGCGCAACTGGAAGAAAACAAAACTAGAGGTATTTCGGATTTCATGGAAGGAGAGCTCGATTGCTTACAGAGAGGCCTTAAAAGATGCTAGAACTAATTATTTTTCAACCCTATTAGAAGAAAATAAACATAATCCTAGGTATTTATTTGAACAAGTGACTAAACTAACGAAAAAGAAAGCTTCAAGCCCAGAAGTTTCCAAGAAACACAGCAGTAATGACTTTATGAACTTCTTCACTTATAAGATTGATAATATCAGGGACAAAATTATAACTATGCAACCGTCTACTACAGTATCGCATCAGGGAGTATATTGTAGTCTCCGTGAGGAGCATTTTGATTCATTTGTTGCTATAGGAGAGGAAGAATTTTGCAAAATTGTTAATTCATCCAAATCGACAACTTGTATGCTAGACCCTATACCGACTAAGCTACTGAAAGAGATGCTTCCAGAGGTCATAGATCCTCTTCTAGATATCATTAATTCATCTTTGTCATTAGGATACGTACCAAAAACCTTTAAGTTGGCTATGATTAAACCGCTTGTTAAAAAACCGCAACTTGATCCTACAGAATTAGTCAATTACAGGCTAATCTCGAATCTGCCTTTTCTGTCAAAGATACTAGAAAAAGCAGTATCCTCACAACTGTGTTCCTTTTTAGAAAGAAATAATATCTGCGAGGATTTTCAGTCCGGATTTAGACCGTACCATAGTACTGAGACTGCTCTCATTAAAGTCACAAATGATTTGCTCCTATCATCCGATCGTGGTTGTATCTCTCTATTAGTGTTACTTGATCTTAGTGCTGCATTTGATACTATCGACCACAACATTCTTTTAAATAGACTAGAAAACTATGTTGGCATTAGTGGAATTGCACTAGCATGGTTTAAATCATACTTATCTGACCGTTTTCAGTTTGTAGCAGTAAATGAAGAGATGTCTTATCGATCACAAGTTCAGTATGGCGTACCACAAGGCTCAGTACTAGGACCGCTGCTGTTCACTCTGTACATGCTACCATTAGGAGATATAATTAGGAAATATGGAATTAGCTTTCACTGTTATGCTGATGATACTCAGCAGTATATTTCTTCAAAACCTAACGAAACTTACCAATTCACAAAACTAACGGAATGCATAGCTGATATAAAGAATTGGATGACCAGTAATTTCCTATTACTAAATTCTGAAAAAACAGAGATTCTAATCATTGGACAAAAAACTTCCTCACCTAATAACCTAGAATACTGTCTAACACTTGATGGCTGCTCTGTTAAGTCTTCGTCGTCAGTTAGGAACCTGGGTGTGCTCTTTGATACCAATCTTTCATTTGAAAGTCACGTGTCTAGTATCTGTAAAACCGCATTTTTCCATCTTAAAAATATATCTAAATTACGTCATATGCTCTCACTGACAAATGCGGAACAATTAGTTCATGCTTTCATGACCTCAAGGCTAGATTATTGTAATGCTCTACTTTTTTATTTTTTTTTTATTTTTATTTCACCTTTATTTTACCAGGTTAATCGGTTGAGAACAAGTTCTCATTTGCAACCGCGACCTGGCCAAGACAAGGCTAAAAGTGCAAGGCAACATAAAATTACACGTTGTGTACTACATTCACGTATATAATCACACATAAAAATGTTCAGGTTCAATTAAGATGCTGAACAGAGTACAAAAATTAAAAGTAAATTTGAAGTAATAAATGAGAACATAAGCAGTATATCTGGAGGATAGATATCCTGAGATAGCATGACTAACATGATGAGATGTAAGTTATTTCAAACATAGCTATTCAGTTGAATATGCACAAGATGTAATATTAACATGTACAGTGGTCCATTAGTAGTTTAGAAAGTGTTGCTTTAAAAGTAGTGATAGTAATGAAGGATTCTAGTTTAAGAGTTTTTTGTAAATTGTTCCAATCATTTGCAGCAGAGAATTGGAAAGAGAGGCGGCCGAATGAGGTACGGGCTTTTTTAGCAACTAGAAAGATGTATCTACTCGAGCGCAGGTTGTGTGTGGGTACTGCTACAGGTAATAAAGATCTTAGGTAAGATGGTGTTTTGCCCAATAAGGACTTGTAGATTAGATGATACCAGTGAGTTAGGCGCCGGGTGTGTAACGAAGGCCATCCAACTAGTGAATAAAGGGTACAATGATGGGTGTTATATGGGGCGTTGATTACAAAACGAATAGCACTGTGGTAAACCACATCCAGTTTCTTGAGGAGAGAGCTTGAAGCAGTTCTGTAGACTACATCACTAAAGTCAAGCATTGGGACGATGGTCATTTTCACAAGGGCATGTTTTGCAGAAAAAGTAAAAGAAGCCTTGTTTCGAAATAGAAACCCAATCCTAGATTTAATCTTTGACTGGAGATGGTTTATATGTGTTTGGAAGGAGAGCGAGGGGTCTAGCCAGACCCCTAGGTATTTATATTTCTCCACATATTCCAGCTTTGACCCGTCCAGGGTGGTGATGTGTGTTGGACAAAAAGGTGCAGTCTGTGACCGATTGAAAATCATGCATTTTGTCTTACCAGAGTTTAAAGACAGTTGGAGGTCACGGAGAGCAAATTGCAGATCTTCAAAGCTCTTTTGGAGGGTTTCCAACACGTTTTCCAGTGTAGGGCCTGATGTGTATAGAACAGTGTCGTCTGCATAGAGATGGATGAGAGAGTTGCCCGCAGCAAGAGCGACGTCATTAATATAGATGGAAAATAGTGTCGGACCGAGGATCGAACCCTGGGGCACCCCTGTAGAGACAGCCAGAGGCCCGGACAACAAGCCCTCAGACTTAACACACTGAAATCTATCAGAAAAATAATTCGAGAACCAGGCAAGGCACTCGTTTGAGAGGCCCAGCCCTCTGAGTCTGCCAATGAGGATGCTGTGATTAACAGAGTCAAAAGCCTTAGCCAGGTCAATAAAGACAGCAGCACAGTGTTTTCTTTGATCGATAGCTGTTATGACATCATTTAAAACCTTGAGTGATGCTGAGGTACAACCATGTCCAGCACGAAAGCCAGATTGCATGTCAGACAGGCTATGGTGGGACTCAAGATGACCTAGTAGCTGTTTATTAATTTGAATTTCAAAGATTTTTGATAGGCAGGGCAGGATGGAAATGGGTCTGTAACAATTTGGGTCTGAAGTGTCCCCTCCTTTGAATATAGGGATAACTGCAGCAGCTTTCCAGTCTTTGGGTATCTCTGATGAGACAAGAGAGAGGTTAAAAAGGCTAGTAATGGGAGAGGCAATAATGTTAGCAGACATTTTCAGGAAGAGAGGGTCCAGTTTGTCTAGTCCAGCTGATTTGTATGGATCGAGATGCTGTAGTTCTCTCAGGACATCTTCAGTTTGGATTTTGGTGAATGAGAGTTGTGGAGGGCTAGGGCCAGATGCTACAGAAGATACTGTGTTGTTGCGTTGGGTGGAGGTAGCCAGATGGATCACATGGTCACCCATAGCGAAGTGCTTGTTTAAGCCCTCTATTATAACGGACTTGTTGGTAATGACAGTGTCTCCCAGCTTTAATGTGGCGGGCAGTTGGGCGGAGATGTTCTTATTCTCCATTGATTTAACTGTGTCCCAGAACTTTTTAGAACTGGAACTGCAAGACGTGAATTTGTGTTTATAAAAACAAGTCTTAGCTTCCCTAACTGCCTGTGTGTACCGGTTTCTGGTTTCCCTAAAAAGCTGCAGATCATGAGGATTATTTGAGGCCAGTGCAGTCCGCCACAGAATATTTTTACTCTTGCTGAGGGCGGTCAGTTCCGGCGTGAACCAAGGACTGTATCTATTTTTTATTCTGTGCTTTTTAAAAGGTGCATGCTTGTTCAGGATGGTGATGAAGGCATCCTTAAAAAAAGACCAAGCGTCCTCCACGTGTGGTATCAGGTCAATGTCCTTCCAGGATACCTGAGCGAGATCTGTTAAAAAGGCCTGTTCACTGAAATGTTTTAAAAAGCGTTTAACAGAGATGAGGGGGGGCCTTTTGACTGCAGCTCCGTTACGGACACAAGCAATGAGGCAGTGATCACTGAGGTCTTGGCTGAAGACCGCTGGAGTATATTTTGAGGGCATGTTGGTCAGAGCTATGTCAATTAAAGTGCCTTTGTTTACAAATTTTAAATTATATCTAGTTGGTTCGTTAATCATTTGTGTGAGATTGAGAGCGTCCAGCTTAGACAGTAGGTTTGTTGAGGCATTTAGCATGTCTAGATTTAAGTCTCCCATCAATAAGAACTCGGAGGATAAGTGTGGAGCAATCAGTTCACATAGTGTATCAAGAGCACAACTAGGGGCTGCAGGCGGTCTATAACAAGCAGCTACTGTAAGTGATTTATCTTTGGAGAAATTAATTTTCAAAAGTAAGAGCTCAAACATTTTGGGTTCAGACCTGGATAGAAGAACGGAACATTGTAGGTGTTCTCTGCAGTAAATTCCAACTCCGCCCCCTTTTGCATGTCTATCTTGGCGAAAAACGTTGTAATTTGGAATAGATATTTCTGAGTTTTGAATAGATTTCTTAAGCCAGGATTCAGACACAGCTAAAATGTCTGGTTTAGCTGAGTGTGTCAGAGCAGTGACTAAATCGATTTTAGGGAGGAGACTTCTAATGTTAATATGCATAAAACCAAGACTCTTACGATTACAAAAGTCATTAAATGAAAATGTATGAGACATTAGGTTGTCAGCAAGGGTTAAAGGGCCTGGATTTAGCTGAACATCTCCTGAGGAAAATAAAAGGAAAAGAATAAAAGCCCGGCTAATGGCTGTGAAAACTGGCCGTTTGGTACACTTGGAAAGTAAAATAAAGGAATGGGATTATGGACATTGTAAAATATATTCAGAACTTTGTGGACAAATAATGATATTGCAGTCTGAATATGAAATCGAGGCAAACCTAAGCATTGTGTGACTGTAAAAGCAATTGTATCTCTAGAGGAAACAGTTAAATCAGATGAAGTTACAGAGAAAAGGGGAATTAAATGACCAAAGGACCCTGGTACATGATGAGTGGGAGATTTACAATGAAGAGAAGCAATAATAAATAACAGCAACAAATATAAAGGAGCCATGCTGAAATTGTGGTTGGCAAAAGTAGTCATTCGAGCCAGTGCAATCAACGACCAGAGAAGCACCCGACCAAGCGTCGCGCACGCGCACGCGCACACACGCACGGGCCCGCGGAAACAAGCCGCTAACGCGTCTCTCTCTGCACAGCACAGGTCTGGTGAAGCAGTTTTGTTGTTATGAGTAATCCAGTAGACCTCAGTAAACTCGTTCAGTATATGCAGTCTGAGTGACAAAATGACAGAAAAACAGCTAAGTCCAGAAAATTGAGGCAGGGTTGGCCACCAGAGCTAGCCTGGGTTGACAGCTGCAGGCTTGTACT
Organism: Chrosomus eos; assembly: GCA_036326025.1. Lineage (NCBI taxonomy): Eukaryota > Metazoa > Chordata > Actinopteri > Cypriniformes > Leuciscidae > Chrosomus > Chrosomus eos. The sequence goes on from CM070841.1 coordinate 660,520, forward strand.
GCTGTACAGCCGCAGATTCGCTAGCCAGCTGACTGTTCTAGGGCCGATGCCAAGGGTAGTATCAAGCGAGTCTGACCAAATCGGCGAGATTACTCACGACGACCTCATCGCGCTGGAAATCCCGCTGTTGTCAGGACACATCCGAGGAATATGTCGGCAGTGCAGTTGGTTTGTGCGTAAATTTTCTAGTCGCCAACATCAACAGCAAACGTCCTGGAATTGGATCCCCTCCTCGGCTCGGCGAGAGGTGAACTCCCACAGGGATACGTAATATTAGTCCCAAGCGTAAGGGCATGTGATCGGAGAATTTGCGTCTGGAAGTGGCTTAGTTTAAAAGTAATAATGATGATTTAAATGTTAGAAAACTTTAAAAGATACAACAAAGACAATATACTCGAGACGGACTGAACATATGCCTCGCACGTTACGCCATCTTGGCCTCCATACTTACGCTCTAACTTACTGGGTGGTTGCCCTGCACGCTTAATAAACAAACTACAGCTGGTCCAAAACGCAGCCGCTAGAGTTCTTACCAGAACAAGGAAGTATGACCATATTAGCCCGGTTCTGTCAACACTGCATTGGCTGCCCGTTAAACATCGTATAAATTTTAAAATATTGCTGATTACTTACAAAGCACTAAATGGTTTAGCTCCCCAGTACTTGAGCGAGCTCTTAACGCATTATAGTCCTTCACGTCTATTGCGATCTCAAAATTCTGGCCAGTTGATAATACCTAGAATATCAAAATCGACTTCTGGCGGTAGATCCTTTTCCTATTTAGCACCAAAACTTTGGAACAATCTTCCTAACACGGTCCGGGAAGCAGATACAGTCTGTCAGTTTAAATCTAGACTAAAAACACATCTCTTTGGCTTAGCATACACATAACACATTATAGATTTCTATAATTCAATGTTAGGCTGCATAGATTAGATCAGCCGGAACCGGGAACACTTCCCATAATTCCTGATGTACTTTGTACATCATAAGAAGGATGGCGTCTACGCTAATATTAGTCTCTCTGTTTATCCCGAGGTTTACCGCAAACCGCCGGATCCAGGGCATATCCAGATCTGATGAAGGACCATCACATGGACACGACGACACGCATTATCAGGGCTGTGAAGGCCCATGGACACCTCACCACACTCATCTCCTCACCGGCCAGATGACCCAACCCAACCAGATGAACTGGATAATATCGTGAAAGTTCTGATCTCATCTGACTCCTGACATTATGCTGCCTAACTCATAATCATACACTGTTTCGTTGGCCAAAGGAGGACTGGCCCCCCGACTGAGCCTGGGTTCTCCCAAGGTTTTTTTCTCCATTCTGTCACCTGATGGAGTTTTGGTTCCTTGCCACTGTTGCCTTCGCCTTTTGGCTTGCTTAGTTGGGGACATTTAATTTTCAATTGAATAATACTATTACAACATTGTTTTCCTGTTATCTCTGTAAAGCTGCTTTGAAACAATTTGTATTGTAAAAGCGCTATATAAATAAAGGTGACTTGACTTGACTTGTAAAATGCCTTTCTTTTTTCTCTTTCTTCGTTTTTCCCCATTTTGTTTACCCCTGACATGTATGGTTATGTAGACTCTTATATGTAAACGTTTTGTTCTTTTAAAAAAAAAGAAGACAAAATATCTAGATTAAGAATCACGAAGCACAGTGAATGTGGTACATTTGTGCTACAAAATAGTATTTATGATTGATAAATGAACATAATAACATATAAGTTTGCAACATCATGAACTGGTAGCTATTATTTCGTCAAAATTTGGTGGAAGGATGATAAATGAAAAGTTGAATGTTTTCCGTGGGTGTTTGTTTTGAGGATCGTCATAAGATGGCGCCACTTCATCTCATCAAACATCAAACACAGCTTCTGTCCACAGAAATAACCGTCCTAAACAACAGCAGTTATCAGCTATCTTCATATCTCATCAGAAGTCGCTGAAATAGTTACTGGTCTCAGAGATAGGGTACTTAAGATCAGTTACACATTTAGACATTACAGCAGCACACCTGTGTTATCCTGGGGTGCGTTTCCCAAAACCATAGTTGCTAACTAAGTTAGCAACTTTGTTGGTTGCAATGCAATTTCCCAATGCCAACATAGTTAGCAACTATGATTTTGGGAAACGCACCCCAGGATTGTTTGATGAGGAGTTCGGTGTTGGGGAAACTGCAGCAGCTCAAGATGCGTGTGAGACTTTCATTCCCTCAGAGCAGCAGCTCCTATTGGCTGTTCCCCTGTGACGTCACGACGAAGCTGCGTGTGTCGCGTCGCGTCGCGTCTCTTGCGGAGTTGAAGGAGAGTCACTTCATCACTCGAGTCTTTGCGCTTATATTTTTGCGTCTTTGCGAGAATATTTCAGCGACAGAGACGCTCATTTAAGCGGATCCCATGTGTTTGAACAGGACGAAAACTTTCATTTAAAAGTGGTGAGTTTTACTTTTGCAAATCATTTTACAGTAGCCTATATATAACTGCATTACGAATTAACAACGTAGATTAAATATTACTATTATGTATTCTGTTGTGTGGACTAAAACGGGATTAATGTAGGCCAATGAAACACTTTAAGATCAAATAGGTCTGATTTAATCCTAGATGAATATAATAGGGATATTCTGACATTTTTTCAAGTGTCAGTAATGATTTTTAAAGTGTTGATCACACACGTCTTAAATTAGATAATAACATGCTTGTGTTTTAATGTCTTGTTTGGTTGATGTGTTTATCTCAGACTTACACTAACTGTATCACATCAGTGTCAGTGAAAGTCTTGTGTAGCCCTGAGAGAGAGAAAGCGTGTGTCCCCTGCTGTGTGTGTGTGTGTGTGTGTGTGTGTGTGTGTCTGTTCATGCTCATGTGACTCATAATGAGCCTCTCTTCACATCTTCTCATTTAAACACACACTTAAAGGGATAGTTCACCCCAAAATATAAATTACCCTATGATTTACTCACCCTCAAGTCAGTGTATGTGACTTTCTTCTTTCAGACAAATACTATCAGAAATATATTAAAAAATATCCTGGCTCTTCCAAGCTTTAACTAACGTTAACGTTAACAAAGATTAATAAATTCTGTAAAAAATGTAGGCTATTTCTCATGGTTAGTTCATGTTAGTTAATATATAAACTGTTAACTAATTAACTTTATTGTAAAGTGTTACCCAATAAGTTCAGATCTCTGAACAATGAATTTCATTCAATCAGATTTAAATTTATATTGGCTCTTTATATTGGCTCTAAACAGCTCTAAATGGTTTAGCTCCAGTCTATTTAACGGATCTTCTATCGCCTTACAATCCATCGCGCTCTTTAAGATCACTAAATTCTAGGCTTCTGGTCATTCCTACGATATCCAGATCCACCAAAGGAGGGAGAGCATTTTCACATCTAGCTCCGAAGCTCTGGAATAGCCTTCCTGATATTGTTCGTTGCTCAGACTCGCTCTCCCAGTTTAAAACTAGACTAAAGACGCATCTATTTAGCCAGGCATTCATATAAATTTTTATCTTACAGTTACTGTAAATTCGGCCTTTAGTTCATAAACGCCAGAGGAGAACTGGCCCCGACTGAGCCTGGGTTCTCCCAAGGTTTTTTTTTTCTCCATTGGGTGATCTGATGGAGTTTTAGGACACCATTGGGTCACTTGATGGAGTTTTTCGGTTCCTTGCCACTGTTGCCTTTGGCTTGCTCATTTGGGGATATTCAAATTAATTAAACAATCATACCATTGATCAGCTCTACCAAACTTGGATGTCCTTTTTGGATGTCCAGTAATAAACAAACATTGTTGAGTTGTTTTGATTGATACTGTAAAGCAGCTTTGATACAATCTGTATTGTGAAAAGCGCTATATAAATATATTTGACTTGACTTGACTTGACTTTATAATGGCAGTGAATGGAGCATGAGATTTTACAGTTTTTTTTATTCGCTTAGGTACTATTTTCACAAGTAAGGTGTACATTTTCAAAACTCTTAGTACAAAAATCAAAACTGATCACACTTGTAACGCAGCTAGGCATCCTTTCAAAACATGGCCTCATGCTTTCATTACAGTTATAAATTTTTCAGTCCACATAATTATTGTTTCAAACACAAGATTATTGTAATATGTAATGAGAACGTTTGGTTTAATCACAGAAACACAACAGTATGATCTTCTTTCAGTTTAGTACTTTTAACAATCAGTTCATCCAACAGCAAACAATGCAAGATACATGTTTCAAATCACCATTGAGCTGAAATAATTACAGTAATACAGACTAGAGTTGTCACATTAGAAAATACACATGCATTACCTAACTTATGTAATTGAATCCATAATGTTTGTAATAGCATCTGCAGAGAGTTATGAAAAGCTGTGATGAAGTATGACACAGCCATGAAGTTCTGTGCTATCACAGAGTTTTCTGGCAGTAAATGATTTCACTCTATACCATTTGACTGAATCTCTACTGTAGGACCTTTACAGATGAAGGTTGGGTTACAGTGATGTGTCAGTCTCTATGGTAATCTGTTTACAGTATCACATGGCATACATACTGTAATGTAAAATGCTGTATTTGATGCCATCTGTCTCCCTTCTACTGATGCATCTCTAATCAATCTAATGTTTTACAGTCATCAACCGTTTATCTCCCTTATACTCTATTCTGCTTTACAGTGTTTTCACAAATACCAAATTTCTCTGTATCTCTCTCTCTCACACACAGACACACACACATGCGTGTGCACACACTTTGAACATAGATCTATAAATCACTTATGTAATAAGAATTCATTACATTTGGTTATCCATATCGGAAATTGCAAATAAGTTCTATAGAAACTGTATATACAATAAATATCTACAGGTGAAACTCGAAAAATTAGAATATCGTGCAAAAGTTATAGTTTTGATGAATATGGCTTACAGCTTATGAACAACCCGAATTCAAAATCTCAGAAAATTAGAATACAGTACATGAAATCAATAAAAAAAATAATTTTACTGTAAATGTAAATACAGAAATGTCGGCCCTCTGACAAGTATAATCATGCATATGTATATAGTTATATATACTAAATGTATTAGTTTCACCTTTTAATTTGAATTACTGAAATACATGAGCTTTTGCACGATATTCTAATTTTTCGAGTTTCATTTGTTTAGAAATCTATAGGTGTGCCAAATGATTTATTGATTAACCATTAAGATCAGTTGGATTAAATAATAGACACATGTATTAAACTGAACAAAAAGAGATGCAAATCAAAAGTTTGATAGTAAGAGCTTTATGAAAGGCAGTTACTGTGAATGAAACATGTATGTAGATGAAACACTTATTTTGTGTTGTGAAAAGGAGACTTTGTGATTTTGTGAATTGTACTAACACAATTGAAAACATGATGAAATGTTTGAAAAAAGTGCACTTTTGATGATCTGTTGTGATATTAGCACTAAGAGTTTTGAAAATGTACAACTTACTTGTGAAAATAGCACCAAATCGAATAAAAAAAACTGTAAAAGCCCATAAAAGTGCATCTATCATGATAAAAGTGCATCTATCATGATAAAAGTGCATCTATTATGATAAAAGTGCATCTGTCATGATAAAAGTGCATCTATCATGATAAAAGTGCATCTATTATGATAAAAGTGCATCTGTCATGATAAAAGTGCATCTGCCATGATAAAAGTGCATCTGTCATGATAAAAGTGCATCTCTCCATCATAAAAGTGCATCTATCATGATAAAAGTTAAATGCATCTGTCATGATAAAAGTGCATCTGTCATGATAAAAGTGCATCTCTCCATGATAAAAGTGCATCTGTCATGATAAAAGTGCATCTATCATAATAAAAGTGCATCTATCATGATAAAAGTGCATCTATCATGATAAAAGTGCATCTGTCATGATAAAAGTGCATCTATCATGATAAAAGTGCATCTGTCATGATAAAAGTGCATCTGCCATGATAAAAGTGCATCTGTCATGATAAAAGTGCATCTGTCATGATAAAAGTGCATCTGTCATGATAAAAGTGCATCTCTCCATGATAAAAGTGCATCTGTCATGATAAAAGTGCATCTATCATAATAAAAGTGCATCTATCATGATAAAAGTGCATCTATCATGATAAAAGTGCATCTGTCATGATAAAAGTGCATCTATCATGATAAAAGTGCATCTATCATGATAAAAGTGCATCTGTCATGATAAAAGTGCATCTGTCATGATAAAAGTGCATCTGTCATGATAAAAGTGCATCTGCCATGATAAAAGTGCATCTGTCATGATAAAAGTGCATCTCTCCATCATAAAAGTGCACCTATCATGATAAAAGTTAAATGCATCTGTCATGATAAAAGTGCATCTGTCATGATAAAAGTGCATCTATCATAATAAAAGTGCATTTATCATGATAAAAATGCATCTGTCATGATAAAAGTGCATCTATCCGTGATAAAAGTGCATCTATCATGATAAAAGTGCATCTGTCATGATAAAAGTGCATCTGTCATGATAAAAGTGCATCTTTCCGTGATAAAAGTGCATATATCATGATAAAAGTGCATCTGTCATGATAAAAGTGCATCTGTCATGATAAAAGTGCATCTATCATGATAAAAGTGCATCTGCCATGATAAAAGTGCATCTGTCATGATAAAAGTGCATCTCTCCATCATAAAAGTGCATCTATCATGATAAAAGTTAAATATATCTGTCATGATAAAAGTGCATCTGTCATGATAAAAGTGCATCTCTCCATGATTAAAGTGCATCTGTCATGATAAAAGTGCATCTCTCCATGATAAAAGTGCATCTGTCATGATAAAAGTGCATCTCTCCATCATAAAAGTGCATCTATCATGATAAAAGTTAAATATATCTGTCATGATAAAAGTGCATCTGTCATGATAAAAGTGCATCTATCATAATAAAAGTGCATCTATCATGATAAAAATGCATCTGTCATGATAAAAGTGCATCTATCCGTGATAAAAGTGCATCTATCATGATAAAAGTGCATCTGTCATGATAAAAGTGCATCTGTCATGATAAAAGTGCATCTTTCCGTGATAAAAGTGCATATATCATGATAAAAGTGCATCTGTCATGATAAAAGTGCATCTGTCATGATAAAAGTGCATCTATCATGATAAAAGTGCATCTGCCATGATAAAAGTGCATCTGTCATGATAAAAGTGCATCTCTCCATCATAAAAGTGCATCTATCATGATAAAAGTTAAATATATCTGTCATGATAAAAGTGCATCTGTCATGATAAAAGTGCATCTCACCATGATAAAAGTGCATCTGTCATGATAAAAGTGCATCTCTCCATGATAAAAGTGCATCTGTCATGATAAAAGTGCATCTCTCCATCATAAAAGTGCATCTATCATGATAAAAGTTAAATATATCTGTCATGATAAAAGTGCATCTGTCATGATAAAAGTGCATCTCTCCATGATAAAAGTGCATCTGTCATGATAAAAGTGCATCTATCATGATAAAAGTGCATCTGCCATGATAAAAGTGCATCTGTCATGATAAAAGTGCATCTCTCCATCATAAAAGTGCATCTGTCATGATAAAAGTTAAATATATCTGTCATGATAAAAGTGCATCTGTCATGATAAAAGTGCATCTCTCCATGATAAAAGTGCATCTGTCATGATAAAAGTGCATCTCTCCATGATAAAAGTGCATCTGTCATGATAAAAGTGCATCTCTCCATGATAAAAGTGCATCTGTCATGATAAAAGTGCATCTATCATGATAAAAGTGCATCTGTCATGATAAAAGTGCATCTATCCGTGATAAAAGTGCATCTATCATGATAAAAGTGCATCTGTCATGATAAAAGTGCATCTTTCCGTGATAAAAGTGCATATATCATGATAAAAGTGCATCTATCATGATAAAAGTGCATCTGTCATGATAAAAGTGCATCTGCCATGATAAAAGTGCATCTGTCATGATAAAAGTGCATCTCTCCATCATAAAAGTGCACCTATCATGATAAAAGTTAAATGCATCTGTCATGATAAAAGTGCATCTGTCATGATAAAAGTGCATCTATCCATGATAAAAGTGCATCTGTCATGATAAAAGTGCATCTATCATAATAAAAGTGCATCTATCATGATAAAAGTGCATCTATCATGATAAAAGTGCATCTATCATGATAAAAGTGCATCTGTCATGATAAAAGTGCATCTGTCATGATAAAAGTGCATCTCTCCATCATAAAAGTGCACCTATCATGATAAAAGTTAAATGCATCTGTCATGATAAAAGTGCATCTCTCCATGATAAAAGTGCATCTGTCATGATAAAAGTGCATCTCTCCATCATAAAAGTGCATCTATCATGATAAAAGTTAAATGCATCTGTCATGATAAAAGTGCATCTCTCCATGATAAAAGTGCATCTGTCATGATAAAAGTGCATCTATCCGTGATAAAAGTGCATCTATCATGATAAAAGTGCATCTGTCATGATAAAAGTGCATCTTTCCGTGATAAAAGTGCATATATCATGATAAAAGTGCATCTATCATGATAAAAGTGCATCTATCATGATAAAAGTGCATCTGTCATGATAAAAGTGCATCTGTCATGATAAAAGTGCATCTCTCCATCATAAAAGTGCATCTATCATGATAAAAGTGCATCTATCATGATAAAAGTGCATCTGTCATGATAAAAGTGCATCTGTCATGATAAAAGTGCATCTATCATGATAAAAGTGCACCTATCATGATAAAAGTTAAATGCATCTGTCATGATAAAAGTGCATCTGTCATGATAAAAGTGCATCTCTCCATGATAAAAGTGCATCTGTCATGATAAAAGTGCATCTATCATAATAAAAGTGCATCTATCATGATAAAAGTGCATCTGTCATGATAAAAGTGCATCTATCCGTGATAAAAGTGCATCTATCATGATAAAAGTGCATCTGTCATGATAAAAGTGCATCTTTCCGTGATAAAAGTGCATATATCATGATAAAAGTGCATCTATCATGATAAAAGTGCATCTGTCATGATAAAAGTGCATCTATCATAATAAAAGTGCACCTATCATGATAAAAGTTAAATGCATCTGTCATGATAAAAGTGCATCTGTCATGATAAAAGTGCATCTGTCATGATAAAAGTGCATCTGTCATGATAAAAGTGCATCTGTCATGATAAAAGTGCATCTATCATGATAAAAGTGCATCTGTCATGATAAAAGTGCATCTATCCGTGATAAAAGTGCATATATCATGATAAAAGTGCATCTATCATGATAAAAGTGCATCTATCATGATAAAAGTGCATCTGTCATGATAAAAGTGCATCTCTCCATGATAAAAGTGCATCTGTCATGATAAAAGTGCATCTATCATAATAAAAGTGCATCTATCATGATAAAAGTGCATCAATCCATGATAAAAGTGCATCTATCATGATAAAAGTGCATCTATCCATGATAAAAGTGCATATTTCATGATAAAAGTGCATCTATCCATGATAAAAGTGCATCTATCCATTAGCCTGGCAAGCCAGACCTACATCAGATGTTAGGTCTGGGAACTCACAATTGGCATAACTCAATCCGAGGGGCGGAATAAACGGTTGTCTTTCAAATTCTCTCTACACGCAATTGGATAGCGCTACAACCAACCAGAGCAACGAAGAAGGTGATCGTATCCAGTCGGCAAAACTCCGAACACATCTTGTTTTTTTTTAAAAATGACTCAAGTGCCGTTCTTTGTTCTTGTTTCAAAGAAAAGCTTAACTTCAAATCATGCGAAGTCGTGGCCAAAGCCAAACCGACAGACAGCTGTTCGCCAGCAGCAGCCATTCTTTGTTTTCATGTAGTGAACCTTCGCAACTCTGTCGTCATTATGTTAAGCCCGCCCGCCGACTTTATACAAGATGTGATTGGCCTGACCAGTTTTTGGTTTTTCCAACGCAAAAGTCTATGGAGAGTTGCTAGACCACACTTTGCTGCAAAATAATGTTTGCTGCCGCAAGGGTGCGTCTAGATTTCTAGGCTATCTATCCATGATAAAAGTGTATCTATCATGATAAAAGTGCATCTATCCGTGATAAAAGTGCATCTATCATGATAAAAGTGCATCTATCCATGATAAAAGTGGATCTATCCATGATAAAAGTGCATCTATCATGATAAAAGTGCCTCTATCCATGATAAAAGTGCATCTATCCATGATAAAAGTGCATCTATCATGATAAAAGTGCATCTATCCATGATAAAAGTGCATCTATCCATCATAAAAGTGCATCTATCCATGATAAAAGTGCATCTATCATGATAAAGTGCGCCACATGCTCTGCGGGGGTTAATAAAGGCCTTCTAAAGTGAAGCCATGCTTTTTTGTAAGAAAAATATCCATATTTAAAAGCTATTGATAAAGTAAAATAGCTCGCTTCCGACAGACGAGCGGATTTACCGCATGGATTTAGTGTGAAAGAGTAACCCTTGACCCGACGCATGATGCACTGACGAAGCGCAGAGCATTACTGTGAAGAAAAGTGTCAGAGGATTTGGATATAAGAGAAGAGGAGCGTGAGTTTGTTGCCCTGCACATGAGAGTGTCAAAGCTTACGACGCACACCACAAGAGGAATCACTGACGCCACAAGAGGAATCACTCACACTGATGCCACAAGAGGAATCACTGACGCCACAAGAGGAATCACTGACGCCACAAGAAGAATCACTGACGCCACAAGAGGAATCACTGACGCCACAAGAGGAATCACTGACGCCACAAGAGGAATCACTGACACTGACGCCACAAGAGGAATCACTGACGCCACAAGAGGAATCACTGACGCCACAAGAGGAATCACTGACGCCACAAGAGGAGTCACTGACGCCACAAGAGGAGTCACTGACGCCACAAGAGGAATCACTGACGCCACAAGAAAAATCACTGACGCCATAAGAGGAATCACTGACGCCACAAGAGGAATCACTGACGCCACAAGAGGAGTCACTGACACTGACGCCACAAGAGGAGTCACTGATGCCACAAGAGGAATCACTGACGCCACAAGAGGAATCACTGACGCCACAAGAGGAGTCACTGACGCCACAAGAGGAATCACTGACGCCACAAGAGGAATCACTGACGGCACAAGAGGAATCACTGACGCCACAAGAGGAGTCACTGACGCCACAAGAGGAGTCACTGACGCCACAAGAGGAGTCACTGACGCCACAAGAGGAATCACTGACGCCACAAGAGGAGTCACTGACGCCACAAGGAGTCACTGACGCCACAAGAGGAGTCACTGACGCCACAAGAGGAGTCACTGACGCCACAAGAGGAATCACTGACGCCACAAGAGGAGTCACTGACGCCACAAGAGGAGTCACTGACGCCACAAGAGGAATCACTGACGCCACAAGAGGAGTCACTGACGGCACAAGAGGAATCACTGACGCCACAAGAGGAGTCACTGACGCCACAAGAGGAATCACTGACGCCACAAGAGGAGTCACTGACGCCACAAGGAGTCACTGACGCCACAAGAGGAATCACTGACGCCACAAGAGGAGTCACTGACGCCACAAGGAGTCACTGACGCCACAAGAGGAGTCACTGACGCCACAAGAGGAGTCACTGACGCCACAAGAGGAATCACTGACGCCACAAGAGGAGTCACTGACGCCACAAGAGGAGTCACTGACGCCACAAGAGGAATCACTGACGCCACAAGAGTAGTCACTGACGCCACAAGAGGAATCACTGACGCCACAAGAGGAGTCACTGACGCCACAAGGAGTCACTGACGCCACAAGAGGAATCACTGACACTGACGCCACAAGAGGAGTCACTGACGCCACAAGGAGTCACTGACGCCACAAGAGGAATCACTGACACTGACGCCACAAGAGGAATCACTGACGCCACAAGAGGAATCACTGACGCCACAAGAGGAATCACTGACGCCACAAGAGGAGTCACTGACGCCACAAGAGGAGTCACTGACGTCACAAGAGGAATCACTGACGCCACAAGAAGAATCACTGACGCCATAAGAGGAATCACTGACGCCACAAGAGGAATCACTGACGCCACAAGAGGAGTCACTGACACTGACGCCACAAGAGGAGTCACTGATGCCACAAGAGGAATCACTGACGCCACAAGAGTAGTCACTGACGCCACAAGAGGAGTCACTGACGCCACAAGAGGAATCACTGACGCCCACAAGAGGAGTCACTGACGCCACAAGAGGAGTCACTGACGCCACAAGAGGAATCACTGACGCCACAAGAGGAGTCACTGACGCCACAAGAGGAATCACTGACGCCACAAGAGGAGTCACTGACGCCACAAGGAGTCACTGACGCCACAAGAGGAGTCACTGACGCCACAAGAGGAGTCACTGACGCCACAAGAGGAATCACTGACGCCACAAGAGGAGTCACTGACGCCACAAGAGGAGTCACTGACGCCACAAGAGGAATCACTGACGCCACAAGAGTAGTCACTGACGCCACAAGAGGAATCACTGACGCCACAAGAGGAGTCACTGACGCCACAAGAGGAGTCACTGACGCCACAAGAGGAGTCACTGACGCCACAAGAGGAGTCACTGACGCCACAAGAGGAGTCACTGACGCCACAAGGGGAATCATTGACGCCACAAGAGGAGTCACTGACGCCACAAGAGGAGTCACTGACGACCAGTGGTGGAAAGTAACTAATTACAAATACTTTCGTGACAGTACTTGAGTAGATTTTTCTATTTTTTCTACTTTCTTGAGTATAATTAAATTGTGGTACTTTAACTCTTACTTGAGTAGAATAAAAATAAAGAATTCAACTTCGCTACATTTATTTTTCACCAAAAGTACAAAGTACTTTGTCAAGAGGAGTCACTGACGCCACAAGAGGAGTCACTGACGCCACAAGAGGAGTCACTGACGCCACAAGAGGAGTCACTGACGCCACAAGAGGAGTCACTGGAGCACTTTATCAGGATAGATGCACTTTTATGATGGATAGATGCACTTTTATGGACTTCAGAAACAGCCCTTCACTGCCATTATAAAGCTTTGAAGAGGCAGGACATTTTTTAATATAACTGATTGTGTTTGTCTGAAAGAAGATATTCAGTGTTTCTCACAGGATTTTCTGAATCTGCGTTGGGTGGACCTCGGTCACGCGGGGTCCTAATTTCCTAATTTCTGTGCAAGAGTGAGCTTTTATTTTGCCGGTGTGCTGAGGGCCGAGTCTCAGCTTAGGACCCCAGTAGTATGCCTGATCTAAAGCTGTTCTTGCGATTCTCAATGTAATCAATCAAATTTTAATTCATGTAATAATCTTTTATTTTTATCCTGATTATTGTATATAGTTTAAGTGAAAGAAATTGCATTTTTAGCTATGTTTTTTGTGACTGTTAATTGTTATTAAGCAATATGGTATAATATATTTTTTAATTAAAAGCATTTTACAAGCAAAACAAGTTTATAAATGCATACAAGTGAAATCCTCATCAACTATGCAAATGTGAAAATAATGCGTATCTGCATTCCCAAACGCACGCTAAACTCTTGAAGAGAAAGAGCTCACTGCATTCTGCTGCAGAGGAGGCGTGGCTGTGTGTTGGAGGTGGCGTGGCTGTGTGTTAGAGGAGGCGTGGCTGTGTGTGTTGGAGGAGGCATGGCTGTGTGTGTTGGAGGAGGAGTCGCTGTGTGTTGGAGGAGGTGAGGCTGTGTGTTGGAGGAGGTGTGGCTGTGTCTTGGAGGAGGTGTGGCTGTGTGTTGGAGGAGGCGTGGCTGTGTGTTAGAGGAGGCGTGGCTGTGTTGGAGGAGGCAGGCTGTGTGTTGGAGGAGGTGTGGCTGTGTGTTGGAGGAGGCATGGCTGAGTATTGGAGGAGGCGTGGCTGTGTGTTGGAGGAGGCGTGGCTGTGTGTTGGAGGAGGCGTGGCTGTGTTGGAGGAGGCGTGGCTGTGTGTTGGAGGAGGCGTGGCTGTGTGTTGGAGGAGGCATGGCTGTGTGTTGGAGGAGGCGAGGCTGTGTGTTAGAGGAGGCGTGGCTGTGTGTTGGAGGAGGCTTGGCTGTGTGTTGGAGGAGGCGTGGCTGTGTTGGAGGAGGCATGGCTGTGTGTTGGAGGAGGCGAGGCTGTGTGTTGGAGGAGGTGTGGCTGTGTGTTGGAGGAGGCATGGCTGAGTATTGGAGGAGGCGTGGCTGTGTGTTGGAGGAGGCGTGGCTGTGTGTTGGAGGAGGCATGGCTGTGTGTTGGAGGAGGCGTGGCTGTGTGTTGGAGGAGGCATGGCTGTGTGTTGGAGGAGGCGAGGCTGTGTGTTGGAGGAGGTGTGGCTGTGTGTTGGAGGAGGCATGGCTGAGTATTGGAGGAGGCGTGGCTGTGTGTTGGAGGAGGCGTGGCTGTGTTGGAGGAGGCGTGGCTGTGTGTTGGAGGAGGCGTGGCTGTGTGTTGGAGGAGGCATGGCTGTGTGTTGGAGGAGGCGAGGCTGTGTGTTAGAGGAGGCGTGGCTGTGTGTTGGAGGAGGCTTGGCTGTGTGTTGGAGGAGGCGTGGCTGTGTTGGAGGAGGTGAGGCTGTGTGTGTTGGAGGAGGAGTCGCTGTGTGTTGTGGAGGCGTGGCTGTGTGTCTCATGCTTTCAATGCTAACTCGCTAATGTTAATAGCATCTCTAAAATTGCCTACCCCACCTTTAAGTGTCTGTATAATGTGTGTTACTGTGCTGTGAATCTGACTGTGTGATTATCATATTACACGTGTGTTTGTTAAGGCAAGCGGTCCGATGCTCCATCTGCTTGCAATAAAAACAGCATTATTCCTATCATAATTACAGGGTTTTTATAGACCAGTGTTTCTGAGAGACAAAAATAAGTTGCTGAGAAAGTTTGAGAAAGTGGACCGCTTCATGCTCACACATGCTGAAACAGTGGAGGACTCTCAGTCTGCTGGAGACTCACAGTAATGCTCGAACACGTCACACGGACACATGAACTGCGCTTGAGTCTAACTCTAGACTCTCTCTAGGAGATCAGGATCGGTTGTGTATGTGCTGTTGTGTTTGTTCAGTGCCATTAAATCAGAAGAAAAAGATTGAACATAAGTGTGTTTGTTCCCTGCTGAAAGGAACAAGTGTTTGGAGTTGCACTGAGACCTGTGTTGATTGACAGGGACACGTGTGTGTTTATTGGCTAGCTTGAGAAGAGGCTGTGATGTCAGTGAATGCTATGATGACCTCAGTCTGCTTTATGATGCAGTTGAGCTTTTGTGTATTTCTTACACTTCACTAATCTTGTACAATCTTTAAGTGAGTGATGTTTTCATCCAAAACATAAACATGACCATGACATGCTAAAGTCACTCATACCATCATGTGTCTGAAAACTCGATTCTGATTGGCTAGAAACACCGTTGAATGCACAGGTAGTTCCAGTCAGTTTATTCACGGGTATAAACAGGGTTGGCTGATCTTTCCAATATTTAATTTCACAATCTTATAGCAAACAATTCCAATCCACGATCAGATTCATGATCTTCCCAATTTTGAGATGTACTATTGAGAATATCCAGACTGGGACAAGCCTATGGACAATTTAAAGTACAGTATTGCATTCAACAATAAGTTGTTCAACTTTAAAGACATGTTTATACCTGTAACAAATTATTATTAAAGCAATGCTTCACTGTATGAATTAAATATACATTGATTTTTAATAAAACTAGTTATTCAAGTCAAGAGATTTTGTCCTTGTCTTCAGTTTAACATTCCTGTCACAGACACCAGCAGTATTTGCATTAGCCTTTAAGACCGAATGCCTGGATATAATATAATGACACGCATCCTATTTCTTTCCCAACTGTTTATTCCTAACACATAAGATGCCAGGACGGACGTTTTGACATATATTGTGTATATTTAAAGGAGATGCGGCACAATGATCATTTTATCTTGATTATCACGTTTCATAATCGTTGGAAGCCAAAATCAAAACCAAAACAAAAATTTGATTCATCGCACAGCCCGACTGCTGTTGAATTGTTTTTCAAACACGTCACGTATGAAAGATACATGATAGAGTTTAATGATATAATCTGGCCAGTTAGCGCAGCCGTCTAGGCAGTGATTGCTGTATTAACATTATTACAATCACATGAAGATCACAATCTCTACTATATGCTTGCAGATCAGGGATGTCTTCAATATCGATCATGATATAAACTCTCAGATGGCCCACACACACCGCCTTTTTTCATTCATCTGGAGCTTCGCACTCAACAACTAATCCTGTCTTTAAGAGAAGCATTTTAATGTGCGTGTGTGTGTGTGTGTGTGTGTGTGTGTGCGCGCGCTGCTCTCTACAGCTGTTCCCGTCTACTAGAGACAGTGCTTGTCCTCCTGCTCTCTCTGACCTCACTGACCGGATCTCCTATAGACTGATGCAGGGCTTCTGTGGTTGGTGATGGGATTGTGGGTCATGTTTTCAGGTTATGATCATCACAGTTTTCCTCTACAGTTTCAAATTCACTCAGAGAGTCCTTTAACCAGATGTCTTTTGTCTTTCACAAATACACATCATTTCATATTTACCATGTAATCCACACATGCCAAACTGACTGCATCTGACCTGGGTTCTCACAAGGTTTTTTTTCTCCATTCTGAGCTGAGATGAGATGAGATGAGCTGAGATGAGCTGGTAACGCTTCCTTTTACAGTACAGTACTTACAGTGTACTTACAGTGTACTTACCTAGAAAGTACTGGCTAATATAAGGTAAGCACATGGAACAGGGGTAGGTTTAGGGGTAGGTTCAGGGTTAGTACTAGTTATTACCCAGTAATTGTAGTTACTAAAATAAGTACATAGTATTTACATGGGTAACTGGACTGTAAAAGGAAGCGTTACCGATGAGCTGAGGTGGAGATGAGCTGAGGTGAGCTGATGTGAGGTGAGATGAGGTGAGGTGAGGTGAGGTGAGGTGAGGTGCGATGAGCTGAGATGAGGTTAGGTGAGGTGAGGTGAGATGAGCTGAGATGAGGTGAGGTGAGGTGAGGTGAGCTGAGATGAGGTGAGGTGAGATGAGGTGAGATGAGCTGAGATGAGGTGAGGTGAGGTGAGCTGAGATGAGGTGTGGTGAGATGAGGTGAGGTTAGGTGAGGTTAGGTGAGGTGAGATGAGCTGAGGTGAGATGAGATGAGGTGAGCTGAGGTGAGGTGAGATGAGCTGAGGTGAGGTGAGGTGAGGTGAGGTGAGATGAGGTGAGGTGAGATGAGCTGAGATGAGGTTAGGTGAGGTGAGATGAGCTGAGGTGAGATGAGATGAGGTGAGCTGAGGTGAGATGAGCTGAGGTGAGGTGAGGTGAGGTGAGGTGAGGTGAGGTGAGGTGAGATGAGGTGAGATGAGCTGAGATGAGGTTAGGTGAGGTGAGATGAGATGAGATGAGATGAGATGAGATGAATGAGATGAGCTGAGGTGAGGTGAGATGAGCTGAGATGAGGTGAGGTGAGGTGAGATGAGATGGGCTGAGGTGAGATGAGATGAGGTGAGGTGAGGTGAGGTGAGGTGAGCTGATATGAGGTGAGGTGAGGTGAGGTGAGGTGAGGTGAGGTTAGGTGAGCTGAGGTGAGGTGAGCTGAGATGAGGTTAGGTGAGATGAGGTGAGGTGAGATGAGCTGAGATGAGGTTAGGTGAGGTGAGATGAGCTGAGGTGAGATGAGATGAGGTGAGCTGAGGTGAGGTGAGATGAGCTGAGCTGAGGTGAGGTGAGGTGAGCTGAGGTGAGGTGAGATGAGCTGAGATGAGGTTAGGTGAGGTGAGATATGAGCTGAGGTGAGGTGAGGTGAGATGAGATGAGCTGAGCTGAGATGAGGTGAGCTGAGGTGAGGTGAGATGAGCTGAGCTGAGGTGAGGTGAGGTGAGCTGAGGTGAGGTGAGATGAGCTGAGATGAGGTTAGGTGAGATGAGCTGAGGTGAGGTGAGGTGAGATGAGATGAGATGAGCTGAGATGAGGTGAGGTGAGATGAGATGGGCTGAGATGAGGTCAGCCTAGGTGAGCTGAGGTGAGCTGAGATGAGCTGAGATGAGATGAGATGAGGTGATGTGAGCTGAGGTGAGATGAGGTGAGCTGAGGTGAGCTGAGATGAGATCGGCTGAGATGAGGTGAGCTGAGGTGAGCTGAGATGAGGTGAGCTGAGATGAGGTGAGCTGAGGTGAGCTGAGATGAGCTGAGGTGAGCTGAGGTGAGGTGAGCTGAGATGAGGTGAGCTGAGGTGAGCTGAGGTGATAATGAAGATTTGACTGAACATGCAGTCATGGATGCTCGTGCTGGACAACATGAGGCAATGAAGTGTCCAACATCACACACTTTGTTCAGTTAATTAAGGGCCTTATCCGGATGTTTGAATAGCACTTTTTATTTGTGTGTGAGCTAATTTTATTTTTCAAAAAAAGGCTAAAAATATGACTTCAAATAAGTGGTATGTGGTTGTACAGCGGTACTTCTGACTCAAGCAGTCCTGATTAAAAAGCAATGAATAGTTTAGTGCTAAGTGTGTCTGAGCGTGCTCCCCAGAGAGAGTGGGAATGATTGACAGGTCCTGGATGTAGGAATCCCCCCCGCCGGCGCCTGCAGTCTGTCTCGGACCACAGCTCACTCTTGTTTATGCACTGGCACAGTTGTCGAGATCTTTGTGAGTGCAGCTGTGGTGCATTAGCTCAGTGAAACTGATGTTTGCCAGCGCTGGTACTCTCATTAACCTCCTGCAAACACACATCAGTGAGCCCTGCTCCCCCATCACACACACACACACACACACACACACACACACACACACACACACACACACACACACACACACACACACACACACACACACACACACACACACACACACACACACACACACACACACACACACACACACACACGTGCACACACACACGTGCACACACACACACACACACACACACACACACACACACACACACACACACACACACACACACACACACACACACACACACACACACACACGTGCACACAGAATATAGGAGTGATTCTTTCTGAATCAGCACAAACATTCGAATGCTCACAATCTACACTGATAATATGAACCCTATGACTCTTGCACAGCTTGTGAGTGCTATAACCGTATGGCCACTGCGGGTCTTTGCTCCCAGCGCTTCACTCCTCGGTCCCTCTCAGAGACACTGATGTGAAGTTTAGCTGGAATGACATGTTGTGAAACTCTAGAGATGCTCTGGGTCTCACACTCCACGTGGGGTCTGAACTAAAAACAGAATGAGAAATGCCCTTTATTGTAGTGAAGTACAGTGCAGGATTTTCCACACTTCTCTAGAGTGGAGTCTCTAACAGACAGGTGTCTATCTTCTGTGCTGTTATTGCAGGACTTCAGTTCATCGGGACTCCTCATTCACAGTCGTCTGATTTCAGAAAACGATCATTTATTCCTGTGATCAAATCTGAATTTTCAGCATCATTACTCCAGTCTTCAGTATAATATGATGATTTGATGCTCAGTTATTTATCAGTTATTATTGGTGCTATTGAATGGTTCTGATTATTATTAATGTTGAAAACTGTTTTTACTGCTTAATCTTTGTGGTTTATATTGGGAAACCCTGATAGAATTGTTTCAGTTCTATAAACAGTAGTTCATTAAATAAATCAACGAAATGCATTTTATTTATTTATTTTGAAATAGAAATAATTTGTAACATTATAAATGTCTTTACTCTTTACGTCACTTTTTATCAATTCAATGCATCCTTGCTGAATATTTGAATATTTGAGTATTTTTTATTTTTTTTTAAATTATGAATCAGCACAACTGTTTTCAACATTGATAACAAGCAGAAATGTTTCTTGAGCAGCAAATCAGCATATGACTGAGGAGAGGAGCTGGATGCGTGAGGGAGAACCAGAGTGGACAGTGAGACGTCTCTCGAGACGCAGACAGATCCCCTTGAGCCTGGCCAAACACGCTCCAGATCTGCTCCAGCACCTCGAGGTGGAGCTTCTGTTCCCCGGGCCTCGGCCCCTGACTCGACAGCATGTCTGCTCCTATATTCTGGGCCCCAGGAGGATTTGGCGTGCCAGTTTGGAGAGTGGATGCAAGCGCAAACCCCCCTTGTGATTTATATAGGCGACCACTGATGTGTTGTCTGTTTGCACAAGCACATGGTGGCCCCTGAGATCTGCGAGGAAATTCTTTAGAGCAAGAATTACCACTAACATCTCCAGACGGTTGATGTGCCATGAGAGATGGTGGCCCTCAGACCCTGAGTCGAGCCCTTCTAGTGAGAGAGGCATCTGTCGTTAGCATCTTGCAACAACAAGAAGCTCCCAGCACGGGACCCTGAGACATGAACCAAGGCTTCTTCCACATAACCAGGGCACGTAAGCATCCCCGCGTGACCCTGATCATGCGAAAGGGGTCGGCCCTCGGGGAAACCGCCTGGTCCTGAGCCACCACTGCAGGGGTCTCATGTACAACAGGCCAAAAGGTATTTATTACGTTGGACGCAGCTGCCATTACACCCAACAGTCTCTGAAACTGTTTGACAGTGAGTTACTGGCCTAGCTTTATTCTTTTCACAGCTGACAGGATGGGCTCTATGTGTGCAGGTGAGAGGTATGCCTGCATCGACATTGAGTCCTAAACCACGCCTAGAAATGTGGTCCTCTGTAGTGGAGAAAGCACACTCTTCTTGACGTTTAACCGTAACCCCAACTCTATCATGTGGGCGAGAACGACATCTCACATCAGGCGCAGAGTCTCCAGAGCTGCATCCACGCATTTCGTGAAAGTGCGGGGTGATAATGCTTGGCCGAATGTAAGAACTCGATATTGGAACGCTTTGCCCCCGAAAGCGAACCTCAGGAACTTCCTGTGATATGGAAGGATGGATATATGGAAGTATGCGTCCTCGAGATCTATCGTGACAGACCAGTCCTCGGATCTGATCTGTGGCACGATTTGTCCCAGTGTTCAAATTTTTAACTTTAATTGCATAACGGATTCGTTCAGCACTCGAAGATCCAAAATGGGACGCAACACCCCATCCTTCTTTGGAACGATGAAATACCGGCTGTAAAATCCGGTGTCCCTGCTTTCTCTTCTTGTTCCACGGTGGATAGAACCCCCATAAACTTGGGCGGGCGAGACCCAAACTGTATTTGATACCCTTTTTCTATGGTCTGCAGGACCAATGAGAAACATTTGGCAGTAGCTTCCATGCTGCCAAAAATTCTACTAGTGGTACCAGCCTCTCGAGACTGGCCTCTGTTTTTTTTGTGCAATAAACCCGACGCCCTGTAATGGGGAACCGGTAGGAACGAGCCTGACTGCTCTGGAGCCGCCTCAGGGGGCGGGGATCTAGGTTTCCGGATGGACCCTGAGATATGTGCTCGCCGGAGACCGCTGCGCCCTGAAGCACACGAGGTGGCAGGGTTGGCAGAATGGTCTGAACACAGACGGGGGGGGACTGCCCTTACTGGCCTGAGCGCTCGGGCATCAGGACCGCTTCCCCACAGCCTTCTCAGAAATAATGACGTCCTCAATTCCCTCTTACCCTTTGAATACTGCGGTTAAGAGCGCCCTCCTTGTCCTCAGCCTTCCTGGGAGGCAACACTGCTTTCGGGTGGCACGGTGCGAAGAGCTGGCGTTTGAGGTTTGGGGCTGCTCCCGCTCAGCATCCCCGGAGACATGAGAGTGACGGGGGAGGATCTTCTGGAAAGCGGTCGCCTGTTTGGCAGCCTCCTGTAACCTCTCGACGACTGAGTTTACAGCGTCGCCAAAGAGGCCAGAATTATATTACTGAGATTGAGCCACAGATGCCTCTCAGTGGCCACCAGGGCTGCCATAGAGCGGGCGATGGATTTAGCCGTCTCCTCTGTGGCCCTGAGAGATAAATCTGAGGCTCGACGTAGC